>CM021104.1:398034129-398671167 GCA_007115665.2 Sequoiadendron giganteum | reverse complement strand
TCTATTTATGTGCCTTAACTTTTAACATATAGATTGAAAAGGGTGCAATGACTTACATGCTTGGACAGACAAGTCAATCATTGCACAAACCAGAAAGTGATTGATCTTACAAGTAACAATTAAAGATATTTATCTATGTGACAAGCAAGTTATCATCACACAAGGCTAAAAGCACTAAAGCTAATCATGACATGCTATAGAGTTGTTTTTTATTGGGGAAGCTATAAACTGTATTAAATGAAAAAAATAAAGCAACAAGTATGACAAATACAATTGAAGAAATTTTCTCTAAACTCATGATATAGAGTTGAGATGCATTGAATTCTATACTACATGGCAATATTATTTTAGATAGTTCTGAAATTTTAAAGTATAGTTACCAGACTCAGACTCTGCACAGACTTGACAAGCCGATTATGTGCTTTAATCATTTTTTTCAATTATCTTGAAGTAAAGAAACACAACAAATCTATTCACCAATTGTTTCTTGGAAATACATTTCATTCAAGAACACAACTTCTTTTATGTTGTATAAAAAAAGGCACAATTAAAAAAATGAAAAATAGTTTAAAGCTTTCAACTTTAAAAAACTAAGAAATGTTAAGAATTTCAAAGAGTAAAATGCAATTTTTCAGCTTGCATATTGTGGCTCCAGATATATGGTGCTCAAGCAAAACAAGACCAACATGATGGCATCCCTCTTCAACCAAAAATTATTTGCACAATAAATTACATATTTTCAGGGTTGCACAGTGGCTCCAGATATGGCATCGAGGAAAAATAAAACCAGCATGATGGCGTCCCTCTTCAACCAACAATCATCCTCTTTAATCTACAAACATCCTCTCCTTTTCTGATGAATCTCTCTTCTTTTGGAAACATGTGCATTATATTTTTTCTATATATTGGCTCCTTTTTGGACAACTATATTGTGGTATGGGCATCTTTTATTCTTTAAAGATCTGAAAATTTTCAGTGTGAGGAAAGCATTTGATTGCTGGTAAGGAAGCCTTCCTTTTCTCAAAATACAGGGCTCAATTTGATTTAAAAAATTGGAGTGTATATACCGCTAGAGGCAGTTATGTTCTTTTAATCCTATGCCTCTGAGTATTCTTTCTCTGTGTAGTGTATTGCCCATTCAATTATGGTTGAAGACTACATTGAGTGAAAAAACATCACAAAGAAGAGCATCAAGAAGCTTTAAATAAATAATCCTATCGAAAATGCACAATGAAAAGGTAACATAAATCATCAAGGACAAGTATTATTGAAAAATAGTGGGTAGAAAGTTGTACGTAAACTCAACTGTATTATCAGAATCCTCAACAGTTTCTCATAATCATGTTCTTAGAGGACATGATAGCTGGTAGAACAGAGAAGCCTGAGAATCTGGCAAAGAAATGGATAGAATAGTGGGAAAGAAAGATAGGTCCAAGGAAAACTGGGCAGAAGTCAGAAACTAATCAAGCGGTGAGTTGTGTGAAAGAGTGTTCCATTTGTTTAGTCACAGTGAAGAGCACGCCGATTTGCGAGGGCCTTAGCCGGTCGATGTGAAAAGGATGAGCTTCGTTGTTTCTATAAAGATTTGGCCAGGTTATATTAAAAATCTGAAGGTAACTCACAATGGTAGGATTTTAAGTGTTGCAAAAATAGTCACTATGCTAAATCTTTATGAGGATGATTACAAGGCATCAAAAAAAGGGAAAAAAAGACAGAATGTAAAGCTAAGGCAGTTCAAGATGTTAATATGGAATTTACCGTGCACTGTGAAATCTGATAAATCTAATAAATGTGGAATTTTTAACAACTACTAACTACAATGAAAGTGGAATTTACCATGCACTATGTAGATTTCTCTTCCTGATAAGTCCTCTGCACTCTGCTTAGATTCTTTGTCCTGATATTTCCTCTGCCCTTTGGTCTCGTGCAATTTGGTGTGAAAAATATGGATGCTTTCAGTAGTGGTCTCAATCAAAGCCTTTGTAGGAATATTCAGCAGTGATATTTAGCAGATATTTTTGGCAACATCAGTAAATGTAGAGGGTGGGAATTGATAGCGGTAGGATTGTTACCAGCTGGAGTTTGATATTTTCAGTCTAGACAGGATTTCAAATCTGGAAGGTATGCATTAAGATAACTTCATTTACACCATCCTCCAGCAGATGGTGATTCGATAGTATTGCATTTATTCAAAGACAGTGCAAGCACGCAGAGCTACCGAAAGACACTCACCGTACAAAAGCAATTGAACTTGCCTTTGACACAGCTTTCACTTGATGCGACCACTAAACTCAATCTATTGTTATTGAACTTAGATATATTGGGACTGGCAAGTGGTTCCTCCATATATCATCGACGGTGAAGTTTATCAGCATTCCACCAAAATTTTCAAGGAAAACCATAGAATTTTGACGACGTGAGACTTGTTTCCAGCCGAAATCCCATGCAATATATAGCCTATTGGCTAAAAATATGAATTGGTTTTTTTGTTAAGTTTTTTTTTGTTGTATTGTCTTTAACAATTTCTTATTATACTTTGTTGAGAATTCTTCTTAGTTTATAATATTTTATATTGTCAAGAACAATTGGATTTTATACAAGTTGGAAACCAATGTTGATTTTTTTCTTTTTTTCTTTGCCTTGACCATTCTAGATCGGTACCAAGGTCATATGGTTCAATATTATTATAACTATTTTTTTGTTTGACGATTTCGCAATCGATATTTCATCCTTTTCAATTTCTTTAGTTGTATCTTCTAAGTCTCTCCACAAAATATTGAAATTGTATGCATATTTGGATTCATTTTTTTATGGTATCTTTGTGAAAAAGATATGCATCTATGAATGAGTTAAATCCTTGTTTTAATGTATCTTCGTTATGGACAAAGGGAACATATAGAAAGCCTTTTTTGTGATAGTTTTCATAATCAAGATATTTATTGTATTTGAAAAATAGGATAATTGCGGGCTTTCTTATTTTTAGGTTTTTATTTTTGGTCATTCTATGTTCTAATGTGAATTGAACAAGGCATATTTGTTCTAGATTTTTAGGATGATCAGATAGAGATCAATAATTGACAGAAACATTAATTTTTTTGATTCATTAGGTTCTATTCTCAAAGTTGATATTGATTTGAGAATAGATGTTCATCCTTTACGTGGTCTTGTGTGTTTGAATACATATTTTATTGAACTTGAATTTATGGTATGTAAAGAGCTAAGTGAACAACAAGTTGAGGGAACATTTGTTGCAAATTTAATTTAAAGTATTTTCATGTGTTTGTATTATATGTATAAATCTATTTTTTGTTTTATTTTCTTTATGTATTCTTTTGAAAGAACTAGTCATTGTCGATATGGGCGTGGTTCAGTGGTCAAGTCACTTGGTTGTAGTGGTGGCCACCAGGGTTCAAAGCCCTTGTTGGGCTAAAGTTCTCGTAGGCCTTGTGCCTTTGCTGGCCCATTGTTCTCACAGGTTTGGTGGTTTCTTGTACCCAGTTCATAGCTCCGATCAAAAGATTTTACCCCTAATAATATGGGTGCATTGCACCTTTTTTCAAAAAAATGAACTAGCCATTGATTTTATCATGTAGGATAAAAAATATCCTACAACATAAGCATTAAGGATAAATTGCGTATCAATATTTTCCAACCACAAATTTGGTATTTTGGTAGAAAAATTATTATTCCATGTATGAGCAACTTTTCTTTTGAGGAAGACAAATGTCTTTTTTAGTGTCGGTTGTATAGCCTTATATAGTCATGTTTGTTTATCGATATTTTCTCTAAGAATGAAGCAAAGATGAGAGATTCATCATATTGTTCTTGTTCAATTACGTTTTGAATTTTAGTAGTATTATTGATTATGATTTTTTCAGTTATTTTAATTGGTTCAAGTATTATTGTTGTTTTTATTGGTGGAATTGAAAATTTGTATCTGCATTGTGTTTAGGAGGATTTTCTACAACTTTTTGTGTGGTGATGTTGATGTGTATTTGAAAATCTATCATGTATCAAGTTTGTATTGCATGTAATATACTTGTTTATGAATTATTCAACTTCAGTATCAGAGGACTTTCCATATATTGACACATTTTTAATCCATATCAATGCATGATCATGTTTGTTTCCTATGTATTAAAATTTTATTACAAACAATAAATCATTCACATGTCCAAGTATCGTATTGTCATTGCTTAACAAGTTCATGAAATTTATTCGATTTCTTTAATAATGACTACAAGTAATAATGTTTTACTAATAAGAGAATCTATTTAATTTTCTTTTTCTTCATTATTGTTCAATTTTTTATTCAATTTTCTTAGTAAAAATAACAATGGCGACCACTAAAATGTTGATTCGGGCAAGGATGAGTGGGAGCTCATATTTGAATTCGAGCGAGGGCATGGTGGAGGGAGATTCTGATATGGATGAGGACAATGATGAAGATAGTTGCAAGGTTTTTCGAAAGGATCTTCTTCCTTCTTTGGTTTGTGTTGTTGGTGATTGGGCGTTTTTGAAGGACGAGCTGCTTCTTGTGATTTTTCGTGGCTCCTCTTGCAGTTTGCGAGTGGTTGTGGAAGCTCTTCATGGCCTAGCTCTATGACCCTCTATTTGACTTTTCCCAGCGTTAGGAGTGGTTTCTTCTTTGTTTCTTTTTGTTTACTCCCTAGAAGATTCCCGACCTAGTGTTGTCTTTGCTAGCCAGTTTGTGGTTCCCAACAGGCTGTTGGACTTTTCTGCTTACTTTTTTGCTTTGGAACCTCTTTTAGGTTGTTGGCCCCTATTTTGGTGTGGCATTGTTTTTCAGGTGGGGATTTCTTCCTCCCTTTTCATTCTTGGGTGGTTTGTGCACATGCTTTGGTGTTCGTTGGTGGCTTATGTTGAGAGAGTGGGTGTTTCCTCTTTTCTCTTGTTCCTAGCTTTTCTCCCATGTTTGGTGTTGTTTTTCTTTTGTGGCTAAGGGCTTGTGTTTCTAGTAGACCCTTCTATGGGTATGTGATTCTCTTTGGTGCTTGCCCAATTTAGGTTGGCCAATACTCTTTTGCTTTCGGTTACTCCCCTTTGTTGGAATATTGCTTGGTTTTCCTACTGGGAGTGTTCTCTTTGGTTGTGGGGTGGATTTTTTCCCTTTGGTGCTCTAATTTTGTAGCCCCCTTGCCTTTTTATGGTAGGTTTGGGTTTGGTGAGCCTCAAGAGGTTGTTTTCAATAATTCTTTACTTTGTGGGCTGATGTGGAGTGGTTTTTTTCCCTCCCTGCTACTATTGGAAGTGTGTGTCTGGAGGGCAATGGAAGTCCCCTTAAAGTTTGGTTGGTTTGGTTCCCCTTGTGGTTTTCTCTACTTATCTTTTGGAAGGGGTGTGTGTATTTCTCAGAGGAATTTTTATGTGAGTTTGTTCTCTTGGCTAGGCGGTATTCAATGTTATATTTCAAGACCCGGATTCTCATGAAGCTTAAGGATGACTCTGCATTTTTTGTGGAAGAGTTCCCATCTTCTAAGATGGTGTTGGATCAATTTTATTTAATGGAGATTTTTTTGTTGATTTTTTTCCTGGTTGCTTTGGAGGTGTTGTGGGTTGGGTGGTATTTAGAGATTATTTCAAAGACCCAAATGCTTATGTTGCCTTTGGATGCTAAGTTCATTATTTTTACTGCAGTCTTTGCCTTCTCTTTGAATATTGGGTCTTCTTTTGAGGTGGAGTCCTCTCCTTTTTTGGTTGAGGTGTATTATGAGGCTAAAGGTTCTCTATTACATCACCCATTGAGGTGGATCACATTCCTATTTAGGTGGAGTTTTGGTTTGCAAGTGTCTTGTGGCTATTATGGAAAGTATGAGCTTGGTTTTTTCTCCTATAGAGGTGGAGAGGGAGTGTTATTGGCCTTTTTTTTTTCTGCTCATGTGGCCTTCTGTGACTTGGTTGTTTCAGTCAGTGGTATGGAGAGTTTGATATTCTTGAACGGCTAGTTTGTTGTTGTCTAGTTAATGCAAGCGGTGTCTTTGGGTTCAAGGTCCCTACAAAAACCTAGTTGTAAAGGGTCTAAGTTCCCTTCAAAACCTTTGGGTTCAAGGTCCCTGTGAAATCTTGTTTATGTTATTAGTAGCTGGGTTGTGTTGTTGGTTTGGGTTGTTCTACTATTCCTTTGATCTTATGTCTATGTTTTGTCGTTGGTTGTTCCTAGCTTCTTCTTTTGGCAGCATGATCATCCTAGTTCGAGTTTCGGGTCCCGTCAAAACCTATTTGTAAATGGTTTCAAGTCCATTCAAAACTTATTTTTCCCCTCTAATCAAAACAATGGTGACCACTAATATTTCGTGCTTAAGAAAGGAAAATTGTTGGTGATCCTAGTCATTGAATCATTACAAATATTTTTTCTTGAGTTGATTAAAATAGTCTGGAGAGATTTGAATATGTTTAAATTCTATATTTAACTAATATCTAATTTTAATATCCTATCTAGATTTGGTTTCTCTTTAACATTTTTGTCCAATAGAGTTCATCCTTGTAATTTCCCTTTTCTAATTCTTATTGATATGCTTGAAACAATTTTTGCTATAATTACACGTATAGTTTTGAAAAATAAATTGTTGTATGGTTTGCAAAGTCACTGCTCAAATGCATTAGTTCCCACTTTACAATTTTTTGATATGTATAAATTTTTATTATAGATCAGCATCTTGTGCATATCCAAAGAAAAGTTTTGGACTTCTGCATATTTGCCTTTAAATATACCTATTAGATGGTTTTATTGGGAAGGATCTATTTGGAATATTTTATCATGAAAATCATATATAGAATGTGATTCTGTAAATCCATAGACAAGTGTATCATTTTTTGTTTCATGTTTGTTATTATCATTTGTTTCGTCAGTATCTATATATTTTTCACTATGTAAATTGTCTAGTTTAGAACTACTACTATTTCTTACTCTAAATACCCTTTCTAGGTAGGGTCTATCAAGATGCCTTTTATTTTATAGAGATCTCACTGACACAAGTTCTTTAGTTCTTTTGTTGTAGATTGGATCAAATAATTCCACCTTGAAATACATTTTTTGTATTATAATTTTCTTTTAAATGCAAAAGAAATTATAATTATGTCATCTATTAAATGTGGTAGGACCATTTATAGTGTTCATATTTGTAGGAACATTAATTATTGATTTTGTCAAGCCGACTTGAGATTGTTTGTATCCCCATTTTCTAATCTACATGAAAGCAATTTGCAGTGATGAGTCTTTCTTCTAGATCTAAAATTTATGATAAAATTAATAAGGGCTTGTTGCGTCTTATTGATTGTTGTACAAAAAAGAGTAGTAATTTATTTTGTTGCAACATGATTTTTTGTAAGAGATGCATACTTTGAAAAGTTGACTTGCTATATGGCTACTTGGCAAATCCAAGTAAAATTGTTCTTTTTTGTTTTGTACTTTATTTCATTATGTAAGTGAAATTCAATTGTTGACATAGGAGACATTCATGTTGGGGCATGTTGTGAATATTTTTAGATATATTTGCATTGGATTAGTTTAATTTTAGTATTATGCAATATTTTTTTCAATTGTAGAAGTGCGATATTTTTTCTTGATAATATTGATGTGTAATGCCCAAAATTTTACAATAAAATACAATTAAGGACAAAACACAAATTTTAATTTTTTCTCTAGAACGTTTGCAGAACTCACAAAGCTACTACCAAAGGCACTACAAGGAAGCATACAACATTTGACTAGCTATAGATTAATATATTTACTTAGACAACTTAATTGTGTACGCAATCTTAGGAGGGCTTTCAAATGAGGACATGAAAAATAAATCATCCATATAGACTTAAATAGTTCAACCAACACATTCATAAGTTGAAGGCATTATCAGGTCTTAAGCTAAGCAAATACATTATATCAATATCAAGTCAAAGTAATAAAAAATAGCAAACCCTAGGGGCCAGACCTAATTCCTTGGGGGCTCGTCTCTGATGGCCTTGCCTGCGTATATAATTCGTAGAGGAACTGTAGTTCGACAATAAGACTTCAACCATCTCCCCCATGGTTGGATAACAAGGTAATATAATCACTAAGTTAAAACAAAGATGGCTTGACATCAATTTCCAACACAAACCACCAACACCTCTCCACACTATAATAGTAGGTAATAATAGATCAAGGTCAAGGATTATGACTGGACCCACATATGTGATCTACCAAGAATCTTTTAAAATAACTAAATAACACACACAATCCTCATGAACAACCAAACTAAATCTTCAACCCTTATATTCGATGAAATGAGAACAAAAAAATGGAAGCGCTTATATGGGAGACTTGAAACTATATATATTTGAATCAATAATCACAAACTTTAACATCTTTGAAAAAAATAAAAAAAATATCGTACTCGTCCAACTCAGCACTAATTTCACAATAAAAAACGTAGAATAGACAACCAGGTTAATCTGTGCGAGATCCTCTTGCTACAAAGACAAAAGATAGGTAAGAGCAATAGAGGGATCTATCCTAATATTAACACCTTCCACAACTATCATTTAATAATCACCAAACGATATACTTAGGATTCAATGTTATAAATTTTATGTATCATGTCTATTAATTATAGGATAAATATGTAATCAATAATTTATCCTTATATGCTTAGTCATTAAATTAAAAATTGATTGGAATTCTATATCATCTAGATAGACCATAAACGAGCTTTATGAAACAAGTACCATCATAACAATAGAGAACTCAAATGTTATTCAAAATGATGGCTTGATTAAACCAATTGTTAGTGACTTTGTGTAAGACACACATATAAGACTTTTAAATAATTATAATTTTAACTTAACTCTTTCTGACCAATTGATAGCAATTTGCTCATTATAATACAAATGAATGAAGATTAGATAAATAAATACATAAATAAAATATGTTTAAGATAATAACTCTCTTTTTTTTATAATACATGTGAGGTTGGTAATCCACCAAGAATATATATATATAGTTCACCAATCTTCAATAGTGTTAAATTGGATACTCAATTTTCATACCTATGAATTGACAAATGCATTCAATGTTCACTAGAAAGCATAGTTTTACATAAATCAAATCAATTTATGGCTTAACCTAAAACACACGGAAAGAGAGAGTAGGACAAATAGTACTTCTTGCTTAATCTTCCAATTTCTAATGTGAATTTTGTTACCAAAATATACTTTTATATAACTATTTATTTATGAATGACTATTATTCATTTAGTTATTTGCATATCCTTAAATTAAATTTAAGACATAATAAAAAAAAAAAAGAATTATAAGAATAAAAGGAATATTATAATATTTCCCACGTATAAACTTAATATTATAATTCCCTGTGAGAAAGAAAGGAAATAAAGTGATAATCTTATTTAAAGAAGAATAGTAAAGAAAACCTCCTTTCTTTAGAATATGAGAATATATTCCCCTCTACTCTATTTAGGGAATTTCTTAACCCTAAAGATTTCCACATGATTTTTTTGTCTTTCTTTTTAGAATCAAGATAAAATGGCATCTTGATGGAGCCCTAGGCATGAGTTCTCCCACATCTCACTCGAAATGACTGATCTTTTCATTGCTATTCTATTTTTATGTTATTTTATTTTATTTTTATTTCTTCATTTATTTTGTCGTAGCTTTTAAATCCGTGAGATGCTTTCACTCTAAGTCAATGGTATTAATACCAAAAGCACTCTAAGAAAGTGGATATTATTAAACAGTTCATATAAAAGTAATGCAACGTTACAACCAAATCCCTCCTAGTTTGAATTCGTAAATGACTTTGATCGAGTGAATGAAACAAGAAAGTAGTTTTGAAATGAAAGAATAGATTGAATGTACATTTTGAAAGGATATAAACAATTACATCAAGTGACGATTTTGCTACCAGCGTTAGGTGAAGAGAATGCAAAAAGCACCGGACTTAAGTTGCTAAACATTTTGTTATCATTACAACAACCATGCCTTCTAGCATTACAAACTATTGCTTTGGAGATTTTAACATTGGCCATAGCATTGGCAATTTCACAGAATCTCTAGAAAAGTTTATTCTAAAATTGGTGAAGCAGAGAATTGTGGATACGGATAATCTTCCCCCACATGGATAATAATCATTTTGCATCTAAAGAAATAGAATATATATATATATATATAATTTTACTGACTAAACAATAAGCAATAAATTTATGATACGATTCACTGTTATAAATTTTCTGACAGATGTAATAGATTTTTGTGTTAGAACTAGGACATTAAGGAATGCACAGCCAAAAGAATCAGGAATATGCTCAGTTGTTGCTCCTATCAATATGTTTAAAATACACAATATTGGGCTCAAGGTGAGTGTGAAGAGGGGAACAGTTCTCAAGCCACTCATACATCTATCAGTGTTTGGCTATTTGGATATTTGGCATAACGATGTTACATTGCATAAACGCAGTTCAAATGCCACCTACATTTAAACCACACATTATTCTAAAAGCTAATTTATTTATTTTCCTGCTTAAGTTTAGGATAGATAAGTAAATGATACGTTGGGTCCGGTTCACTGTAATTAGGCTCTACCAAGCTAAAGATTGTGTGGGTGGGGGTAGTTGAATAGTTTTCCCAAATACAGAATTTAGAGAGAGAATCACATTTCTTGCAGAAATTTATGTTGAAAAATTACAAAGAATATAAGGATTTGAAGAATGACAAAAGCAAGAATACTTGGAGGAGAACTAGACTGCTGCACCACAGGTGAAAGACATGCACACTAAATAGAACCATTCAGTCACAGCAAGGTTTTAAACAACTAGTTTAAAATCTCTATCAGAACATGGAAACAAGGCAACGTCCTCAATTCTTACTGAAGGTAAGATAAACACAGTACCCACTATGGGTTTTGAGTTGTATTTCCCTTACATGATATTTCTCTTGAAACGAAAAGCTAACACCCAAATATACAGAATAGATTTGTTCAATTAAAAGACTTATCATCTTGAAAACTACATATGATCTATTTAATAAATTTTGTTACAGGAAAAGCATCCCATAGTAGAATAAAACAAAGATAGGAATACACATGAAGTACATACTTGGCAATGCTATGAAACCCTTCGCATTTTCAGAAGCTCACGTCGTCCGTCCAGAAAGCACCCAAAACACCAACACTTCACATAGTAGCTACCTCCCACGCATGTTAGGGAAGGCTTCAATTTAAACTGGTAGCAATTATGCCCTTGTTGTGCCTATCCCTTTCGATGACAATAAAGCAGCATAAAGACTCTGGCAATGAGCACATTTTACCTAGTGTTTTCTTTACTCTTCTATGCAAATCTTTGCAATGAAGCAATTAAGCGCTCCAATCATCCTGTAGCTCGGCCTCCCCACAGACCATCACTACCCACTTCTCTCCATACTAGAAAACCTTCCTCTCAAAACCTGCTGACAGGAGATTCCAACTCCCGTCTACCTCTCCTCCTTTTTCCTGTTAGCACTTTCCCTTCCTTGCCTAAGACGACTACCGCCATTCATTTGGGTCCCTCCGCCTCATAATTATTCAGCCTCCCTTTTCCCTTCGGTTGGTAGCTCTGTCACATATCTTTATTTTTAGATTTTAATCTGCCTGACAAGCACTGGGAGACGACTAACTACTAGACAAAATTCACCTATGTACATCAAAAAATGCATGAAAAATATACATGAGAACATACATGGATACATACATAACATGACGAGATGTCATAGTGCGGGGCCCGCCAGATGCCTGAAACCGGCGGACGGGACGAAACGTCTGAACGATGGTCAAGTGAGAGTTAACGACGCCGTTAGGTGCATTTTCTCGCCCGTTGCCAGGGGAAAAAGCAAGCGGGTTAGCTTCGTTGGCAAGTTTCTTTTTTTTAGCGTGGGAAAAGTGGAAGGGAATGACGTGGGTCTTTTCTGTTTTGAGAAAGCAAGGCGAAAATACTATTTGTTTTGTTTCTTGTCTGCACATTGAAAGGGAGAGCTGAAGGTTTTAGTGCACGTGGACGACTTCGAGGAGAATACCGACCAAATAAGCTGAAGTGTGGAGTGCACGTGGAGAATTTGGAGGAGAATACATACCAAATCGAGGTGAGGGGTAATTTTGTTGCAAGAGAGGGTTTTACATGATGTTTTAATTTGAAATTTGGGAAATACAATGTGGAGTATTTTAGTTGCTTGAATGTCTTTAAAATCACACTCCTTCCATTGTTGTGTTTAAATTTCGCACCATTGAAAAAAAAATAGCAAAAAATAATTTTGAATGGGAAACGCAGTACTGGGTTTCAATTAAAAACTGTATAAAATAATTCTGAATGGGAAACACAATGTTGGGTTTCATTTATTTGAATCTCCTTGTTTAAATGTAGAGGGTTTTACAAGTTCTTTTAATTTGAAATTTGAGGAACACAATTTGGAGTATTTCAGTTGCTTGAATGTCTTCAAAATCACACATTCCATTGTTGTGTTTAAATTTCACACCATTGAAAAAAAAATTGCAAAAAATAATTTTGAACAGGAAACGTAGTGCTGGGTTTCAATAAAAAATTGTAGAAAATAATTCTAAATGGGAAACACAGTGTTGGGTTTCATTTATTTGAATCTTCTTGTTTAAATGTAGAGGGTTTTACAAGTTATTTTAATTTGAAATTTGGGGAACACAATGTGGAGTATGTCAGTTGCTTGAATGTCTTCAAAATCACACATTCCATTGTTGTGTTTAAATTCCGCACCATTGAAAAAGAAAACAACAAAAAATAATTTTGAATGGGAAACGTAGTGCTGGGTTTCAATTAAAAAACTGTAGAAAATATTTCTGAATGAGAAACACAGTGTTGGGTTTCATTTATTTGAATCTTCCTATTTAAATGTAGAGGGTTTTACAAGTTCTTTAAATTTGAAATTTGGGGAACACAATGTGGAGTATTTCAGTTGGTTGAATGTCTTCAAAATCACACATTCTATTGTTGTGTTTAAAAAAAAAAAAATTGCAAAAAATAAATCTGAATGGGAAATGCAGTGTTGCGTTTCAATTAAAAAATTGTAGAAAATATTTTTGAATGGGAAACACAATGCTGGGTCTCATTTATTTGAATCTCCTTGTTTAAATGTAGAGGGTTTTACAAGTTCTTTTAATTTGAAATTTGGGAAACACAATGTGGAGTATTTTAGTTGATTGAATGTCTTCAAAATCACACATTCCATTGTTGTGTTTAAATTTCACACCATTGAAATTAAAAACAGCAAAAAATAATTTTGAATGGGAAACATAGTGTTGGGTTTCAATTTAAAAACTGTAGAAAATAATTCTGAATGGGAAATACAGTGCTAGGTTTCATTTATTTGAACTTCCTTGTTTAAATGTAGAGGGTTTTACAATTTCTTTTAATTTGAAATTTTGGGAACACAATGTGGAGTATTTCAGTTGGTTGAATGTCTTCAAAATCACACATTCCATTGTTGTGTTTAAATTTTACACCATTGAAAAAAAAAACTACAAAAAATGATATTAAACTACCATCTTATACTACTAATACATAAGAAAAGAGACAAAAGCCATAATTTTTTTTCACCAAAATAATAGACCAAGGCCTTAGTACATGAAAAAAATCTGATACCCACCTTGGACATCAATGAATTCACATGGACGTCATATGGGCTCAATCAATGAGACCCTAAATACAAAATAAAACCGCAAAGACATGTTCGACCCATAACTATCTTATGGATTAAATCCCTAAATATAGTTCTCTATTCTAAAGCCACTAACACATGTGGGACCCATTTTTATGACAATATTCTCAACTTCTTCTTCTAGTACTTAAGAAAGGGAAAATACTTTAAATGAGTCTAAAGTCAAATGTAATATAAAAAATAATGCCAAGGTTACCATTAGAATATAAATAGAAGATACCTCTATAATTATGCACTATAGGAATCCAAATTCACATTCTAAGAGTGTTCGAGATGCATGAGATAGAAATATGATTACAATATAAATAGAATCTTAATCCAAGTAATGTATTTGTACAATCCTTATCAAACAATCTCACTTTAATCTCAATTTTAGTAACATCCATATTCACCTATTTATGAATTTTCTCCATCCTTAATTTCATTCTCAACTTCATTATTGAACCACTTTAGGAATCTACATTGAAGATTAAAACCATCATTGAGCGATTTCATTTTAGGCCATAGTCTCCTTGATATAATTATTATTCCTTTTAGTAGTTGTTTATATATTCTTAAATCTAGGGTTATCAATAAACTCAATTGAAGAACCAATGATATCTACGTATTTTCCTTTTGTATTAGAGGGAGGGGAAATGATATCAATAGGTGAAACATTAGATGGATCACCTCAACACTAAGATTAGAGGGGGTAGGACTTCTACTGATACTAGCTCTACCTATAGGTCTAATAAGTTTAAAGAAGATAACACTGGAAATAGTGAAGATTTAGTGGGATCATTTGTAGTTTCCTCACCAAGACTAGACCTCTTGTAAGATTTAAAAATATGGGAACTATAGGGAGAAATTTTAGTGATCGCATTTTTTTGGGGTTAGAGAATCTTTTCGCACATAAAACAGACTTGATTCTTATAAAATAAGAGCACCTTTTCATTAACAACCACCCTATGATTGGATTTGAGAAGTAAGGAATTAGATTTATCACAATTAGAAAGTTAAATTATAAAAAATTGGTATAGTGGACCATTTCTTCTTACCTAGAATCTCATTCATGACTTATTTCTCTATATATAATGAAAGGTACAAAGCAAAGCATACTAGGTAATTATGTCTTATATTGTTTACAAAGGGAAAGTTATTTAACAGAAGATAGCTAATTTATACTTCTCATTTAGGGTAAAATATATAATGAGAAAGAAGTTGAATTCATTTTAAGGAAGAGCCTCCTTGAGATGTCTTAATTATCATTTAATGAGCTTCTCAAAGCCTTTTATGAAAGTGTCAATGTTTTCTTTTCTTTGACATTTGCTATAACGCCCCGCCACGCAACCCTAGAGAAAGTTGCAAACAACTACTTAAACGGACTAATTATTTTTTGTTTAAGTACAATAATAAGCAAGATCACTAACTAACACCAACAGCCTCTAAGGTTATGAGACAGAGGTTGTATAGAACCTCAACAAAAAACATGAATCTAAACCATGTCATTCATTTAATTAAGAAATAAAACACATACATTCCAATTAAGACAAATTACATCCAATCATAAGAGATAACTTCCAATTCAATTTATCCATAATTAAACAATATGATTACATCTCTCATTCCCCAAATGAGGCAAGTTCAAAGAATAAGATTACAATTACAACTTTCCACCTCGATAACAAATGAGGGGTAATAAATCACAAGAGCAACTAAAATGATAAAAAGCAAGAACTGGAACCGAATCCCACGAGCTCTCCAACTAGAAGTATCGTCCATACGAACATGAAGAAAGAACCCAACGGATTTAGGTGCATGCCACCCAACCAAATGGAACCCAAAGGCCCACCCCCTGTGCTAGGAGATAGTAACAAGGAATCCTAGCCAAGACCAACACCTCTAGACACAAGCTAAATCGTGACTAAACCGAATAGACACAACCAATCACATGTACAACACAAGTACAACTCTAACAAGGTCACATGCTTCCAGATATAAAGTAGATCAAGTATGTAATGAGAACCATACACACAGAATCAAATACCAACTGTTGTCCTAGACAGAGTGTCATCACACAACTCGTCATGGGATTACCTCCGGAAATATTCATAGGCTCTAGCCCCCACAAAGGGTTATCTTGGTGATCTCAACCAAATCCTGGCCCCCATACTCACTTATGCGGAATCAAATACCTTTCCTACAGACAAGATAGATGACTTTTCCATTCCAGGCCTTCCCACTCATCCCAAGTCTAAACGAGCCCTTGTGTCTATGAGTGAGGCAAAATTATCTTGATTAGTGAGAAGTTAGTCCTAATCTACTAAGTATTGTTTTAGTTATCACTTGATTATCCACCTCCAAAGGTTGTCCAGTTTACCTCTTTGGGCTCTGGCCCCTACGCAAGCCACTCTTCTACTTGACAACATACAATCAAACCAATTACCAAGGGGACCCAAGTGCAAATAAAATTAAGTATTACAACCATTCCAACTCTAGGAGGAAACCAAAAGAAACTCACTCCAACACTAGAGGTACAAACACAACAAGGCCACTCCTTACAAGGAGTCACAAATCATATAATCCTCTCCTAATCCAAGGAGGCACAAAACATCCTCGTTCGTGATAATCGAGTAAACACTGACTAGACACCATGCACTACCCAAGGAAATCAAAATAGGTTGAAAAACATCATACTACAACTCACATAACTGAAAACCCCTACTGAACAATTTTCCCCAAGGCGATAACAGAAGAAAACATATTTAAACAAGCAATTAATCAAGAATTAAACCCGCTTCGGATTTCCTAAATCCATTTATTTTAATAAAATTTCATAGATTATTGCCCTAATAAAATTAATATAATAATGTCTCTTTCAGACATAAGCATAAATTTGAATCAAATATTCAATCCTTAATTGCTTGTAATTAAAACAAAATAAGCATTTACTACTTTATTTCCTTAATGCAACAAAATAGAATAACGTCTTCATTGGACAAGGACGAAGTTTGAATCCAATATCACATACTCTAATTGATTTTAATAAATATAAAATAACCATTTATTTCCACCATTCAGAAAATAACTTTTTAAAGTAATTAATATTTCTTCTACTTGACATATCCATTTCCAAAACAATCTAACTTATCTTTAATAAGTGTATTGATTAAAATCAACCATATTGTTCCATCAAATATATTATTTAAAATAAAATCAATAATTTAACTTTTGCACATTAATCTAAATTTCACAATTACATTTAAATCATGCATCATCTAAATCAAATATTTAATTCCCTCAATTAAACCTAAAACATGCCTTGAATAAAACATCATTTTAATATATATATATATATATAAACAATATATATATATATATATATATATATATATATATATTAATATTTTAAAACTATATAATATAATATTCAATATTATATTATAAAACTTATTTACCAAAGTATAAAGTAATATTTTAATATTATAAAATTATAATATTAAAATTATTATTAAAAGGGTCAACACCTGTTCTCGGGTCGCGTGCATAGAGTTAGGGCTAGGGCGGCCACATTTTTTCCTTAGCCATGTCGATTCCACAGTGGCAGTGATTTTTGAATGGGTGGCGGTCGCGGTTTTCGCAGGGGCAGCGGTGGTTTACCAGCCACCCTCCCGGCGGCGGCAACTGTGCTATGCACAGCCGTCCACCCCTGTGGGTGGCGCGGCTATGCTTAGCACAACCGACCATCGGCGGGCGGTGGTGACTGTGTTAGCGCCAGCCGCGGGTGGAAGTGGTGGCGATGGGGGTGCGGGGAGCGCGCTGGGCGCGGCTCCCTCCACCCGCCTCCCATGGGGGGCACGGTGGGGGTGAGCCCCCAGTGACCTCCCCACCAAAATTTGATTTAAATTTTTTTAAAAAAAACAACACAATTCAAAATTCGAACCTGCGGATTTTCAATCCGATTTTAAAATAAAAACAGGGTTTTTATTTTCCAATCCCAATCATATGAAATATATAAATATATATATATATATATATACAAGTATATATATATTTATTTATATATTCACAAGGAATTTACATAACTAATTGAGGAAATAACATTTAGAAAGACCATTTTCAATCAAAAACACCATTGATTTTCTTAAAGAAATATATTTCCAAAGAAGGGATTTTTGCAAAACAAACTCAGATTTCAACATGGGTTTTCTATTTTTTTTCAACATAATTCATTTGAGTTTCCAAACAATGAGTTTTGCAAGCAACAATTCCAAAAAGAAAAATGAACCTTTTCAAATTCAATAAACAGTTTATATAATATGAACCTGGTATGCAAAAGTTTGAGAAGATCCAGATGGTGGACAGATCCTTGCTTGGATTCCCTCTTCAGATTAGCAATTTCCTCATATTCAATCCAAAACCCACAAAATGCAAAATTCTTCCTCTCCTCTATTCTTCCATTTTTAAAACTTCATGATCCAAAATTGTGAAGAAAAATTCAATAATAAAGAAATTTTTCAAAAATATCCATACAACAACCCTCATCAATTTCTGAAAACAGAATAGCAAATATCTTCTTCTTTTTTTTCAATTTTGAATTCAAACTTCTAAAAATGCAATTTAAATCATTTTCCTTTATTTTTCAATTGCAACCAATATAATCAATAACTTCAAATGAAAACTTAACTTATTTCAACATCTTAAATTTAATTAATTAATTAATTAAATAGATTTAATCAACGATTAAATTATTTATTAATTAAATTAAATTAATAATAAAATAAATTATATCACTAACATATTCCAGATAAAGTTAATTGACAATTAAACTTTAACATTTTTCTAACTTGCAATTTTAAACTGAAACAAGGCAAATTGAACAATATTAAAACAACTGAACCACACTAAGACCGACGACACACTATGACTAGGGTGACGACTTGGTACGGAAAACCTAGCTACTATCTCCCAATCGAATACCGTTGGGCATTGGACACGCTCAAACCTATGAAACTAGGTGGAGTCGATGTCCTGCACCTATCAACCTACGAACAAAGAGTATGTCCACATACATAAACATGTCATAAATAAAATACACCGTGAAGAGGAAATCATAGAATCGCAGGGCACTCGCAATCGAGTGATGCGATACCATCCCCTTCACCAATACAGTGTAACTAACTGACAAATCTAACATACTAATATAATCCAAGCATAACACATCATTGATTCAAACATCCATAATGCTAATCCAAAACATGTCATAATGATAACATCATATTAAAATACCATCACATCAAAAGATAACATTAACGTCGCTTTATAGATAGCGAACAAATAAAAGTCGGGTACCATAGTCAAGGTACTAACATAAAATACAACATAAAAGAGCAGAACACTATTCTATCAAAAGGGAAAAATGGAGGGGTATTACATCCTCGCCCCCTAGGGTTAAGCTTACTCCTGGAAGCCTACAAATAGTAGGGATATACTCCCTCATACCAACTGCATACAATTCAAAACCTCGACCCCTGAGGGTGAGTATCCTACACTGAGCGACCAAATCCAAAAGTGTTCTGTTGCGGACAATCCTTAGCAAGATGGCTCTGTTGGCCTTTGAACCGCTCTAAGAAGGTCTCCCAAGATACTGAGTGAATATCAGTATGGAACTTCTACTCCTCTAGACTCCACCATGTGGACGTGAGTCCCCACAGATGCACAATAGTGCACCATGATTTGGTATTACTACCATATGGGTGCATAGAAAAGCATCGATCGAGGTCAATGAGCCAAGTCTCAGACTCTAAGCGACTTCCTGCTCCATCAAATAAAGATGGACATGCCCTGAGCAAATCCATCATATGCATTGAGTCTACTATCTCTACCTACGCCAGAACTACTCTCACACCAGGATTACCCTGTGCATCTACCTATCGCGGACCAAGGAGTGTCAATGCCTCCTCAAGTGCTCTACGTGC
The DNA here is from genome assembly GCA_007115665.2 of Sequoiadendron giganteum. NCBI lineage: Eukaryota > Viridiplantae > Streptophyta > Pinopsida > Cupressales > Cupressaceae > Sequoiadendron > Sequoiadendron giganteum. The sequence continues at coordinate 398,651,485 of CM021104.1, read as the reverse complement.
AGCCTCAATCCCTTCTGGATTCTACTAACGATTACCGACCCCTGGTGCATACTAAGATGCCTGATGTTCCTCCTGATCTGGAAAAACTGATACACGAGGAGGAGAGTCATGTTGACTCCCACCACGATCGCCTATACGGCCACGACCACGCCCTCTACCTCTTTTGCGTCTGGGAGGCATAATCCTGCACAAACATGTCAAGGTATTAGGCAAGGTACATAACTTAAAAGACTACAACTAAAAGCTTAATGGGTCCATCATAATCCCAGAGTACCCAGTGTTTAAACCTAGGCTCTAATACCATGTGTAACGCCCCGCCACGCAACCCTAGAGGAAGTTGCAAACAACTACTTAAATGGACTATTTTTTTTGTTTAAGTACAATAATAAGCAAGATCACTAACTAACGCCAACAACCTTTAAGGTTACGAGACAGAGGTTATATAGAACCTCAACAAAAAACATGAATCTAAACCATGTCATTCATTTAATTAAGAAATAAAACACATACATTCCAATTAAGATAAATTACATCCAATCATAAGAGATAACTTCCAATTCAATTTATCCATAGTAAAACAATATGATTACATCTCTCATTCCCCAAATGAGGCAAGTTCAAAGAATAAGATTACAATTACAACTTTCCACCTCGATAACAAATGAGGGGTAATAAATCACAAGAGCAACTAAAATGATAAAAAGCAAGAACTGGAACTGAATCCCACGAGCTCTCCAACTAGAAGTCTCGTCCATACGAACATGAAGAAAGAACCCAATGGATTTAGGTGCACACCAACCAACCAAGTGGAACCCAAAGTCCCACCCCCATGCTAGGAGATAGTAACAAGGAATCCTAGCCAAGACCAACACCTCTAAACACAGGCTAAATCATGACTAAACCGAACTGACACAACCAATCACATGTACAACACAAGTGCAACTCTAACATGGTCACATGCTTCCAGATATAAAACAGATCAAGTATGTTACGAGAACCATACACACAAAATCAAATACCAACTATTGTCCTAGACAGAGTGTCATCACACAACTCGTCATGGGATTACTTATGGGAATCTTCATAGGCTCCGGCCCCCACAAAGGGTTATCCTAGTGACCTGAATCGAATCTCGGCCCCCATACTCACTCATGCAGAATCAAATACCTTTCATACAGACAAGATAGATGACCTTTCCATTCCAAGCCTTCCCACTCATCCCAAGTCTAAATGAGCCCTTGTGTCTATGAGTGAGGAAAAATTATCTTGATTAGTGAGAAGTTAGTCCTAATCTTCTAAGTATTGTTTTAGTTATCACTTGATTATCCACCTCTGAAGGTTGTCCAGTTTACCTCTTTGGGATCTGGTCCCTACAGAAGCCACTCTTTTACTTGACAACATACAATCGAACCAATTACCAAGGGAGCCCAAGTGCATACAGAATTAGGTATTACAACCATTCCAACTCTAGGAGGAAACCAAAAGAAACTCGCTCCAACACTGGAGGTACAAACACAACAAGGCCACTCCTTACAAGGAGTCACAAATCACATAATCCTCTCTTAATCCAAGGAGGCACAAAACATCCTCATTCGTGATAACCGGGTAAACATTGACTAGACACCATGCACTACCCAAGGAAATCAAAATAGGTTGACAAAATCATACGATAACCCACATAACTGAAAACCCCTACTGAACAATTTTCCCCTAGGCGATAACAGAAGAAAACATACTTAAACAAGCAATTAATCAAGAATTAAACCCACTTCGGATTTCCTAAATCCATTTCTTTTAATAAAATTCCATAGATTATTGCCATAATAAAATTAATATAATAATGTCTCTTTCAGACATAAGCATAAATTTGAATCAAATATTCAATCCTTAATTGCTTGTAATTAAAATAAAATAAACATTTACTACTTTATTGCCTTAATGCAATAGAATAGAATAACATCTTCATTGGACAAGGACGAAGTTTGAATCCAATATCACATACTCTAATTGATTTTAATAAATATAAAATAACCATTTATTTCCACCATTCAGAAAATAACGTTTTAAAGTAATTAATATTTCTTCTACTTGACATAACCATTTCCAAAACAATCTAACTTATCTTTAATAAGCATATTGATTAAAATCAACCATATTGTTCCATCAAATATATTATTTAAAATAAAATCAATAATTTAACTTTTGCACATTAATCTAAATTTCACAATTACATTTAAATCATGCATCATCTAAATCAAATATTTAATTCCCTCGATTAAACCTAAAACATGCCTTGAATAAAATATCATTTTAATATAAATATACACATAATATATATATATATATATATATTTTTAAACAATATATATATATATATATATATTAATGTTTTAAAACTATATAATATAATATTCAATATTATATTATAAAACTTATTTACCAAAGTATAAATTAATATTTTAATATTTATAAAAATATAATATTAAAAATATTAATTATATTTTAATATTATTAAATTATAATATTAAAATTATTATTAAAAGGGTCAACACTCGTTCTCAGGCCGCGTGCATAAAATTAGGGTTGGGGTGGCCGCATTTTTCCCTTGGCCATGTAGATTCCATAGTGGCAGCGATTTTTGAATGGGCGGCGGCCGCGGTGTTTGCAGGGGTAGTGGTGGTTTACCAGCCACCCTCCCAATGGTGGCGACTGTGCTATGCACAGCCAACCACCAGCGGGTGGTGGTGACTGTGTTAGTGTCGGCCACAGGTGGAAATGGTGGCGACGGGGGTGAGGGGAACACACTGGGCGTGACTACCTCCACCCACCTTGCATGAGGGCTATGGTGGGGGTGAGCCCCCAGCGACCTCCCCACCAAAATTTGATTTAAAATTTTTTTTAAATAAAACAACATAGTTCAAAATCTAGACCTACGGATTTTCAATCCAATTTTAAAATAAAAACAAGGTTTTTATTTTCCAATCCCAATCATATGAAATATATATATATATATGCATATATATATACAAGTATATATATATGCATATATATATTTATATATTCACAAGGAATTTACATAACTAATTAAGGAAATAACATTTAGAAAGACCATTTTCAATCAAAAACACCATTGATTTTCTTAAAGAAATATATTTCTAAAGAAGGGATTTTTGCAAAACAAACTCAGATTTCAACATGGGTTTTCTATTTTTTTTCAACATAATTCATTTGAGTTTCCAAACAATGAGTTTTGCAAACAACAATTCCAAAAAAAAAAACATGAACCTTTTCAAATTCAATAAACAGTTTATATAATATGAACTTGGTATGCAAAAGTTTGAGAAGATCCCGATGGTGCACAGATCCCTGCTTGGATTCCCTCTTCAGATCAGCAATTTCCTCAGATTCAATCCAAAACCCACAAAATGCAAAATTCTTCCTCTCCTCTATTCTTCCATTTTTAAAACTTCATGATCCAAAATTGTGAAGAAAAATTCAATAATAAAGAAATTCTTCAAAAATATTCATACAACAACCCTCATCAATTTTTGAAAACAGAATAGCAAATATCTTCTTTTTTTTCAATTTTGAATTCAAACTTCTAAAAATGCAATTTAAATCATTTTCCTTTATTTTTCAATTACAACCAATATAATCAATAACTTCAAATGAAAACTTAACTTATTTCAACATCTTAAATTTAATTAATTAATAAAATAGATTTAATCAACGATTAAATTATTTATTAATTAAATTAAATTAATAATAAAATAAATTATATCACTAACATATTCCAGATAAAGTTAATCGGCAATTAAACTTACCAAAGCATAAACTTTAACCTTTTTCTGACTTGCAATTTTAAACTGAAACAAGGCAAGTTGAACAATATTAAAATAACTAGACCACACTAAGACCGACGACACACTATGACTAGGGTGATGACTTGGTACAGAAAACCTAGCTACTATCTCCCAATCGAATACCGTTGGGCATTGGACACGCTCAAACCTGTGAAACCAGGTGGAGTCGATGTTTTGTACCTGTCAACCTGTGAACAAAGAGTATATCCACATACATAAACATGTCATAAATAAAACACACCGTGAAGAGGAAATCATGGAACCGCAAGGCGCTCGCAAGCGAGTGATGCGATACTGTCCCCTTCACCAATACAGTGTAACTAACTAACAAATCTAACATACAAATATAATCCAAAGCATAACACATCATTGATTCAAACATCCATAATGCTAATCCAAAACATGTCATAATGATAACATCATATTAAAATACCATCACATCAAAAGATAGCATTAACGTCGCTTTATAGATAGCGAACAAATAATAGCCGGGTACCATAGTCAAGGTACTAACATAAAATACAACATAAAAGAGCAGAACACAATTCAATCAAAAGGGAAAAACAGAGGGGTATTACATTTGCTCGCTTGATGGGTCTTGCCTCTTTTCTTAGACATTCTAGCAACTACAATGTTTAACACTTTAGAGTCTTAAAATTTCAAATCCCTCACAATAACCTTCTTACTCTTCCATTGTACAATGAAATCTCTATGAACTAATGGATCGTAACTATCTATGTATTATATAAATGGATTTAGCTCACCCTTCGAAAGGATTACCAAATAGTAATATTTTTATTGTATTATTGACAATAATAAGCCTCTATTCATAGTCTCTCATCTCCCATTATAATCTTCCAAATGTACTAGTCCATAAACAAGTAGAAAATGATGAAATTATTAAGTCTCATTGGAAAAAATGAAATAAGTTTATTCCCGAAGAGGGATCAATAAGGAGATTGATTGATAGGTAGTATCCTTTACAAATAAAGAGAAAAATGGTGATATCATTGACCTCCAAGTTGTAGATTGTGATAAATCTAAAGGAGTAACCCAAATAAATATTTTGATAAACTTCAATTATTATCAAGTCATTCAATAATTTTCCCAAGATCACATAATTGCAATCAACCCCACTTCTCATAATTATTCCACAAGTAATTTTAGTAGGAAAAGATTTTCCATCATACCAATGCGATGTTTTCAATAAAACAACTCATATTGTCTAAAGAAATAGTTTTTCCACTACCTCCATGGTAGAGATGATCAATTGTTTCCTCATTTATGGAGTGAATTTTCTTATAGATTTTAATAATTTTTAAGATATTCCAAGAGGGGGAGAAAGGTAATTGAGGTAGTTTAAAATACCGAGGGAATCTCCATTCATCATTAAGGGTGAGAACTTGATATTTAGATATAGTAGGTGAATAAATATTCTAGAAAAATGTGAAAAATAGACTCAACATTATTCTCACAAAGATCACACCTATTTGGGATTGTAATGGCTCTATTTTTAAGATTATCAATAATCAATAATTTACTCTAACAAGCAACCTTCTAGATGTCATTGAACTTATGTAATATATTCTTGTTGAAAATCTTCTTCTTTTCAAACACCTCAACATGTATATCACGTTAAAGAAGATAAGTAGATGCAATAGTACACTTCCATATGGAAGAACCCAACCAAATGGTCTATTTTTTCCTATTGAACTAGACTATGTAGAACTCTTTAACTTCTCTATAAGGTAGCTAATAACCTCTTGATTGAGATGATTGAGAGGATTAAATAAATTAATCAACTTTCTACATTAAGTACCATATTCCTAGTAATTACCCACACAGTATGAAAATAAAGAAGAAATACCATTCTTGATAGCTAAACAAGGGATTAAAAAATTACGGAGAGTGTTTCCCTACCAAGAATCATACCGAAATCTAGCCTTCAACCCATTTCCTACATTTCAAATTGGTCTTTTTCTTATGAATTATCTATAATTTTTTACTTTAATTCATATAAGTAAATAAAATGCTTGCAGAGATTTTATGGGCTCCGGATCCTCCAGTTGTTTAGCGAACTTGGTTTCTTTATGCAATTGTAAAAAAAAATGGTTTCTTTTGACAAAAACTGAATCTTTACTTTACATGCATGAAAATTTTGTAATTATGAATAGTGACCGAAATCCTAGGGTGTAATGGAAACAGTGTCTGTTTCTTAATGAATTATTGCAACCTTGGCCATTTTTAAGGAGGATTGCGAACAATTATTGGAGAAAAAAAAAGGGAGGAAAGAAAGAGAGGAAAAGGGGGGAGAAGGGCATTTTCTATTTTCAGACAATTTTGTTACGCAACCATGGAGCCTTTGAACCCATATTTTGTACTGAGAAAAAAGGAAATAAGATTGAATCTTTGAGTTTGTTAATATTTTCTTGATCGCAAATGTCTTTGTGCTTCTGTGGTCGTTCTTCAATATGATATTTGCTGAGTCGAATAGTGTTGATTTTTTATTTGTTGAATCTGTGAATTCTAAATGAAATCATCTTGTGAAACTAGATTGTTGTTTATCTTTCCTTGTCTCATGGTTGGTTGCTTGTTTCTTAAATGGTTGTCTCATGGTGGGTTGCTTGCTTCTTAACACCCATGGTTTTACAACATGGAATGTTACAAAATAGTATGAAAGTCTTCCAGATCACACCTTCCATTGTTGTGTTTAAATTTAAGTTGATTGAAAAAAAAAACTGCACAAAATAATTGTGAATGGAAAACACAGTGTTGGGTTTCAGTTATTTCAATCTCCTTGTTTAAATGTAGAGGGTTGTCTCATGGTGGGTTGCTTGCTTCTTAAAACCCATGGTTTTGCAATATGGAATGTTAAAATACAGTATGATTGTCTTCCAAATCACACATTCCATTATTGTGTTTGAATTTTAGTCGATTGAAAAAAATAACTGCACAAAATAATTGTGAATGGGAAACACAGTGTTGGGTTTCAGTTATTTCAATCTCCCTATTTAATTGTAAAGGTTCGTCTCATGTTTGGTTGCTTGCTTCTTAACACCCATGGTTTTGCAACATGGAATGTTACAAAATAGTATGAATGTCTTCCAAACCACACATTCTATTGTTGTGTTTGAATTTTGCATGATTAAAAGAAAAGTGCAGAAAATAAAACACAGCGTTAGATTGTTGGACTGTCCGATTTCCAGCATGCATTTGTGTTATATTTTATGCGTAGCTTGATTGAATCTATCACCTTTAATTTTCCTTGGTTGAAGTGGGAACGTCCTATTGGTTTCACGTGGGCGAGAGCAATGCAAGCACATTTTATCTATGTTTAATGAATGATTTTTTTCTTTTTCTTCACACAATCCACACTAATTTTAAGTATTCGTCCAATGTTGTGATTTCCTAGAATGGGGAGAGGTTTGAAATGGAAGAAGCTAGATGAATTGTAGGTGCAAGATGTACAAAATGGAGGCTCTCCTTTTTTGTCTTCCGATTTGGAATGGGCTACTATTTCCATCAAGGATAAGGTCCCTGACCCTGTTGTAGCAATTCCTCTTCCGAGACTTGATCAGTTCATTCATGGTGAAACGTCCGTTGAAGGTGTAGAAACCAAATTTTTGGACAAGAAAATAAGAGAACCTACCACCTCGTGTCCCATCTACGAAAAAACTTATAACAAAAAAAAATTGTATAAGAGGTTTGTATATATCGACATTCATTTCTATAGTCGAATGATATTTTACTCTCTTGGTTGAACATGATGAGATGATGCCTTTCTTGCAGCTATTGGTGTCAATACGGTCCTAAAGACAACAAACTAGCCTGCACTAGAGAAGAAACCACATAAGATGTTTACACAAATGCGAGGTTGTCAATACCACTTCATGGTAAAGGTTATGGAAGGGAAACCCGATGTTGCCTATATTATCTACAAAGAAATGTTCCATGTAGATAAAAAAGGTGAATTTTTCCATGGCATTCATGACACAAGTGGAGAGAAGTGTTCTATGTTTGCCACTAATCTATCCACGGAGTGCAAAAGCTATATTGAAAGCCTTTTGCTCATGGACGTCAGTGTCAATGTAATAATGGATAGACACATCAACGATCCTCTCTTATGTGGCATGATGTCCAAGAGAGATCAATTCCTTACAAGAAAGGATTTTATGAATGCTTGGTGAAAGGTACATTCTACTCATGCACAAAAACACAAAGTTCATTTGACAAGTATCCTATTGTGGAGTGGACAGGACTTTGACAACTTCTTATACTTTCTACGGCCCGATGGGAACAATACACCTTTTGTTATCGAGGTTCAGACTCCATGGATGTTGGACAGGATGGTTAGTTGCTTGCACAATTCAATCATCTCGATGGATTCCACGTTTGTAACTAACAAATATGAGGTGAGGCCTTACAAACATTGACAAATAGTTCATCGTGTTTTCAATGATCTTCTTGGTTGTAAACTTCACAATGCTCAAGCGAAGTTGTTCTCTCTATAGTACCCATTGTTTACTCTCCTCGTTTTCAATGAGAAATAGAGTGGTGTATTGGTTGCGTGGGTAGTCTCCTCATGAAACAAGATTGAGGACATCTCTGCGTGGCTATGCATATTTCTTGAACGTGGAAGAAGAGTCAGGCCTGACTAGAGAATCAATTCATTTTTTACCGATGATGCCACTACAGAGATCCAAGCCATACAGTATGTGCATCCCTTTATTCATTTGTGTGACCTTTCTAATTTTCTATTCATTTTCAATGCCACTTTCTCATGCAGTCGAGCAGTAAACAATATTGTTTGTATTGTCTATTAGGGTTGTCTTTCAAAGTCGTGTGCTTCTATGCCTTTGGCATGTCAAAAGGGCTTGGCTAAAGAATGTATATAAGTATGCAACCAAGGAAAGGGCAACGGACGTCTTCCACAGTCTTGGTATGATCATGATGGAAATCGTTGACACTGAAGATTGTGTCACTCAACTATTGAACTCTTTCTTTCAGGAGTTCAATGATCAGCCCCGATTCTTAGAGTACTTCAAGAAGACTTGGTGTGAAGGAGAAGGTTGAATTGGTGAGTTGACAATTTTCGTCACCTCGCATGATTTGCACCATTCAAATTATTTGATGTCACATCTAATATGTTGTGGCTTACTTGACTATTGGATTTTTTTTTCGCAGCCATGTGGGCGAAAAATTGCAGACTATTCCCACATGCCAACCAGGATACGAATGCAACCATTGAGTCGTACCATTGCATACTAAAAACTCGGTACTTGTGCGATCATTCAAAAAAATGCAATAGGAGAATGGACTATTTGTATTACACACTTGTGTATAAAATGGAACCATCCTATAGGCAAAAGGAAAAGTTGCAGCATTATGGTTTTTTGACGAACAAAAATTATTTAAATATGTGATCTAATGTGGAACGGGCCGAGGCAATTCCAAATGATGACTGTATTCCCGATGAAACAGATCCTAGATGATATTGGGTGAAAATTCAAAGTAGGTCAATGCACTACCTTGTGCGGAAATTTGGGGCACACCTTTTTGTTTGTGACTGCCCTTGGAGTTTGCAGGGGAACACTTGCAAACATGTCATCAAGGTTGCTCACTTGATTAAAAGGTCATCTGTCGTTGAAGGGGTGGTCCACGGTAAGTGAATTTTAATTCGAATTGCGTTCATTTATTGGAGTCAATTGTGTTTTCCATTTTCTACAGCCTAATACAAATTTATTTTGTGCCCTCATTTAGACAGGGGAGGTCAACCAATTGATACAAACATAGATTTGAACGAGACATTGTCAAAGGGGGCCATAGAAGAAATCAATCGTAATGTTCTAACCCCTGTGCAAGCTCCTTCTATGACTCATGTATATGATGAACATGTGGTGATAATGTCTCTTTGGAGTGACACTAACGAACTCTTGAAGAAAGTGATGTGTACACCGCCACAATATTTAGAACAGGTGCAGTTATATGCAAAATGCGTGGATAGGTTTGTAGAGGACCTACGGCAATCAAATGTATTTCCATTTGAATTCATTTTGGATCCTGATCAAGCTGCAACTACAACCATTCACATGCGTCCATGGTTTAGTGCAACCAGGGATCGTCATCGATGTCCAACCCGACATACAAAGCATTCCACACAACAATTAGATCACCGAACCCCTTTGGATGACTCCTTTCCATTGTCTACGAACAATAGTTTGCATTTGAATGTCAATATGTAATGTGAGACTTCAGGTGCAACTGCTATGGATGTGGCAAAGGATACAACATCTAATACGAGTGAGTATGAGAAAACCCATTTCAATTTCTTTATTGTAATAGGAAATGGTATTGTACCACGCCATAAACTTTATGATTTCTTTTATGGCTTTTTTTGTTCACTTCAGCATTCCAATCCCGAGAAAGGAGTCCTCACCAACAACTGTCTTTCGTGGGTGTAAACCCAATGGAAGGTATGGTTCGAATTTAATAACTTTTCTTACATAAGTCCAATTTTTGGTATGACTTTATGTAATTTAAGAAGTGTATCTATTGAATCATGTAGGGGTAGCGAACCATTCAATATTTGGTTGCTGATCTTTAGAAAATACAAAAGATTTCTAATGAAAAAGGATGCGTACAAGTTGGTAACTAAGGAAAGTGCATTCAAAGGGGCTGAAATTTTGTTCCTAAAGTATGGGAAAACATTTGTAAACATGTTTCATATGGTGGTAGATCATGGGAAGGTTTTTAATACAATATTTTATTAAAACCTCATTTGATAGAGCTTTTTTTGTGCATAAAGTAAGGGTTTAGTAGATCAGCGTTGGCTTGAGCCTTTGTATTCATAAAAGTAGATGATTCCTAAGTTATGAGAGTTGTCAAAGGACTATTTCAAGTCATAAGGTGTTTTAATGATGATTTAAGACCTACTCCTTTGTAAATTTGGGCTAATTGAGTGCATTTCCAGCAGTAAAGTGCAAAAAATAAAAATGTCAGACATAACCCACTATGTTTTCCATCCTGCAACTGTGATTATTTACATCTTGTGTTCGTAACATAAATATATTTTCTACAATTCATTAGTTCAACTCATGTGATTGCAACAAATAAAATGCTCAAATTATTTTCCATGTTGGAAAAGACACTGTCCATACACAGTTACTTAGTTATGAAAAGTTTTCTTTCACTTTCAATTTTTTTAGCAATTGTTTCGTGTGTTTTTAATTAGAGAATGTTGTTGTATGTGTTGAAATTTTTGTTCTCTTTCCTTTCAGGCGATGTTCTTCCCACTGTTTGAATTGTGCGTTGCCATATGCCCATTGGAGATACTGCACGTGCTGCCTCATTCAGTTCAAAACAATAGGTACAATCTCTTTAGTGCATACATTATCTGCATAAGTCCACTTTCCTCGCTTATTTTTTCACTATTTCCATTGCATTGACAATGTCCTTCTAATTAGAGAATGCAGGTCTACCTTCTAAAAAAGTTGTTTTGTCTTTCATTTCAGGAATTTTACAACCTGTTGCTGTAGTTCTATAGAAGATGTCTCATAGTTCTCAAGCATGGGTGGCTAGTTGGTTGACCAACTACCACCCGTATCTTCGATGCAATATTCCTGCTCGAATTGAGGAACTCGGCCTCCCCTATAGGTTGCGGGAAAAGATGTTAAGGAGAATTAATAGAAAAGGTCCAAACCGCACAGATTTGCAGTATGATAATTATGCTCACTTCTTCAACAACGTCTTTGGTATATGGGCACATATGGGCATGGACGTTCAATATTAAAATCTACAAATAGAGATTTTCAATTTATGTGATTGGTCAATGTCTGTTTACCGAGAAATTTGAGACCTTTTCCTAGCTAGATGCATATGGAAGGTGTGCATTACACCAACAGTTATCATACAGAGGCATAATCTTGTAGATCAACTGAGCATGAGTTTTATGAGATTCCTCAAGGGGGAATCTCTAATTAGTAATCACAAAGGTCTTGTGGAGGAATGGTTGTTGGCCGTGTTCAAATTCAACCACATTGTCAGGTTTGAGATCCACCGTGTCAAGACCTCCTTCAGGCTGCTACATGAGAATTAGGAGGTGCCAACATTGTATGCTATCAATTCCAGCTTGACAATCAGAGTGTGACAAATGCTTCCAGATGTTGAGAACATAGAGATTATACTTGTTCGTAAATGGTTGACATAGTCTTCAGTGCGACCAGTATTAAATGTGCATTGTAATTTTCTTCAGATTGTATAATATTGACTCGAAATATTTTCAAATTTCATTCTCTGATGTGTATTGTTCTTATCAAATTTGATGGTGAACTTGAATACACTGTTTTGTTACATTCTATGTTTTCCATTCTGCAACTTTTCTTGTGCATCTTCTCTTCGAAAAGTATAAGGATATTGAAATGGAATGCTCAAATGGAATTTCAAAATCTACAACTTTTCTTGTCTTCTTACTGTGTGCATAACACTAGCTGTTGTCTTCTTATTATTTTTCCTAAAGTAAGGGGTATCATAAAACAAGAAAGTGAAGTTGAAAACTCTATTTTGTTACAGTCCGGAAAAAATAATAAGTGAGCCACAACCCACTATGTTTTCCATGATGCTACTGTTATGTGAATAATATGTTGGGTAGATATCAAAGAAGAGTGTTTTGCTGAAAGTAAGGGTTGTTAAAAATTATGAAGCTCAAATTCAATACATTGTTTTCTTACTATGTGCATAACACTAGTTGTTGTCTTCTTAATTTTTTTCTTAAAATAAGGGGCGTCATAAAACAAGAAAGAGAAGTTAAAAACTATATTTTGTTACGGTCCGGAAAAATAATAAGTGAGCCACAACCCACTATGTTTTCCATGATGCTATTGTTATGTGAATAATGTGTTGGGCAGATATCGAAGAAGAGTGTTTTGCTGAAAAAAAGGGTTGTTAAAAATTATGAAGCTCAAATTCAATACATTGTCTTCTTACTGTGTGCATAACACTAGTTGTTGTCTTCTTACTGTTTTTCTTAAAGTAAGGGGTGTCATAAAACAAGAAAGTGAAGTTAAAATTTTTATTTTGTTGCAGTCCGAAAAAAATAATAAGTGAGCCACAACCCACTATGTTTTCTATGATGCTACTGTTATGTGAATAATGTGTTGGGCAGATATCGAAGAAGAGTATTTTGCTGAAAGTAAGGGTTGCTAAAAATTATGAAGCTCAAATTCAATGCATTGTCTTCTTACTGTGTGCATAACACTAGTTGTTGTCTTCCAAAAAGATTTGCAAAGTCTAGGACAACCCAGTGTGTTTTCCATCCTGCAACAGTTAAGTAAATTTTTTGTTGGAAACATATGAACAGATAGTGAACAAGATTGTTTTTCTTGGAGTAAGGGGTTTCATAAAACAAGAAAATGAAGTTGAAAATTGTATTTTGTTACAGTCCGCAAAAAATAATAAGTGAGCCATAGCCCACTGTGTTTTTTGTGATGCGATTGTTATGTGAATAATGGGTGCTGGCAAGAAGTTGAGTCCACTTTTTGGCCAAAAAGTGGAAGTGTTTTCCTTGATTTTCAGAGTTTGACACATTTGACCATAAAATTTGAAGCACTTAGAGATGAAATCTTCAAACAAGTCAATAATCATAAAATCTAGTACTCGGAGTCTAAGTTTTCAAATATGTAATTTATTTCAATACCCACATTGTACAAATTGAGTTTTAATAGGCTTTTGTAAAAACCACTATTTAAAGTTCTTTTTTTTTTACCATACCATGCACGTGTATGACATCCATATTTTGACTTAAATTATCATATTTTTCTAAATCCTTTTGAGAAAAGACTTGTGACTCACTGAAGCGTGCCCTGGAAATTTTTTTGTAATTTTTTATTGAATTTTTTTTTTTTTGTTAATTTTTTATCAGGCATATTTGACCTTTAGAAAAATCGTCATGTACAACACACATAAGATGACCTAAAGTTATCATTTTTTGCATTTTTTTTTAAAATTGAAAAGAATTGTTTGAAGTTTGTCCTTGTGCAATTCGTTCGTCAAAATGTTATGTTGATCAAAAGTTTATAAAAATAGTTAAAAAAACTGATATTTAAAGTTTATAGACCAATTTCATCAGAAATTAATTGAAAAATAGAAAAAATAATCCAATTGTAAAAAAAATTACATATTTGAAATTTGCATTGTCTCATCTAAAATGGGTTTTAATTTTGTCAAAAAAAATTGCAAAAAAAATCGTCAGCCATATGTCCAAACTCGATTTTTTTCTCTAACATTGTTAGAACCTTCAACTTGCAGGTCAAACCAAGTTGAAGGCCTAGGTTTAGACTCCCAATGCTTTTCTCGAACCAAAATCCAAAGCAAAACCCTGACCACAAGGAAAAAAAAAAATCAAATTAAAAAAAATGGGATCTATTTATAATCGGGATCCCATTTCTCTTCAACTATGTTATTTTAAATTACTGTCAAATTTTACTGTGAAGCCTGCAACTTCACATGTATGGCCAAGAATAGCAAAATTGGTCTATTTTTCATTGAGCATTTTTTTTACAGGTGGTGACTTGCTTTTTTGATAAAAAATTTCAAAGGAGAGATCCCATTTTTTCAAAGAAAGAACAAAAGGTCTTCAACTTGCAATATGAATTGATTTTTTCAAAGGAGACATGAAGAAATTATTTTTAAAGTGGAATTTTGCTAGTTTTCTACTTGTTTTGAGGAACACAAGAGGAAGAATTCAGTCCTTTTAGGTCTTGAACTTCCAATTTGAATCGAATTTTTTGAAGAATTTCACTATTTACATTCATTTGTGCTTGAGAATTTTATAATCATGGGAAATAAATGTCGTAATAAGAGGAGGAAGACATTGACTCCTGAATAAATTGAAGCAAACAAAGAGAAGGAGAGACAGAGACAAAGAGAAAGAAGAATGAGAGTTAAATCAATAAATGATGGGGGAGCATCCAATTCAACAACTATTGAAGATGAAAACATAGAGGAGACCATGGTTGTAGATGAAGCGAATTTGCAAGAAGTCAATTTGGAGAAGAATATGATTATACAATCAAGTCCTACTATGTCTTCAAATCCCTCTTTCAATGCTATGGATAATGTTTCAATATGCACAAATCCAGGTACGTCTTCAAATCCACATGTTAGTGAAATGGTAAATTCGTATGTAGAAATTTTACAAGATGTTGGACTTAACGATGTTGACATTGATAATATTCAGAGAGATGAAAATGTTATAGAATTTGTTGAAAATGATAGTGAGAATGATCCTTTTTTTGAAAATGAAATTGAGAATAATCTTTTTATTGAAAATGAAAACAAAAACCGTTTTGTTGATGTAAATGAAAATGAAAACCGTTTTGTTGATGAAAATGTAAATCATTTTGAAGTTGAAAATGAAAATGAAGATGAAGATGAAAATCTAGAATATGATGTTGAATTTAATGAAAATACTTTTTTTTTAAATTAAAAGTGGTGTTTTTGATAATCTTCCTGGTCAAATTTCTTGGAGGCAAATAAGAACACATGCAAATAAAATATACAACGAATTCTTTTATAGTAAAAAAATTACAATTCAATGTCAACTAATGATGTAATTGATGAGAATGCAAAAAATGAGGAAAATAATGAAAAGTTTAGGCTTTTTTGTTAAACCAAAAAGAAAATATCAATCATTAAAACATGCTATGTGTATTGTTGCTAGTTCCATTCAATTGATTGGAAAAAATAGTTGATCTAAAGATAAAAATGCAATGAGAAGAGCTATAACAACTACTATAGTTAATAAAGCAACTTTGAATAAAAGAATGGTAAGAAATATTAGTGAAGTTTTAAAAATACATCCTAAAACATTGCTAAGAGCGGAAAAAAGAAGAATAATTATAGAAAATGATCCTATCGACCAATGTTGGAGTTTCAGTGGTCGACTCTCGAGGTCTGATATGAAATGGAATGTTGAAATTAAATCTTTGATTGAAAAATATTGGCATGATAATAATGTGGTTTCATCTAATACTAGAGATGTTTTAAAATTAAGGGTGGGGTCCAAAGTTCACGATCCTCACCCAAAACACCTATTAGATACAACACAAACTAAATTTTATAGAAAATTTTGTGGTGATTTAGTGTTACTCGGTAATATTAAAATAATTCAAAGGTCTTTTGAAAAATGTAAACCATGGTATGTAATAATTAATAAGCAACGAATATCTTGTTGTTATAAAATGCATGTTCAATTTCGTTATTTTTATGATGTTTTTTGATATATACGTTGTACCTTGCATACTAACATGATTACACAAGAATGCAATATTAATATGCCACCTAAAGCAATAAGGGAGTGTATTTCAAGTTTGTTTTGTGAAAGATCTAATGGTAAATTGTTTTATTTAAGTTCTTGTATTTCTAGACAATTTATTGACTGTGGAAACCTTTCATTCTTAGGAATTTTTATGCATGAAAGTGTTGATAATGATTTTGGACAATAATTAGTAGAAGCTAAAAGATTTAAGAATGTTCACTACTCTTTAAAAGATGGAAAAATAGGAAAGCGTTGTGATTTAGTTACAGAAAAAGTTAGTGTGCATGCATTCATGAGTGAATTTAAGAATAAGATAGTACCAAAATATATCATGCACTCTCAACATGCTCGATGGCTTGATGGCCAATTTCGTGCATGTAGAAACACATTTCCAATTGGTACTATACTTTCAGTGGTTGATTTTGTAGAAAATTATACTCTAGCTTCACAAGGGGAAATTCAATCACAGTATTATAATTCAGTGCAAGTAGCTATGTTTTTCCATATTGTTTATAGACATGCGAATAATAGCATTGAGGATGATAGAAAATTTTTGAGAGAGTATCATTTGTATTTGAGTGACAACCGATTACACTCATCAGAGTTTGTTCAATACTGTTTCAGTATATTTTACAAAAATTTAAGAGAAAGAGGAATCCATATGAAAGAACACCTCATATGGTCAAATAATTGTATGAGGCAGTTCAAGAATGCTCGAATGTTCTATTGGTTAAGTAGGATTCACAAAGAACTTAATGTCCAACATATATGGAGTTTTTTTGAAGTTGGGCATGGTAAAGGAGAACATGATGGAGCTGGTGCGTGTGTCAAAATAATTCTTGCTAGAGAACAATTAAAGTTTGAAGATGCGGTAAAATTTAAAGATGCGCGTGGGATTGTCTATTGGTGTAATACAATATTATCTACACCTGGTTCGAGTGAGTACTCTAGAGTTCATCGATTCTTTTGGTTGGTTGAAGAAGATAACATTGTACCTAGAGTTGACTGTGAGACAATTAGTGGATCTACTAAATGGCATTTGTTTAGGAGTTTGACAGCAAGCACATGGACTATCTGGACAAGGGAGCTTACATGTTTTTGCCAGTTTTGCATCTCAAGAGATTGGGAAGCATGTGAAAATACAGAATGGGTTGAATAGTGGGAGCAAAGATCATTGACACCTTCACAAGCACATGATCAATATGAAAGAACTATTGAATAAAATGATCAAGTGTTTGCATCTGAAGACTATGACCGTGTTTCAGACCTTGTACAAGAAGGTAATTTAATTCAATTTATTTTATTTTATTTCGCTTTATTAAGTTATTTTGTAATACTAAATTTTTTATATTGATATGTGCAAGTTATTAAATCAATTTTTGTTTGCAGGACATGTGTATTTTGTTGTTGCACTTGAGGGGAATGAAGAGCAAATAGAATATTGGTTGGATCATTGTGTGGAGAGTAAACATAATTTAATATCACCTCGAGAAGATGATAATGGCTATCATTATCCAACAGGTACCATGATCCCCTTAAGACATCCCCTTAAGCAAATTTTGATAATTTTTTTGATCCCCTTAAACAATATTTTAGAACAAGTTTTTCATCTCATTAAGAAAAATTTGAGAACTTATATGATGATTGTTTTCATATTTTCCAATAGGATTGGTTGTGGTTGTTGGAACTTGGCTACGAAAATACCTAGCAAGGAAGAATGGTCTACCTGCATTCGAAGATTATGAACCGCATAAAAAAATTATACATTATTCACATTTGGTGGTGGCAATAAATATAAAACTAGATCAGTATCGCGGAAGACCTGCAAATAAAGTGTTATGGACAATTTCTATGGAAGAGCATGAGACAATCATAGATGCATTACAAAAAAGAGAGGATGCAGATGGTACAATGGAATAAGTAAATATAGGTAAATATAGTTTAAGTTTTATATTTTCCTTTTAAATAGAGGTAATTATTAGTAAAAATATATTTAAATACATGTTTTGATTACACATTGATATTGCTTGTACATTAATAGTTTAAATTGATTTATTATCCTTTTTTTGTATCCTTAAGCCATCATTGCATTGATCTCATACTTTGAAACAAAAAGGAGAGGATGCCTAGATTCAACCTACACACGTGTGGAATACTTTTAAATGCAGGTACTTGAGTTGTGTACATATAGTTAGTTTTATATAAATTAAATTATGTATGTTTTGATGATTTCATTGATATTTCTTGTACCTTTTTTATATTAGGCGGTGTGAAGACCTAGTACATTCTGGGCATGAGTTTGAGATGTTCTTGAGATGGCATATCCAAATTTTGTAAACATTGTTTTGAGATGACATATATGTACATATATGTCCTTGTATGTCTTCAAATCACTAAATTTCATGCATACATTATTGTTAAATCAATTATATCCTTAAGACATTGTATTGTGACCCCTTAAGACATTGTATTATGACCCCTTAAGACATCCCCTTGAGACATTGTATTATGAACCCTTAATACATTCTATTATGAACCCTTAAGACATCCCCTTAAGACGTTCTATTATGAGCGCTTAAGACATCCCCTTGAGACTTTGTATTATGACCCCTTAAGACGTTCTATTATGAACCCTTAAGACATCCCTTTAAGGTGTTCTATTATTAACCCTTAAGAAATCCCCTAAAGATGTCGTATTATGACCCCTTAAGATGTCCCCTTTAGACATTGTATTATGACCCCTTAAGATGTCCCCTTATTTGTTTTCAATGTATGCCTTATAATTTAGTATTGGAATCCATTATTTGTGTTGACAACTTAAAAAATAGTATTGGATGCCATTATTTATTTTGACTGCTTATAAATTAGTGTTGGATTTTATTATTTATAGAATTTATTAATGCTTTTGTTCTCTAATCTTGTATGGTTTTGTTTATTTCTTAAAATTTTATCCTTTCTGGTATATAAACGAATTGCTTTGGTTTGTAAATTATGATTTATTGACTAATTATTGATTAACATGAATTGAATAAGTTCATTGACTAATTATAGCTAATTATTGAATGTACATATCATGTATGAGATCACTAAATTTGTAAGCTATAATTATTAAAATGTCCTATTAATTTCAACTTTAATTTCATATTTATATTTAATTTCACATTAATGTCCTATATTGATATCTTGACTATGAACATAAAATGCATAAATGTATATGTGTAAATTAAAATTTCAAACAATAATAAAGTCCATAATTTATGTAAATATATTAAGTGCATGAAAAAAATTCCATCAGAGTACAACCCATGAACTAAAGTCCAACTAAGTACTCAAGAACCATGAATTATAAAGTCCAACAAAGTACGTGACAAACCAAAAATATAGTCCACAAAATAAACAAATATAACCCACAAAATCATGTTTCTAGGTCATGTATTGTCTCTATAATCAAGAGACCTCTTCGTGCCATGCGGACTATGCAGATGACCTGAAACACTCTGTACAAGAGAAAGATGAAATCATATGTAAGACAATGAAAAAAAAATTAATGAAAATTTAATTTATAATTCATCATATTAAAATTAAATTACCGTCATATCTAGGTTCGGATGCTCTACTGCACCTGAAGCAACCTCTACATTCTCTGAATCAATCTACACAAACAAGACAAAAAAAGTTGAAGTTAGATGCACAAGTCTACAATTAAAAATGAATTAATTGAAATTAATTTATAATTTATCATATTTTAATTGTACCATATCCATAGGTTGTGCACCCTCTTCTACGGGACATGTTTGTACATTCTCAACTACTAGATGTGTCACATGCTATAAAAGAAAAATAATTTAAAACATGTATTAGCTCAAATTATATTAATATTCGATTTGAAATTTAAAATTATTTAGTTATATATTCACAATATATAATTTATAATTGAATTTAAATATAATAAAAAAATTAAATTACCATTTGATCTGGAGCCTACTCCACATGCCCTCCTGGAGGTGTAACTATGTCTGGGTCAGGGCTGAAAGTTGCACTAACAAAGTCCTACAAGATCAAAGTTAAAGCATGTACATACTTGAATTAGGTAAATATATATATATATATATATATATATATATATATATTCAAGTTTGCACATTTTGTGTAGAAATTTATTTAAACAACCTGAAAATCAAAGGCCTCACGAGTAACTGCAAAATATAATGTTTGTCTGATGCCCATTCTGATTGTGGTATCAACCTAGATAGACATGTAGACATGTAACACAAGCTTATAATATTTACAAGTGTACATGCACATTTCATATATATAGTGAATTAAAAATTCATAATTGTAACTATAATTATGTAAGTTAAACAATTTACAATATAAATGTACCTGCCCCTGGTCTACGACAGCCGATAGCGGAGGAGTGATCGACAACCCCTTGGGTGGAATCAACGTGGAAGCCGATTGAATCGCCTAAACCAACATAAATATTTCAAACATATATGTTATTCAATTATAAATTTAAAACTCAGGTTAAAAATCATTTCATTTATAATTTAAAAAATTGAAATCAAAATACCTCATAAGGGTTTTCAATTAGGACTGGTGTCGATGTATGTACTTGTGGAACGGATGATTGCCCCATCGTTACTATCATTTGTACACCAAATAGTTTGATTGTTAAAATGTATTGCAAACTTTACTTTGATATATACATTCATCAAAATTCCTATAAAGTGAACGTGTAGATGCATATTTATACCTGTGTACCAGTGTCCTCAAGATGTTCGCCTCTTGTAAGAAACTCTACAAATGAACTGATGTGACCAAATGAACTAATGTGACCAAATGAACCACCAGAATCTCCACGTCCACCCGAACTAGGTGTGGCCTGATCAGGTCCATAGCATACTTGATGGCAACTGGTACATACATGTGGGACGGGCCTCAACACTCCTGGAGTGGTACTCGGTCCAGCTCCATAGAACACTCCTCCATCATCATCGTCTCTATGCTCCCCACCCGCTATCGGAGAAGCATGTTGATCAAGGTCTCCTACGAGTGTACTAAGGGAACCTAATGTCAATACCATAGATCGATGATGCATAGGTGCAATAATCGGAGGACCAGGAGCAACAACAAGGGGTTGTGCTTGCACAGGGCATTAGAGGGGTTGTGCTTGCACAGGGCATTGGGGATCAACCCTTGCCCCTAACCTCTATTGTGGCATGCCGCCACCAACACCCTGAAATGATTTAAAATCAAAATAATTGGGCTTGTGCCCCATAACAAACTCTACATATAATTTCCTCAAAAAATACAATGGGCACTCCCAATTAGCATGTGGGGGACTATCAAAAACCATATACCATCGATCCCAAAAATGTGCACTCATTTGTGGATGTATGCACCACCTCATGGACATTCTAGATTTGTTCGCAGGAATGGGATGTCGAGTAACGAGGTCGAGAAAGTAGGGGGCTAGGTGGGATTTCATTATTTTAAGGTATAATATGTCTTTATAAGAGAGACCATCAGCATAAAATTGTCTCATTTTTTCTTTGTCTCATCTATGCCTATCTAGATCAGAATCAATGGTCCTGATGGCATCCACAACGTTTTGCATTGCAGATGCAAAATGTCTAATATGGGGTGGAATCAATGCTTGACTCTACATAGCATTGATTTGATTATGTATTGATGCAACCTGATCATTTATGCGTGCTCGTAAGCGAGCCTCATCAGATGCAACAGGTTATGGAGGTGGAGGTGGAGGGGGAGGGGGAGGGAGAGGTGAAGGTGGCTGAGGTGGTGGATTGATGATATCATCAATATTAAAATCATCCATGATATGAGATATAAGTGTGCACCTGCATTAAATTATACTAAATTAACATACAAACTTAAAAAATTACAAGAAATAGTTAAATTTGAAACACACATGCAAATTTGTTTAAATATGATACATGCATACATATATTAAGATCATATAAAATTGGAACACACATATACATTGATTGAACTTGACCAAGTAAACTATGTACATACATTTAAAATTAAAAAATGCCATGCATTTAACATACATACATTTAACATGTACATACATTTAAAATAAAAAATACCATGCATAATTTGCATGCATACATCATCAAAGTAAACTATGTACATACATACAAATTTCAAAATTTAACAACTCTATGTGCAATTTTAATACATGTGTACATAGTAAACAATAAAATTGAAACATTCACAAAAAGCTCATTTTATGTCTAACACATATATATCCATCTAGAACCATCCATCTAAAAATATCCATCTAGAACCAAAATCATAAATTCACGTCACACCAAATATCCATCGTTCACCAAATTCATAAATTCATTACTATTTAAGATCATTGTCTTAATTTAAAAATTATTGTGGCTCTCTATTGCATCTCTTCATTTATTTGCGTTTTCCTTTTCATAATCAGAAGTACTCCTCTCCTCTAGCCATTGTCAATGCTCATCTAAGATCCCATCCATAGCCCTGACAGCATCAACAATGGTTTGCATCCTAGATGCAATCATCCTCACAGGTGGTATGACAAATTCTTCATTTTTAATAATGTTGATTTGATCTTGGATGGTTCTAACATTGGAATTGATTTGTGCTTGCAAATGAGCACCATAGATTTCAAGTGGTGGAGGTGGGGGGTTATGAGGTGGAGTGGGTGGAGGTGGTGGAGATGGAGGCCATGGAGGTTGATTGCGAATATTATTGAATTGATCCATGTGATATCTAGAAGATATGAGTGAACCTGCATTAGATTTGTAATTTCAAAATGTAAGATACATGTTTAGGATTTATACCCTTAAACCATTCAATATAAATGGCCTAATTGAATACATATGATAAAATAAACTTTTAAGCCTCATTTATGTCTAAGGCATGTTACTTGAATGAAAATACAATTAACTATTAATATAAGACAATTTATGAATGTTATAGGGTTTACGGTTTAGAGTTTAACATAGATCCCCTTAAGCCATCCTACCACCCTAAACCGTAAATTAATCAACCTAGATCATGATTTATCTCATTCATATTGTAATCTTGCATGTTCTAATTATTGTTAAATTTGGTTTACGAAATTTAGGGTGAAGTTTTGGTGTCCCTTGGAATATAATTGTAATGCCCCACCAAGTAACCCTAAAGGAAGTTGTAATTAACGACTTAAGTGAACCAATTTTTTTTTTTTAAGTGTAATTAACATACACATTCACTTACTAATTAACAACAACCTCTAAGGCTACAAGTTTGGGATTACTTAAACCCACACAAACAACATAACCATAGCATTTAATAACTTTATGAAATAAGCATCATGCGACATAAGGATACAACATAACATAATAAGATAATCATCCAAGATACAATTTCATAATCATTTACTTAATCCAACAGTTACATCACTCATTCCCAAAATGAGGCAATAGTACAAATGTATTACAATTACATAACTCCACCTCGTAAATACATGAGGGATAAAATAACTTATTACATTTTGAAATATAACAATGCTTGAATTAAAACAAGAACCATGAGCTGTCCAACTGGATGTCTCGCCACCAAGTACTAAAGATAAAGGGGACCTAACGGTGTATAGTGCATGTTCCACCCAACCAAGTGGTACCCGAAGGCCCACCCCCCATGCTAGGAGATAGTAACAACGTAACATGGACAAAGATCTACAACCACTAGCCATAGGTAGACTCATACTGACTCATACTGACACAACCAAACATAAGTACAACATAAATACAACATAAGTATAACTCACACATCATTGACATAGATCACATTGCTTCCAGACATAAAATAGATCAAGTATGTTCAAAGAACCATACACATAAGACAAATACCAACTGTTGTCCTAGAGAGAGTGTCATTGCACAACTCGTAATAAGTTACCCTCAGCAAATCTTCATAGGCTCCAGTGTTCCTGGTGGCCTCTACCGACCCTTGACCCTCATACTTACTAGTGCAAAATCAAATACCTCTCGTACTGACAAGATAGATGACCTTGCCATTTCAGGTCTTCCCACTCACACCAAGCCTAAAAAAGAAATTGCAACTATGAGTGAGGTTAGAACTTATCTTTTTAGTGTGTAGTACTCCCCAAATTTTCATTACAATTTTAGTTATCACTTGATTAAACTTACTTCCAAAGGTTACCCAAATCTTACCTCTTACGGGATCTGGCCCCTACTGGAAGCCACTCTTCTATTTGACAACACACAAACAATCTAATCACCAAGGGAATCACAAGTGCATACATCCTAGGTATCAACACCACTCCATCTCTAGGAGGACAAATAATAGGACTCACTCCAAACATCTTGGAGACAACCAAAACACATAGTCCACTCCTTCCAAAGGAGGTACAAAACATCCCCGTTCGTGGAAACCGAGTAAATACTGAAAAGACACCATGCACAACCCAAGGGAAAACAACTGGTTGACATAAAGAATAGAAAACCCCCATTCTCAAGATCCTTTGGAAGACTTACAATATTGGACTAACACTTAATCCCATTTCCCAAAATGCAACTTGACGACATAGGTACAAAAGCATTCAAGTCATTAATCAAATCTAATATTTGGATTTCCTAAATCCATACTCATCCAATAGGTATCATTGACAAAGTCAAAGGCACGATAACTAGATTATCTGAATTAATCATATAACCCTATTTCCTCTTTCATTATTGGACATCTAAAACAATTAAACTCACTTCCCTTTATGAAATACAAAGAAAATAAAACATTTTAAGGCAAACACGAGGAAATTACTTTCTTTGGATATTCTAAATCCATATCTCTTTCATATTCCAATCACAATGATTTAATTGTTCTAACAAAAATAAATAAATAAAAATAATAATTAATTACCTCATCAATATAAACAATTCCTTAATTTACTTTTAAAAACAACGTAAATCCATGCAAGTAAATCTGTTCAATTTTCTAACTAAATTCTATATCTCTTTTAATTTTTTAACTATACACAACGTCCATTTCATCTTATAATTTACTCTTTCCAACTTTAATGCATGCACCCAACTATTCTCATTATTTAAATAAGCATTCAATTATATTTATTCCTACAATACAACATCACATATATTTTTCTATATTTAATTATATATATTAAATATATACCATTGTTTATTTCTTATTAAATAAATTATTTTAATCCCAAATTAATATATTAAAATATGACATATATATATAATATATATATTATAAAATAACATTTATTAACCCCCGTTTAAACTATTGGTGGACGCCATTAACTAGATGAGATATAATAATAATAAAAAAATGTAGAAAATAAAAAAAGAACTAAGGGTGGGGAGGGGTCAGCCATAGCCAAACCCCCGCCCCACATACTATACCAGCGGCCTCCCTAAAGGGGGGTTGCGCTGCCCCAAAGGCAGCGCTCCCTCCACTTAGTGGAGGGCGTTGTCCTTGGGACAGCCACAACCTCCCAATGAGGAGCGGTGGGGTGTGCAATGCGCCCCCACCTAAAATACATCCAACAAAACAAACAGCGAATGAAATATTCGCTTCTTCCTCTTAGCATTTTTTTAAAAATGAAATTACAACTGGTATTTTGAGAAATTTGTCAGCTGTACGGCGGCGAAAATAATATTTAAACCAGTATTTTATTAACATAAAATCTATATATATATATATATATATATATATATATATATTAACATAAAATCTGTGTATATATAAATATATATATATTATATATAAACGGATTTAACATAGTAAATAAATTGGGTAAATTTTGTGAAAATATTCACCTACAGGTGAAATTATGCAAATTTTCTAGAGAATAATCCAAATTTCATAGAGGCTTAAAAACTAATTCTTTTAAACCATTTTCTCGAATTTATGAACAATAAAAGAACAATTAAACTAAAAGGATCTAAATTAAAACCAAAAGCTTTTAAATCTTCTAGGTTTCTCCACCGTAAATTTTTTACAGAGGTTTTTTTTCTAAATAAATTTGTTTTCTACTGAGATTAAATTTTCTAAGACAATCCAAAAGTGTTTTTCAACCTCTAGGTTTGATTCAAATAACAAAACAATCCATTTCCTCAAATAAATTAAATTCTATAGAAGTTTTCACAATTTCCTTGAAGAAATTTCCCAGGAAAAACAAAACTTCCAAAATCTAAATAATTAATTTATATTTTCAAATAGTAATCTCTATTCCTAAATGAATTTAACAAACAATTATTTAATCACTACCAATTTAATTTGAAAAATTCAAGAACAGTAAATCACAGAATAAAACCTGGTACTGAAGCTACAGGCAAAAAAGATTTTTGATGCAAAGCCTCCTCCAAAGATCTCACAATTTCTCTTCAACCATGGAGTGATTCCAAGCAAGCAAACAATTCAAAAGCACAACCAACTTCAACAGAATTTTCCCAAATCAATTCTACAGCCAAAAACTTCTTCCAACCATCCTCTATGCAATTTTTCCAAAAATATCTTCACACCTGTGAAGAAGTTTTTTTTTTTTTCCCTCTCCAAAATTCTCTCCGTGAATGAATTTGCAACAAACCTTTCTAATTAATTCAACTTCCACATGTTGGCATAATTGAAAATATCTTCAACAACCAAAACTAATTTCCATTTAATTTCCCAATATAATTTAGTAACTTCTAATTCAAATTTAATTCCCAAATTCTAATTTAATTCCCACTAATTGAAATAAAATTCCAAAATGAATTAAATTATTTTCTTTCATTTAATTTTCTTAACATCACATTTAATTAATTTATTTTATTATTTAATAACTAAATTCAACTCCAAGGATTAAATTTAATTTAATTAATTAATTAATTTAATTTAATTAATTAATTAATTTAATTTAATTAATTAATTAATTTAATTAATAATTAATTAATTAATTTAATTTAATTAATTAATTTAATTTAATTTAATTAATTAATTTAAAGAATAACTTCTATCAACATTGTATAATTTTAATTAAATAACTATCAACATTATTTAATGCAATTATTCTAAATATTTATTTCCAAATCAAGAATCCCTTCAGAATTAAACAAGTTTAAAGCAAGGCAATCAATGACTCGACACACACGACTGACGACACACTATGGCTAGGGTGTAGACTTGACACAAGTTACCTAGCTACTATCTCCCGTTCAACTTAACCGTTGGATTGACACGCTCAAACATGTGAAACTAGGTGGAGTCGATGTCATGTACCTGCAAACCTGAAAACAAAGTAACCAGCATCATATAATATAAGCAGCATAAGATACACACCATGAAGAGGAAATCACAGACTCGCAAGCGAGTGATGCGAACCCGTCCCCTTCACCAATACACTCATCAAAATTGACATTTACATCTTACTCAATAATCTCATATAAAATCACATGTTATATCTAATACATCATTACACTATTTAAAGCATGTAAAACAAATCATCAGATAAACCACATCACATCACATAAAATAGTTTATCGCTCTATAAATAGCGATCAAATACAAACACAAGATAAAGTATTTGAATATCCAGAAACATAAATCGAAGCAAAACAAGGACACACTGTCCAATCCAGAAAGCAAAACCGAGGGGTGTTACAATAATGAACTTGCAAGTTAGTGAAGAACATTTTCTTGTGGAACAGTTGATTGAGATAGGTCTATAGGGTAGGATTCATGGGAGTACCCTATAGGATAGGATTCATGGGAGTACCCTCTAGGATTCTTGTGGAACAATTGATTAAGATCCTAAGACAAAATGAATGCTTTAGTGAAGAACATTTTTTTGTGGAACAGTTGATTGAGATAGGTCTTGTTTCAACTGACCAACCTATATCATGAAATATCATTCATATTATAATCTTGCACAATCTTTTTATTGTTAAATTTGGTTGCCTTGGGCAAATTCACCAAATTTTAAGAAATTTTTTGATCCCATTAAGAAATGTCATATTAGGACCCCTTAAGACATCGATTTAGGATTTAGGGTGATAGGATGGCTTAAGCGGATCTATTTCTAGTGAGGTCCTAGGACAAAATAACATGGCTTAAGGGAATCAAATTTGGTGGAGTTGCCTAAGGCAACCAAATTTGATTTTAAGGTCCTAAGACAAAATGAATGCTTTAGTGAAGAACATTTTCTTGTGGAACAGTTGATTGAGATAGGTCTTGTTTCAACTGACCAACCTAGATCATGAAATATCATTCATATTATAATCTTGCACAATCTTGTTATTGTTAAATTTGGTTGCCTTGGACAGCTTCACCAAATTTTAAGAAATTTTTTGATCCCATTAAGAAATGTCATATTAGGACCCCTTAAGACATTGATTTAGGATTTAGGGTGATAGGATGGCTTAAGCGGATCTATGTCTAGTGAGGTCCTAGGAAAAAATAACATGGCTTAATGGAATCAAATTTGGTGGAGTTGCCTAAGGCAACCAAATTTGATTTTAAGGTCCTAAGACAAAATGAATGCTTTAGTGAAGAACATTTTCTTGTGGAACAGTTGATTGAGATAGGTCTTGTTTCAACTGACCAACATAGATCATGAAATATCATTCATATTATAATCTTGCACAATCTTGTTATTGTTAAATTTGGTTGCCTTGGGAAACTTCGCCAAATTTTAAGAAATTTTTTTATCCCATTAAGAAATGTCATATTAGGACCCCTTAAGACATCGATTTAGGATTTAGGGTGATAGGATGGCTTAAGGGGATCTATGTCTAGTGAGGTCCTAGGACAAAATAACATGGCTTAAGGGAATCAAATTTGGTGGAGTTGCCGAAGGCAACCAAATTTGATTTTAAGGTCCTAAGACAAAATGAATGCTTTAGTGAAGAACATTTTCTTGTGGAATAGTTGATTGAGATAGGTCTTGTTTCAAATATCATTCATATTATAATCTTGCACAATCTTCTTATTGTTAAATTTGGTTGCCTTGGGAAACTTCACCAAATTTTAAATTCTTTCATCCCATTAAGCAATGTCATATTAGGACCCCTTAAGACATTGATTTACGATTTAGGGTGATAGGATGGCTTAAGGAGATCTATGTCTAGTGAGGTCCTAGGACAAAATGACATGGCTCAAGTGAATAAAATTTGATGAAAAAATGATGTCTTTAGCCTGTTTAGGGTTTAGAGTTTTGATTTTATGGTTTATGATAATACGATGGCTTAAGGGGATCTTTGTAGTAAGGTTCTACTACAAAATGACATGGCTTAAGGGAATCAAATTTGGCTTAAGGGGATCTTTGTAGTAAGGTTCTACGACAAAATGACATGGCTTAAGGGAATCAAATTTGGTGGAGTTTCCTAAGGCAACCAAATTTGATTATAAGGTCCTAAGACAAAATGGATGCTTTAGTGTTGAGGGTTTAGATTTTAGAGTTCAGGGCTTAGGGTTTAACGAACTTAGGGTGAAGTTTGGGTGGCCCTTGGAATAATGGACTTGCAAGTTAGTGCCTAGTTTATGAATTTTATTTTTTTTATGAATAGATTGACTATTTCCGTAATAGAAACACATAATTATGTGTGATTAAGATTGAGTTTGATGTATATTTTAACTGGATGTTTTTTTAATTGAATATAAGATTATTTTATTTAATATTTTTTCATTAATATTGAACTCACTTAAATGAATTTTATGATATAAAACATGTATAATATAAAATTAGTTAATGTTGAATTGAAAGTATTTTATTTTAGATTGTTTGTAATTGAAAGAACCTAAAAGAACTTAGAAAACAAAAATATTTAGATTATTTAGTGTCTAGGTAACTAGTGCAAAAATTTAAATCCTAGACCAATACTCTAAGTACATATATATGGTAAATCCTAAACCATGGATTTAATCATTAAAATTTTAAAATTTAAATTCAAAATTTTCCATCCCTTACACATTTAATAATACATTATGAGCCAACTAAACTTGCTTAGTATTCGAAGGCATTCAATTGTCTTTATTTTATCATTTAATTACACTTGATCATTATTCACAAATCATTTAAATTTTTGAAAGTACTATATGATAGGAACACTTCAATAGGACCTAAATTTAATCTAATTATGCATCACCATTTCCAAGTTTGAATACTATTCTCCTCAATCATTTCCATAATAATGAACTTGATCTTATCGTGAGGGCTAACCTATGAGAACATGACAATTGAGATCCAACACTCAGTGCCCCTAGGTGTTTTTAAATGCCACTACTTAATAACTTAAATCTTCATTTTTAATAGAACTAATTTCTATGTGTCAAGTAACCCTCTCATTTAATTTCACAAAAAATAAATATTATGCATATGTCATAAACTCTATTATTTAAATTAATTTATATATTTCTTACCATTATTTTTCTCAAAAATGTATTTAAAAACTATATTTTTCTTCAAAATAGATTATAACTTAAATCTTAATTTCTAATAATTAATTGTTCAAAATCCTCATTTTTTCTCTAATAGAATAGACATCTATATTTTTTAAAGAGAGTTGATTTATTTACCATCCCTAATTTAATTTACATTTCATCAAAATACCACATTTCTTCTTAAGTAGTTCAACTTCAATTCAAGAACCCTAGATCCCTAGATGAAGCTAGATTTTGAATTTAATCCTCACTTAAGGTTTTGAATAGACCCTAGATGAAGCTAGATTTAGAATAGACTGATTATTTGACCTAAAATTAATTATCAAAATTCATATAAAAGATAGTTCTAAATGAAAATTCATATAGCAATAATGTACTCATTTCACAAAAAATGGAAAGTTTTTCTAATCTAATTATAATTTAACATTGAAACTAAAATTTAACATATCATTTTATCCATACAATGCAAATCAAATTTAAAACATTTAAGCAATGCAAAAGAATTTTCTTGAGCTCGAATATTAGGGTTTTCAAAATCAAAATGATTTGTTTGATTTCAATTTAGGGTTTTAGCAATTTTTATTGTTTCAATTCAATTCAGGGTTTCAATTTCTAAGCAATTAGGGTTTTTAATACAATTTTTTAGTTTCAATTCAAACTAGAGTTTTGAAATTCTTTTTTTTTGCTTTGATTTGAATTTGAGATTTCAAAAAGCTTAATTAGGGTTTCTAAATGCAAATTTTCAATTTATTTCAATTTCTAGGGTTTTGAAATGCAATTTTTTTGTTTTGTTTCAATTAGGGTTTTGAAATTAAATTTTTTTTGTTTCTATTGAAAATCTTCACAATTTGACGTATTTTTTTAATCTATTTCTAAAATTTCTTATTTCAAAAATAACATGAAATAAAATGCTTAAAATGGAAATAAAATTTGAAATAGACATGCTAGAAATAGTAAATTTATCAACAATTTCAATTTTGAATGTAAAAATGCAAAAAAGAAGAGGAAGAGTATGGGTACCTGGAGGTCTTCTGGTAGTCATTGTCGCTCTCAAACCAAGATCCTGTGTGCGTAGACGAAAATGAAGATTTCTTCATTTTTTTAAAAATAAATAGTCTTACGAAACGAGATCCCAATTTTTACAAATCAGGATCCTTTTCTTTACAAACCGGTATCCCATTTCCTCTCCGCTAGTTCGGGACCCTCTAGCAAACAAGATCCCATTTTTTAAAAAGCGAGATCCCGTTTTCAATTCAGGCTCGAGATCCCAAACCAAAACAGGATCCTGATTTGTAAAAATCGGGATCTCGTTCTTAAAAATCAAGATCCCGTTTTTGCTTAGCAGATTTCATTTTTTCGGCTAAGGCAAAAACTTCCACATTTTGTGGACCCAACTTTGTGCATTTACCCTAATGTGTTGAGTAGATATCGAAGAAGAGTGTTTTGCTGAAAGTAAGGGTTGTTAAAAATTATGAAGCTCAAATTCAATACATTGTCTTCTTACTGTGTGCATAACACTAGTTGTTGTCTTTGAACAAGATTTGCAAAGTCCAGGACAACCCAGTGTGTTTTCCATCTTGCAACAGTTAAGTAATTTTTTTGTTGGAAACATATGAACAGATAGTGAACAAGACTATTTTTCTTAAAGTAAGGGGTGTCTTAAAACAAGAAAGCGAAGTTGAAAACAGTATTTTGTTACAGTCGAGAAAAAATAATAAGTGAGCCACAACCCACTGTGTTTTCCATGATGCAACTGTTATGTGAATAATGTGTTCAGTAGATATCGAAGAAGACTATTTTGCTGAAAGTAAGGGTTGTTAAAAATTATGAAGCTCAAATTCAATACATTGTCTTCTTGCTATGTATGCTATGTGCATAACACTAACTGTTGTCTTTGAACAAGATTTGTAAAGTATGGGACAACCCAATGTGTTTTCCATCCTTCAATAGTTATGTATATGAACTATTATACAGGAACCAATTCAGGTTATATGGAGAAAATACTCCAAGATAAATATTTTTTTAGAAGTAAATTACCCTCCTTAAATGGAGAAGAGGTTTGAACAACTAAGTTTGTAGAGGATAAAAAACTCATAGAGAGTGGTGTTTTAGAATATTGAGACTTAAAACCTTACTTTAAAGGTTTTCTAGAAGGATGAATAGGGAAGTTTGTAGAGGATAAACAACTCATACAGAGTGGTGTTTTAGAATATTGAGACTTAAAACCTTACTTTAAAGGTTTTCTAGAAGGATGAATAGGGTTAACCCACCAATATATTATTTTCTTTGTCATTGGCATTTGGGTAAGGGTACACCATTAAAATCAATACTTTACCAATCACATTGTTGTCATTACCATATGGTTGAAGGTACATAATGAGAACCAAGGGTTCATTACTTGATTGAGATATTTTGATGGGCCTATTGTAATCACCTTTGCAATTGTTGACATTAGTCTGATTTTCATCATTCTTTTCTTGAGGCATTTCACTTGCTCATTCAGAAGTTGATTTGATCTTGTGAGTGACTCATGGATGGTCCTTATTTTTTTGTTTCCAAGATTGAAACCCAACATATTTTTTAGGTAGTTATATATATAATATGCATTACAAATGGTGCATTTCAAAAATTAGTATATCATTCTATCCACTTGTATGGATTATCACAATCCAAAACTAGATTATCGACACTTGATGGGTTTCAAATCCCATACCTCATGGATTGTTTTTTAAAATAATTTCTCAAATTTATTGATAAATGGTGACATCAATTGTTCCCATACCAACCACTTTAGCATTAATAACCAAATGTAAAGTGCAAGCTCTAGAGAAATTTAGTTATCAAGTATGTTTTCTAACATGTATGAACATAAAGACCATAACCAAATCACAAAGACTGACAACATTATAGAAACCCAAAAGCTGAAATATTTACAAGATAACATAATCTTACAACAACTT
This sequence comes from Sequoiadendron giganteum, assembly GCA_007115665.2. NCBI lineage: Eukaryota > Viridiplantae > Streptophyta > Pinopsida > Cupressales > Cupressaceae > Sequoiadendron > Sequoiadendron giganteum. Next base: position 398,617,898 of record CM021104.1, on the reverse strand, counting down.
TAAAACTGAATGACATATGATACATAAATGAACATGAGGACCAAAACTATCTTCATAACTATTTCAACTCATATAATTGTATTTACATATAGTCACAATTCTAGATCCTTATCACAATATGCAAGATGACTGAACATGAAACAATATGCAGTGTACTAGAGTTGAAAAACACGTGTATGCCAAGTCAAGTGATTGTCAAAGAACTGAAATGAAGAGACCATCAACTGAATTACCAAACCAATACTACTGACTTGTTTACCAATCAAGAACATCTTATTGTCTTATTGCTTTGACATTAATGACAACACATGCCAGAGGGGACAACACAAGAGTCATGTAAAATTTATGTTCCAAACATATGAACAGATAGTGAACAAGACTATTTTTCTTAAAGTCTGATATGAAATGGATAACAATTATGTGTTCCAATGACATGAAATTAGTATATATGTTCAGCATAATTGTACAATAATAAAATAATTAAAGAAGCCCATGAAAAGTCTCGTATCAAATGTATAACACCATAGTGTTGAAACATATGCAAATGGTGTATCTCTACACCATAATTTTTCAATATTCAAATAATAAAACCCACAGAGAAGAATCAGTATTCGGAGTTTGTCTCATCAATTCCTATGCTGCCTATTCCTTGCAATCGAGTTCAGGTCTGCATAAAATATGGAATTTTTCTTAGGGTCCTTGTGTATTTCAGGAGGGGTGTTCCAGATCCATGAACCCTCGCACATGATGAACGTGAAACAACATATTTCTTCATAGTCTGTGCTTTGTCTGTGTCGGGTTTAACACCTTCACCCTATAGCAAAAAATTAATGAGAATTAATGTATGCATGGAAACAATATACGCAGTATGATATATATACAACAACATATCGTTTATGTGTACCTCTGGAACAAAATGCTTCATCTTGGCAAGCTACCATATGACAAATCACCCACGCACTCTGCGATGGTCTCTGTGTCAGGCATGAGAAAAGGCACATAGCATTGACCATCAATAGCCTCAACAATTTTGACTCTCGCATAATTTTTTGGGTGCCTCAAGCAGTGGGTGTGAGCGTTTCTAGCGACAACATGTAGAATTCCTTTCGCAACCAGTTTATGCGGCCTCCAAAGGTCGATGTGATCATCAACCTTAAAATTCATGCCATTGAACTCTATCACTTGTTCATCCACTGGATTTCCCTACAATGGAAATGTCATTGATGTGAAGCATAATTTAAGGCATGTTAAAAGATTCCTAAAGAAATAAGAACAGAGCATGGAAGTGTGTTGGGTCTCATACTAGTATAGATGGAACGTCACACCTCTCCTCGTCCCCATTTCCATCTTTATTGCCATCTCCCCCTTGTAGGCCAGTGCTCTCCTCCTCCCCAGGTCCATCCTTATTACCCTCTCCCACTTTCAAGCCACTTCTCTCCTTGTCCCATGTCCATTTATGTTACCCAATTCCACATTCAAGCTAGTGTTCTCCCCGTCCTGATGACCATCTATGTTACCCTATCATACTTCATGGCCAGTGCTCTCCCCATCCACATGTCCATCTATATTAGCCTCTCTCATTTCAATTGCAATGGCATCGCCAATCAGGTCAAGGCCAACACTTCATTTTTTATCCTTGCCCTGTAATAGCAGGAATTAAAAGGTCATTTCAAATTCAAGTGCATGCAACCAATTCATTGAAATAATCAAAAAAAACATTAAATAAAAGAATTACAATTCATTGTTTCTTCTGGTTCCTCCATGTCAAGGCACCTTGACATGTTTGACGACATATTCTCATTCTTCTTCTTCTTCTTCTTCAACTTCTTCTCAACATTGTTAGACAATGGGTCGGGAGCAACAACATCATCTTGTGCTTCCATGGGCAATCCTTCACCATCAAAAATCACAAAAACCTACTTGAGGGCAGCAGTTCGTTGTTCATCATTATTGTGTAATAGGAGGAATTGAAACATTGCACCAAAATCAGATGCATGCAACCAATTCATTCAAATAATCAAAAGAAACTTTAGAGTAAACAGAATATTTTGAGATCACCCTTTTTTTTCGTTTCTTCTTCAGAGGGTGCCTTGAAACTTTCAACTGTGTAGGATGCTTATTCTGAATGTTAGACACAGGGGTGGGAGGAACTTGACATCATCTTTTCCTTTCGTGGGAATAGCTTCCTCTAGCGAATGAACCCTAACCGCTTCTCGACCATCACCCTATCATGTCATGTAAGTTAATTTTAATTGAACCTTGTATGCATCCAAATAGAAAAGTTGAAGCAAGGAAAATTCACATTTAATAGTTCAGTTTGACATTACCATTCCTTCTTGTCTCTTTCTCTCTTGCAATTGTAATATTCTTTTCCTTCTCTGCTCCTTCATCTCCTCATTGTTGTATAGCGCCATTTGCTTCTTCACCTCGTCCTTTCCTTCTTAGGAAAGTTGAAGGAAGTTTTTTTTCCCATACTTTTGACAGACACGTCCAATAACATGCTTCTGCTGCAGCTGCTTCCATATATTTATTTGGTACTCTGTATTTTGCACCTTCTTTAGAAGGTACTCTTTCAATTTATCAGGGGGAGGAGTGGGTTGTTTTGGTTCCCCCCCAACACAGCTCGACCACACTTTGGTGCCTCAAGAATAAGAAGGTGGTGATGCTGAAACCTATGCATGTTGAACACTCTCCAATCATAATACTTTCCCGTACATTCTTCTACAATACAATAATATATATATCTACCATTCACCGTTTCTCTTTTGTATTCAGCAGCAATTTGCACAAAAAATTTGGAATGGAAAATCGCTTAATATATTTGATATTCAAACAAATTGAATGCACAACATATACACACAACCAAATGATGTAATAATTCAGTTATTATATCTACCTTCCCGTCCACCACATCACCCCGTGCTTCATTGGATCCCTCTCCATCCTTAGGGTCTCCCTCTACATGCTTTTCCTTTCGGTCATGGACTATGGCAAGAGTGAGATCATCTCCCTGATTATTTTCATGAATCAAAGGAACGATATATGCCAAAATCAAAATATTTGTAACAGACATGATATTTTCAAACTAAAATTAAAAATAATTCTGATTCACGCATAGGAAGGGAAGGGCAATTGCAAGTTCACGATCATTTACCGAACACATCACTACCATACAGTTGACCATTTTCGTAAACCGAGGGGACTTCCTCTGTACCGCAGTTGCTGCCTCCTGAATAAAACATTCCCACTTTCCAATCAACCTCATAACCACTTATGAGAGATTAAAATTATACATTTGATTGCATCTTGTAATTACCAGATCTTACCTACACGTTTCATGAATGTGACCACCCCGAAGAAGATGCACTACTACACAACCTTTTAGGTGTGCTTTCCACGTCATTACATTCTTCACTACATGAACCAATTTCTGTTTTACAGCACGCATCCTTGGTTTCCTATAAAATATAAAATTGTTGCAAGTGTTATGGACAGTTAAAGTTCCAAAATTTATTGCACAATTTTGCAGTAATCAAGCATATATTTTTTCAATGAAAAGAAGAATTTGAAATGCACAACCCACATTGTTGTAAAATGCTATACAAGTAACCCAATGTGTTTTACAACATGCAATTATTTTGTCCAATTATTATTGTCAATCGCGCGAAGATACTGAATTGCAATTTATACCATAACTAACAATTGTAATTTTTTGAGGTGCCATTTTTACATTCATACAGTGTAAATAGGAAAAGATTTTCAAGACACTCAAACTGTTATCTGAATTTTCAAGTTGCAAAACACAGGGTGTTATAAACCATGCAACCCACAAACTGTTCTAAAACCCTTTACAAGAAACAACCCTATTGGTTACTCCCCCCGCCTCAATTAAGTTAACACAGTTTTCCCTCGCTTCTCTATTCTTCTTCAAAGACAACAATTTTAGCTATGTAGATTGTAACAAAACACTATATTGAAGTTCACATTCATATTTTATAACAATCCATGACATGCACCAAACATTCCATTTGAATATCGTAATATGTTTCGAAGAGAAGATGCACAAAAAATTTTGCATGATGGAAAACACACTAGGTTGTCCCACACTTTTCAAATCTTGTTCAATGACAACACTTAGTGTTATGCACACCATAAGAAAATTATGTATTGAAGGTCATTTCATATTTTATAACTACCCAAAAATTGCAGTATCGAAAACCCAGAGGGTTGTCTGTCGCTTCTCAAAAGCTTAAATAATTATGGTTATTTAAAAGCTTTAGGATCATTTAGGTTATATATAATGGGAGCAAGCTAACTCCTAGACAAAATTCACATGTGTATATAACATAGGATATGTCGATTTCAAGCATTTTTTTTGAGTCGAGGGTTTTTAATTTTTTGTATTGTTTCCTCCTCGTATGTTGGTTTTCGAATTTTTCCATTTCCGAATGAAATAAGGGACAACCCATTTTAGAAATATGAGTGAAATTACTGAATAATATTTATAGACAGCAGAATTTGTGGGTTCTGCAATGAAATGCTATATTTCAAAAATCATGTAAAACCTGAAATGCCACCATTTTTCGCATTATTTTTTGGAATGGATAGAAAAGGGCATAACGTGGCATTCGGAATCATAATTGGGAAACAGAAAAAATTCCACATCCCATCCCATTTTTTTCGCCATTTTATACACTATTGTTTTGGAAAACACACTGTCTCCTAAAACTCAAACTATTGTAAAACCCACTGTTTCACTACGACGTCTTGTCATGTTATGTATGTATCCATGTATGTTTGTATGTATTTTTTTAATGCATTTTTCAATGTGCATAGGTGAATTTTGTCTAGGAGTTTGAAACCGGCATATCCTATGTTATATACATATGTGAATTTAAGCCTGAAACTAACATATCCTATGTTATATACATATGTGAATTTTGTCCAAGAGTTAGCTTGCTCCCTCCTTAACTCGTGGAAAAAATTCACATATGTATATAGCATAGGATATGTCCCCCATACCGCATGGAGAAAAGAGTCGTGACGGAAGAGGTGAGACTGGCGAGGGAAAAGGTTGTCGGACGGGAAGGAAAGACTTGAGGTCCGGATGTCTCATCCCATGTGCCGTTTTTTGTCCCATCACCGAGAAATAGTGTCAGTGCCGGTGGGTTTTCAAAATAATTGTTTCGCATGGATGGACAAAAAGCCAAAAACGTGGTATTTGAAACCATTATTAGAAAATATCAAAAATCCTAGACAAGGTCCCATTTTCTCCATTTTTGGACAGCGATGTTTTGGTGGACAGCAAGGGCAAGAGTTGTAGGCATGTAGAGCTCCTTCAGGTATGTATATCTGCTTTGAGTATGTGTCATTTTTCCATTTTTCCATGAAAACTAAAGAAACGAACGGCCATTCATTGCGGGGTTTTCATTTTGTCTTGCACTTTTCAAATCTTGTTCAATGACAACAATTAGTGTTATACACATAGTAAGAATACAATATATTGAATTTGAACTTCATAATTTTTACAACCCTTACTTTCAGCAAAACACTCTTGTTCGATATTTTCCCAACACATTATTCACATAATAGTTGCATCATGGAAAACACAGTGGGCTATGGCTCACTTATTATTTTATGCAGGCTATGAGAAATCAATGTTTTGAAGTTCAAGTTGTAGTTTTTTAACAACACTTAGAGAAAAACACTCTTTTTCAATATCTGCCCATATGTTTCTAACAAAAATGGAAAACATAGTGGGTTGTGGCTCACTTATTATTTTATGCAGGCTATGAGAAATGAATGTTTTTAAGTTCACATTGTAGTTTTTTAACAACACTTACTTTGATAAAAACACTCTTTTTCAATATTTGCTCATATGTTTCCAACAGAAAATTTACATAACAATAGCATCATGGAAAACATAATGGGGTTTTGCATGTTATGATGCCTCTGACATGCATTCTTTTAGGGATAATAGCGACATCCAATTGCAACATAGAAGCTAATCTCCCTATGAAATATAGTAAAATCAAGTTATTATCCCTAAAAAATATTAGTTTGAAATGATAACATAATCAGACATAAATGATATCAATTTTCCACAATCCATATTGATTATTGCTAGTTGAATTGTGGATTCGATTGTGTAAGAATTCTTGCATCAACATTTGGGATCACAATCCATGATCCAACATAAGGATGAAGAAGACAGCATCACTCATCATGATGTTGGATCACGGAGTCTCATCTGCAACGTTGATGCAATAATTCTTAGACAATTGAATCCACAAATCAACTAGCAATGATAAGCAAATATGTCTTATCCCAGAAGAAGAGCAATACATTATCATTTGTAAGCCATGTCGCAAGGAGATCACCTTCTACAATTGGGAGCAAGCTATTCTCCCTACAAAAATGTGTGTCACATGCATCATAACAGTCATCTTCTTTTCAAAATAATTGTTCAGCATGGATGGACAAAAATCCCAATACATGTCATTGAAAACCATTATTTCCAAATAGAAAAATGAGGTGCCAAGAATGTAATTAAATTGGAAAATTGAAATGGGACAGCGTTTTTTCCAACACTGAAAACCATTTATAACAACACCGTGGCTTACAAGTATTATGTTATGATACGTGCAAGGCACAGTGTTGTTATAGATGGTCTGTAGTGTTGAAAAAATATGCTGTCCCATTTCAGTTATTTGAATCTCCTTGTTTAATTGTAAAGGGCCATTTCATGGTGGGTTGGTTGCTTCTTAACACGCATGGTTTTGCAACATGGAATGTTACAAAATAGTATGAATGTCTTCCAAATCACACATTCCATTCTTGTGTTTAAATTTGAGTTGATTGAAAAAAAAGTGCACAATATAATTCTGAATGGGAAACGCAGTGGTGGGTTTCAGTTATTTCAATCTCCTTGTTTAAATGTAAATGGAAAGTTGAAGGTTTGAGTGCACATGGAGGAGTTGGAGTAGAATACCGATGAAATGGAGGTGAGGGGTAATTTGAAATTTGGGAAACACAATGTGGAGTATTTCAGTTTCTTGAATGTCTTCAAAATCACACATTCCATTGTTGTGTTTAAATTTCACAACATTGAAAAAAAAGTGCAGAAAAGAATTCTAAATGGGAAACACAATGTTGGGTTTCAGTTATTTGAATCTCCCTGTTTAGATGTAAAGGGTACTCTCATGCTGGGTTGCTTGGTTCTTGACACCCATGGTTTTGTAAGATGGAATGTTAGAAAACAGTATGAAAGTCTTCCAGATCACACATTCCATTGTTGTGTTTAAGTTTCAAGTATATAACAAATTGCATGCTTCATAACATATTGTGTTTTTCAACCTCCACATCACAACATACCCTAGCCCTTTCTGGATTTTAAACTAGTATATCTAGGTGTGCACATTGTGTAGTGCATGTTGGAAAACACAATGTGTTTTGAAGCATGCCTTTACTTATACGGTATACCCAACCTTTGTCTTGTAATGCAAATATACAAATGTATAGATGGTGTTTTATTTTATCAAACAGCACATCTCTCATTTAACGGGGACAATAATAACCCTCAACACATAGTGTAATTCATAGTACGCACTTCATTTTGTTTCGCAACAATTCATGTTGGAAAACCCTAGGTGTTAAGAAAGAAGCAACCCAAATAATGTTGTAAAACCCTCTGCAACACTATTGGATAGTACCCATCACCTCAATTTGGTCGGTATTCTCCTCCAAGTTGTCCATGTGCACTGAGACCTTCTGCTTTCCCTTTCAACATGCAGAGTGGAAACAAAACAAATAGTATTTTCACCTTTCTTTCTTGAAGCAAAAAAGGCCCACGTCATTCCCTTCCACTTTTCCCATGCCAAATAAAAGAAACTTGTCGACAAAGCTAACCTGCCCACTTTTTCGCCCAACAACAAGCAAGATAACCCACCTGATAGCATTGTTAATTCCTACGTAACCATCGCCTGGATGTTTGGTCTCCTCTGCCCGTTTTGTCACTTTTTGTTTCCATGTATGTTGTTATTCTAATAGCTCTTTTATGATTTGTCTATAATATTTAGGGCCAAGTAATGGGAGTAGGCCAAATTGTCAATTAAGTTATTCCTACCCATTGGCTTTACGATTTCTATTTAATACAGTGCATAGAACTATTTGAAGTAGTCGCTTGTTATATGTGCACATCTTTTTCCAGTGTGGTGGTCAGATCAAAACATACTGAAAAAGAGTAGAAATAGGATATAGAAATAGCATTCTACAAAATTGCCATCAGATGTTCTTAAAAAATGAACCATTTATAACTTACTAAATATTGTAGACAAATAGCGAAATTGTAAAACAAACTATTACGAAAAAACTTATGAACCACATATAAACTCTTTTGGTGAAAGATTTAAAATTAGTACAACACTTAAGAATCACATGAAAATGACAACTGATTGAAAACCCCAACATTTCACAATTTCAAACAAATCGGCACTTCTAAATGCATATTGAATTTTGGAAATTTAACTGTCCACTACACTTGCGATTCAAGCTATGGCAACCAGAATGACCTGTATTTACTGCACAAGGTTCACCTCTCCTGAAGCATCCTTCTCAATTCACCTGCCCTTGTTTTGTTCAATTTTAATTTTTGGCCTATATAAACCACCTGGAAGAAATACAAGTGTTAGCAATAGATTAAATTGGCAAATTAAAGACAATTGGTGCTATAAATAATTTTATTTCTTCCATATTTCCCCATTATACAAGTTATATGTTTTGTTGAGTACAAAATGCCAGCTTGCACAGACTATAAACAAACATATTAAATTGTACATTGGGAATTTAATTTCCAATTTAACCTATCGCTAACACTAGTATATATATCAGCAATCATATGTTCCATTTTTCCATTCTACTAGAACTGTGAAGCAATGAACGTTCATTCTGTTGGATAAATTCATTTGTTCCAATCAGGAGAAAGCTAACTCATAAACAAAAAACACCTATGTATGTAACATGAGATAAAAATGGCATTTCATTTTCCTCATCTAATTCGACCAAATAAATGCTCGCACTATTTGAAGTGTTGGAAAATACAATGTCTCCATATAAGGTATTAAGAAACAAGCAACCCAAATAGTGTTGTAAAACCCTCTACAATAAAGAGGAAACAGTGTGTTTTCCAACTATGACGTCTTGTCATGTTATGTATGTATCCATGTATTTTTTTCATGCGTTTTTCGATGTACATAGGTGAATTTTTTCTAGGAGTTAGCCGGCTCCTTAAGGGAGAAACAAGCAACCCAAATAGTATTGTAAAACCCTCTGCGACAGAGAGGAGACAGTGTGTTTTCCAAGTATGCAAATAATGAGAGCAATTGAATTGTTCCAATCAGGAGAAAGCTAACTCATAAACAAAAATCACCTATTTATGTAACATGAGATTAAAAAGGAATTTCATTTTCCTCGTCTGATTCAACCAAATAAGTGCTCACATTATCTGCACAGTTGGAAAACACACTATCTCGATATAAGGTGTTAAGAAACAAGCAAGCTAACTCATAAACAAAAAGCACCTAATTATGTAACATGAGATAAAAATGGCATTTCATTTTCCTCATCTGATTCAACCAACTAAATGCTCCCATTATCTGCATGGTTGGAAAACTCACTGTCTAGATATAACGTGTTAAGAAAGAAGCAACCCAAATAGTGTTGTAAAACCCACTACAACAAAGAGGAGACAATGTGTTTTCCAACTATGCAAATAATGAGAGCAATTGAATTGTTCCAATCAAGAGAAAGCTAACTCATAAACAAAAAGCACCTAATTATGTAACATGAGATAAAAATGGCATTTCATTTTCCTCATCTGATTCAACCAACTAAATGCTCCCATTATCTGCATGGTTGGAAAACTCACTGTCTAGATATAACGTGTTAAGAAAGAAGCAACCCAAATAGTGTTGTAAAACCCACTACAACAAAGAGGAGACAATGTGTTTTCCAACTATGCAAATAATGAGAGCAATTGAATTGTTCCAATCAAGAGAAAGCTAACTCATAAACAAAAAGAACCTACTTATGTAACATGAGATGAAAATGGCATTTCATTTTCCTCATTTGATTCAACCAAATAAGTGCTCACATTATCTGCACAGTTGGAAAACACATTGTCTCGATATAAGGTGTTAAGAAACAAGCAAGCTAACTCATAAACAAAAAGCACCTATTTATGTAACATGAGATCAAAATGACATTTCATTTTCCTCATCTGATTCAACCAGCTAAATGCTCCCATTATCTGCACAACTGGAAAACACAATGTCTCGATATAAGGTGTTAAGAAAGAAGAAACCCAAATAGTGTTGCAAAACCCTCTGCCTTTTTGCCTTTGTGAAGTCTATGTGCTAAAAGACTTTACTGATTTATAACTTGCAACCTATTTCTTGGAAGCTTATCGCCCAGTGACAAAAGGTGATCTTTTCCTTGTAAGAGGTGGTATGCGTAGTGTCGATTTTAAGGTAATTGAGACAGACCTTGGGGAATACTGTGTTGTTCCTCTAGATACTAAAATTTTCTATGAAGGGGAGCCTGTAAAGTGTGAGGATGAAGATAGATTAGATGAAATAGGTTATGATGATGTTGGTGGTGTACGAAAACAAATGGCTCAAATACGTGAATTGGTAGAACTTCCTCTCAGGCACCCACAACTTTTCAAATTAATTGGTGTGAAACCCCCAAAGGGTATTTTGCTTTATGGACCACCTGGTTTTGGGAAAACCTTAATTGCTAGGGAAGTTGCAAATGAAACCGATGCCTTCTTTTTATGTATCAATCAACTTGAAATTATGTCAAAGCTGGCCAGAGAAAGTGAAAGCAATCTCCGGAAGGCTTTTGAGGAGGCTAAGAAGAATGCACCTTCCATTATATTTATTGATGAAATTGATTCCATAGCTCTCAAGAGGGAAAAAACCCATGGTGAAGTTGAGAGGAGAATTGTTTCCCAACTTCTTACAGTTATGGATGGACTTAAGTCTCATGCTCATGTTATTGTGATTGTAGCAACTAACTGACCAAATAGTATTGACCCATCACTCAAAAGGTTTGATAGGTAAATTGACATTGGGTTTCTAGATGAATTAGGTAGGTTGGAAGTGCTTTGTATCCATACGAATAATATGAAGCTCTTTGATGATGTACGTATTGTAGAACCTAAATTGTTTTTTGTACTTCTAGATCTAATGTCAAGCAGTTCTTGGATTTTGAGAGCATTTATTAATCTTTGTTTTTCTTGGTGAGAGTATATATTAATCTTTAGGATTCTTGGTATAGGTTGATCTCAAAAGGATTGCTAAGGATACTCATGGATACGTTGGAGAAAATCTTGCAGCTTTATGCACTGAGGCTGCACTTCAGTGTATTAGGGAAAAAATGGATGCCATTGACTTAGAAGATGAAACAATAGATGTTGAGATTCTAAATTCAATGGCCATGACTAATTAGCACTTCCAGACTGCATTGGGCTCTAGCAACCCATCTATTGTCCATGAAACTATTGGTTTTTCCAAACCATGTCTGGACGTTCAATTTTTCTTATATCGATTAAGTAGGGATTGTATTTTTAAACTATTGATCTGTTGGGCCCCTAAATTTTAATTTTCTAAGTTTGTTTGTTTTTGACGATTTTAATAATGGTAAATTTTCTTATGAATATTGGGAAAACATTGACAAGTTGTTGAAGTTCCAAATGTCACTTTGAAATATATTGGAGGGTTGGAAAATGTCAAGAGGGAGCTTCAAGAGGTATATTGAGATACATGATTCACTATATTTGTGTCTTGCTTTTCTTTCAATGCAGAAAACCTTCTTTTCAAGGAGATATCAACTAACAAAATTCATTATGATTTTGGTGTAGACTGTTCAATATCTAGTGGAACATCCTGAGAGTTTTGAAAAATTTGGAATGTCTCCTTCAAAAGAAGTGCTATTTTATGGGCCACCAGGTTGTGGAAAGACATTGCTTGCAAAAGCCATTGCCAATGAATGCTAGGCCAATTTCATCAGTGTGAAGGGCCCTGAATTGTTAACAATGTGGTTTCGAGAGAGTGAGGCTAATGTGACAAATTTTTGATAAGGCTAGAGGGTCAACTCCTTGTGTCCTATTTTATGATGAGCTTGATTCTATTGCTACACAGGTGTGTTGCTTTTTTATAAGTAAAAGTTTAAGGTTGACTATAAATGACTGGGAATTTTGTTTGACCTTTTGAACTAGGCTCTAACTTGTGATGCATAATTGGTTTGCATGTTTCTATCGTGGTAGTAGTGTTGGGGATGTTGGTGGTGTTGTAGACAGAGTCCTTAATCAACTGTTGATGGAGATGGCTTGTATGACAGCCAAGAAAACAGTTATCATTATTGCTGCTACAAACAAGCCTGATATCATCGATCCTGCATTGTTAAGGCCTGGTCGACTTGACCAGTTGATTTATATTCCCTTACCTGATGAGTCTTCACATTATCAAATCTTCAAATCTTGCTTGAGAAAGTCACCCATATCAAAGGATGTAAACCTAATGGCACTTGCCCATTATACCCAAGGATTCAGTGGAGCCAATATCACTAAGATTTTTCAGAGGGCTTGCAAGTATGCTATTAGAGAAAATATTGAGAAGGTGAGTTCCAATTGTGTCATCTTTTGCAAACTAGATCTGTTTATGGATTTCTAATGGTTTTTATTTTGACTGTTATGTTACTAATTTTTAAGATAGAGTAGTAGTCTACCTATTGAACTTACCTCAACTTGTAGCTTGTTATTTCAATTCATCATACTAGCATGCATTTCAATTTTACCATAACCTCTCCCCCCACACTTTCAGGAAATTCAATGTGAACTAAAAAGAGGCGAGAATCCTGAGGCAATGGATGAGGATGATAGTGATGAGGTAGCTAAAATAAAAGCTGCTCATTTTGAGGAGTCTATGAAATATGCCTAAAGAACTGTCAGTGATGCTAATATTTGGAAGTATCAAGCCTTTGGACAAACACTACAACAATCTCAAGGCTTTGGTTCTAATTTTAAATCTCCAAACAGACCTACTAGTACTCATGTTGGGGCTTCAAATGTATTTTCTACAGTAGATAATAAAGATGATGACTTATACAGTTAGGAAACTTCATACAAAACTGTCATCTTAATGAAGAGACAAATGTGTCTATTCTAGCAGGGACCTTCTACTAACATCTAGCCAAAGCTATTAAATTTGGCTCCACTTTGCTTGTATGAGTTTAATATTCATATGTTCTAAACTTTATTTAATTTAGCAGCCCTTTAGTAGTGGACTGAATACTCTTTAGTAACTTGTAAGTTTTTAGAGAAAGTTCAACTCTGGTAGGTATGCTATAGAAACTTATTATTCTAAAGCCTTGTTCAACTCTGGTAGGTATGCTATAGCTTATTATTCTAAATCCTTGTTCAACTCTGGTAGGTATCCTATAGAAACTTATTATTCTAAAGCCTTGTTCAACTGGTAGGCGTGCTATTTTTCTTTATCTTGTGAGGAATATTTTTTCACTAAATCATTTTACAACAAAACCTTGTTGAACTTCTATTTATATGCTATGGAATTCTGCTTTATACTAACCCTGTTAGGATACAGTTTACAATAAAATATCAATTTATGTTCTTACATTTATTAACATTACTATGCGTCCACTACACTTGTGATTCAAACTATCACAACTAGAATCACATGTATTTACTGCACACAAGGTTCACATCTCCTAAAGCATCCTTCTCAATCCACCTGACCTTCTTTTGTTCAATTTTCTTTCCTGACCCATATAAACCACCTAGAAGAAAGACAAGTGTTAGCGATATATTAAATTGGAAAATTAAAGACAATTGGTGCTAGAAATAATTTTATTTCTTCCAAATTTCCCCAATATACAATTTATATGTTCTGCTTAGTGCAAAATGCCAGCTTGCACAGATAATAAACAAACATATTAAACTGTACATTGGGAATTTAATTTCCAATTTAACCTATCGCTAACACTAGTATATATATCTGCAATCATATGTGTCATTTTTCCATTCTTCTAGAACTGTGAAGCAATGAACGTTCATTTTGTTGGATAAATTCATTTGTTCCAATCAGGAATCAAGAGAAAGCTAGCTCATAAACAAAAAGCACCTATGTATGTAACATGAGATAAAAATGGCATTTAATTTTCCTCATCTGATTCGACCAAATAAATGTTCGCACTATTTGCAGTGTTGGAAAGTACAATGTCTCCATATAAGGTGTTAAGAAACAAGCAACCCAGATAGTGTTGTAAAACCCTCTGCAATAGAGAGGAAATAGTGTGTTTTCCAACTATGATGTCTTGTCATGTTATGTATGTATCCATGTATGTTTTTCATGCATTTTTCGATGTACATAGGTGAATTTTTTCTAGGATTTAGTCGGCTAATTAAGAAACAAGCAACCCAAATACTGTTGTAAAACCCTCTGCAACAGAGAGCAAACAATGTGTTTTCCAACTATGCAAATAATGAGAGCAATTGATTTGTTCCAATCAGGAGAAAGCTAACTCATAAACAAAAAGCACCTACTCATGTAACATGAGATCAAAATGGCATTTCATTTTCATCATCTGATTTGACCAAATAAATGCTCACATTATTTGCACATTTGGAAAATACACTGTGTCGATATAAGGTGTTAAGAAACAAGCACCCCATATAGTGTTGTAAAACCCTCTGCAATTGAGAGGAGACAATGTGTCTTCCAACTCTGCAAATAATGCAAACAATTTATTTGTTCCAATCAAATAAAGAAAGAGAAATGGCATTTTGGCTGTAGCAAAGAGTTCTTCAAAAATGCATGAAAAACATACATAACATGATGAGACACCGTAGTGCAGGGCCTGCCAGACCGGCGATCAGCACAAAATCGGTAGACGAAACAAAACGTCCAAGCGATGGTCAAGTGGGAGTTAACGGTGCCGTCAGGTGGGTTTTCCCGCTTGCTGCCAGGCAAAAAATTGGGCAGGTAAGCTTTGTGGACAAGTTTCTTTTATCTGGTGCAGCAAAAGTGGAAGGGAATGATGTGGGCCTTTTCTGTTTCAAGAAAGAAAGGTGAAAATATTATTTTTTTCCTACTATTGGGCCTTTTTTGTTTCAAGAAAGAAAGGTGAAAATACTATTTGTTTCTTGCTATTGGGCCTTTTTTGTTTCAAGAAAGAAAGGTGAAAATACTATTTTCTAGCAACAAATAGTCATTCCTTTCTTCAGTGGTCATGGTAGAATGGAAAAATGGCACATACACAGAGCGGATATACATACCTTAGGGAGCTTCGAACACCTAGAACTATTCCCATTGCTATCCACCAAAACATCACTGTCCAAAAATGGAGAAAATGGGAGCTTGTCTAGGCTTTTTGATATTTGTAAAGAATGGTTTTGAATGCCATGTTTTAGGATTTTTGTCCATGCCAATAAATTATTTTGAAATCCCGCCAGCACTGACACATTTTCCCAACAACGGTTGCAAGTATTGGGCCTTTTCTATTTCGAGAAAGAAAGGTGAAAATACTATTTGTTTCCAGTCTGCACATTGAAAGGAAAAGGTGGACGTTTTAGTGCACGTGGACAAGTTAGAGGAGAAATCAGACCAAATTGAGGTGACACGTACTATCCAATAGTGTTGCAGAGGGTTTTACAACACTATTTGGGTTGCTTCTTTCTTAACACCAAGGGTTTTCCAACATGAATTTTTGCAAAACAAAATCAAGTGAAGGCAAGCTTCAAAACACATTGTGTTTTCCAACATGCACTACCCAATGTGCACACCTAGATATACTGGTTTAAAAACTAGAAAGGGCTTGGGTATGTTGTGATGTGGAGGTTGAAAAATACAATGTGTTATGAAGCATGAAATTTTTTATATACTTTAAACTTAAACACAACAATGGAAGGTGTGATTTGGAAGACTTTCATATTGTTTTCTAACATTCCATCTTATAAAACTGTGGGTGTTAAGAACCAAGCAACCCAACATGAGATGACCCTTTACATCTAAATAGGGAGATTAAAATAACTGAAACCCAACACTGTGTTCCCCATTTAGAATTATTTTCTGCACTTTTTTTTTTCAATGTTGCAAAATTTAAACACAACAATGGAATGTGTGATTTTGAAAATATTCATACTGTTTTGTAACATTCCATATTGCAAAACCATGGGTTTTAAGAAGCAAGCAACCCACCATGAGACAACCCTTTACATTTAAACAAGGAGATTCAAATAACTGAAACCCAGCACTGTGTTTCCCATTCACAATTATTTTGTGCAATTTTTTTTTCAATCAACTAAAATTTAAACACAACAATGGAATGTGTGATTTGGAAAACATTCAAAAAACTAAAATACTCCACATTGTGTTTCCCAAATTTCAAATTACCCCTCACCTCCATTTCATCGGTATTCTACTCCAACTCCTCCACGTGCACTCAAACCTTCAGCTTTCCATTTACATTTAAACAAGGAGATTGAAATAAATAAGAAGTGAGCCACAACCCACTGTGTTTTCCATGATGCTCTTGTTATGTAAATTTTATGTTCGAAACATATGGGTAGATATTAAAAAAGAGTGTTTTGCTCTAAGTGTTATTAAAAAACTACAACGTGAACTTCAAAACATTCATTTCTCACAGCCTACATAAAATAATAAGTGAGCCACAACCAACTTTTTTTTCCATGATGCAACTGTTATGTGAATAATGTGTTGAGCAGATATCGAACAAGAGTGTTTTGCTGAAAGTAAGGGTTGTTAAAAATTATGAAGCTGAAATTCAATACATTGTCTTCTTACTATGTGTATAACACTAATTGTTGTCATTGAACAAGATATTTGCTAATAATGGTTTCGAATGCCACATTTTTGGCTTTTTGTCCGTCCACGCCGAACAATTATTTTGAAAACCCGTCAACGTTGACACGATTTTCCAGCGACGAGATAGCAAATGGCACATGGGGTGAGACATTTGGCCCTCAAGTCTTTCCTTCCTGTCCGACAACCTTTTCCCTCGCCCATCCTGCCTCTTTCGTCGTGACTCTTTTCCCCATTCGGTATGGGGGGCATATCCTATCTTATATACATATGTGAATTTTTTCCAAGAGTTAAGGAGGGAGCAAGCTAAATCCTAGACAAAATTCGCATTTGTATATAACATAGGATATGTCGGTTTCAAACTCCTAGAAAAAATTCACCTATGCACATTGAAAAATGCATGAAAAACATACATAATAACATACATGGATACATACATAACATGACGAGATGTCGTAGTGAAACAATGGGTTTTACAATAGTCTGGGTTTTAGGAGATAGTGTGTTTTCCAAAACAATAGTGTATAAAATGGTGGAAAAAATGGGATTGGATGTGGGCTTTTTTCCATTTCCCAATTATGATTTTGAATGCCATGTTATGCCCTTTTCTATCCATTCCGAAAAATAATGTGAACAATGGCGACATTCTAGGTTTTACATGATTTTTGAAATATAGCATTTCATTGCAAAACCCATAGATTATGCTTTCTATAAACATTATTCAGTAATTTCACTCATATTTCTACAATGGGTTGTCCCTTATTTCATTCGGAAATGGCAAAATTCAAAAACCAGCATACAGGGAGGAAACAAAACAAAAATTTAAAAACCCTCGACAAAAAAAACATTATCAGACCTACATTTCAACTAACTCCTAGACAAAATTCACCTATGCACATTGAAAAATACATGAAAAACATACATAAGAACATACATGGATACATACATAACATGACGAGACGTCGTAGTGAAATAGTGGGTTTTACAATAGTCCAAGTTTTAGGAGACGGTATGTTTTCCAAAACAACAGTGTATAAATTGGTGAAAAAAATGGGATTGGATGTGGGCTTTTTTCCATTTCCAAATTATGAGTTCGAATGCCATGTTATGCCCTTTTTCTATCCATTCTAAAAAACAATGCGAACAATGGCGACATTTTGGGTTTTTCATGATTTTCAAAATATAGCATTTCATTGCATAACCCACAGATTTTGCTTTCTACAAACATTATTCAATAATTTCACTCATATTTCTACAATTGGTTGTCCCTTATTTCATTCGAAAATGGAAAAATTCAAAAACCAGCATACGGGGAGGAAACAAAACAAAAATTTAAAAACCCTCGACAGAAAAAACATTATCAGACCTGCATTTAAACAAAATTCACCTATGCACATTGAAAAACGCATGAAAAACATACATGGATACATACATAACATGACGATATGTCGTAGTGAAACAGTGGGTTTTACAATAGTCTGAGTTTTAGGAGACAATGTGATTTCCAAAACAACAGTGTATAAAATGGTGGCAAAAATGGGATTGGATATGGGCTTTTTTCCATTTCGCAATTATGATTTTGAATGCCATGTTATGCCCTTTTCTATCCATTCTGAAAAATAATGCGAACAATGGTGACATTCTGGGTTTTACATGATTTTCAAAATATAGCATTTCATTGCAAAACCCACAAATTCTGCTTTCTACAAACATTATTCAGTAATTTCACTCATATTTCTACAATGGGTTGTCGCTTATTTCATTTAGAAATGGCAAAATTCAAAAACCAGCATACGTGGAGGAAACAAAACAAAAATTTAAAAACCCTCAACATAAAAAACATTATCAGACCTGCATTTCAACTAACTCCTAGAAAAAATTCACCTATGCACATTGAAAAACACATGAAAAAAATACATAAGAACATACATGGATACATACATAACATGACGAGACGTCGTAGTGAAACAGTGAGTTTTATAATAGTCTGAGTTTTAGGAGACAATGTATTTACCAAAACAACAGTGTATAAAATGGTGGCAAAAATGGGATTGGATGTGGGCTTTTTGCCATTTCCCAATTATGATTTTGAATGCCATGTTATGCCCTTTTCTATCCATTCCGAAAAACAATGCGAACAATGGCGACATTCCGGGTTTTACATGATTTTTGAAATATAGCATTTCATTGCAGAACCCACAGATTATGCTTTCTACAAACATTATTCAGTAATTTCACTCATATTTCTACAATTGGTTGTCACTTATTTCATTCGGAAATGGCAAAATTTGAAAACCAACATACGGGGAGGAAACGAAACAAAAATTTCAAAACCCTCGACACAAAAAACATTATCAGACCTGCATTTCAACTAAATAATTTCTTCGGCAACCCCAAAATATTAAAACCAGCAAACAAGAGGAGATGAAAAAACTAAAACCCTCAACTAAAAATCACAAACCCTAAACCCCGCAATGAATGCCCATTTATTTCTTCGATGTTCATGGCAGAATGGAAAAATGGCACATACATAAAGCGGATATACATACCTGAAGGAGCTTCGCATGCCTGCAACTCTTGCCCTTGCTATCCACCAAAACGTCATTGTCCAAAAATGGAGAAAATGGGACCTCGTTGGGGCTTTTTGATATTTGCTAATAATGGTTTCGAATGCCACGTTTTTGGCTTTTTGTCCATCCACGCCGAATGATTATTTTGAAAACTCACCGGCACTGACACGATTTCCTGGCGATGGGATAGAAAATGGTACGGGGGATGAGACGTTCAGCCATCATGTCTTTCCTTCTGTCCAGTAACCTTTTTTGTCGTGGGTCCCACCTCTTCCATCACGGCTCTTTTCTCCATGTGGTATGGGGGCATGTCCTATATTATATACATAGGTGAATTTTTTCTAGCAGTTAGCTTTCTCCCAAGCACTAGCCTAGATGGTAAGATCATTTGACTTCATTCCCCAGATGTTATGCATAATAGATCATATATAATGATCGAAGCAATGGACTAGACTAGCGATTGGGAGAGGTTGGTAACACAATAAATTAAGGGTGAACAAATTCCCATCTACCATACCCATTCAATGCTTCTTATCAAATCAACATTCATTAGTAGGGTTGTTAGCATACAAAACACTCAAGTCTTGGAGGGATTCGATACACGGTCATGTCAAGGTCATGCAAGATATAATATAAAGAACACCCATAGTTCCATAAACAATGTTAATTTGAATATCTAAATTATATACATCATAGTATTTACGCATACCAATGTTACAAAAATCAGCTTATATTCAGTAACATATATGTACACCTCTAATTGTTAATTGGTATGAGTTAAGTTTAAAACTCATCTAAATAGATAGCAACAAAAGTCAAATGATTATTTGTTCCTCAAATTTCATCCTTATAGGATTGGACTATTGAAACATTTAAGGTTTGTACCAACTTATAGTGTGTCTCAATCATTTCTTTTTGGGCTACTTTATTACCCCATTCACCCATACGTAAATCACTTTAACTCTTTCTAAAATAATTAAAATTTTGATTGTGAATTTCTTGGGATTTCAAAAGAGTAAACCATTAAAGTAAATTGGAAATTAATTTCTTCTAACCTCAATCTTTAGTTGATATAAAATCTCAAGGTTGAAGATTTAATCCTAAAGTTAGGAAAATGGATTAAATCTTACTATTATTATTATTTGCTTGTGTTTGTCTAAAACACTCTATAGATGTTAGGAAAAACAATAAATTGGAATTAGATAATTTTACGAAAGCAACTATATAATATAAACAAGGAGTGTTAGGCAAGAAGTGCATTCATGAAATATAATTTATGTCAAACCATGCTCTTCCACAAAATAAATTTAGTTAACAATATCAGATTTACTATCTCGTTAAAGTACCATAGAAATTTCATTTTTATTTTATTTTATTTTTAAATTTCAATCTTATTATATTTTAAATTTCAATGATACATTTAATTGTAGCTACTTAAGTTATTTTTTGTAATCCGTATAAAACCAATATCATAATCCAATAATTACACGTGGCATGATTAAGTCATTGTATCGTTCAACAGAGATATATAATAGCTATCATGATTGATTTTATTTTGATATAGTAATTAAAATATCTTCAGTGATAAGCATGCCTTCCTATAATTAAAAATGTTAATATCACATACCTATCAGTATAGGCACCTATTTGTTGGAGATAAATCTTGAAAGGGGTAGAGATATGGCTAAACTAACTTGAATAATATAATATCCATAGCCAAACCATAGAACCAATGCTATCATATAAAATAAAACTAATTCTTTCATAACTGAAGAATGTATCTACAACCAATCAAACATGCAAATTTTAAGATTCCCCTATAAGACCTTCATTATATAAATATGAAAATGATGTTGAAAATTTCCACAATAGGTGGGGCCTCACATGATACCAAACAACTTAGATTGGTTGTTTATAATTGTTTCTACAAGAGGAACAAGACCTATTTCTAGAACTGGTGTTTCAAAATTTATTTCACTTTATTTTTTAATGTTTTTCAATCTTTTTGGAGGACTTTTTAATATCAGTCACTAGTAGCTTGAACTAGTGACAATTGGTGTTGTTGTTCAAGAAAAATAAAATGTTGGGTTTCTTGTTCAATACTTGGGTTACTAATTGCATGTATTTGTCAGGATAATATTTTATGTTTAATTTCTTTTGTGCATTTTTTTGAGATTTTGTAATTCTTGGAATATAATTTGCATGACTTGTTTCAAACTCCAATCATTAATATATTGAACTAGAAACGGTTCATAGTGTTTGTGACTTATATTTGTTTCAAATGTCATTATGCTATATGTGTTGTTTGTATTTGTTTGTGGAGAATAGATGTAATTAACGATTTTGGTGATGGATGACCAAATCTATATTTGTATGTTGAATATTGTTGTTATCCACTGTATGTAGAAGGTGGTGTCTTCAATTTTACCTTTTGAATAAGGTATTGCCATTTTTATGATATATTATTTCCAATTTATGATGACATGAGTTTCTTTTATAATATTATCTTTTAGATAATTTTTTAAATAATTATGGGTAGTATGATGACCACCTTTTATGCCATTGAAAAATGATTGTGCAATATAAAGCCTTAGGGAGTGAACATCATTTTTTTCTTGTACTAGATATGGAACTGAATTGAAAAGGTGGTCACCATAGTTGCTAATAGAAATGAGCGGATTTATTACACCCCTATTTTTCATTTCAAGTGAAATATCTCGCCAACAATTTTCTAGATCGACACAAGTTACCAAGAGGTAATGAGTTAGTATTGGATTATTTTTATGCCATATTTTTTTCTTACTGAGTGGTTCAAAATTCTCAGAAAGAGGGTTGTTTTCATAAAATAAAATAGAAATTTATATGTATATAAATCCCTATTAAAATGTAAATATTTTAATTTTCTAGTTAACGACCACAATTCAATAGATATATTCAACAATTTTGACAACCACTGTATGTGTAATGTATTACCCAAACTCCTTTTTTCTATGTAGGACAAGATAGTTGATACAGATAAACACATTCTAGACAAATATAAATTTAGATCATGCATACCATGCATCTTCTACAAAGTGACTGAATGTAATTCACATGTAAGTGCTTGTAAAGCATCATATTGTGTCTAGCTTTAAATTGTAAAAAATGATCAATTAAGTCATTTCGTAATTCTATTGACATGAATTGAAAATGTAAAATAACTTCAAAAGTATTGAATAAACAATATCTTGCATTATAATTGAATGAATATGATCTAGATCAATGTTCATTTTTTAAAGCATTTTCAATTTTGAGACAAGAAATTTGTTTGTGTCACTTATATTTATCAACATCTATAGTATTTTTATTTTTAAATTGTAAATTTGGTTTATCAACGAACACAAAAATATTTTTGATATAGAATAAGAAACATTTGCAATATAACAAAAGAGAAGGATATTAACATACAAATATCTAGAATTGTCTGTCAATTGTTAACAATAATTTATTTCCCTTATTTTACACAATGGTTAATTGTAAGAAAATTTATAAATGTTAGTTTCGATGAGTGTGCAATGTTTGAAGATCTAAATAAATAATCTCTTGGATCAGTAACAGGATACAAAATGGCGTAGCTAAAATAACTATTTGAGTTGGATTAATTTAATTTGTATTAAATACAAGGTATGAAGGAATCATTATAGAAGGTACTAGTATCTAGATAATTTATTAAAATACATAAAATTTATTTATTGCTTTATAATAGAGCATGTATTACAAGATGCAATCTAGCTGATGATATATGTACAAGGAAAATATATCAAATCAAATTTTGTACAATTGTAATTACTATGCCATTATTGTTATTAGAATTGAACTATAAATATTCATTTAAGATGAAATATTTAGTTATTAAAAATATCTATCTAAAATAACAATTCTAAATGCACTATTGTTAAATGCAAAGCACCAAAAAAATATTATTAGCAGTGGTGGTATTTATGTTTGAACAAGTTAACCCATTCAATAACTTGTCAAGACCATCATCAATAATTTGAGTTATGTCTTTAACCATTTATGTTCACATGTTAACCCTCCCTTTGTTCATAGTCGGTGACTAGAAGCTATATTTTTGTATCTATATTTTAAATTTCTTGTCACTTTGTTTAATCCTTGAACAATGGTCCTTGTCTCTAGCCTAGTTGGTGCCAAATTTCTTTCTATCATTTTAGCACATCATTTTAGTTGGTCAAAATATATTGAGTTTCAATAAAGAAAAGATCAGTGGTAGTACGATAAGACAATGCGTGTTGCCAGAACCGAGAAGGCCTTTTATTTTTAAAATTTATTTGATGGCAAGAGAAATCGAGCTATGTGTTATGTTAGTGAAGCTTTGTGAAATTTTTTGGAAAGTGTCTAAGTTATCATTTCAACGCTCTCAAAAAAATGTAATAGCATATATTTTAGATATGCAATGATGATAATAATTTAATTTGTATTAAATATCAAATTTATTTTGGACGCTTGCAATTACTATGTGACTATTATTATTAGCATTGCTATAAATACTCGGTTAAGATGAAACACTTAGTTATTACAAATACTCATCTAAAAGAACAAATTTAAGTGCACTATTCTTAAATGCGAAGCATGCAAATTTTATTATCAGTAGTGCAGGTATTTGTATAAGTAAACTACGACTGTATAAAAACATCATTCCTACTATTATTATTAATACTTTAATTTAATATTTTTTTATTTAAACTAATTCATTACGAGAAATTTTCTAAGAAATTATTATGAAATGTCAAATATATAATAATAGAAACATAGTAGTATATTGTACAAAATTGCATTTCATAGATTTGTAGTGGAAAAAAGGCCTTCAGATTAGGTAGGTGAGTATTGCTCCTTTCTATTACTGCTTGTATGCATGAATCGAGAACTCACACATATAATTATGTAAGATTGAATTTTGGTCGTTAATCTTCAAGTGGTGTGAGTGAATCAAAGGTTGTCACAAAGGAAAAATATTAGTGTATGTGGTGCCTCTCAAACATTCAAAGAATACATGGATAAATTCCATGTGGGCACATGTCACTTTCTTGAAATTCCACAAGCTTTCCCTATGGCGATCTATACGAGTCCATGGGGCATAAGAAACATTGCGGAAAATAAAATATTTAAGTTGATTGGGTAATATGAACCAATGTGAAGAATCGACAATATAAATAATTAAAATATCAAGGATATGTTTCACTCTCTCATGTCCTAAGATCAAGCTAATGGGAAACATCATATCAAAAGAGGAAGCCAATTGGAGCTGACTAGATAGTGATAGCCAATAAGGAGTGGTTAGGGAGCTAAGAATTTTGAAAATTTAATCCACATGCCACTTCCCTACAACCTCACAAGGTCACCCTAGCAATGTAATTTGAAGCTCATAGGGTAAGAAGAGGGTGTGGGGTGAAAGAGGATACACCACGTGTTGGCAGCATGGGAAAATAAACAGTTGTTGCAAAGTCAAAATATTTGAAAAAAATTACATGACATCTCTCAAATATTCAAATAATAGGAAGATAAATGTCAAGTGGCCACATGTTAGTTTCCCACAATATTGTAAGCTTTCCATGTTGTAATCTTTACGATTCCATGAGGTATTGGAAACATTGTAGGGAAGAAAATATTTGAGTTGATTGGGTAGTATGAACTAATGGGAAGCATTGGAAACATAACAAATTGAAATATCAAGGATAGGTGTCACTCTCCCACGTTTTTGTAATATCGACTCTCCTATTATAATAAGAGCTTGTAGGCAAGAATTATCATAGAAAGAAGCCAACTGGAGCTCAATAAATAGTGATATCCAATAAGGAGTGATTGGAGAGCTCAATAATTTGAAAAGGTAATCCACATGTCATTTCCCTGCAACCTTGCAAGGTCACCCCAACTATATAGTTTAAAGCTTGCGAGGTAAGAAGAGGGCATGCGGAAAATGAGGATACTACATTTAGTGCAAGATAAGATAAGTGTCGGAGAACTAAATAGACATATGAGGGTCTGACTTAAGTTGTGAATTAAGCACATGCACAAAACATGTTTTAATATTGCTAGGACGTGATATTGGTAACTCAAGGCCTTAAGTCGATATGCATACAAGGAGGGGCTAATCACCGAATATTTAGAGAACACATGAAGACATGGGTTAAAGGAATTTTAACAGGGCAATGTGGTAAAAACTGAAATAGAACATAAAATACACACATTACATTAGGGTTTAGCTAAGGTTTCAACTCTAATATTATAACTTTTCATTTTTGCAAGATTTGGAGCAACTTTTGTGAATTTTAGAGTCAGAGAGCAAGAAAAATTAACAAGACCTAAGAGTAGCTCTAGTTTGAGACATCTCTTTCCAGAAACAAAGTGAGGGTCTAGAAAAGGCTTCGGGCAACAAACTAGACATGATAGAATAAACAATGGATTAAAATACTACACAAAATTTATACATAACACATTATACATGGAAGAGAGCTTCAATATAAAATAAGCCTTCAATAATTATCCATGTACTAGAAATTTGTGTACCTCACCATAGACACATTCAAGAAAATAAGAGTTATCACCATGGATATCTACAAAAATGAATGATCCTAGCTATAGGGGTCAAACTTACCATGTTTACTCGTATCTTGCAATCTTGCATTCCACATTAATACCATGTTGCTAACTTGGAATTTTTTGTTATTGGATTTCTTATCATGTAAAAATTTAATCTGAATTTTCCTTTTGAAATTCATTACATGGGATTGCCTTCTTACTTCATCTAATTATGTCTATTATCTAGTTTCAAAAGAAAAGTGAAACAAGTTCCACATGAAATGGATGGAACATGAAAGAATTTGATATGTGGACTATAGTTGTAGAGAAAAAAATTACATATATGAATTTTATTCTTGTTTTTGGTTCAAAAATGTATGCGGAAGATAAATTAAATATAATTCACACTAGACAATAAGACTCAAGTGTGATAAATAGATAGATTAAATACATGTTAAAATAAATATGGGGGAGATTTTAGCTTACGATGAAATTGGACTAGTATTAGTTTTAATTGATGTAGCAGTACATGATATAGTCTTACAAATTGATGCCTAAGATAAAAATTTGGATTTAAGATCTAAAATGATTGAAATTGGAGAATCTAAGAGATTGAGACATATAGTTGTGTCATCATTGATCTGGATGGTGTAATTGTATTCTCTATATAAATATTTGTTCAATACCTAGATAAAGTGTTTGATTGATGTGTATAATAGTTATCTTGGTATTGCACACTTTGAAAATGAATTTTATTTGTCAATTTTTTACTATTATTGATGCTCAATACTACTATATGGCTCGACTAGTGACTGATGCTCAATGCTTAATGTGATTTATCATTGATTTGACAATTTTAAATTGTCCTAAGATAATATCTTTAAAGGCATATCCTATATGCATAATTCAAACTTTTGGGTGCCTATGTTGATAGGTAATAGTCAAATGGCAAGATTTTGTGTGTTGGAAAGAAACAATTCAAAAGTTGGAAATAAGAGACAAAATTGTGAATGTGGTTTAGTGAAAGATGGAAAAACTATTAAGTGATAGAAAATCAATGTTTTGAACTAAGAGTTGTTACATATCAAAATTTTGTGTTCAAGGTCAAGGTTGGTGAAAAAAACAAAAGAGACAAACTATATGCAAAAATCATGTATCAAAGACTTTGATCTAAAATAGTTTAGTGTTAAGGAGCATCATTGGCAACATTATGTGTTAGTCTATCAAAATAATATTAACTTCGTTAAACCTTATTCAAGTGTTTAGGATTGAGTTAAGAATAGTGAACATGAGTATAAAGTGGCAATGAACACAAATCTAAGTGGTGGAAATTGATATTGCTAAGATCATAGTTCAATGTTGTCAAAACATGATGAAAACAAGTACATTATTGTGCTTACTAGCTACTTTTATAGTGTAAAATTTGATAATGAATCTTCATAAATAAAAAGTTTAAAAAGAATAATTGTGATATTATAATAATAATAAATAGTGTCAAGTAATGATTTTAAATTTCATATATCATCATATTTTTGTTTGATAAATTTTAATAGAGATGCAACAAATACTTTTGAATTTATACATGTATTTAATTTATTTGTTTTTAATGATAAATAGTATTAAATACTTTTATATTAATAAAAATAAAATATGATACATTATTCACATAAGAGTAAAATAACATTAGAGTTTAAAAATTTGTACCAAAATTAAAAACAATAAAAAATAATAGTCACACCATTAATTATTTAAATTTTTCATTATAAATTTTAATAAAGCGAGGAACAAATATATCTACTTAAAGAGAAACACAATTAGTTTCTAATTAATATTTTAATTGATTATAGGTAGACTTGACTATGCATAAGAATGTTACGTCTTTTAAGAATTTTAGATTACTATAAAAACAAAACAAAAAAATAACCTTTGACCTAATTGTTGAGCTTTATAGGACTTTACTGATAGTGACCTTAGCATTACTACGTTACATTTTTACACCCTAACCACTAAGTCAATTCATATATATAATTATTAAAAAAAATGGTGTATAATTTTAACTAATTAATAAAAATAATCCTTAAAAATAAAAATACAAATTTGTCAACCATATTTTCTAATCTTAAAATAATTTAATTTGTAAATGTATAAATATTTTGTTTCCTGATTTGATGATCTTTCAAAATAGGTAATAAAGAAAGGTGCAATTCAAATATTTAAATTTAATAATAATAGTAATACCACTTTGATAAAATGTGTAAGCAAAATAAAAGTGAATAAATTCATCATCAAAAGTCTTGTGATGAAACAAGTTCTATAAAATTATTAATGATAAATAGTAAAATAACAATACATTATTCACATAAGAGTAAAATAGCATCACAGTTTAAAAATCTATATCAAAATTAAGAACAACCAAAAATAATAGTCCCACTATTAATTATTTAATTTTTACACATAAATTTTTATAAAATGTGGAGCATTGACTTGCCTGTTAAGCTTTTTAGGACTTTATTAATAATGACCTTGACACTGCTACATCACATTGTCACACCTTAAACAGTAAATCAATTAATATGTAATTATTAAAATATAAAATTAAAAAATTGGTGAATAATTTTAACTAATAAATAAAAAATTAAAAAATTAAAAATTGGTCAACCATATTTTCTAATCTTAAAATAGTTTAATCTATAAACACAAATAGATTTTGTTTCTTTATTTGATGGTCTTTGAAAATAGATAATAAAGGAAGTTTGGATTCAGATATTTAAATTAGGTCAAATAGCAATAGTAATGTGATCAAATGTGTAAGAAAAATCAATATGAACAAATTCATTGTGAAAGACTTGTGATAAAACAAGTTCTATAACATTACAAGATAATATCCAATATTTTTATATTTTATGAAAAGTAAGGGAAAATAGTTAAAGCAATAAATCTATTTACAAAATTATAGCAGACATAATCATTATACAAAGATAAAATAAAAATAAAAACAAAATTCGTATATGTAAGAGACTTTAATAACTTTATAAAATTACAACAAAGACGAAACTTAAACAATTTTTACATCTAATTTAGAAATGTCAAAATAGATTTCAAAAATTATAATTTCATCAAGATAATTCCAAAACTCTTGAATAGTATTAGATATTTGCATGAAACTAAGTTTAGCTTAATTTGGAAATAATAGGGTTTTTTCTCAAGATCCAATTAAATAAGATAATAGTTTAATAAAAAAATAATATTTATGATAACATTTAGCCTAGACTCGTCCACATTTAGGCTAGGCTCATCCACATTTTGTTTATGCTTTGGGTCCATTTTGGTTATGTTGTAGCTGAAAATGATCAACACTTACAATGAATTTGAACAAGTCATTGGTTTCAGTAACTAGAAATAGCATTAACAAGGTTATGAGAAGAATTAAGATGTGATTAATTTTTAGTTCTCTAAGGGGAATGTAAAGAATGATAAAATTGACTAGTTACAAGAATTTTTTCTTTGATAGCTCGACATGCTACAAGAGAAACATTTCTTTCAACTTCCTTTTTAGTCTTTATAGGACCACCACCATAGGTAACTCTATCAATTTGCATAATTGAAGTAAGATCCAGACTATGTGCAAGTCTGATGTGTGTAAATGAAACCTTAACATAATCAATAAGTTTTGCAAGAAGCTCCACAAGGAGTGTTTTTCACATTTATTTCCTATTTTGTTATAAAAAATAGTTAAACAAGGCAATTAACCTGTTAGGTTATTTATATAATAATCTCTTGTAATTTTTGTGACAAGATTTCTTATAGAATAAAAAATCATCTCAATATTTTGATCAATGCAAAAATCAACAAAATTTACCTCAAATTAGTGTTTAGTTCTTCTAGTAACTATTGTCACAAGCATTACAGCTTGGCTAAGTGTAAAAATTAGTTATCTTGTGAAACATGGGATCATCTTCAAGTTGTGGGTTGCCTATGGTGAATATGAACCTCCAGAGAGGGTTGGTTCCCTTGATGATCCTTTTAAAAGCTATTTATTTGATAAGGAAAATGATAGAAGGACTAAAACTAAGTTGGTGTTTCAATTCGCACCTCTAGAATGCAAATTAGAAAGGGACAGCTATGAAAAGTTAAATTGCTCTTCAAATTAGGAGGGGAAGCTCCCTCTTCACTGATGATGCTTAAAAATAATACTAAACTACTACCAATATTTTTATTCTCAGCTAAGAGCACAAGGTTATAAAACTCTTTGTGTCATAGCTGAGGTTTTCTCTTTTCCAAAACTTCAAGTTACAACTAGGCCTAAACTATAGACACTTATAACAACTCAATTAAACTCATAACTTGAGAGTCAGAAGTAAACAAGGAATGATTTGATTAACATAGAAACTTAAATAAACTTACTTCCAAATCCCACCTAAATACTCATTGTACTTATAAGATGTAAGTGAAAATAAAGATTATATAAGCTAGACACATAAGACAAGATACTGAAAGAGACTGATCAAGTAAACCAGAGCAAAGAAGGCATAAGCTTTCACTTTTTCTCAATTTCCACTAGCAATTACACTTCTGGAATAGCATATTGTAGCAAAGATAAGCTTACAATATGTGATCAAACACCATATTACACTTGACACAAGTTGAACAGTAACTAAACAACAATTTGCAGCAAAGACATGCTTGCAAATTAGCTCTTGCAATAATAGTTAGAGAACAATGAGCAAGGCTGCCCTTATTTATACACAAACAAGGAGTAGGTAACCCTAAAATCTCCTTGATTTAAGCTATCTAGACTTTCCAACTCACAAGATTTAATTCTAAAACTAATATAAGACAACTAACTAACCTCCTGCTAAAATCAGTTAACTGATTTAAAAGTAGGAAAATTTCCAACTATACATTTTATTTTTTTATCTCACAAAGAATAGATAAACATGAAATAAGAATAGCAAGTTAAACTGAGAAAAGGCATCAAGAAAACTATTGCTTTTAGTTTTATTCTTGGAAATCTTCGCTGCCCCAAAAAGGTGACTCACTCATTGATAATTTGGGAAACTATATCCTCCAAAAAGTTGGTAACTACCTCCTTGTCAGGAGTATTGATACTTCCTAAAATAATATTATGATTTTCCAACATCTCATCACCATCTACAATCAACTTCAAGAATTCCTTCACCTGTTTCGCTGCTTTGTCAAATTTTGTTGACATCACAGCATTATGATTCATCTTGCTAGCTACAAGATCACTACTAAAATTGCCACTGACAAGATTTTGAAACTCTTTTTGCACTTCACTGAGATCAAATAAAGTGCCATCATCATGATGATATCGACAAGGGCTCTATGAAATAAATGCGCTTATGAACTTGAGGATACTAGCAACCTTCTGTCTATATTCATCCAATTCTATAGATATTCTCTCATATGTTTTTACTTTGAATAGGTGTTGTTTTCTTCAAGCAAAAATATTCTTCTTATGTTCTTCTAAAATGACTGAATCATAAGTCATCCCCAAGTTATAAATGATGATCTCATGCATTGGTTTCACTTCTGCCATACACTACTCAAACCCCTGAATCCATTGGCAAAGATCATGGGCATTATACCTCAATTGATATATCTATGCAAGTATAAATCTGCCCCTGATGATGAATTCATCTACCCAATCTTGTATATGTTTCCTATATATGACCAAATTACTCAATTGATGTTGATCTACCAGTGACTAGGATTTGTGGAAACAACAAAGTGGCCAGTGAAGTGACATGAAGGAGATTGGAAATATATTATCATACTTGTTGAATCTTGGCCCTGAGGGCTACCTTATCTTCTCCATCCTTGAGGACTCATTTGTTTAGATTATCTGTTGCAACCTCGAAGAGATTCACATCACTATACCAAGTGATTCAACCAAGATTGGCCTTGACAACCTTGAAGTCATCAATCTCAACATCATCAATGTTCTTGTCCTCTGGAGGTGTAGCAGGCTCAAGGATAATCTTGCCATCAAAATTCTTCTTCATGTGAACTTTCTTCTTCTTAAGTTTCTTTGTTGGTGTGTCTTGGTAGATGCTATCAAGTTCTACAAAGTTCAACTGATAAGAATACTTCCTCCTCTTCCTACCTGGGATGTTCTCAAGCCAAGATGAGGAGTCTTTGTTAACTTCTCTAGGAGGCTCAGTTCCAATTCCATCAACTCTTGATGAATCAATAGTTGTTGAGACGTTGCAAACTGGTGAATCAACGTCTAAATCTATATGAATAGGAGAAAGCTTCAGTGATGGCAGAGAAACAAGAGATGAAGGCACTACTTTAGCTTGTGGTGTTGATTCTACTAGAACTTTTGATGCAAGTGTTGGCTATTCCTGCTGAATTCGAATGGGAGACTCCACCTTTTTCTTTGAACTCTTTGGCATTCTGCTAATCGTTGTACCTTCTAGAAGAATTCTCATAGCCTTCACTCTTGGTTTTGGTTTAGAAGAAGAATAAGGTAGAGATGACTGGATTACAGGCAGCTCTACAACTGGAGTAGCTACCTTCCACATCCTTTTATTGTTCAAGGATATCCTACTGTTCTTGACAATTCGGCTTGTTCTTTCCTTGATTGAGGTGTTCTCTTTGGTGGACCAATTAATTTTTGGAAGTGGTCGTTGATCGATCTAATCTCTAGCATACATTGGAATTAGGACTTCCCCATCATCATCGAATAGACCTTCCACATCCTCTGATAGGAATCAACCATCTGCTAAAGGGTAAATATCCTATAATTGTGCTTGCATACTTCGAACTCATCCACACAATTAGCCCAAAAATCTTAAATTATAGGCACATGTGCATGATTTTGACCAACATGTGATGTAAATACACCATGAGGATCATATGAACGTCTCTCATTGAAAAAATAGAGGCCAAAATTTGACATTTCATTACCCATCAATTTGGCATCAGTTATTGATCTACATCTATAGATGCTCATCTCAACCGAGAAACTAAAGGCAGACTTGCACCTGTTATGAAAAAATATGTGAACTTCGTATACTTTCCTTAAAAATTCCATGAACACTACCTCATCCATTGGATATTTTGGTAGCATGACTAGGTCACCTAAGAAGCCATATACTCTAATGTAGGAGAATGTGGGAAATTAGATAAACCAATCATCCCACTCTGCCATTGCCAATCTGGCATCTACTGAAATTCCTACATGCAACTCATTATCTAAATCTCACATCGTATGCATCAAGAATGCATCATTCACCCGCTTGTAATGCTGCTCAAATTTTGTAAACTCCAACTATGGGCAATGATCATACACATGTTGAATACCCAAAGTTCCAATAACATTCAAACCTCTAAACTTGCTTTGACAAGCCATTAGATATATGAGGTGAGATATCATGTGGAGCTCATGGACCTTGAAGAAATTTGTCATTTGACAGTGGAGACTGTCACTGATCAAAGCTGGCCAGTCATAGTGTTTTGTTCTATTAATAATCTGGGAAATGATGTAAAACATCCAAGGCTAAAACTTATTTTCTTCTGCTTGACCTATGATTTCATTGGGCAAAGTGATCATGACTAAAAATTCCTCCTTGAACTCACCATGCCCAACATTTTTCAGGAAAGTATTTTTCTTCTCTTTTAGCCACTTTTGTGCAACTCTTTTTTGGTATTTATCCTTTTTCTCATACCACACCTTTTCACATTCTTCAATCAAAATGACAAAGTTTTTTATCCATGGTGGTATTGAGAAACATTTCTCAATATTGTATGACCTGAGGCAGCAGATAGTACACCCATCTACTGATTGGATTTATTGTATAATTGGGTTGTAATGCTTAACACAAGCAATTATGAATTCAAGGCTATGTACTGAGATGGGGATTGAAGTTGTTGCAAGTAACCCGAAATGGCTAAGATTCTTGACTGCAATGTTTCTTACATATTTCAAAGCATACAAATCAAGCACTAGAACCACATGATGTAAGTCAGTTTTGAATTTTCTCAGGTGATCATGGAGCAACAATGATTTAGTCCTAATTTATATTCGAGAATACTACATGTTTAAAAACTTGAATTTTGACTGTAAACACACCTATGTTCAAAAACGTTTTATGCAAACTACTGAAAACAAGTTGCTATTTTTTCTCCAAAAAGTGGATTCCTGAAAAAAAAGAATTGAGGTTTGGGTTTTGTAGACAAACACATTTTGAAGATACCTAGATCATCAGATTTTGAAAAATTTGAGGGCTTTCCGAAAAGCGTCAAAAAAGTAGATTTTTGGAAGTATTAAATTTCCCAATCTTCAAGAGGAGCAAAAAGTAGATGGAATCAGATCGATGAAAACTAAAAAAAATTTCCACCTATTTCTGAAATGCGATGCTCCAGAAGATTGGACTATGAAAAATCATGCCTTTGTGCTTCCCAATCCCAAATCTACGAAGAACACTGAAAAAGCACTATGTTTGAGCCTCCAAATCTTTATGAGAAGAAAAAGATATTTTCTTCCTTCGGATTCCAACCTGCAAAATGTAAAGAATGAATTCCAAGATCCTTCTTAAATAGAGTGTGAAGATGAAAAAGTGCTTTCTTCACAAAGCCCTAAAATCTTAAAGTCGATCCATGAAGATAGAAACTTCGTATGCAAAAATTTGAGTCTATTTTCACGTGCAATGGTGAATTCCTCCTTTGTAAGGAAGAAAAGCATGCACGTGAGGAAGCGTATTTGATCAATGAATGATGAAAGCCAAAAAAAATCTAAGGCACCAAATGCTAGGCACCCTGATTGGACAGGGGTGCCTAGACATCCCGAGTTAGCCATTTTCTTTATTTTTTATCTTTTGCTCGCTTCTGCTTCTGATGAAGCCTGCCTCTGACTTTGATGAGCCAACAATCTAGAATTTCCAACTGACAAAATCTATTTGACCATGGCAATCTCATGTTTGACCATTGGTGAAGTGATCTACAACCTCCATACTAGCATCCAACATCATCTGATTGAGTTTGTGAGCTCTCAAAACTGTCGACAGAGACTGAAATAGAAAGAAGACATGTTGAGGTTAAAAATATTCTGAGGCATTCAAATCCAAGCGCCCCTCCTTGACAAGGGCATCCAGGCTTTCATGGCTTAACCAAATTTCCATGATTTTCATTTTTTTTGCTTTCCTCATCTCGTGTGTTTTTTCCAAAATCCAATGACTCTAGTTTGATCATTATTTCCCACCAGTCGAAGAATAACAGAGACTAAAAGGCAGTTAATTAGGCAAGCCTAATCGTAACTGAGATGAATTATACCCTTTTCCAACCCCCGACACTACATCTAATTGATTTTTTGAGATCCAAAACTGAGCTAATGGAGGATTTTGATGAATTTTTGGACAGGGAAAAAAATAAACTAAGGCATTAAATGCTAGGTGCCTCTCCTTGCCAGAGGCACCTAGGCTTCCATGTATTAGAATTGTTTTAATGATTTTCAACTTTTTCTTTGATTTCCTTCATTTTTCACAAACTACCATCGTTTTATCTGCATTTTCTACTATCTGATAGATCCTCGGCACTAGATGATGAATCAACTGAGGAGCCTGAACATAACTGAGATGATCTCCTACTTTTCCCAACCCTAAAAACTACTTTTGATTGTTTCTCTACGTAGCTGAATTGGGTTGCTGGGGAAAATTGCATGTTTTCTAAAAAGAGAAAAATTGACTAAGGTATGAGACCCCAAGCGCCCTTCCTAGATAGGGGCACCTAGCTTTTCTAGAGTTAGAATTTATTTCACCATTTTTGGATTTTCCTGCATTTCATGTGAACTCCACCTTTTCTCAATCGTTGACAGTTTTGACATTGTTTGCACATTATTTGAGACTTTGAATCTAGTAACTATCAATAAATAATCCTCCATTGATGACCTTGGAGCTTGTGCTTCTCCTTTTGAAAAAGAAGAATTGACCCACCAGAGAAATCCTAACCTTTTGACAATTCTAACTGGGCCAGCTTGATTGGCAAGTATTTTCGACCAATCAGAATCAGTTAGATCCCTCCAAACAAAGATTCTATTTTTAGAAAATTTA
Source organism: Sequoiadendron giganteum (assembly GCA_007115665.2). Lineage (NCBI taxonomy): Eukaryota > Viridiplantae > Streptophyta > Pinopsida > Cupressales > Cupressaceae > Sequoiadendron > Sequoiadendron giganteum. The sequence continues at coordinate 398,581,781 of CM021104.1, read as the reverse complement.
TATTTTAGAAAAAAATTCCAGCATCCATTTGACAACAAACCCAGAAAACCCTGAATCACATCTATTTTTAGAAACTTTATAAAAATAGAAACTTTATATTTTTATAAATTTTGACTTTTAATGAAAATTTTCACAAGACTTTGACCACTCTTTACAAAATCCTTAATGAAGCAAAAAAATTTGATTAGGCACAAAAAACTAAGAATATTACTTGATCTTAATAGGTGATGCACCAAAAATCTGAGACTTATACCTATTGTTCAACTCACAAATTCTCTCAAAAAATAGCTCTACCCTATGCACAACTCAATTTTTACATGCTTACACAACAATGTTTCATAAGAAGGTTGTATTTCAGGTTCTTGAAGGAAAACTGAAAGTTTTCACAACTATAACTATTGAAAGAAATGACACAATCTATTACCTATATAAGTTTCACTTATTCTAGCATAAAATATTTTGTAATGAGACATAAGTTAAGGATTTTGCATTGGTAATCACAAAAATCAAATCAAATCATATACATATACAAATATATTCAACAAAATAATTTTGAGAAGGATAATATGTTGCTTTTATTGAAATAGTGGGAATTTTTCTTGTACAAATCTAACAAAAATACTTGAAACTACTTTAACTTACTTCTCTGTATTGAAAGTATCTCTCGAAAATGAGTTAAAATCTCTTCTCTTGCATAAGGAAAAAAAAGCATAGAAAGAACTAACTCTTAAAAGAGTTGAAAGCTTGGCTTAATGAAAAGACACCTCAAGATAACTAAACATGTCTTTGTGGAAGAGGCCAAGTTTGCATGATGAGTTGAGTGTTTTTTGGATGTGGAACTCCCTCTAAATTGGTTGCAAAAACATAAAAAATTATGTGAAGAAGAGTTGAATTGATCTCTTGAACTCTTGACCTTTGTATGCTCCTTGAAAAGTGCCCCCAACTCTTAAATAGTTCTTCATAAATATGCATGATATTGATTAAAATTGATGCCTTCAATCAATTTGCATGAAACTTTAAGTTGTTGGGTATACAAGGCAAAAAATCCTTTATTTTAGGGCCCCAAACTGCCTCAATCTACATGTTTATGGCTTCAAACCCCTCTTAAATCTGATTATATCCTTGTGAGCTTCTTAAATAGGCCTAAACTAATTGAAAGCATCAAAACTGAACCGGTTAACCCCCTTGATTGTGTTAACTCATGAAAACCTATTATTGATGATATGCATGTGAGAGAAGATAAATAGAAGACTCATAAATATCTTGAAGATGACTAGGACTTCCAAGAGGTGTAGGAGAATTCTTTAGGCTATTAAATTATGCATGTTTTCACAAATTCATTTTAAAAACATCACCATTGTTTATTTGACCTATAGTTGTCCTCCTTATCTCATGAGATGATTATGATAAGGTAAACTTGAGAAAGCCTCTATCATTTCATATTTGAAATGTCACCATCATTGCATTTGACTGTCCTTACATGTTGAAACCTTAACACCTTGGTCTTGCTCATTAAAAATTGTCCTCTTTGATAAATTTCCCCTTCTCATACTCAATTCAACAAGCTACAAGGATTGTCTTTCCTCTATGTTTACTCTTTGCATTGACCATCTCTTTTTTGTGCTTGCCCTACTCTTCATTCACGACACCCATCATTATAGTATCTTCCACTTCCTTTCATCATTCCTTTTGACTGTCATCTTGTAGTTCCCTATTCTATTCACCTTTTGAAGATTTTCCATTTTCTCACTATCATGTTTGCCATACATATTGATATAAATCTATCATTTTTTATGTCCTTTAATCAATTACACCTTGATTGTTCTCTTTCCTTATTAAGATTGTGATTTTGAATTTTCCTATGATTGTTCTTCTATAAGGTCTCACAGTCATAAAGACTACCAAGGACATAGTCATAAAGAGTTCATTAAGGACACACAATCATAACCCACTATCAAGGTCTCATAGTCATAAAGACTATCATGAGGTCACAATTATAGTCCTTAGGTCAAACATTTCACTTACCATGAATCTCACAGTCACACATAAATTTCACATATCACGGTCCTTATTGCAGTCATTGAGGATAGATCATAGTACAATTCTTTATCACATTCATCAAGACTGCCAGTAAGGTCACTGTACAGTCATTAGGACTTCCAACAAGATCACAGTCCTAGTACACATCAAGGTCACTTTCACAAAGTCTTTATTACAGTCATTAATCATAGGTCATAGTCTTCATTATAATCATTTTCAACAATATCTTCATTATAGTCATTGAGATTGTCATAAGGTCTTCTACAAACACTTCTTTTTATCTTCCTTGATTGTGACTTCTTGCATGCTCTTTTCTATTGTTTTATACCCTATGCTCATGTATTGGCATGCATCCTTTGTGACTATCTCCAACATTTTGGTTCCTATCCTTAACTATCTTTTTAATCTTCATAATGCCTCCTCTTACTATTGTCCTATTGTCACTACCCTTCCTTGATGACTGTCACCTTCAATATGGATTGTCATACTTACTTTATGATGCATGATATTTCCCCTATCTCTATCTCAAGACCACTGCCATAAATGATAAATCACTGTCATGAAGTCACATTACAATCATATAGAGTCATAGATTATCAAGAACTATTGACATGAGATCTTGATTACAGTCATAAATACTGTTAAGGACAAGGTCACAGTTATAGTCATTAAGTATTATACTACTCTTCAATAACACAAGTTCTTACAAATCCCAACTCATATCACAATATATCAACATTTAATCGAAAGAAAATCAATGCAATATTTGAATAGAAGCTATCAAATAAATATTTATCATAACAAATATGTAACATAGAATCATAGAATCATAGAATCATTGATTACATATTGATTCAAAAAATATTATATACAAAATGGGAGACAAGAGTGTTAGTGAATATGCATCTAACGTGTCTTAATTCAAACTATATATTTATATTATGAACAAAAAATTATAATTCTTTCTTTTGAGAACAAAGCACATAAGGCAGTAAGTGCACAAAAATACAATATTCAAATCCTTCCTTGAAAATAAAAAATTGCTAACTATGCTGGTAATTATCTTGGGTTTTTACTCAAAGAGCAGAACATTACATGAGAATCAAAATTACATGCATGTAGCCTTGAATTGTCAAAAATAGCCCTTAATTCCTTTTTGATTTTGCATGAATAGAAGAAACCATAGAAAAATGTGTCTTGACCAATACCACAATGTCGTTGCTTTTCAAACATATCCTCAATCTAGTGAGGTGTTGTGTCAATCCATGGCCCTTCTTGTTGCCTTTGATGCACCCCGCTTACTAATAACTCTTGTTACTCCAACCACTAACACACTCAAAAGATTCACCTTTTATAGCTTTTCAGAACTTTCTGATATAGCCACATGAATTTTCTAATCCAGTGGCACTAACAAGAATTTGTGGGAAAATTGATAATTTTCAAAATGCATATTGTGGAGACAAGTGGATGTTTCAATGAATAGCACACAAAATAAAATTGTTAGAAAGCTTGAAATTAAAAATGCTCACAATAATGACACATCCTTTTCATTATTTAACTATTATGGGAAGCAATGGACACTGAAAGGAAATTATTTGAAAAAAGAGAGATGTTGAGTTGAACTCATATCATTCTTAAGTGCATAAATCCAAGCAACCTTTTATTCTCAAGAAAATTCAATTCAATGGCCAATGAACAAGGATTTTGAAAATCCTTCTATATTTTAGGATTTGCAAGACTAAGGTGGGTTTCCCTTCATATACAACATTAGACAAAGGGTGTATTCAATAGATTAATTTCTTACACAGATTGTTAGGAGTATAACATATACAATTCATCGCATCTGGGCTCTCCTATAATATTTTAAAATGCTTACACATATAGCCTCATAACAATATAGCCTACTATTGTTCAACTTACACGTATTATTACCTTATAACAATATAGCCTACTCTTGTTCAATAACATAAATTCTTCTTACAAATCCCAACTCATATCATAATATCTCAAAATTTAATTGGAAGCAAATTAATGAATTCTTGGAATACAATCTATCAAATAAGTATTTATCACAATAAATGTGCTATACAAAATCATAGAATCATTAATTATATTGATTCATAAAATATTGTGTACAAAATGGGAGACAAGAGTGTTAGTGAATATCACTCAAAGATGTCCCAATTCAAGTTGTATATTGTTGTTATGAACAAAAATTTACAATGCTTTCTTCTGAGAAGTAACTAAGACTCACTAAGACCTAATTTTCTCATCCCAAAATTACACTTTGCAAATTTCCAAAAAAGAGGCTTGGAATAAAATATGTAATTTTTACACAAGAGCAATTTTAGAGTTTTTGAAGGGTGAGCTACAAATATGCTCATTCCATTTTAAATGTTTTCACCTTCTTCAGAGACTCAAAGACTCTGTCTAAATCAATGATTTCTTTACAAGATATTATGTAAACTTTAAATCACAAATATCATTTTGAACTCTAACTAAGCAAGTGGTTGTAGAACCAAGTCTCTACCTCTGCTATGCTTGGAATCTGACTCAGATTTTGAAAAGAGGGTCAGTCATTCTACTTGTTTTTCAACAATTGTTTGATCTTCTCTTCTGACAAATTTTTTTTATCATTAAGAAATGTTGAGGGGAGTATTCACTGGACCAATTTTTCTATGTGTCAACTCATTTTTCTAACTAATTGTTTTAAAGTGTTCAAATTCATATTACACTTCATAGCAGTCTTGTTACAACTTAGAAATTATTTAATCTTTGCCATTGTCACTTGTTTTTTCTCAACCCTTGTAGCTTTACAAGTCTCATCAAAAGCATTGTAGATATTTTTCACCAACAACTACCAGTCAATGACCTTTAACATAAAAATGGAAGGATCTAATTGACCACTGTGCTCACCTCAACACTTAGTAATTGAGCATCCAAGATAAACTTAAGTGCAGGTTTAAGGTGTGAAACTACCTCTTTTATTTTACTCCAAAATAAAACATATAGTTCTTTAACCATAGGGAGCACTACAAAGGATTGAGGTCATTGCGCTAATTCCTCCTTCAACTACATCATTTGTCGGTCCTTAGCTTGAAGATAATTCTAAAGTTGTTGTTTAGAATTTCACATCAAAGAGTCTTTTATGTGCTTAAGTTACTCCACTCTCTCCTTCAGAAGATTCTCCACAATAACCTTCTCTTGCTTCAAAGACTCAATAAAGGCTCAGGTATTGGCTAATTAAGTTTGAGGCTTAGTCCTTTAAGACTACTTTGTTTGAAACATTTCTTTGGTCACCCTGCTCTACAAGTCAAGCATTAACATGTTGACCTATGTTTCCCTTTCCTTAGTTTTGATAGTCAATTTGTTGATAATGGCCTTTACTCTTGATAATTTCTTCTCTTTTTCTCCATAATTTTGCTTACCTTTATGAAATCAAAAGTCACATACTTTTTCATTTTTTCCATGAGCTCGACCTTATCTTGAGGCCTAGCTTGAGTAAGGTTTAGGCCAATAACCTGTATGGATTAATCATTTGGTCTCATCTAATCCTATGGCTTGATCATCATGAGATTCAAGTGTGTAATCATCAAAGACTATTTCAAAGGATCGTAAAATGAGCATATTAATGGTACTAGAAGAGCTCTACCTTATTTCATCATTTTCTTTTCTAAATGGGCCTGTCAAGCTTCCCTTGTAGTGTTAACTTATTGGTGAAAATTCATCAAGGATTAAATGATTCCACCAAAAAAGGGAAAACCTTGTAGTAAACCATATGGGATGGTTATTTGTTGTTGTGTTAAAGAAGATTTTGGACCAGAGACCAATGTTGATTGTGTCATCATGACCAATGGAGAGAAAGGGAGAAGGTTTAGAAGGGAAAAAGCACATAACTACATAATGAGTGGGGAATAAAATTAAAGTAGAGGGGATGTGAGTTGATTCGTAGGAAATGGGGTATTGAGGATATGGGAGAAGGCATGGGAGAAGGGACAAAATATTGAGAAGTAGTAAATGGAGAAGATATACTTAGCTGACCCTACGTGAGCATCAGGGTACCATATGATGGTTGTCTAGGTGGTGTAGACATTGGTGTTTTCTCTTCCTCCTCTTCTTCCACATTTGTTTCCTTTTGCAACTGTAAGTTCCTTCTCTTTCTTTGGTGGTCGGATGAGGAAGGCATCATTTCTACCCTAATGTCTCTTGTAACTGAAGCTATTTCAATCTCATGTGAAGAAATTTATCAAATTTGTTATCTTGTTGTGTACAATGGAGGTGTCCAATTCTCTGGCTTTGATATTTTGAGAATCTCTTTAACCACACCATCTTTTGGAGCTTCTAACTCTTTCTCTCCCATATATATTTCTAGTTCTTCACTTGTTTCTTTTTAATGAATCCTACTTACATATTTAGGTGAAGCGGGTGGTTCATGCACTTCATCCTAGAGTCTCTCCCATGTCTCATTGGTGTCGAATTCTCCTAAATTTATTTCCATTTCATAAATTAATATCTTGTATTTTCAATAGGTTTCTATCTTCTACATGCTCCATTCATCCTTAATGAGTGCTCCTCGAAGACTGTGAGTTATTAATCTTGTAATATCATAAGACCTTATAGGCTTGTAAAATGTTTCCCATCAGGAAAAATATTTGGCTGGCATTTTTCCAAGCTCAATGTGAACATCTAGTGAATCAATTATCAATGAGCATCAAGCTTAAAAGAATGGTCAGCTCTAGCAAACAAATATGTTTGAGAGCTTTAGTCTATTCATATAACCATAAGCGTCATAATTCCATTGGTTTGTGATCAAGTACAAGCCCAATCCTACAAGTTTCTATGTTAATAAGCACTAATCATGTCTTGTCATCACTGTAGTGATTCCTCTCAAAAATGGAAGATCATACATCACCTTCTTCTTGCCTACTCCATAATTCAAGTCCACTACATCCACCTGGTGAGCCAACTTTATTGCTAGGATGTGGTTTGTTAATAATTTTGGGATTTTCTAGGGTTCCTCTTTGAATCCATAAATCCTAATCATTATTTAATGGGCTGTAAAGAACCAATCACAGGGAATGTAAGAGTTGGTCATCCTACTTATTTTTTTATCACTCACTCAAAAAATGATTTCCTCTCAGCTCAATTCAATCAATGTTGGTGCAATGAATCTCTCAGAGAACTCATAATTATCTATAGTGAATTAAAGTAAATGAGTTCACACTAAAGTCACAATGAATCTTTGCACATTCATAGACTCATCCATTGTACTCAAGTGTAGATTAGGATGAAAGAACTATGAGTTATAATAAAGCATCTAGTGTAACGCCCCGCCACGCAACCCTAGAGGATGAAGCAAACAACTACTGAAACAGGCTAAATTTTTTTTGTTTAAGAACAATTAATATACAAGTTTGCTTCCCAATGCAACCATCCCCTAAGGTTACGAGACTAAAACCCCTTAACAACCCACAACAACAACATAAATGAAACCATAACATTTATCTACTCAAGATAATAAGTACGCATACATTCCATACAAGATAAATTACATCCAAACATAATAGATAACTTTCAAACTCATTTATCCATAATTAAATATTACAATTACAACTCTCATTCCCCGAATGAGGCAAGTCCAATAGATAAGGTTATAGTTACAACTTCCACCTCGATGAAAACTGAAGAGTAAAATAATACAAGATCCAACTGAAGTGAAATAAAGCAAGAACTGAAACTGAAACCAACGAGCTCTCCAACTGGAAGTCTCATCCACATGAACATGAAGAAATAACCCAACGGATTTAGGTGCATGCCACCCCACGAAGTGGAACCCAAAGGCCCACCCCCCATGCTAGGAGATAGTAACAAGGAATCCTAACCAAGACCATCATCTCTAGACACTGGCAATATTATAGCTGAACCAAACTGACACATCCAATAACATGTACCACACAAGCACATCACAAGTACAAACCAAGTACCACATACGTACAACATAAGTACACCAAAAGTAAAACTCAAGAGAATCATGAGTAACACACAAGGACGACTCTACATGGTCACATTGCTTCCAGAAATAAAGCAGAACAAGTATGTTAAAAGAACTATACATATAATAATTGAATACCAACTATGGTCACATCAGGTATGTCAAGGAAACCATACCCACAAAATCAAGAACCAACTGTTGTCCTAGACAGAGTGTCAGCACACAGCTCATCATGGGTTATCCTTTGGGATCCTTCCTAGGCTCTGGCCCCCACTAAGGGTTATCTTGGTGGCCTCTACCGAATTCCCGACCCCCATACTCACTCATGTGGAATCAAATACCTTTCATACAGACAAGACAGATGACCTTGCCATTCCAGGCCTTCCCACTCATCCCAAGTCTAAACAAGCACTTGAGTCTATGAGTGAGGCATAATTATCCTTTTAGTGTGTAGTACTACCCAAACTTCAAAGTATATTGATTTAGTTATCACTTAATTACACCACTTTCGAAGGTTACCCAATCTTACCTCTTCTGGCTCTAGCCCCAAACGGAAGCCACTCTTCTACTTGACAACACACATAACATCCAAGCATCAAGGGTACAAAGTGCAAACAAACAAGATATCACGACCACTCCTTTCTCAGGAGGCAACATAAATCAAATCCATCTCCAAACATTGGAGGTAACAACAATAGCAAAACCACTCCTTACAAGGAGGCAAAAACTCACATAATCCACTCCTTTCACAGGAGACACAAAACATCCCCGTTCGTGGGAACCGGGTAATAACAATGACATAACTTCATGCACTACCCAAGCAAATAACAAACAGTCATCATTACAAAATGATAACCCCCAACCTCTAGGGTCCTCTGGAAGACTTACATTTTAACGACACATAGCCCATTCCCCAAAACATGAACATAGAGGAAGTAACCACGAAGGCAAGTTGCGAGGAATTAAACTAATTTTGGATTTACTAAATCCATTTCTCTTATTAACATCAATAATCTATTGCTCAATAAAACTGATTTAAACATACGTCTCTTTCAGACAAGATGAAATTTAAACCAACACTTAAATCCCTAACTCATAATATATATATTTAAATAATTAAATCATCATTTAGATATATTTAAGTATTTAAATCATCATTTAGATATATTTAAGTATTTAAATCATCATTTAAAGTAATTATTAAACCATGCCATTATTTGAATCGACAATTTAATATAAATATATAAATCATCATTTAAACATTTAAAAATTCCCCAATTTCATTTAAAACATTTAAAATTTCATCCATTACCTTTAAATATACCATTATAAAAAAAACAACCATTAAATATATATATATATTTAATATTTAAACTTTAAAATTTTAATATTAAATATTTTAATATTATAAAATATAAAATTAAATATTATTTTTAAATATTTTAATATTATAAATTATAATATATAAAATATAAAATATTTTCTTTCAAAATTTCACAAGGTACAGCTTCACTCACACATTCCAAGACATCATAATTCACTTAAAACTTTCAAAATTTTCCAACTTTTTAAATGGCCAATAACCAAAAATTTCTTCAAAACACCATTAAAATAGCTTGAAATTTCTTCAAATTTTAAATTTCAAAAACCAAAAATTTTAGCAATACTTGGTTCTAACTCGAAAATTAATAGGGATAATTCTATCTCCGCATTAAAATTCATCATAAAACATGCACAATTTCAATTTTTCTAATTTTATTTTACATTGGAAAACCATAAATTCCCAAAAACTCCATTGATGAAAAGCTTCAAATTTTAAAGTTTCAATTTCAATTTTCTAAAAATACCCTTTGGCTCTAAATATGCCCAATAACACACTTTTAACGTCAATTTCACTTTTCAATGATTTTGAAAAAAAATTGCCATGATGAGGGCACAAATTGACATTTTCCAAAAAAATCACAAAACAATTTAAATGAACTAATTTTGCTCAATTTGAAATCTAAATGGGAAGTCCTATGCTCCCTTAAGGGTGAGCATGACCTCTAAATGACAAAACACAATCAAAGGGAGAAGAAAAAATGAACTTACCTCAATTTTGTTGCCACACACAATCACACAAAGCTTGGAAAACACAAAGACAGATGAAGAATCCAGACACCCGAGCAATCCTCCACCCATTCCTATCCAATCCAAAACAAATCCCATCTCTTTCCATCCACAAATGCATCCAATTCCCATTTTTAAAGAAAATGACAAGGAGAGGGTTTTAGAGCAAAAATCCTCCAAAATGAACAACTTTTCCTTTTTTCTAAAAACAAAACAGAAAATATATTAAATATCTCTAATTTCAAAAAAAAATTGCATTTAAAATTTTCAAAAATGAAATTAAAACCCTTTTTTCAATTTTCAAACTTAATTTCAATTCAAAATATCTATTAATTTCCAAAATGAATAACTTAATTCAAATCAACACAATTAATTTAATTAATCAATAAAATAAATCTAATCCAAGATTAAATTATTTTATTAATTAAATTAAATTAATTAATAAATTAAATAACATTAGGATAAAATACCAAGTACCAAGGTCAAAGCACTAACAGAAAATAAGGCCTAACAAAACAAAACACTGTTCGGTCAAAAGAGCAAAACAAAGGGGTCTTACATCTAGTTTAAAATGAAGGACTAGTACCTAAAAAATTATTGGTAGTTGAAATTGGCCAGTTGATAGTTGAGTTGATATGCAATGACATCAATGAAGTCCATCTTGTATTATTTTCTTGGTGATTGTATTTAGGCAAAAAATTACCACCAATTGAAAATCATGTGTGTCTACATAATGATTAAGGCCAAAAATGAAGGCCAACATTAAGAAGGCATCTTGCACATCATGTGTGAAGCTTGACTCTGTAATGGGGAGAGTAGGAAACACTATGTTGGTTGGGTCCAAGTAGATCTCTATATTCAGGAAACAAAGTTGGTTATCTCTAAGATTACCAAAGTTGTTATAGTTTGACATAAATTTAGAAATTGACAGCAAGGTCATATTTTATTCCCAACATCTATTTTATTGCGGTTGAATAAATGTGTCTTGAGGTACCTCCCTAAAATAGTGCTACTACTTGGGTTATAGCGACATACATAAACATCCACTAATTTAGGGCATGTGCGAACTATGGGAACCATATATCATGCCACATTGAGCTCTATAACATGATTTTAAAGGTTTTTGAAACTTTGACTTTGACCTTTTCAAGCATTTGTGTATGTGCTCCTTTCAAATTCTTGGGATTTTTTGATAGTACCAACTCAAAAAATAATATGTAGAGTCAAGGACCAAGGTTCAATATTTGTTGTGGTCCTTCTTTACATTTGGAACAACTAGATTTAGTTGAGCAGGAGTCGAAGCATAAGACTTGATATCCTTTAGCTTTGGTGGAAGCTCATGTGTTATTCTTGTTGAGGAATACCTATACCTTATGGGGTGTTCTCTCTCAAAATTAGATTATGGTGGGATCCATTATGATTTCTATCAAACATTCATTGAATTACAAACACTTTGATTGAAATTCAAGAACAATTCACTCAACCTACGAAAAAAACTTCTCTTCTCTTCTTTGTAACTTTCTTAGCTTTGCTCCAAGATTGTCATTTTTAATTGCCAAGAATACTTATAAGGAGTCATTCCCTTGTGTAAATTTATGATTTTATCCTTGATTTTAGTATTCTTTAATATTAACACGATATGCAGGCTCAAAAATGCTTACTAGTGGGAATTTTTGAGATTTGTTATGATGATTGCACCATCAATACAACCTTAACATTAATTCCCAATATGAAAAGTTGTTGAGTGCCTTTTGATCTGATTGCAACTACAAAAGGTGTTCTCAAGAGTAGACACTTGGCATGTGTATGATAATATTACTAATTGAACTCATGCAAATTACACTTATTTGAAAAGAAGCGGGGAACATAACTTACAAGAAAAGCAACCTATCTTAATTATTTAGTGAAAATGTTTTAAAACAATCACATTCACGATGATTTCTAAGACCTCTCCTTTTTTATCCGCCAACTCATAACTAGTATTTTATTTGCAGCTAACAATCTTGAAGGGGCCTCTCTTTAATGAGTCAACTTCTTTTGTTGCCCTAGTTTGGCAGCTCTTTCATGCCACTTTAATACTAAGTCATCTTCATTAAAATTTAGGTAGAAATCTTTGTGATTAAACCACTGCTTTGCTATTTTCTAGTGACCCATCATTTCCTTATACATGGATTCTCTTGTCTCTCAAAATTTTAATAACTCTTCCAACCTAACTTGTATTGCCTTGTTTTATTCAATATCAGACTATTTTATGAGTCAAGGAGTCATAATTTCTATGAAGATCGGTATTGATGCACCTCATACACTAGTTCATAAGGAAATGTCTTAAGAACTTGCTTCTGGGTGATGTGATTTGTCCATAAAGCATCCTTCAAATGCTTATTCCAATCTCATTGGTGATTTTCTCCCATCCTTGTAATCAATCTAATCAAAATCTTATTCCTTGACTCACCTACACCATTACCTTGTGGGTAATGATTTGAATATGTTTTAAATAAAATACCATATTTAGGGTGAGCTCATAAACCTTTGATCAATGAGCACAACATGTTACAAAATCTTCATTTTTGGAAGAGAAAAAAGTACATAAGGCAATGAGTTCACAAAAATACAATATTCAAATTCTTCTTTGAGAAGTACCTATTAAGGCTATCCAAAATCAAAAAAAAATAACCCCTTCTACCAATATTACATCCAAATTTATACTCGAATGATCCCTAATCATAAGTATTATGCTAGGTTTTTACTTAAAGAACAAAGCATTACATGGGAATCAAAATTACATGCATAGTCTTGAACTATAAAAAATAATGGTTAATTTGCTTTGATTCTTCATGAATAAAAAATTATTTGAAATTTAATGCTCTTGAGCCTCCTGCTAATCCGTCAGACCCCCTGCAGCCCTCACCTACCCATCAGGAGTTCTTTTTATTTTGGGGATCCTCCCTACAGCTCCTGACAGCTCCAAAAATAAATGAGGTAGCTGATTTTGAATTTGCAATTTATGGTGGTAGGTAATTTCGAATTTCAAGAGGGAATGTTGAAGAAGACAAAAGGAATGAAGGCAGCTAGTTTTGTCAAGTCAAAAAGTCAGAAGAAGAAGTTTGCAGCAGCAATTTGTGTGTGAAGATTTTCTATGTGAGCTCCAAGTAGCTCCCAAACAGCAACAGTTGTATTCTTTTGTGTTTGAACAGTGATTGCTCCAGGTTGAGCTTTGCGTAGCTCTTGAAAGTGAGATCCTGAGAGCTCCTGAAGTTTGACAATTTGGCTGAGCAACGCTCCCAACAGTTTGTAATCTGTAGATTAAGTTCATTTTCTAATTTTTAAGTTATTTCCTTTTATGTATTGTCATTTCTAGTTATTGAATGAAAAGAAGAATGTTGCATGTCTCCTTGTGCTTCCGCGTTTGAGTTTGTGTATTCCCAGCTGATTGGGGAATAGAACAATATTTTTGTGTTTGTATTTAGTTTATAAAATTTATGACATGGTATTAGAGCCATAGGCCCCATTTTTGTGTGAGTTAAGGCATTTATTTTTTTTGGGTATCAAGTTTTTTCTATAGGAGATATGACTAGAGATGAAGGGAAGAGTTGGCAACAACCATCATCCTTTAATGGATAGAACTATGATGTATGGGCAAAGAAGATGAAAACCATTATGGTTACCAATGATTTGTGGGATTTTTTGATAAATGGGTTCATGAATGTCACTGACCCAACTGCATTTGCAACTCCCACAAATAACCAGAAGACCCAGTTGAAGGATCAAAGAAAGAAAGATGTTAAGGCATTGAGTTTGATAGAAGCAGCCTTGACAGAGGCCATTTTTACCAAAATAGCAGCATCTGAGTATGCAAAGGAAGCTTGGTAAATCCTTCAAACCGATTATAAAGGGACTGAAAAAGTCAGATCGGTGAAGCTCCAAATACTTCAAAGAAATTTTGAGACCATTGAAATGAAGGACAATGAGTCTATTTCAGACTTTCACACAAGGTTCTCATATTTATTAAACCAGTTGAGAACAAATGGAGAAATGATGGAGGAGAAAAAGAATGTTGAAAAAATCCTCAGATTTCTACCCACGAGGTATGATGCACTTGTCATTGCTATCGAAAAGGAAAAGGACCTCTCTACTTTGATGGTGGATGAGTTGATGGGTTCTCTTCAAACCCATGAGAAACACCTAAATGCGTCTACTACTTCTTCCCAAGAGCAATCTTTTAAAGCTCAGTCAAATGTAAGAGGCAGGGGGAAAGGTAGAAACGGCTCCCAAAGAGGTCATGGCAGATCCAGACAAGGAAATGTTGGAGGAGAAAGCATGGTTCAAGCAAACAGCCAAGAGGGAGCAAGTAGTGAGCAGGATAGCTCCCGAAGAGGCATGAAGAACAGAAGTTCGAGTGGGAGAAATGAAAAGAGAAAAGTTGAATGCTACTATTGTCATAAATTTGGGCATTATGCCAGTGAGTGCTAGAAAAAGCACAGTAATTAGAAAAAATAGAATGCAAATGTTGTTGATTCGAATATGGTTGAAGGAAATCAGTCCATAGCCTCCATCATGTGCAACATTGGTGAAGAAGGCAGCCCCGAAGTCTAGTATTTGGACAACGGTTGCAGCAACCACATGGGTGGTAATGAAAGTCTATTTTCTTTCATTAATAAAAATGTTAAATTTGAGATTAGAATGGGGAACAATGGTGTAGTTCCAGTCAAGGGCAAAGGATCTATTATGATCTACACCAAGTAAGGTGAAGAGAAGGAAGTACAGTGTATTTTTTGCATCGGGGTTAAAGCATAACCTCATGAGTGTTGGACAGCTGATCCAAAATGGATACAAAGTGCTGATGGAGAAGGGCCAATGCATCATTTATGACAAGAATGAGAGGACAAAAGTGTTTTCAACAGTTCAAATGACAAAGAACTAGATGTTTCCATTGAAGATTGAGACGTTCTTCTCATCTCAGTCTATTGTTGTACCTCTCATGAATGGAAAATCTACAACAGTACATTCAGTAGCCCTCAGGAGCTCTGTTGAAGACCTCTCCAAGCTATGGCGTCTCAGGTATGGACACTTAGGCTTTGTTGGTTTGATTCTTTTGTCCAAGAACAATATGGTTGATGGTTTGCCAAGAATAGTAGAGCCTAATTTTAGGTGTGAGGCTTGCATTTTGAGCAAGCAACATAGGTCGCCCTTTCAATCGAGCAACTCTACAAGGGCAAGAGCACCATTGGAGCTAGTGCATACAGATTTGGTAGGCCCTATGAAAATCACATCTATTGGTAATAGCAGATTTTTTATGACCTTAATTGATGATTTTAGCTGTAAGACGTGGGTTTATTTCTTGCAGCATAAGTCTGAAGCATTTGATAAGTTTTTTTTATTTAAGGCCTAGGATGCAAAGGAGAGTGGACACTTCATTAAGGTCATAAGGTCAGATCGAGGAGGAGAGTATACCTCCAATTGTTTTGTGAATTTTTGCAGGAAAAATGGCATCAAGAAGGAGCTAACAACCAGTTATACTCCACAATAAAATGGAGTGGCTGAGAGAAAGAATAGGACCATCATGGAGATGGCAAGGAGCATGATGAAATAAAAGGGACTCCCCACTAAATATTGGGGAGAGGTTGTAGCAACAACTATTTATTTGATTAATAGAAGTCCAACAAAGGCGGTCTGTGATAAAATACCACAAGAGGCATGGACGAAATGCAAGTGGATAGTTGAGAACTTGAGAGTGTTTGGGTGTGTGTCATACACACCTGTGCCAAAAGAAAAGAGGAAGAAATTGGATGACAAGGGTGAAAAGTGCATTTTCACGGGCTACAGTAAAGAGTCCAAAGCTTATAGGTTGTATAACCCGGTCACCAAGAAAATCGTCATTAGTAGAGATGTGGAGTTCTTAGAAGTTGAGTCTTGGGATGGCATGACAGATCCTGATAGCTCCTGATAGCTCTCGAGAGTTTAGGATGATGAAGAAGATCAACAAGATCCTACAGCAGCAGAAATAGTCAACTCCCGACAGCTCCTAAGAGCTCCTAAAGCAAATAGGCAATTAAACAGACTATCACAGAATTTTGTTGGATAGAGTTCTAGTCGACTCTTGACAGCTCCTGAAGCTGGAAGATAGTCACAACCGGCTAGAGATTTGGTCATAGAGAGCTCCCGACAGCTACTGAGAGCTTCTGAAGTGAGTAGACAAAAAGGCAAGTAGCCAAAGACAGCCAAAAGATCGACTCCTAAGAGCTCTCGAGAGCTCCTGAAGCTGCCAGTTCAGTAGAATAGTAGCAGCAGTAGAAATATTTAGACCCCACTCTCACCTCCCTAATGCCAAAGAAGACCAAGATTCTAAGGAAGATCTACCAAGATGAAAGGTATGATGAATAGTTTGATGACAATGTTTCATCTATAGCCTTGACAAAAAATCATGTGTTTCATGGAAGAAGCAAGCACATTGAAATCAGGTATCATTTTATTAGAGAGTTAGTTGAAAATGGTGAAATAAAAATGGAATTTTGTAGGTCTAAGCAGCAACTAGCAGACATATTCACCAAGCCTTTGAGCAAGGACAATTTTGAGCACCTAAGGAGCAGGTTGGGTATTGTTGATTTGGATCAGGATTGATCTTGTTTATTTGTCAACTCAAGACCAAGGGGGAGTGTTGGAAATTTAATACTCTTGAGCCTCTTACTCATCCATCAGACCCCCTATAGCCCTCACCTACCCGTTAGGAATTCTTTTTTTTGGGGGGGATCCTCCCTGCAGCTCCTAACAGCTCCAAAATTAAATGAGATAGTTGATTTTGAATTTACAATTTATGGTGGTAGGTAATTTCAAATTTTGGGAGGGAATGTTGAAGAAGACAAAAGGAATGAAGGCAACTAGTTCTGTCAAGTCAGAAATTTAGAAGAAGAAGTTTGCAGCAGTAGTCTGTGTGTGAAGATTTTCTGTGTGAGCTCCCAGTAGCTCCTAAACAGTAGTAGTTATATTGTTTTGTGTTTGAGAAGTGATTGCTCCAGGTTGAGCTCTACGTAGCTCTTGATAGTGAGCTCCCAAGAGCTCCTGAATTTTGATAGTCTAGTTGAGTAGTGCTCCTAGGAGTTTGTAATCCATAGATTAAGTTCATTTTTTGAGTTTTAAGTTCTTTCCTTTTTTGTATTGTGCTTCCACGTTTGAGTTTGTGCATTCCCAGCTGATTGATAAATAGAACAACAATTATGTGTTTGCATTTAGTTTATAAAATTTTTGACAAAAATGTGTCTTGACCAATAGTGCATCATTATTGCTTGCTAGAAATATCATTTCTTTAGTGAAGCATTGCACGTTGAAACATGGCTCTTTTTGTTTCCTCTACTGGGTTTCACTTACTGATAGCTTTTGTTACTTAGACTAATGCCACACTCAAAAGATTCACCTTTTTATAGTTTCTTTAAACCTTGCATCATATAGCTAGGTATATTTTCTAATCTAATGGTGTGAAGGAGAATTTATGGTAAAAATGATCATTTTCGAAACATATATCATGGAGACAAGTGGATGTTTTAGTGAATGGAAAAAAAATTGTCAGAAAGCTTGAAATTCAAATACCTGTGAGAATGACACACATCCTTTTCTTTACTTAACTATTGTGGGAAGGAATGACTCTGAAATATTTTTTTTTGAAAGGAACCACACTCCTTGTTGAGCCTTCCCGTGAAAGCACAAAAGGTGATATTGTTTCTATTAATACCTTAGACAAAAATCAAAATCTAGAAAGAAAAGTTATGAGAGATACAAAAGCTCAAGAAATTTGTGAGAGTGATGTGTGTCATTCTTCATTTTTATTAACATTTGTGAGTAAGGAGAATGTTTCTAAAGAAAAAAATTTGAACAAAATCATGACTTTGTAGGCTCTATGAAATCATGTTGAATATATGAAGAATTTTCATGACTGCATTGAAGACAATGGGAGAAATATTTAACTTATTAGTTACATTTAAGAATCAAAATAAGGAAACCACTAGTGAAAGTCAAGTGGAGAATGTTCAAGTGCCTAAGGAAAAGAAAGTACGATATGGGTTGAAACAATGTCACATGTGTGTTCCTAAATTTTTCATTGCTACTTGTTTTTGTTCAAATTTTGATCGCTAATTGCATTCTAAATTAAGTTTTGGTTCTTTATTTATATAAAATCACCAAAGTTATGTTAGGAAATAATGTATAATACCCATTATCTTAATCCATCTCCTACATATCCCCATGAGAGATAAAAATGCATACAAGTAACCATAATGCATAGATCAAATAGACAAGCCACAAGATAACACAAGATATACCCTAGGAAAATCCTTGAGAGGGAAAAACCCATCCTCCAAAAGCATCCATACTCCATCTTATTATTCAACAATAAATAAATACAAGAGTTACAAAGAATACCTTTGAAGCATTAAGCCTATCCAATGCATCCTTATGTGTCCAAGCATGAATCCAAACATCCCATGCCATGCTTCACATATTCACTCCTCATAAAGATTCAGTAATGACATTCCACTCACCCCTCGCCAACCTTGACCACTAAACATGTGCTTGCTTTTATAGATTCAAGCTCACACAAATACAACCAAGTGGTAAGATAAAACCATGTGAATATAAAACCACTAACCCCTTATTTAATATTGGGTACTAATTTTTCAGTTTTAAAATATTTTCCCAATATTAAATTATTTTTTCATGTCTCTCACACATTAAATAATAATACAATGTTACAATACAACATAAACTGGTCCCCAAATAATTACCTAGTGTGATTAACCACACCTCTTAGGTTCATCACATCTAAATAATTATTTAATTACAACATTATAATATAACATTTTATGAAATGTAATACAACAAAATATCCCAACAAGTTAATCATTTTGGATCTTCATAAATTGTTGATACTTATCATGATAAAATTAAAGATTTTCTACTTTGTTGCACATTTCATGGTTTTTGTTGATTTTTAGTAAAGACTTATATGTTCATTTAGAGCCTTTCAACTATGATATATTTTATTATTATATCAAGATCTATTTTTATCTATGCCAAAGCATTAGGAATGGATGTTAAGATTCACGTGCCTATTAATTTAATGGTGTTAGGGATAGATATCTAGAATTGGGATGTCAATGGGTCTTATGACTATACAAATTTTATTGTTGATGGCATACAGAAAAGTCTTTGTTCATTAAGGATGGATTGTGATAGTGTTTTCTTTAGATAGTACTCTCTTTTATGACATATTTTGTTGTTTAGTGGCATTACAAATAAAATCAATTCTATTTTAACACTAACCATAATAAAAACAACAACTATAACTCTAATTCAATGCTTTATTCTAGAACTATAACCATTACCCAAACCCTAATTATAATTATAATTGAGTCTAATTTATTCATAAAGAGTGGTTGTAACCCTAATCATGGTTTAACTCTTATCCTAATTGAATACAAATCAAACCACAACACTTAGCCAAGTTTATTATAATTGGAAATTGATATTATATTACAAATATTATTATTTTAATATTATGATTAGAAAGATATTATTATTTAGATTCACTGAGTATCAAAGTGAATCAAACATAAAACGTCCTAGTTCCTTATTCAATAGTTATTTTCATAATTATATTTCATATTTTATACTTCTTTTTTTATTTGTAAGTTGTAACTAGACCACTCTGTATATTAATATTAAGCGAAATTTATAAAAGTTCATCTTTTCACCTTTTTTATATGCATGATATAACTGGTGCATGCAAACCCCTATGCCTTGTATTCTAGATATATACACTTTTACATCTAATAAAAGACAAAATTCTATTTTTTTGATATTATATGTTGTTTATATACATTCCTTCATTCTTTAGTCATTTTCCGCTATGTCCTCCTTGTCTATGAACTCATACATCCAAGAAAGATCATGAAAGGGCCCCATATTAGTCACTTTTTAAGAAAATTGTGTCTCTTTCTTGATTCCATTTGATGCTCGATTAGAGAGCTTTCTTTGAAATTGGGCAGGAACAACCACCATTACATACCCGCCTTCCCATTTAGAACCTTGTGAATAGCTTTTCGGGTTGGAATACCAACACCCAAACAAGTAACCATCACTACATCCTCTAGATCATTCAAGAGGTCAAGCCTAACTAACTTCCTTGACAATTCCATCACCATATCCTTTGTCTCTCCTAAATCCGAGTGACATTGTTGATGGGGTGTTTTTGCTCGTCAACCTAGATAGAACACAAATGTCCTATCTCTCTTGAAAGGTAATTACCTATAGAAAAATCTTCAGAAAACTACCCCAAGGTCTCTCATATGTTAGGTTATGACAATGCATAAACAACTCAATGATGATGTGTGGTTTGCCGGTAATCACAAGGGCTCTTTATGGTTCACAAAGCATGGAAGTTATGGGTTTGCAATTAAGTTTCAAAATTTTGTAAATGGGGTACAATGACTACAAATTTAGAATAGCAATCTGAAACTTATTTTGTTCATCAGATATGACATTGTTATGATGTTGGAAACTTAATTTTAACTTAAATTTTAAAGATAGAGAAAAATATGTAAGGGTTTAGAGAGAGTTATTCTAATTCCAAAACCTATGAACAACAATAATAATAAAAAGTGTTGTAGTAGACAGAATCCCACAAACCAAGTTTTGCTTAACTAAGAGCAATCTACAGTATCAAAAAACTAGTGCAATCTTCTAAGGTTTGCTTTAAATTTTCAAACTAAAATATGAATACATGATGCATACACATACACGGTTGAAGTTAACTATAGTAGATAAATGAGCTCAGACTAGCTTTACATAGTAATCTATCATCAATAGAATGCCAAAAGTATGATTCAGAAGTGCATCAAATACTGTAACACACATCCACCATTAAAGACATTTAGTAATTAACAAGTTGAAATAGAACTTAAATAGTAAATCATCTGAACTATAATGAAATATGGAGGTTGAATCATGCACACATAAAGAGCAATACAAATAAATCACTAACTTTCAATGCTTTCTCATATATATTCTTGTAGAATATATTTTACAACAACTCATCTCTCCCTTTGAAAATGAGAGGATTCCACTATTTATAGTTTTCCAAAATCCAAATGAATGGCTCAGATTCATTACAACTTAGGGTTTTCACATCAAGTCCAACATAAGTATAATATTTTAAAATATAAAATTGGCAATTATTTGTTTTCTCCCTATTTCGTCTTCTAGCCAATTTTGTCTTTTATCTACTTTAAGTATGTGTCCTCTATTATAGCATTTCCAACCTCTTTTTGCACTAAAGCATAGTGGAAAAATTTCCCTATGATATCCAAGAGCTTAGCTTGCTCCGGAAAGTCAAACTTGTTGATGTTGTAATCAACCATTCTGAATTCTTCCATCAGCTCCTCATACAAGCCTACATATTGATTACCTTTTTGAATGATTTTCTCTTAGTGGGTGAAGGCTCATGCAACAAAGTCCATGAAACTCCTAGATAGAGTTTCTTTGCTTCCCTGCTCCATTTTCTTCTGGAATTCACGTGTTATTGAATCACGGTCCAATACTTGAGCTGACATTTTAGCTCCTACTAATAATTCTAGGGTCTCATCGCATTCAACTATACTTTTAAGGATCCAATCAAAAATTGCATCCATCTCGATCATTGACTTCTCCAACACCCCTTTTCAGAATTTAAAATTAAATAACCAGGCCTCAAGTAGTCACTAGTCCTCCTTCAGAAAAGCCAATTTCTACTCCCAAACCATTGTGGATAGCTTTAGAATGCATTTTAGTTTGGGGCATGTAATATTCTAAAGATCAGGAAAAACTTTACATGTCTCCACCAGCTTCTCAATTTCATTTTTCAAACGCAAGAAATGGTTATGCATTTTTACCCCATAGCGAATAGCCTTACCGCCTAGGTCGGTCACTTTCTTGAGCCAATCCGAGGTAGACTTGGTCCAAGTTCTCATTTTCTCCATTTTACTAATTTCTTCTTTAGATAATATGGTAGGTACTAGGGACTCTACCTGAACTTCTTCTCCAAATGTGGCCATTGTATAAAATTGGTCAATTCTGCCACCTAAGCTTTTAATTATTCCTTTGTAGCCTAATCTTTATCTAGTTGTTGTAGAATGGTAGTGATAGACCCCTGGAATTCATCTATCTTTTGGGCTCTGGAAGCAAGGCCTAGATTGATGATTGTTTTTTGGTGGTCTTTGGCCTACATGGTCCTTGCATCCTTACCCATTGTTAGGGTTGCCACTTGGAGTATGCAGGATCTTGATGCATCTATCATGATATGGGATCTAATATTGGGCTTCTTCTTCTCCCATGTCTTGACTTGTGCTCAAGCCAATATGGTCTCCAAGTGAACCTTAGTATTTGGAAGCACTGGGGCTTTGCTATTTAGTTGTTTCTCCAGCCATGAGGAGATCTTTATTTTCTGATCAAGGGATGTAGTTTTTAATTCATTGTCTACATCCTCTTGATCCTTTTGAATCTCTTCCTCCTCATGCCTAGGAGCGTCTTCAACATTCTCTTCTTCTTTATCATGCCCCTCTTCCATTATGGACTTCCATTTGTTAAGCTCAGTCTCTGCTCTTTGGGAAAATTCTTTGGTTCTTCACTCAATATTTTCTTTTGATACTAGCCCTTTATTTAAATCATGCTCACTATCAACCTTTTGAGTGAGCTCAATCCCCCTCTTGCCAATACTCTCCTTTTCTTTATCTTTTTTTTCTTCTTCATCTATTTCTTCATCTTGGGGGCCCTCATCTTGGTCGGTTTCTTGGAGTTCATCATCTTTCCCTACATTTTCTTCCTGTATGATATTAATCTTTGGGTCATTTATTTTTTCCTCTTCAGAGAAGTACTCTTCTAAACTCACCTCTTCATCATTATGCTCCTTATCATGTGCCTCTACATCATAGTATTTTTCGAACTTACTCATCTCCATCCTTGGGAATTTGTTACCTCTCTTCATCCTCTGAAGCAACCTCATCAAGACCAACAATCCTCAATCCTTGATCACCATGCTCAAAATATTCCTCATGGTCTAATTCTTTAGGTTCCTTAGTGATATTGGTTGTTTCTTTGAGTGGCTCCTCTCTTCTCCTCTCAATCTCTTCACATATTTTCATTGTTGCTTCCATTTTCAAGGAGGTGGAGGGATAGGTAGTCAGGTAGCAAGTTGGGCCATGAATAATTTGGCCTCAGGATTCAAAATGGTTTGGGGTATGTGTTGCAAATAATTGGTGATGGTCTTATGAAATAAAATAGGTGTCATAGAAATAGCAAGCATAGAAGGAAGTAGGGTGGAGAAAGTAGGAAATGGGGGTGAAAGTGAGGAAGATGATAGAGGATATTTGGTTGAGGAAGAAGAGTTGATCACAACCACAAGAGTAGTTGGGAAAGTGGAGGTGAGGTGGATAGAGATGTCCACTATAGGTGGAGATAATATAGGTAGTGGTGGCGGAGTGGAAGCTGATGGTGCAACAGTAGCAGACGGGAGTGCAGAGGCGGTAGTTGTAGGTGATTGTGGATATTCTTTCGCCTCCAGGGGTGAGGACTTTACTTCTTGAATGGTGGGCATATCAGGAACAAAGGTTCCTATTCTCTTGGCCTTCTTGGGTGTTCTTTGCCCCTCAACTACCTTTCTGGTGTATAATTTTTGTTTGGGTTATCATTTTGATGCATCTTTCCTTTTCTTGGATCGAGTTATTGGTGGAGACCTTGGAACCTTCTCCAAAGAACCTGCACCATTTCCACTTTAAGTATCACTTTCAATATCATCTTTGAGCTCTCCATACATTAAATCAACACCCTATTTTTGCAATTGAGCCACCTAGTCATCTAACCACCTCTTGGTTCATTGCTCTATTGGGTGTGTGAGCACATCCAAGTCTCTAGTCTTGGGTTCAACCTAGTCAATCACTAGTAATGGCACCTTGGCAACAACATTATTTCCTTCATCAATAGTATTATCATATTCGACCACTTGGTTGGGAATTGGAAGCAAATCAATGGATTTTAAAAACTTTGTGGTCATTCTCATATAAGACCATCTCTGGACCTCATGGTCATCATCACAGTTTGACCAGAAGTCCTCAATATGAGATTTGTGGGCGTGTTATTTTCCAACCTGCTTCTTCAGCTTTCCTAAAGGTTCTAGTCTTCCTCGTTCCATATGCAATTCAAGATTATACTCTGCAAGTTCTTTTTCTAAGTTTTCTACAAAATGGGCAGCGAGGTATGAATACATTCCTTGACCAAAAATAATAGGGTACGGGACCCCAACACGGTGTTTCTCATGCAGCAAATAATGGGTAGTTTGCAACTGTCGATTTAATTCCAACAAAATCATTATATCACTAGGGTACCTTGGCAGATGATATGGGAACCTTGAGAATCCTTCGACCCTTTTGTAGGTGAACTTGGGGAACTAAATAAGCCAGCAACCAAAATTCTTGACCAATGCCTTTGCACCATGGTACATTCTTTTGTTGTAATCATTTGACAGTGTTCGAACAATGTGCATGATGAAAGCATCATTTACCTGCCTGTAGTCTTTCTTGTAATTTTTATATTACAATTACAGGTAACAATCATAGATTGGAGTTTTCCATTTTTTTCGTTTGCAACTCACCAACATAGTTTAACCCCTTGTATGGAAAATTAGCCGCCAAAAGATACACAATATAAAAATTCATATAAAACTCCTTAGTATTCTTCACTATGACAAATTAATTGTGCAAATTATCATTGATTATCCTGGACCAGTGGAATTTTGTTTCGCCTCTAATGATCTCCTCTAAAAATACCACATCCATTCTTCGAAGAGTGGGGAGGTTGGGAGTCCCATTACTCTACTCAAGAGCATCATGAGGTCATTGACCTCCTCCATAAAGTCACTCTGATAAATCTTTTGAGGCACTTTATTTTCACTGCCCCTCTTCTCGATCAGCCATGTCTGATTTATGGTTCTCTTGCAACCCGTGGGGTCTACTATCCACACATTTAGAGCATATTCTTTCTCAGTCTCTTCCATCTTGTCAAACAAAGGGATCCTGAATGTCTTCCCAATTGACATAGGAGTCAAGTCGCCAGTACACTCCTGCACACAGTTATTATTCTCCTTATTTGTGGGTGGC
Organism: Sequoiadendron giganteum; assembly: GCA_007115665.2. Lineage (NCBI taxonomy): Eukaryota > Viridiplantae > Streptophyta > Pinopsida > Cupressales > Cupressaceae > Sequoiadendron > Sequoiadendron giganteum. Next base: position 398,556,467 of record CM021104.1, on the reverse strand, counting down.
AACATTCTCTGCACCCAAATATCAACTTTGGGTTGACTAAAGCCAGAGGGAAGCTTGTTGCCTTTGTGATCCCACTTCTTTTTAATTTCTATGCTTCCTCTCAGGCTAACCAAGACCCATTGTCTGAATTGATCTATGTTTATATGACCTAAGTCTATATCTATCACCTTATCCCATTGTGTGACAATCTTTGAAGCACACTCGACCCCATGGAACTTGTACTTCATTTTAGCCTTTTCTTTTTCTCCTCTTGTAGCCTTTGCATTCTCCTTGGCCTAATCAGTCTTCTCCATTGGTTCCATAAATCCTACACAAAAAACACATAGTAAATGCCTTGATAAATTAATAAAGAGAAAAACTTTAGTTAGATCATGCTAAAATATCGTTAAATGCACTCATATATCTCAAAGGAGCCATTACATTCATTAAATTCCACCATTTTGTGATCATTTGCAAGATATGTGACTTTGCGGGCTAGAGAGTGCAGGTCTTTTTTGCGTAGATTCTGCTAGTGTTAATGTCGTTAGAAATAGATCAGGTTCCTCGAAAACCTACAAACAAAATCCCATGAGGATATTTTGCATTGACAAAACATTGAGCTATTTTTATGTGGATCCATTAAGGCATGTGCACAATTCAAGTTAAAGTGCTTGGAATCAATTTTTTTGGTCTGTTGGATGTTGTGGTTGTGTTGCTGATATGTGGTTGTCATTGTTGTCAACACTATTGGCATTAATGTTTTAGAAGTTGTATATGTCGAGGATATTGGGAAAATTGTAATGTAATGAGTTGCAGGTTGTCAGTGGTGAAGTGAAGTTCAATCGGTTGGTTAGCTCAGTACGTTGATGATCAGAGTTTGTGGACTAAAGGGTTTATTTTCAAGTATATCTAGTTTATCCATGTTGAGTTTCAAAGATCTGCGTGAAGATTTGATCATGTTATGAAGATTTGTGTTCTGATAATTTTTGTGTTGCTTCAGTTGGTGTTCCTGAATGAAGGTGATGTGATTTTAGTAAGTTCAGTTGTCGCAGATGCTTCTCTGGTGATTCATGATGTTTGTGGATGTTTTTATATTTTTCTCTATCTATTTTGCATGTCCGCGTTGATCTTTGTACTCATGATTGGATATTTTCTCTTTCGTGTTAATGTTCTTCTTGTTCTTGGCCGATAGGGTGTTGTAGAGTGTTGTGGATCTTCTAGGAAAAATTATTTGAAGTGTTTTCTTGTTTGAAGATCTTATTTTGGGTCTTCACTATGTTGTGGCCAACCTTGGTTGATTCGTATTAATAATATTTATTGTTTTGGGCCGACAGTTTGTATTCATTTTATTATTTTGTTGAGGCCGACATGTAGCGATGTAATTCCTAGTTGCGGATATATATAAGCAATTTTTTATACCATTTGAATGTATGGTGTGTGCGAATAATGTTCTAAATCTTTCGAAGGCATATCAGATTGTTAAGAAGAGTGAAGAAGAGTGAAGAAGAATGAAGAAGTGTTCATGTGCTTAACCGGAACTGTAACCAGGCATTAGTAGATGCTACTTTCTCAGTTCAAATTCTTGTGGATGTAATCCAAATCTTTTGTAAGATGGTGAGTCTTCCTTTTTTAATTGAGTAGTGAACTCTAGGCAGTGCGCCTGAATGCATGTGCATTCCCCATTCACATTTCTCTATACTTTTAACAGAGTATAAACTTGTGGATTAACCTCCACTGTGGTTTTTTCCCTAACAGGGTTTCCACGTAAAAAATTTGGTGTTATGTGTGTTTTTGATGTGTTGATGGATTAATGCTTTCATGTTTAATTATCAGATCTGATAATAATTTTAATGAGTGTAATTTCTATGACAATTGATTCACCCCCCCCCCTCTTAGTTGCCTGCCCTTGTGTTGCCAACAATTGGTATCAGAGCAGGTTCCTTGGAAGAATTTTAATAGCTTGAGGTGATCCGGGATGGTGACATACAAAAAGGATAGTCTGAGATTTGATGGAACAAATTATTCTCTTTGGAAGACTCGAATGGAGTGCCATCTGAGATGCATTGCTGAATCCTACTGGAGTATTACAAGCAATAGGTATGTTATTCCTCGAAATGGTCCTACAACTACTGCTAAGATTAGGGATGTTGAGTACAATATCAGGGCTAAGGAAGCATTGTTGAATGCTTTGACTGATTTTGAGATGAAAAATGTTATGGATCTGAAGACTGCTTATGAGATCTAGAAAAATTTGGAAATTTTGTATGAAGGTGATGCTAATGTGAATATTTCTAAGCTACAAAGTCTAAAAGGGAAATATAAAAAGTTGAGAATGGGTGATGATGAGAATATTACTACTTTCATGCAAAGAGTGAATGAACTTGTGTGTGGTATCAGATGTGTTGGTGGATAGTTAGAAGAATCACAGATTGTTGCTAAAGTGCTTAGATCTTTTCTTGCTACATACAAAATCAAAGCTACTGCTATTGAGGAGCTCCGGACTGTAACAAATGTTACCGAAGATATGTTGATTGGTAAGCTAACTGCCTTTGAATTGAGTGAATTTGGTGATGCTCTTCCTAAGATAGAATTTGAATTCAAAGCTACTACTTCCAGGAGAGATAAGCAGAGATATGATCCGGGTGAAAGTTCTTCTAGAAAGGTATTCAACTATGAGGAATAAATGAGACAGATTGAAGAAGAAGAAAGAGAAAGAGAACTGAATGAGCTTGAAGCACTTATTGTCAAAAGGGAAGCTAGAGGAGAAGGTGAGTATAAAGATAAATTTCCTATTTAATGTTTTTCCTACAATAAGATAGGTCATTTTGCATCAAGGTGTCTAGAAAGAGTCCCTAAGCCAAGACACAACAAGCCTAGATTTAAAAGAAAGAGCGTTGATGAAGGTGTGATAGATGATGAATCTGATAAAGGAAATGCAAGTGAAGATGAATGGGTATTTATTACTATCAAGGAAAATGATCCAACCCCTATTGAATCTATTAGTTGCTCAAATGTGGAAAAATCCCTAACTTCCAGAGTTGAAGAGAAAGATGAATGGGTGATTGACAGTGGATGCTCTCATCACATGACAGGTGATAAAAGTAAGTTTGTGAGCCTAGAAAAGTTTGATGGTGGTGTTGTAAGTGTAGACACCTAAATTTGACCACTTCCACATGATCATAATCCCATCATTTATTCGTCTAATCCATCTATGTTAATTAAATGAAACATTTAATTAATATTATCCTTTTTCTCTAAGGTTCCAAAGTATTTAATTAAATACTTTATCCTTTACCACTCCATCTCTAAATTAAATAAATGCAATCAATTTATTTAATTTAGTCAATTATCCTTTTCATTTTTTTAATTCATTCTTTCTCTCTCCTTGTCACATCCTCCATAACCATTTCACTAAACTGGATTAATTTAATTAAGCCTCCATTAAAATGTGCATATCCTTAATGAGGATTAATGTCACATCCTCCATAACTTGCCACTTGCTTCTAATCATCATTAACTAATCTAATCATCTGTTTGCACAATCCTAATCCTAATCACTTACCCTTTCTAGCATGTCCTTAAGTCAACCTTCTTGATGCTTACCTTTTTTGGGCTGACCTCTTCCCCATGTGAATTAAAAATTCACATTTATTCCCCTCATGCATCTCTCTTCCCGATGACATCTCATGTGTCATGTTGTACCCAAAGGACAAAGACCTCTTTTAGATGAATCTTGTTTTACCCTTTAGTCTCTTCCAAAAAGTGAATTAAAAATTCACTTTTATTCCTCCAAGGCCTTCTCCAATCCCCATGTTGAAAAGGTGGACTTTCTAAAAGCCCTCACTTGTCACTTTCAGCCCCACTTGGGGACATGGGATTACTTTTTATGGATATCCTCTCCCATCCCAAGGTACTTGCAAGTACCTTGGGACCACATGGCCTCTTCCATGTCATTTGTACCCTTGTCCATCTCACCTTGCCCCTTGGACAACTCACCCGCCACATGTCAAGATGTGAGGGCTTGTGAGTCCTCAACTCACCATAGCCCTCCATCTTGGCCATGGTGGCTCAATATGGACCATTGAATCTTCTAAAGGAATCATTTTTCTCTATAAATACCCCCTTTTCCTTCATTAAAAGATCTGGCATCTGATGAAAGATCTTGCATCTTCTAGTTAAAGAGTGATCTCTTATGCATTCTTAGCCAACTTATGATTTCAAGCCATTGCATGCATACCAAACTTATGCTTCTAAGTTGTTTGAGCCATTTATGTTAGCCATTTTAGCATTTTTTCATTGCATCTTAGAATCCATTATTGCATTCCATCTACTTTCATTAAGCACTCATTTACCATCATTATTTCAAGTTACCAATCCAAGTGTTATGCCTTGCATAACCACCCGATATTTTGCCTTGGTCAAAATGGGTCCCCCTTTGTGTTTTTGTACTTAGTTGTTTTCTTTAAAACAAAGTTTGGAGTCTAGTTTTGCCAATACTTTGTTTTTTTGGTTTCTCTGTCGGAATCGGAACCGGAGATGAATCAGGTTCTGAAAGTTCTTTTGAGGCTTGTTTTGGTTCTATCCCAACAGTCTTTTCTTTGCCTTTGTTTTTGGTCTGTAGCGGAAGTGAAGCCGGAGTGGGAATTGGGATGGTTGTTATCAAAATTTGCAAAATCAAATTCAATTCTAATCCCGCCTCCGCTACTTTTTAATGTTTGTTTTGTCTCGGTTTTTGTGTTTTGTTTTATTAGGTTGGTCTTTTACTTTACTTTTTGTATTTGTTTTGTTTTGTTTTTAGTTGTCGGACGTGGAGTTGGAATGGGAATAAGGTTTGGAAACTTTATAAGTTTAAGATCCCGTTTCCATTTTAGTTCCGCCCCCACCGCTTTTTATCGTTGACTTTTTGATTGAAGTTGCACTACAGACCAGTGTTTGTTCTCTTACAGTTCCGACTCCACCTTTACTGTGTTTTAATGCATTAATGGTGGTTGTCGGTGTAGGTAGAAATTCACATATTTTCCTTTATTAAGGGTTAAAGCCAATCATTATTGTTATTATTACAAGTCTGAGAGTGCGAAGAGCAATAGCAGAGTTCGTTTGAGCAAATTGATCGAGCTAGAGCAGGGATATTGTGTGCGAATCGATTCAGAAAGTTAGCTTGGCTTTTTTTTCGTTTGAGGTAGGTCTTTTATCTTTGTTGTTTGTTTGTTTATTTGCAGTTGTGTTCATTGTGTTTTGCTTTATATTTGCTCGCATGTTCAATCATTGTGTTTTAAAGCAATTTTATGATCATCGAGGTGATTGAATGAGCAGGTTCTTGTTTTGGCTTGTTTGTTTTGCTTTAATCTTTGTTTTCTTGTTTTATCGTGTCATTTCTTTCTATTTTTAGGGCACCATCACTTTCACGTCTTAATCGTGATTGCGTCGTGTCATTTTGGTTTGCAGTAGATTAGATTAGATTATATTAAGGGTTTTAATGGCATATGTTAGATTAAGAATTTACAGTGAGGTAGATTAGAGATTTTACAGTGAGTTAGGGTAGATTAAATTTATTGTTTAAATTAGGGTTTCGTCATCTGGTAAAAGGGTAGGGTTTAAACCCGTGCCCTAGTTTTTTTATCGGGTTTGTTAGGTTAGGGTTTCGTTGGTCTTTGCAATTACTCTAAAATTATTTTAAAATGATATCTTAAGGTGCCATTGTTCCCAACGGTCATATGAGGGTAGAGTTTTAAGGCTCCTTTTGCCATTGTATAGCGACCTAGGTTTTAATCATGCAATTATGTTGAAAATGAATAAATTTGATGATGTCATGATTAGCATAGGCGGAGGCAGGATTGGAATGAATTATGGACCTAAGAGTTTTGTTTTACAAAAGTCATCAATTCCATTTCTATCCCGTTTCTGATTCCGAGTTTTGAAAGGTTTCCTTGAAGTATATGATAACTGGCAGAGGTAGGATCGAAACTGATCTTGAACTTAAGAATTTTGTTTGTGAAGGTTATCAATTCCGTTTTCATCCTGTGTCGGGCTCCGCATATAATGGAAAGTCTTTCTTCAAATTAATGATAACCTAATTGGAGGTGGAGGCAGAATGGAAATAGAATATGAAAATGAGAATTCGAAGAAAACCAAATCACTTTTTCATTCCGATCCCGGTTCCGATAACCTTCCTGACTTTGACTCCGAGCCCATTTGTTATTAGGTGAAGTTCCTATATTGGTTTTTTCTCCGATTCTACCAGTTTTGTAAAAGAGATTATTTTGAGCTTCTATCTGGTTCCGACTCCGATGTATGTGTAATAGGTATGTTTTAAAAGCATGTTTTATGATGATTTATCTAAAGGTCTAATTAGAGGTTTTCTTGCAGGAGATTTGAGAGATGTCAGGAACGTCAAGAGAGACTGCTCGAAGGAATCAACTGGCTGGAACATCAAAAACAGCACCGAAAATCAAGAAGGTGAAACCAGAACAGCTGCCTTATACATTGAGGTATGATCATAGGAATCTGGTGGTGAAAGTAAGCAAGGTGGAATCAGACTGGTCAGATATCACAGATACTAATCTGGGCCAATATAGCTTTGAAGAATTACATGAGGAGACCTTTGCAAAACAGGCAAACTTGACAGGGAGAACTCAAAGGATTGTTGACTCCGGTCTTGCACATCTCACTATGTTTCCTTTATCAGTTCAGTGTCCGAAGTTGATATTGACAATGGCCAGTACTTATAATCCAGCTACAAGATTATGCATGGATTCACAGAATAATGTGATTATACATCTTACTCCACAAATGTTCCAAAGCATATTTAATGTTCCTAATCCCAAGAATTTGGTGTAGCTAACTGAGGCAGAGGCATTGGAGAAATATAGCAAGCATAAATACTCCAACAAGTCTCACTTAAACAAAAGATGGTTAAGCACAGAGAAGAAGTCTTTAAGCAAGCTTGCAGACCAGCCAAAGAGGGCAGATTTCAAGAAGGAGATATATGATTTGATATTGATGTTGTCCACAGTGTTTGGGAAGAGGGATGCCTTCCACTTCAAGGAATGGATGTTTCATTTTATTCAAGTAATCTTTCAGGGTGATTACCAATTTGATTGGTCAATGATTATTTTTGATGCCATACATGATCAGCTCACAAGGGTTGGACAGACCAAATCTTTCTTCATGACTTCATATGTGGTCTATGCTGCAGCAAGATTGGGGATTTTCCCAGGATTAAACAGAGTAGGTATAATGGGAGCCTTGGATGGACAAAGGAAGGTATGGGAACACTACGATCAATTATCTCTTCAGGTTGCTGAGACTCACTTCAGAAGAGTCAATGATGCCTTTTTATATGTGGTTATCAACCAGTTGAGTGGAGATGCAGGATATAGATTAAGTCAAGAAGTTATGGCTTTTATTTCTAAATGGGGAAGTTGGTATATCCAATACCCCAAATTTACATACTTCAGATTGTTTGGTTTTGAAGGTCATCCCCATTGCTTCCAAGATGTTGCAGCAATAGAATAGTGCTTATGGAGTTTGTGTATCAAGCCATTGGATTTAATGCTTGGTTTGGGATCAAGCACAAGACAGGATGCCATAAATTTCCCATGACACTAGGTGAATACAATTGTCAACATTTGAAGGGAGCAAAGGTGGTTTGTAATGAGTTGATACAATTGAAATTGGGATTGTATATAGCTCGTAAGTATTTTGATCCAAGGGAGAAAATGCATGCTTTATTACCTTCAGTGTTCACTAAACACTTTAATTTGTCAAAAGATTTTTGGTGTGATAGGCAGGATGAATATGACTTGAGGAAGAAGAATTATGAGAGATTACCAGTCTCACTTATGGTAGAACTTGGTATTAAAGAGAATATTCCTGACACTTTGGTGGATGATGGAATGGTATTAGATCCCTCATATGAAGCTTTGAATATTGGCACCAAAAACTTAGATCCAATAGACTGGAATGAGGAAGAAATGATTGATATTAAGAAACTGGGAAGAACAGTCTTGGATAGAAGTGTACAATGGTTGATGTTGAAAGCTCGAGCTCCTCAAGGACCAGTCATTAAGAAAGGTAAAGGGTATAAAAGGATTAAAAGAAAGGCACCTTCCAAGGAACCATTAGAATTCTTTCCTCCGGATGTTGAAGAAATAGAACTTGAGGTGGTCGATGAAGAAGAAGAGACACTAGAGGGAGATGTTCCAATTGAATCTGTTGTTTCTACGCCCGCATTGGATGAGTCATCTACACAAGCCCCACTCATAAGAAAGAAAAGTAAAGAAGTTCAAGGAGTACTTTATGCCATGGTTGAAGTTGCTAAAGGAAAAGAAGTGGAGGAAGAATTGGTAGAAATTGAGAGAGACTCGGATGAAACTCTTTCAGAGAAGGACCTGCAAGAAAACATGCCTTTGGAGGGGACTATTGAGCAGATTCTGACGCAGGAAGAGCAATGGAAGTAGTTTGAAGATGCTATAAGGGAGTCTGATGCAAGGGCTGCAGTAGAGAAGAAAAAGGAAATGGATGCAAAGTTACAATCTGATGCTCTACTTCAACAGTAGCAATTAAAGGTAAAAGAAATTGAAACAAGGATAGCAACTGATACAATGGAGGAGCAAATGAGGCAACGAGAGCATGAGATCAAGGTCAAAGCAGAAAATGACAAGCTAGAATTGATACAGAAGATCCATGATCTTGAGGAGGAGAAAGCAAGAAATCGAAGGGAAAAGGAAGCCCTGGTTGCTAGATTGAAGCTTGCAGAGGAGGCTCGATAGAAAGAACAAGAAGCTAAAGCTCTAAGAAAGGAAAGAGATGTTGAAGAGCTAATAAAGAAATAGCAAGCTGAAGAAGAAAGGGAAAAGGCAAAGAAACTCATAGCCTTGGAAATGGAAAGGATAGAAAAGGAAGAATCAGAAAAGATAAGGAAAGAAAAAGAGGCCGAAGAGCTAATCAGGAAGCAAAAGGAAGAAGAGGCTGAAGCTGCAAAACTTAAAGCTTTGGAGGTAAAACGTTTGGAAAAAGAGGCCTTAGAGAAAGAGAAGTTAGAGAAGGATCAGATGGAAGAGGAGAGATTGAGAAAAGAAGAAGAATACAAGAAAGTGCAGGAACAAAAAGATAGAGAAGAGGCTGAGAAGTTGGTGCAGATGCATGTGCTGCAGGACCAACAAGAAAAAGCAAAGGTTGATTCTCAACCTGAGGTAAATGTTCAGCCATCCTCTACAATTTCCGCTTCCTCTTCCATGATGATGACTACTCCTAGTGCTCCTACATGGTTGAAATTAGACTTGCAAAAGAGAGCCAGAACACCTCCTCAACCTCTTAATTGGGAGGACATGATGAAGGAGATTGAATAGGAAAGGCCTAAGAAGAAGGCTAAAGTTTTGCATTCTACCAGACTCACAGATAAAGGGGAGATAGTTACTGAATGTGTCATGCCTATGACTGAAAAGGAGGTAGGGGATATGTAGCTCACAAACTATCAATTGAGTATGGTTAATTTGGGAAGACCCACTAGAAATCAACAAATGAATCTGATTGATGTGGTGGCTTCAATGACTAAATCAAGAATGATCAAGGACAAACAAAAGAAAGATGAGCTTAAGGCTCAATTGGATCAGTTACATTCATTCTTGAAGAGTGTTTCCTCTCCGAGGTCACAACAGGTTGCAGCTATTGAGACTCCTATTTTGCTAAGCAAAAAGGAGGTTGATGATTTGGTGCAAGTTAGAGGTAAGGCGGAGATGGTTGATAAATGGATAGACAAATTGAACCGGGAGGTAGGTGAGGTTTTGGAAAAAGGGTTTGAAACTTACAAAGAAGCAGAAGGAGTAATAAAAGAGATGCATCAATACATTGAGGCATCCGAAAAACTAGAAGAAGAGTATAAGGAGTATAGTGAAAAGTTAGAAAAGATAAATACATTGCCTCTAACTACTCTTCTAGAAGAATCTATACTTGAAGATGATAACAAATATTTTGTAGAAAAGACTTCTTGTATACTTAAGTTTAGGACTGCATTTTTGAGAAAGCATAAGGATGAGATTCAGGAAGTAGTTAATAATTTAACAGAGCAGTTGGAAGACTTGGAAGTGGTTATGGCCATAATTGTAGATGTGAATGTAATGACTAAAGATGGCATGCCATTTATTTAGGTTAGAGAGAAATGGAATGAAAGATTCCAAGGACTCATGCAAGAGAAAGATGATGGAGGAGACTTGGTGATAGATCGGCTTGTAGAAGTCAAAGAAGAAATAAAAGTTGCAAGGAGAGAATTGATCAAAGTGAAAAGTATGAAAGAGTTTGTTGCAGTTGAGTTGGATCGCATCAAATTTGAAGATGAGTGGATTGATGGGCTAGATATGGATATGCTATAACAAGTCTTCACCAGTTATGATGAGTTCATAGCAGATCCAGCTTCACATGCATGAAATCTTGCATGCATGATATTCTTCTTCCTTGCATGTTGCATGCATGCAGCATTGATAGTCTTAAGGGTGCATGAATTCTTTTCTTCTATTTCTATCTTCTATTGTTAGATCAAACTAAATGCATAATGTAAGAACTCAAGATCAAAGTTGATCTAAGTTTCCAAGAAAGTTGATTGTTCCTAAAAAGGTGGAAAGCCTAAGATAGAAGTGAAGTTTGAACTTCTTTTGTATATCTATAAATACCAGATGGGTATCACATTGTAAAGGTCAGCTAATTGAGAATTGGATTGGCTTACCTAGTGCTAGGAGATAGAATTTTATAGAGTTTTGCAAAAATACATTGTACCAGATCTTTTTTTACAGTTAATAGAATTGCAAGTTTACGAAATATGGAGTTTGCATTGAATTGTGTTGTTTGATAAGGTTAATGAGTTATAATCCACCTGAATGCCAGTGATTGTGCTGAAGCATGATAGTTTCTTATGTGATGAAAGTTATTAGAAGAAACTAGGTTTAAAGATTATCTTGTTAAATTTTTATTGAATTAAAGTTATTGAAGTCTGTTGATCTATAGTTTTGATGATGAATGAATGTGTGTTGTTTTGAAATCTTGGAAATACTTGTGATATGCGAATAGTGGAATTGAATTAAGCACCTAAGATGTATACGATGGTACATTCATACTGTGGGTTGTGTCATGCTATGGTTCTTGTGATCAGTTAAGGAAACATTCATTGTTAAAAGTATATGTCTGGATATTAGATAAATTTAATTCATACTTACTGATTTACCCCTTGGATCTATCTTTTTCTTTTATTTAAAACCCATTGATTTACAGGAACTATTTTGATAAAGAGAGTCATAGCTTGAATCCTTTGTTACCAGCACAGGCCCCTTGAATATTATAGTTGCATGAACCAATTGAGTGACATCAAATAATTGAGAACCAACTACCAGGACCTTGGGAGTTAGGCTACTACATGTTGTCTTTCTCTTTCAGGAGAAATAGAGTAGAAGTATTCTGTTTTAATGTTGTTTGTGTCATTTTAACCATCAACACCAAGGAGCACACATCAAGTCGATATCAAGGGCCAACCAAAGGATCAATTTGAAACAAAGTATAATCATTTTATTTACCTTCATCTTTCTTTGTTTTGAATCCAACTAGGCTAATCATTTGAGGTGTTAGGTGTTTTTGTGCTTGTCTTACATTCTAGTTTATTTTACACTTTAGATTAGCACACTTTTTCCCCTTCACATTTTTGGCATGCCCGATGGGACCCACATCATGGGTCATTTTGTACTAGCAGTTGTTGGTTTTCAAGATTTTGTAGATTTTGACATAGAGGGGTAGCCTTACCCACTATCTGGGTAGCCCTGACCTAGAGGGGCAGCCCTACCCTAGCAGCAGACTTTTCTGCTACTGTTTTTCATATTTTTTTATTGTTTTTTCTTGCAGGTTCTTTGTTTGGGCGGTCTTGACTTGGAGGGGTGGCCCTGACCTAGTAGCAAACCTTTATGCTATTGTTTTCCATATTTTCTGACTATTTTTACTTGCAAGTTTTATGTTTGGGTGGCCCTGACCTAGTAGCAAATTGTTTTGTTATTGTTTTCATCATTTTCTTGACTATTTTCCTTGCAGGTTTCATGTTTAGGCGGCCCTGACCTAGTAGCAGATTTTTTTGCTATTGTTTTCATCATTTTTCTGACTGTTTTCCTTACAGGTTTCATGTTTGGGCATCCCTGACTTGAAGTGGTAGCCCTGACCTAGCAGCAGATTTTTCTGTTGTTGTTTTCATCATTTTTCTAACTATTTTCCTTGTAGGTTTCATGTTTGGGTGGCCCTGACCTGGAGGGGCAACCCTGACCTAGCAGTAGATTTTTTGTTGTTTTCATCATTTTTTCGATTGTTTTCTTTGCAATTTTCATGTTTCGACGGCCCTGACCTAGAGGGGCAGCCCTGCCCTAGTAGCAGACTTTTTTGCTGATATTTTCCATTTTTTCTAACAACTATTTCTTGCAGGTTCGTTTGTCAAAGATAGGAAACGAAACTACTGACTAGTGTTTTACAGGTGGAAAAATCGTGTTCAATTAGTCTTATCCTTTCATTTTCCTTAAAATAGGAACATAGGACTAATTAAAGGGGTCAAAGAATTTGCGTGTCATGTTTGAAAGTGGGCTACTGACGTATTCAATCCCCTTGTGCTATTTGGCGATCCCGGGTGAATAGAAATCACAGTCCACTTAGTTCTTTTTACCCCCTTTTTTTATTTTATTAGCAAGACCTGCTTGGGGATTTCATCACCCCAGGGGATGATTCCAACCACGTGTTACCGACGGGATATATAAAGGGGGGGAGCTAAATTTCTAACCCAATCTAGTCACATCATGTTTGGCAGAGCGTCGAAGCTATGATGATACCTAGATAGCCCTGAAGAGTTGGTATGAGCTCTCAGTCTCTCGTTGGTTGCTTCTGACTCATGCTTGTAGACGGGTTGGTGTTCACGGTTGTGCCTCACGTATCGTGCGTATATTAGGGACGCCACTAGAAAAATTGTTAAGCCTAGATAAAGGACCGTGTTGGCCATACCTTAACACTAAAATTAGGCTTGTGGTGCTTGAAGTGTCTTCTTGTGAAAAACTAGTACTTGTAATCACTTTTTGGACTTCTATTTATTGTTTTCCATCCTTTGCCATCACTATTTTTGACTAAGTTAGGTTCAAACCTGTCTACAAAGGCGACCTTGTCCTCTAGGGGTAACCCTAACCTTTGTTTGGGCAGATTTGACCTAAAGTGGCGGCCCTAACCTCTGTTTGGGTGGCCTTAACCTAAAGGGGCGGCCCTATCCCCCTGTTTCCCAGCTGTTTGGCCTGTTCAAGTCTAAATTTGGCTAATTTTTTCCTGTTTGGGCAGCCCTGACCTCTTTTTGGGTGGCTTTGACCTAGAGGGGCATTCCTAACCTCTATTTGGGTGGCCTTCACCTAAAGGGGTGGCTTTGACCTTCAAAATAGTCATTTTTAACCTTCATTCGCTAGTCATTACCCTGTCTTGGGAACCTGTTTCCTCATTTTGAGTGTTTTTCCCTTGTCTAGGGTACCCAACTATCCACCTCAACCAAACTTTCATCTATTCGGAGTATCCATTGCATGTTATGAGCATCGTTGCCTAGTTGTTTAGCCTATTCCAGTCAAAATTTGGTCGGGTATTTTCTATTTGGGTGGTCTTGACCACTATTTGGGTGGACCTGACCTTTTTTTGGGTGGTCCAAACCTCTGTGTAGGTGGCCTTGACCTGGAGGGGCAGCCCTGCCCTCCAAAATAGCCTTTTTCAGTACCTCGTTCAGTTATTTTTGTAGTTGTTCCTCATCATTATTTATTTGGGTGGCCTTTCCCTCTAAAGGGGTGGTCTTTCCCTCCAAAGGGGTATCTCTGACCAAAGTTTGGGCGGCCTTGATCTCAAGGGGCGGCCTTTCCCTCTGAAACAACCTTTTTCAAGACCTCGTTCAATCATTTTTGGACCTGTTCCTCATCATTCTTGATTTGGGTGGCCTTTCCCTCTAAAGGGGTGGCCCTGACCTAATTTTGGATGGCCTTGACCTCAAGGGAGGGCCCTGCCCTCTGAAACAACCTTTTTCAACTTTCATTCGTTAGTTGTTCACTCATTTTGGCAACTTGTTTTCCCATTCCAAGTGTTGTTCCCTTGTCTGGAGTGCCCGTTTACCTAATCCAACCATACGTCCATCTATTCCAAGTATCCATTTGCTCATTTTGAGCAATCATTCCCTCTCTCCAACCAGTTGTCCACTCGTTCCGGGAAGCTGTTCACCCATTTCGGCAACATGTTTTCCCCGTTCTGAATGTTGTTCCCTTGTCCGGAGTACCCATTTTCCCAAGCCAACCATCCATCCATCTATTCCGAGTATCCATTTGCTCATTCTGAGCAATTGTTCCCTCTTTTCGACCAGTTGTTCGCCTATTTCAAGAAGTCGTTCACCCGTTCTGACAACCTATTTTCTCATTCTGAGTGTTCTTCCCTTATTTCAAGCATCAATTCACCCATTCTGAGTATCTATCTACCTATTTCAAGTGTTGACCATCCATTAATTTATTCTAAGTATCCCCTTGACAAGGGATATCTAATATCCTCACCATTGACATATTCATCATGTCCTCCCTCTCAACCTCTATTCTACCCAACATCCATATCCTCCTCTTCTTATCATCATCAACAATCCCAATACCTCTACCTTAATCCCACATCCCAATCTTATCATCCTAATCCAACACTCACCCATTCCTATCCACCATCCCAACATTCCACTTATCTTAATCCTCCATCTTAATATTCTTATCCTAATCCATTACCCATATCCTCCTATGCCAATCCACTATCCATGTCCTCCTATGGTACTTCCCCACCTCAAACTTCCCATTCTAATCCAACATCCACACCTTCCTATCACAATCCACCATCCCGATATCCCTACCTTAATTCAGCCTCCACATATTTCTATCCTAATCCTCCATCCATGTCCTCCTATGAGAATCTACCACCCACATCTCCCCATCCTAATCCATCATCCACATCTTCCTATTATTACCCACCATCCCAATCTCCCCAACCTAATCCAACATCTACATCCCCCTTATCTTAATTCATCATCTGCATCCTCTTGCATCACTCCCCTCTTCATCGCATTATATCATAATCTTCCATCTAATCCTAATCCACCAATCCCTTGTCATTGGTATCTAGCTACAAGCTATCCCCACACAATCCAATGCCATCCATCCTATCTATTCCTCACATCTTCCTACTATCTCCTCACTTTTCATCCCTCATCTATCCATCGTTTCATCCTCCCAATTCATATTTTGATGATCTGGATAACTATCCCCTCCTTGAGCTTCACATAACCCACATCCAACATATCGACCATCCCATCTGCATAGCCTATCCTAGCTCATCATATCTGCTCCATCCTTTTATCCATTTATCCCGGTCATTTGATCATCCCTTATCCATTGTTTTTCGTCGGTCTCTTGTTGAACTATGTTGCCCCTGTACTTTCACATAAGAAAGGTCAAGCATTTAATCTGCCCTCGGGGTTCTATCTTTTGTTTGTCTTGTCCTCTTCCATCATCTATCTTTGGCCTTGTGTTGAACTATGTGGCCCCTGCACTTTCATGTAGGAAAATTCAATCATTTGATCTGCTCCCAGGGCATTTGTACGGTATGTTCCCTTCATCGTGGTCTTCATCATCCTCTTTCCACTTTTATCATGGTCTTTTCCTGAACTACGAGGGCTATGCGCTTTCACATAGGAAAGGTTGATCTGTGATCAACCCCCAAGCCCCTAGGTCTTTAGTTCGAGTCTTGTGTCTTGTGTCTTGTCATGTCATCAAGTATATCCCTATCCTCGTTGGTGCTTACAAACAAAGGTCATTAGTCTCATGAGATCCAATCAATTTCGGATATCCTACGTCATGTCGATCAACCAATCTATCCTCCATATTTGGTCTCAACAAGATGTATCCTTCCTAATAGACCTCATCAATCCCATCCACCCTTTTGATCCTGTGGAAAAGGATGTTTGAAATTTTCTTGTGATCTTTTGATTCTTTTGATCTTTTTTTAATCATTTGAGCTCCCTATCATCACTTGTCAAGTCCACCATGATCTATCATATTATGGTGTGTTTTGACTAGTTAACATAAGGGCATATGTTGATTTTTTTTTTGTTTTTTGTCTTCTTGGTTGTCCCATGTAGTACCCACCAAGACCCCTGAGGTCTTGTGTTACTCTGGGACATCCTTTTGTGCTTGTGGTTATCCCAATACCTGGCCCAACCAAAGTCATCACGACTTTGGGGTGTTGGGATTTCCTTCTTATTTTTTGTGTTTGTGTATGCATTAGACACTAATCTGCCTCAGTTCCATGTACCATGGTACCTGGTGTCTTATGCTATATCAAAAATCAGAGCTCCAAAAATGGCAACTTGCTCTTCCATTGCATCGCATCTTTACCTCCATCCTCTTCATTCATTTTAACCATCCCGCATCTCCATCCAATCCTAATCCATTCCATCTAGCACAAATCAACTAATCACATCTTTGGTCTTGTTCCTAGCCTTGCTACAAGCCTTGACCCAATCATCATCATCATCATCATCATCATCTTGTATCCTTCCCTATCCTTGTATTTTTCTGGGATGTATCCTTCCCTCATCAACAACACTCTTATCGGGATGTATATTTCCCTATCCTTGTGTTGTTTGGGGATGTATCATTCCCTCATCAACAACACTCCATCCATTCTCAGTCCATCCTGGCTTGTAGCTTGACTGGGGCAATATCATATTTGTCCTAGAATCCATTTGTGCTTTCCCTTATCTCTTCATATCATCATCCTCTCTCATCCATCATTTTGCATCATCTTCCCCATCCACCTTTGCATTATCTCATCCATTTCAAGAGAAGATTTGTGTTCTCTTAACCCTCCATGTCTTCTCGAGGGGGAACCTCAATCCCTAATATTCATCTTTTCACTCCCATCATCTTTCCTCCTAGTCACTCCTCGAATGATTGGGGCATCTTCATTAATCTAACCATCTTCTTCTAAGTGCAATATTTTAATTTTCTTTGAAATGATGCTGCTTCGTAACACCATCTCAAAGAGGGGCAAAATGTAGACACCTAAATTTGACCACTTCCACATGATCATAATCCCATCATTTATTCATCTAATTCATCTATGTTAATTAAATGACACGTTTAATTAATATTATCCCCTTTCCCTAAGGTTCCCGAAAGTATTTAATTAAATACTTTATCCTTTACCACTCCATCTCTAAATTAAATAAATGCAATTAATTTATTTAATTTAGTCAATTATCCTTTTCATTTTTTAATTCATTCTTTCTCTCTCCTTGTCACATCCTACATAACCATTTCACTAAACTGGATTAATTTAATTAATCCTCCATTAAGGTGTGCATATCCTTAATTAGGATTAATGTCACATCCTCCATAAATTGCCACTTGCCTCTAATCATCATTAATTAATCTAATCATTTTTTTTCACAATCCTAATCCTAATCACTTACCCTTTCTAGCATGTCCTTAAGTCAACCTTCTTGGTACTTACCTTTTTTGGGTTGACCTCTTCCCCATGTGAATTAAAAATTCACATTTATTCCCCCCATGCATCTCTCTTCCCTATGACATCTCATGTGTCACATTGTACCCAAAGGACAAAGACCTCTTTTAGATGAATCTTGTTTTACCCTTTGGTCTCTTCCAAAAAGTGAATTAAAAATTCACTTTTATTCCTCCAAGGCCCTCTCCAATCCCCATGTTGAAAATGGTGGACTTTCTAAAAGTCCTCACTTGTCACTTTCAACCCCACTTGGGGACATGGGATTACTTTTTTGTGGAGATCCTCTCTCATCCCAAGGTACTTGCAAGTACCTTGGGACCACATGGCCTCTTCCATGTCATTTGTACCCTTGTCCATCTCACCTTGTCCCTTGGACAACTCATTCGCCACATGTCAAGATGTGAGGGCTTGTGAGTCCTCAACTCACCATAGCCCTCCATCTTGGCCATGGTGGCTCAATCTGTATTGTTGAATCTTCTAAAGGATTAACTCTATAAATACCCCTCTCTTCCTTCATTAAAAGATCTGGCATCTTATGAAATATCTTGCATCTTTTAGTTAAAGAGTGATCTCTTATGCATTCTTAGCCAACTTATGATTTCGAGCCATTTCATGCATACCAAACTTATTCTTATACGTTGTTTGAGCCATTTATGTTAGCCATTCTAGCATTTTTCCATTGCATCTTAGAATCCATTATTGCATTCCATATACTTCCATTAAGCACTCATTTACCATCATTATTGCAAGTTACTAATCCAAGGAGCACACATCAAGATGATATCAAGGGCCAACCAAAGGATTGATTTGAAACAAGGTATAATCTTTTTATTTACCTTCATCTTCCTTTGTTTTGAATCTAACTAGGCTAATCATTTGAGGTGTTAAGCGTTTTTGTGCTTCTCTTGCATTCTAGTTTATTTTGCACTTTAGATTAGCACACTTTTTCCCCTTCATAGTAAGATTTGGTGATGACAAATCTGGTGTAATCCATGGCAGAGGATCCATTTCTCTTGATGGTAAGAATAATACTGATGATGTTCTATATGTGGAAGGTTTGAATCATAATCTCTTGAGTTTCAGATAGATGGTTGACAAGGGATACAATCTTCAATTCAAGAATGGAAAGTGTAGAATATTGGGAAATTCTAGAAATGTGATTGCTTTAGGTACAAAAACAAAAGGTAACATCTTTCACTTGAATGTTGCTAGTAAAAGTTGTTTGATTGTTCAAGTTGATAAAAGTTGGTTGTGGCATAGGAGAATGTGTCATGTAAACTTTTTAAATATTTTTAAGATAATTTCTACTCAGGAAGTGAGAGATCTTCCTAAGTTGGTAAAGCCTACTAATACTATATGCAAGGAATGTCAATTAGGGAAGCAAACTAGAATTTCATTTTGAAGCAAATAGTATTGTTCAAATAAAGTGTTGGAGCTTGTTCATAATGATTTGTGTGGTCCTTCTAGAATCAGAAGCTTACAAGGAGACAGGTACTTCATGTTACTTATTGATGATTACTCTAGATCGATGTGGGTTATCTTTTTAAGGGAGAAATCTAAATCTCTAGAGAATTTCAAGATTTTTAAGGCTATGGTTGAGACAAAGACGGGTCTAAAGATTAAATGTTTGAGATCAAATAGAGGTGGTGAATTCACTTCCCATGAGTTTAATTCTTTTTGTGAAATGCATGGGATAAAGAGATAATTATCTGCCCTATGGACCCCTCAACAAAATGGAGTTGTGGAAAGGAAGAATAGGATAGTTCAAGATGTTGCTAGGACTATGATGCTAGAAGGAAATGTTCCTCATATCTATTGGAGAGAAGTTTTGAGTACTATTGTTTACATCCTCAATCGGGTACAAGTCAAAGGTGATACTGGTAAGACCCCTTTTGAGCTATGGACTCATCATAAGCCTATTGTTAGATATTTCAAAAAAATTGGGAGTAAATGCTATATCAAAAGAGATGAAGATATAGGAAATTTTGATGCTAGGATCGATGAAGGAATATTTCTTGGTTATTCTACTAAGAGTAAGGCCTATCGGTGCTACAACAAGATATTGAGGAAAGTAGTTGAAATTGAAAATGTCAAGGTTGATGAAGACATAGCTAGACCATCCAAAACCTGTGGATATGATTCAGATGATCAGAATAATAGTTCAGTCATAGGAAAGAAAGTTCAAACTCAAAATCAAGTCCAAATCACTCAGGTGAATCAAGAAAATCAAGAGGAAGGAACTAGTGAAAGTACATAAAAGAGATCACAAGAGCCAGAAGTTCAAGAACATCCTAAGACTCCAAGATATGTAAAAATAAATCATTCAGAAGATCAGATTATAAGTGATAATAACAAAGGTGTTCAAACTAGGAGAATAATTACATAAGAATATTATTTGATACTGAGCTTAGTGTGAATGAAGCATGCAAAGATGAACATTGGGTGGAAGCAATGAAAGAAGAACTACAGCAAATTGAGAATAATAATACATGGATTCTTGTTCCTAGACCTAAGGACAAAAATTTAATTGGAACAAAATGGGTCTTTTGGAATAAACTGAATGAGCAAGGTGAATTTGTTAGAAATAAAGCAAGACTGGTGTGTAAAGGATATTCACAGATGGAAGGAATTGACTTTGAAGAGACTTTTTCCCCTATTGCCAGGATTGAAGTTGTGAGACTATTTCTTGCCTATGTTGCTTACAAAAATTACAAGGTTTATCATATGGATGTCAAGTCAACATTTCTAAATGGCGAACTGAGGTGTATGTTGAGCAAACTTGATGGATTTAAATTGATTGATCAAGAAGATATGGTTTGTCGGTTGAAGAAAGCATTGTATGGACTTAACCAAGCCCCAAGAGTATGGTATGCCATATTGGACAAGTATTTTTTGAAGCTTGGATTCAATAAAGGTATTGATGATAGTCATCTGTATTTCAAGATTGATCATGATAAAGATTTGATTGTTGAATTCTTTGTTGATGATATCATTTTTAGAGGAGATGATGGTTTGTGCATGAAGTTTGTTGATGAGATGCGGAATGAGTTTGAGATGTCTATGATTGGTGAGATGAAATTATTTTTGGGATTGCAAATTACTCAATTAGATAAAGGGATCTTCATATCTCAGTCCACATATGTGAAAGAACTACTAAAGAAGTTTGGTATGGAAGATTTGAAGCCAGTTGGTACACCTGTGGTGACTGGATGCAAGTTGACACAAAATTATTGTTCTCCAAAAGAAAATCATACTAGATACAGATCGATGATTGGTGGATTGCATTATTTGACTCAAACTGGACCTAATATCATGAATTTTGTGTGCATTGTTGCTAGATTTCAAGCTGATCCTAAGGAATCTCATGTAACTATTGTGAAAAGGATTTTCAGATACTTGAAGGGAACAGTTGATTTTGGGTTGTGGTATCCTAAAGATGATGATCTTACTTTGAGTGATTTTACTGATGTTCATTGGGTAGGTTATGTGGATGACAGAAAGAGTACTAGTTGTGGTGCATTTTTCTTGGGTAAGAAGTTGGTTTCATGGTTAAGTAAGAAGCAAAATATTATTTCTTTGTCTACTATAGAGGCATAATACATTGTTGCTGCTAACAATTGTACTCAATTATTGTGGATGAAGCAAATGTTGAAAGATATGAGCGTTGTGTATAATGAACCTACTGCTATATTTTGTGATAATTCAAGTGTAATTAACATTTCTAAGAATTCAGTGCTACATTCAAAGACCAAGCATATATCTATCAAGTTTCACTTTTTGAGAGAGAAGGTGAGTGAAAAGGAAGTCAAATTGGAGTATGTGTCTACTAAGGAATAGATTTCAGATATCTTTACAAACCATTTTCCCAAGGATACTTTTAATTATCTCATAGGGAAGCTAGGGGTGATTACCCCTCCTAATCAGAACTACGATGCAAGTCATTGCATCAATCTGTACATTTCATAGTCATATCTTGATCTAGATTGATGTTGTGGTGGCTTCTACTCAGGGGGAGTAGTCAGATGTTCAAATATGTGGTTCAAAGCTTGTGTGGAGAAAAGAGATATTTTTCATTTATTTCAAAGGGTGAGAAGAGTCATGTGAAAAACTATGAATTATCTAAGGAAAAGATTCATGTGGGAGAAAATTTGTGAGTTGCGTCGATGGTGTTTTTCACATTATGTGTTGCCATCAATTCCAAAGGTGGAGATTGTTGGATGTTGTGGTTGTGTTTCTAATATGTGGTTTCCATTGATGTCAAAACTATTGGCATTAATGTTTTAGAAGCTATATATGTCGAGGATATTGAGAAAATTGTAATGTAATGAGTTGCAGGTTGTCGGTGGTGAAGTGAAGTTCAGTCGGTTGGTTAGCTCAGTATGTTGATGATCAAAGGTTGTGGACTATATCTAGTCAAGTATATCTAGTGTATCTATGTTGAGTTTTAGAGATCCGCATGAATATTTCATCATGTTATAAAGATCTATGTTCTGATAGTTTTTATGTTGCTTCAGTTGGTGTTCTTGAATGAAGGTTATGTGATTTTAGCAAGTTTAGTTGGTGTGGATGCTTCTCTGGTTATTCATGATGTTTTTGGATGTTTCTAAATCATTCTCTATCTGTGGCACACATCCGGGTTGATCGTTGTTCTCATGATTGGATATTTTCGCTTGCGTTTTCATGTTCTTCTTGTTCTTGGCCGACAGGGTGTTGTAGCGTGTTGTGGATCTTCAAGGAAAAATTATTTGAAGTGTTTTCATGTTTGAATATGTTATTTTGAATCTTCACTATGTTGTGGCTGACCTTGGTTCATTCGCATTAATAATATTTATTGTTTTGGGCCTACAATTTGTATTCATTTTATTATTTTGTTGAGGCTGACATGTAGAGATGTAATTCCTAGTTGCGGATATATATAAGCGATTGTTTATACCATTTGAATGTATGGTGTGCACGAATAATATTCTAAATATTTTGAAGGAATATCAGAGTGTGAATAAGAGTGAAGAAGAATGAAGAAGTGTTCATTTGTTTAACCAAAACTATAACCAGGCATTAGCAGATGCTACTTTCTCAGTTCAAATTCCTATGGATGTAATCCAAATATTTTGTAAGATAGTGAGTCTTCCTTTTTTAATTGAGTAGTGATCTCTAGGAAGTGCATTTGAATGCATGTGCATTCCCCATTCATATTTCTCTATACTTTCAACAGAGTATAAACTTGTGGATTAACCTCCATCATGGTTTTTCCCCTAATAGGGTTTCCACGCAAAAATCTTGGTGTTATGTGTGTTTCTGATGTGTTGATGGTTTAATGCTTTCATGTTTAATTATCAGATCTGAGAATAAGTTTAATAAGTGTAATTTATGTGACAACTAATTCATCCCCCCTCTCAGTTGTCTGCCCTTGTGTTGCCAACAAGTCATATTTGTCTCTTAGGCTTGTGTGGAAAAACTGGATGTGGAAGGTTCCACTCGAAAAGCCATTTATTTTTTTCCATTAAGAACGGATCGTGGATTGTAACATTCCTAAGACGTCTTCCTACACCTCCATCTTTGTAATGGTCTTATGTTTGGAAAATTTTGAACTAAGTTATTTTGGCCTATAGAAAATAGTATGAGGAGTCATGTTAGATCACCTTGCTTAAGAAATTTAGCCACTTTTCCAATTGTGGAAATTTGGCGTACAGAATCCACCATCGCGTGTTTCATCGAGATTCATGCTACTAAGAACATCTTGGAATAGACAGCATCCCACGAACGGAGTTCTGCATGGAGAAACCTACATCCCATTTTTGACTTAGAGTTTTCATTTCCCACTCAAGAGGTTCAATGTGGAAATGATAATGGAATTGATGCATACATCATCAAATCTTGGCATTAATTACAAGCGAAAAGTGTGGGGGCGATAGCCGCCAAGAAAAATTTTGTTTATGCTTTGTTGTTGATAGCGTCCTAGGTCAGTCGGCTTCCCACCTGCAATGTCCTGCGAGGAAGAACACGTAATGACTTTAGGACTTAGTTGTTTTGGGGTGTTATCTTTGACTTGCAGAAATCAATGGCATAGGGTTCATTTATCAAGATGCATTCAATATTTTTTTTGTAAAGACAGCTTGATTTCTATGGCCCCCCACCCGCAGCATCTCGCAGGGAAGAACCCACAAAGGGTTTCTAGAGTTAGTCAAGTTGGTGTGTTGGATGCTCGTGGAAAATAATGACTTGGAAGTTGTTAAGGATTTTCTAGGGAAAATGGCTTTAGGATAGCGGCATTACATAGACATCCTTTTGTAGAAGAGAACCCGCATTGATTTGAACGTTAGGAATATTTTGAAGTTTAATGGATTTAATGATCCCATGGCCTACTCGCAGGAATGAGAAAAGTGGAGGTCGTTTCCACTCATGTCATTAGGAAAAGACACTTCAAATATGGCCACCCACTTTCATAATTATTCCAATGGCTTATGCATTTAGAAATTTTAGGAGATTCAAGGTTTGCTATCGGTTAGTAAACTAGGGTTTCAAATTTTGAGTGCCACAATGCCTATGTAGCCATAATTCTCATCAAAATTCAATCATAGCATTGTAAGGTTTGATTTGATCATGTTTAATTAAAACCATCGTGAACTTTAACAACCTTCATCTATGAAATCCTAGCAAGAAACCCCCAATGAATTCAAAAAACAACACAGAGGTGAAAGGGACTAAGACCCATACCTGCTACCACGCGAATAGAGGAGGAAGATGATGCTTCGGTCATTGAGCTCACTTGTGAAGGTGAAAACTTGATAAACTCCTCAAATTTCAAATGCACAAGGTGAAAATGACAGGTTGAAACCCTCCTATTTATAAACTTTGGTGCCATTAGTGCGAGCATTTACTGCAGGTTTTAAAAAACATGCATGAGGTATGGGTGTGGAAAAATGAGGTTTCAGTGCTAGTGAGATGAAGGCCATTCAAAAAAATGAAGGGGGATGTCGTAAGGAATAGTACCATGAGGAAAAAATTCCAAAGATAGAGACCCAAAGAGAAATTCCCATGAACAGCAAAAGGAGGCACGGCTTCCATCTTGCGGAAACCTGCAAAGTTTTTTGCAAACTCCCTAGACTTCACAAAAATCTAGCCAAGTGGGATGTGTGTGTTGAAGGCACAACATATGGTGACTCTGCTAGGGAATTCTCTCAAGCATTCCATGGATAAGGATTCATCTAGAACCCAGAATCTCTGGTTTCGCAGACCAAGAACAAGACATCATCAAATAAACTCAAGGCTCAAAGGAGAATATAATCCTTAACTGAATCAAACCACAAGCATCTCAGAAATGTGTGTGCATGATGATTTAATTCCCTTCCCTTAGAAACTATAGAGGCAAGTGATCAATCAACCAAGATAGGCTATGTAGGTAATCTAGCTCCAAAATTAACCTGGACATTGCCCCGTTGTCAGTCAGGCTTCCAAAGCCCTGATGAGGTTTTTGTTACAATCCCCACGAACATTGCTCTATTGCCAACTGGGCGTCCATAGCCTCGATAGATTTTTTTTCACACCCACACAATTTCCTATTTATCAATTCTTTCTTTTCTTTTCCCTTTTCTTTCTTTTATTTTTTTTTTCTTTTGTACTTTCTTGCTCAATTGAATAAGTCATGAAGCCTATAGTGGGGTTTGAAGATTGCAGTGGTCACTGAAGTAGATTCAGGATTTTTCACTTGCCAAGGCCTCATGATGACTACTGTATAGCCCATTGGGAGCATGAAAGATGTGTGTTGCATGAGAACTGGGATAAATATGAAAGGATTCAGACAAGGGTTTCCTTTTAGGTCAAGAAATACTTCACATGAGGAAACCTGATTCATGAAAGAAAATAGAAAATCCTTGATAAATCATGAATACTTATTCAAGGAACAAACGTGAATGTGTAGCAAAGTGAACCCTTTGACCGTTTTGAGCACTGCCACCACATTAAGAGCGAACAACACCCTTAGTAAAATAGAACTAGCAAAAGCAAAGCAAAAACAAAAACACAAAGCAAAGCACCTACTCTAACTATATACAGGGGTGAGCTAGAACAGATCAAGCAAGTAAATAATGCTTCAAGTATTTCATGTTAATAGGTAATGGGACATCTTCTCCAATGAGGGTCTTTAGGAAAAAGGCATTATCTCCTAGTATTTTAGAAATCTGAAAGGGTCCAAGCCAAAGCTTGTTGAATTTATCATGTCCCCCTTTCTTCTCATGGGCCTTGTCCCAATATAGCACTAGACCAGCAATTTTAAAGGCCTTGACCTTGGCTCCATGATTGAACCATCATTTGATTATGCCCTGATGTTTGGCAAAATTTTCTATAGCTTCATCTCGTTTCTCTTCTAAGTGGAGCAGTTCAACCAAACGAGCTTCAAGACATTCTCCTTCCTCATAGAAGGTGTTGATAAATTGCAGTGTGGGGATTTTAAGGTGGATGGATAAAATAGGTTCCAAACCATAAACAAGGTGGTATGGGGAATTTCCTAAGGCTGCCTTATGTCAAGTACGATCTTCCCATAGAGAAAACCATAATTTAGGGTACCAATCCTTTGGTTTTTTATCTAGCAATTTACGGATAACTGTCAGCAAATTATTATTAGTGGATTCGACTAAACCCGTTACCCCAGGGATAGCCATTTGCTGAGAATTTCAGCACAATTCCATAATCAAAAGTCCAACTCACAAATTTGAGAGAGGAAAAGGTCAGACAATTATCACATACCAAGACAAAAGGACATCCAAAGCGATTAACAATAGAGCTATCAAGAAAATTAATTACTACCTCTTTTGTACATTATCTACAAGCAACAGATTTTGTCCATCTAGTACAATAATCAGTCACGGTTAGAATGTACTTATTTCCCATAGAAGATGGTGGGTTGACCAAACCAATGAAATCTAGTCCCCACTGGGTGAACGACCTTACCTCAGCAACCAAATGTAATGGAACAACAACATACCTCTCTCGGGTGGTAGCAGTCTAGAAAATATGATAGGCCTATATGTGATTGTAAGCATCTTTAAACAATATAGGACAAGAGTATCTAGCTCATAGAATTTGGTGGGATGTTGAAGGACTTGATTCATGCCTCGTTCCAAACTTATTGTGAAATTCCCTAAGCACTTTGATTTCTTCACCTTTCTTGAGGCATTGAAGGTATATCCCTTCATGGTTCTTTTTGTACAACATGGCACCTTTTAGCATATAGCTACTATGTTTTAGCCATAGAACTCATTTTTGGACTCTTATAGGTGTGGCAAGCACTTTTGGTTTAGAAAATAATATACAATGTTATCATACTAGTCATCTGAAGAAACATCCTCTAGGTTGTACTACTAAGAAATGAGTTCTGGATCAATTTCTTCCATTGTGCATGTGATAGCTTGACCTCAAACCAACTTCATTAGTTGTATCTCAATATCATACTCCTGCAGTAATGTAACCCACTTTTCTCACCTTTCCCCTAGCTCAGACTGCATCAACAATATCTTAATTTTCAGTTTTGGGACAATAGCAAATACCTTATTCCTTAAGATGTAGTGCCTAGATTTCTTGACTCCACAAACTAAAGCATAAGCCTGCTTTTCAACATTGGGATAGCACAATTCGGCATCTTTCAATGAGGCACTAATGAAATAAATAGGATTCTCACTTCCTTTGTCATATTTTTGTGTCATCATGTTGGCACACGAATGATCTGAGGTGAATGAGTATATATAGAATGGATTTGCATAGTCAGGGCTGACTAATACAAGAGAATTTTTTATTACCTTCTTTTCTATGAAAGCCTACTTTGACTCTGGTTTCCATTCAACCTTAGTGTCCTACTTAAGCATGGAATTCAATGGTTTCACAATTTCAGCAAACCTTGTGATAAACTTCCTTACAAAGTTGATCTTTCCAAAGAAAGACTACATTTCTTTCTTGCTCCCAAGGGGTTGAATTTTCAAGATAGCTTGAGTACATTCTAGGTCAATTGATATACCACTTTTTTAGATTACATGTCCTAGAAACTTTCCCTTAGTCACTCTGAAGATTCATTTTTTGGGGTTCAATGAAATACCAAACTCCTTGCACTTCCGAAACACTTTACACAAATCAGAAACATGATAGCCTCTCTTCTTGGAAAACACCATGAGATCAGCCATATAGATGATAATGCATTTACTAATCAAATCCTTGAAATCAATGTCCATAGCATGTTAGAATGTCACCCGTGTGTTGATTAATCCAAAAGGAATCCTTCTATATGCAAATTTACCCCATTTTGTAGTGAAGGAAGTCTTGTGTCTGTCTTCATACTACACCATCACTTGATTGTAACTTGAGTAACCATCGAGGAAGGACATCATCTGTGAGCCATTGACAATATGCAACACCTCATCCAATGAAGGTACTGGATAGTTATCCTTTTCTAAAGATCAATTTAAATTTCTAAAATCAATGCACAAGAGAATTTCTCCATTCTTCTTCCGAACTGGAACCATATTTTCCACCCATGTGGAATGTTGGGCAGGGAAGATGATACATGCAAACAACAACTTATTCACTTCTTTGAAAATAATAGGTTCCAGTAGTACATTAATTGGATGTTGTCACTGCCTAAAGGGCTTTGCATCTAATTTGAGGGGGGCTAGTGTCAGTGATTATTAAGGTTTCATATGTCTTGAGGTCCTCATAACCCTAGGCTATTACATCATGTTATGTATGTAATACATCAATTATTCCTTTCCTCTGGAGTGTAGACTTTTCCAATAAAAACATTCTTTATATTTTCTGCAGTACCCAAATTATGTGCATCACATTGGTTGTCTATGGATTCCCTTTTGGCTTGCTAATCCTGATCCCTTATATGGTCAAGGTCAAGGATCCTTTCTGACTGGACCATACCTTTGGGTATTGTGTTGGTCTTCAATTTAACGACCCCTTCTATATCAAGTTCAACCTCCTCAGGTTCTACTTCATTTATGATCTGAGAGGCAAACACATATGAGCTGGTGGAAAAGTCCAAGATATACTTCTCATCCTTGAACACTTGGAAATTAGTCACATTTTCAAGCATAGATGGGGTGGGGCTGAGTTCTACTATGAATTTCCCCAAACCAGTTAGTGATAAGGGTTGCAGGGTGTTGGCTTCTTGTGCTAATGCGTCACCAGTTTGGTTTTTACCTCAAGGAATCAGTTGGATATTAAATGCATCAAATACCTCTATTAGGTCCCACACCCTATGCCTATAGTTGGATAGCTTTCAGTCATGGCATCATTATAATTTTCTAACCTGTTTGACCACTAGCTTTGAATCTTTGAATAACTGCAACATTTTAACCCATTTTTGTAATGCCATTAGCAACCCATGCACTAGCGTCTCATACTCTACTACATTATTGGTACAATAAAATTGCAATCTATGTGTAGCAAAGAAGTTCTTACCTGAGGGACTAATCAACTAGAAGCCCACTCCTACTTCTTGCTTGGATTTGGATCCATCAAGCGTAGCGTCCAAAATCTAGATGGGTGTCCTTTCTTAGAACTTATAAAGCAGACTTCACTCCTCAATAGTGAACCCAGCTCTGTATTATCTTGTTGTTTAGATTCTAATTGGTTTTGGCCTCATGAATTTTCCATATGAACTACTGAAGTGAATTGCCTTTTGATTTGACCTACAAACATTTGGAAAACACAGTAATTGAACTCAGAATGATATGCATCATGTATTTTTCACCAATTGGGTAGTAGAAACTCCTTGAAATCCATCCTAGCTCCTAGATCAAGTTGATCTTATACACATTTTTGCATCAATTCTTGGAAGCTATCAAATAGCCCCAGGTTGCGATCTTCTTGGAAATATTCATCATCAGATTCAACTGTCACTTTGGTGTTGCTGGGAAGGGTAGCGAGATTTTTAGGTGCATGATATAGCACAAGGACTTCTTCTACCTCCTCTTCTTCACCTTCATATGTGACTAGGAGATAATTCCCCAATTCTATTTCTACAAACAACACTTCATTTGTCTTGTTGTACTCAGTTATCATAAATCTCATCCTATGCTCTCATTTGATCTGGATCTGATAGGGCAACCCCTTCCATGGCAGGGCCACATATGTGAATGATCATTTGAGGCGTAACCATTAAGAGCTCAGGTGAAGTCTCTTCCTAGAATCATGCCATAGGTGTCAGGGATATCTACCACTTGGATATTGATGACTTGGTGCACCCTTGGATTTGATGCCACCTGCATTGGAATCCTATTAAATTCCCCTACTACATTCACCTCAATCTTATCTAATTGTGTTACCTTGTGTTTGGATGGGGTAGGACTTATTCCCAATGCCTATCACACTGCAAATGGCATGATGTTTGTTGCAGCTCCAGAATCTAATAAGTAGTTGTGTATATTTTTACCAAACACACAGATAGTTATCAAGAAAGGAGGAGTCTTTAGCCAAGGAAGAGGCTTGTTGAAACATCGACTTGAGCAACTTGGGCTTTGTCTTTTTCTGCACCTTTATCCTTTGTTGATGTCTGGTTTTGATCCTTCGCTGCTTGCTTGTCTGGACCTTTAAATGATTGTTGATCAAGCCCTTTCCCCACAATTTCTCTTATTACTAGTTCACTCATGGTCGTGTCAAATTTAACTCTCTTCCCCATTGCCTCTTGTGAGGCCTTGAAGGGTGTCATCCCAGTTAGCAATCTGAAGAAGGCATTTTGAATGGCAAGTACCCTTAATAATTCAAAGGCAGACAAACTCACTTTCACCTTCTTGAGCTCCTCTGCCATGTATTCTCCCATCTGCTCAACATCTACTTCAGATGGATTGCTCTTGGTGGAATTGAGTTGGGACTCTTTAGCAGGCTTAGGTTTCCTATTCCTATTGAAGTATTGAGTAGGTTTTTTTTTAAGGCGAGTTGTTTCTTGTGTTTCGGTTAGATGGCGTATTAAAGTTATTTGGTGATATGGAATTTTTAAATGGACCACCTGCCTATCTATTCCTCAAATTATAAGGGGTTTAGTGTTGATGGAACATCTGAACCTCTTCCTCTCATTGTTCTTCCTCATCCCTAGGACCATTATCAATTGAATCACAAATTTGAGATAGAGTTCCTTTGTTACATACCTCATTTATTTTGCCATCTTTTTCTATGGACTCCCTCTTTGGTTTATTCTTGTCGCTTTGAGGGAAGGGTGCCTAATTAACAACTAAGATGAAATCATAGAGCTTTGAAGTGACTATTCTCTGCATCGTGAACTATCAGCAACATTCTACACCTCCACTTGGAAAGTTTCAACGGTAGTCTAGAGAATTTTGGACACTCTAGTTTTGAATGTCTACTAGTATGGTGTATTCTACACCGCCCTAATAAGGTTTCCTCAGCCAAGTACACTCCACTTGTCGAATTATCTACACTAATAGGTGATTCAAGTGATGTTGGAACCCCTCCATTATTTGGCCTAGTATTCCATGTTCGATTCTGCCTCTGGGGCTACCTTCTTTCAAAAATTTGCCTTAAATTTTGACCGTGTTCATAACTTTTCCCTTGGGTAGGGCATAAATCATGGTTGTCTCGATGATAGTTAGCTTGGATACTTCTTTGAGAAGCTTGTAGTTTATTTTTTTGATTTCGCAAGTGAGTGACTTCAGTGGTCATCTTCTTTACCTATTCAACCAGCTCATCGATTTTCTCCTTGTCCATAATACTCTGCATTGGAATAGAATTTTGAAGAAAAACAGGGTGTGCGGCAAACAAATTCTGCTAAGTGGCTGAAACTTCAAAATTCTGCAAGTAGGAAGGTATGTTGGGTTCTTGTGAATAAGTCTATTGATTTGGGATTGGTGGAGCCTGATTCAATGTGGGCCCTGGATGTTGCACAATGGGTAGTTGAGGAACCTGGTTCATTAATGGAGTTTGATTATCTAAGGCATGACTAAGTCCATGAATCTTCCTAGGGTTGGAAGTAGGCCCCAATGAAGGTAACGGACCTGCCAAGTGCTGCCCCAAGTCTGTGCTTACCTTAACTTCTTCTACATATGCATCTACCAAATGTACAGGAGGTTGATGCATTCGCTTGACTAAGGTTGAGGTGAGATTATCTAAGGCGACATAGTATACTCCTCTTGTTGAAGCATCATCAACCACGTAGGGTGGCTACAATCTCATTTATGATCGATGAAATCTATTGTTGAAGGAGTTGATTAATTCATTAACTTCCCTTCTAACAGACATGGATTGTTGGTACAAGTCTGTGGGGCTGACTGGCATTTTGAATTTCTACAAGAATGTGTCTTTCATGTGATCCCACAAGGTAATGGATCATATTGGAAAATGAATATACCAATAGAATGCTTCCTCTCCCAATGAATATGGGAAGATTCTACAAGCAACATCTTCATTTTCAATCTGTCTATCCTTGAGGGCAGTTTGGAAGATTTTTTATTTGTTCTTTAGCTATCCTCTAAGGATCATTTGTATAGAATTTAGAGCAGAAATTTTTTGGATTTTTTAGCATATCATGGTAGTCATTAAAGGACAATAGTTAGGTATTGTTTCCCAACCAATCCATTTTTGGAGGTGGGGTTGGTAATGGATGAGTTACATCAATTTTTGGTTGGAATGTAATAGTTTGTATATAGTTGGTAAATGGAGAAGTAGTTGATCTGAACGAAGGAGATGATGGAGATGGTGGAGATGGAGGTCAAGTGGGTGGTGTTGATGCTGAAGCTTCCTCTTTCTTGGCTCTTCTATCCCTGGTAGGGGTCTTTAATTCTTGAAACTCTCCTTTATCTACTGTAGATCTGGTAACCCTATAGAATCTTTGTGGAGAGAATGACCATATTCAATCCAGCTTCGTCCAGCTACCCTCCTCCTAGCACCAATTTTGTTGATGGATTTTTTTTGCACCTCAATATAGATAGAACACGAGTGTCCTATCTCTATTGAAAGGAAATTACCTATAGAAAAATCTTCAAAAAACTACCCCAAGGTTTCTCGGATGTTAGGTCATGACAATGTATAAACAACTCAGTGATGATGTGTGATTTGTTGGTAAACACAAGGGGCATTTATGGTTCACAAAGCATGGAAGTTATGGGTCTGTAATTAAGTTTCAAAATTTTGAAAATGGGGTATAGTGATTGCAAATTTAGAATAGCAATCTGAAACTCATTTTTTTCATCATATATGGCATCATGATGATGTTGGAAACTTACATTTAACTCATATTTTAAACAAAGAGAAAAAGATGCAAGGGCTTAGAGAAAGTTATTCTAATTCCAAAACCTATGAATAGTAGAAATAATAAGTTTTATAGTATACAGACTCCCACAAACAATTTTTTCTTAACCAAGAGTAATCTACAATATCACAAAACCAGTGCAATTTTCTAAGATTTACTTCATATTTTTAGACTGCAATATGAATATATGATGCATACACATACACATACACATACACATACACAGTTGAAGTTAAGTGTACTAAATAAATGAGCTCATACTAGCTTAACATAGTAATCTATCATCAATAGAATACCAAAAGTATGAGCTAGAAGTGCATCAAATACTATAACACACAGCCACCATTAAATCCATTCAGTAACTGACAAGCTGAAATAGAACTTAAATAGTAAATAAGCTAAACTGAAGCTAAACTGTAGTGAAATATGGAGGCTGAATCATGCACACATAAAGATAAATACAAAGAAATAACCAACTTTCAATGCTTTCTTATATATATTGTTGCCAAATGTCTTTTACAACAACTCATCTATCCCTTTGAAAATGAGAGGATGCCCCTATTTATAGCTTTCTAAAATCCAAATGAATGACCAAGATTAATTTACAATGAATGGCCCAGATTCATTACAACTTAAGGTTTTCACATCAAATCCAAGATAAGTACAATATTTTACAATATAAAATTAACAACTATTCGTCTTTTCCCTATTTTGTCTTTTAGCCAATTTTGTCTTGTATCTTATTTCATCTTTTAGCTACTTTAAGTTTTTATCCTTTATTATAGAATTTTCAGCCTCATTTTGCACTAAAGCATAGTGGAAAATTTTCCCTATGATATCCAAGAGCTTAGCCTGCTCCGAGAAGTCAAACTTGTTGATGTTGTAATCAACCATTCTGAATTCTTTTGTCAGCTCCTCATACAGGCCTGCATACTTATTACCTTTTTGAATGTTTTTCTCTAAGAGGGTGAAGGCTCGTGTAGAAAAGTCCATGAAGCTCCCAAATAGAGTTTATTTGGCTCCCTGCTCCATTCTCTTTTGGAATTCACGCGTTATTGAATCACGATCCAATTCTTGAGGTGAAATTTTAGCTCCTGCTAATAATTCCATGATCTCATTGCATTCAGCTAGACCTTCAAGGATCCGAGCAAAAATGAAAACCATCTCAATCATTTCCTTCTCCAACACCCCTTCTCAAAATTCAAAATTAAATAACCAGGCCTCAAGAAGCCACTAGTCCTCCTTCGGCAAATCCAATTCCTTCTCCCAAACCATTGCGGATAGCTTTGGAATGCATTTTGGTTTGGGGCATGTAATATTGTAAAGATTAGGAAAATATTTACATGTCTCCACCACCTTCTTGATTTCAATTTTCAAATGCAAGAAATGGTTGTACATTTTTACCCCATAGAAAATAGCCTTACCACCCAGGTCAGTCACTTTCTTGAGCTAATTTGAGGTGGACTTGGTCCAAGTTCTCATTTCCTCCATTTTACTAATTTCTTCTTTAAATAATATGGTAGGTTTTGGGGACTCTGTCAAAACTTCTTCTCCAAATGTGGCCCATTGTTGTATAAAAGCGGTCAATTTCGCCACGTGCGCTTTCAATTCTTCCTTTGTAGCCTGATCTTTATCTAGTTGTTGCAGGATGGTAGTGACAGACCCTTGGAATTCAACTATCTTTTGGGCTCTGGAAGCAGGGCCTAGATTGATGGTTGTTATCTGGTGGTCTTTGTCCTAGATGGTCCTTCCATCCTCATCCATTATCGAGGTCGCCACTTGGAGTATGTGGGATCCCAATGCATCTGTCGTGATATGGGATCTAATATTGGTGTAATACCCCTTCGTTTTGTCCTTTTGTTTGAATAGTGTTCTTCTCTTTTATGTTGCACTTTCTGTTAGTACCTTGACTATGGTACTCGGCTTCTATTTGTTTGCTATCTATAAAGCGACGTTAATATTATTTTTTGATGTGATGGTATTTTAATATGATGTTATCTTTATGGCATGTTTTGAATTAACAAAAATGGATATTTGAATTAATGATGTTTATGCTTTGTATTATATTAATATGTTAGATTTGTCAGCTAGTTACATTGTATTGGTGAAGGGGACGGTATCGCATCACTCGCTTGCGAGCGCCCTGCGATTCCATGATTTTCTCTTCACAATGTGTTTTATTTATGACATATTTATGCATGTGGATATACTCTTTGTTCGCAGGTTGACAGGTACAGGACATCAACTCCACCTGGTTTCACAGATTTGAGCGTGTCTAATGTCCAACGGTATTCGATTGGGAGATAGTAGCTAGGTTTTCCATGCCAAGTCGTCACCCTAGTCATAATGTGTCGTCAGGTGTTAGTCGGGTTGTGTTGCTTTGAATATTGTTCCCTCTCTTTGATTATTAAATTGCAAGTTTAAAAAGGTAATTGAATGGTTTTATGCATATAAGCTGTTGATTAATTGGATCTAGAATTATGTTAGTAAGGTAATTTATTTTATTATTAATTTAATTTAATTAATAAATAATTTAATCGTTGATTAAATCTATTTTATTAATTAATTAAATTTTTGATGCTGAAATAAGTTAAGTTATTTATTTTGAAGTTATTGTTATATTGGTTAAAATTGAAAATTAAAAGAAAATGTTTCAAATTTCATTTTAGAAAATTTGAATGCAAAAAATTGAAATTAGAGATATTTTCTATTTCTGTTTTCTGAAATTGATGAGGGTGGTTGCACTGATATTTTGGAGATATTTTGGAGTTTTCTCTATTATTGAATTTTTGGTCTTCACAATTTGGATCATGAAGTTTTGAAAAAAGATTGAAATAGAAAGAGGAAGAATTTTTGCATTTGGTGGGTTTTGGATCTAAGTTGTGAAAATTTGTGGAGCTGAAGTTGGAAGCTGAGCATCGTCTGGATCTCCTCACAAACTCAAGGAAATCAGGTTCATGTCTTAGAAATTGGTTGCTTTTGAGATTTTAAATTATATATGTTGTTAAAAACTTCATGTTAAAATTTGTAGCAAATTATAAACCCCTGTTTTATTTGAGTTCTCTCATAAAATTATTGTGTTCTTGGCTGAAAATGAGTTTTTGAATATTATTTTCTCAATAAATCAAGCAAATATCTTTTATGGATTATTAAATATATATGTATATATATATATATATATTGATATATACACATATATATAATATAAATATATTATATTAAAATGTTATGCTATTGAAAATGAATCAAAATGTCCCTTTGTGAGGGCGCGGACTTCTAAAAATCCGTAGGTTTCAAACAAAAAAATAATAATAATAATAAAAATAACAACAAAAATTTGGGAGGAAGCGGGGCTCACCTCCCCAACGCACCCCCCATGGGAGGCGCGTGGGGAGGGAGCCGCGCCCAGTGCTCCCAACTCCCATCCACGGTCGGCGCTTACACAGTCGCCACCGTCGCCAGTGGTCGGTTGTGCTAAGCACAGTCGCCGCCACCGGGGGGCCTGGCTGGTAAGCCGCCGCCCACGAAAAGGGAAATCCGTAGCCAGAAAACCGCAGTCGATGCCCAGCCATAACCCTAACCCTCAATGCGGCACGCGGCCCGAGGAAGGAAACGTGGCCGCCCCTTTTAAGTTATTTCTTTTTAAATAAAATAAAATATATTTTTATATTTAAATGTTATATTTTCATAATATTTAAATATTAAAATATCTTAAATAAAAATAAAGTAAAATATATATATATATAATAATGTTAATATTATATTTTGTAATATTAAAATATTTTAAATAATATTTTATATTATAATTTATAATATTAAAACATTATTATATGTATTATAATAAAATATATGTTTATTGTTGCTGGCATAAATTTATTATGTTTAAGGAAATGATGATTTTCAAAAGGTTTGATTTAAATATAAGTGAGGAAATTTAAACATTGTACTCATAGTCGAATTGATTAAATTATTATAGAATATTATATTGGAAAAGATAAATATTATATTTGGAGATATGTTTTTTTTTTTTTTACAACCAGACCATTTGACTTAAAATGATTTAATTTGCAAAAGAGAAATAATGACTTTAAAACGTTATTTTTCTGAATGGTGGAAATAAATGGTTATTTTATATTCATTACAGTCAATTAGAGTATGTGATATTGGATTCAAATTTCGTCCTTGTCCAATGGAGTCGTTATTCTATTATGTTGCATTAAGGCAATAAAGTACTAAATGTTTATTTTATTTTAATTACAAGAAATTAAGGATTGAATATTTGATTCAAATTTATGCTTATGTCTAAAAGAGACATTATCATATTAATTTTATTATGTCAATAATCTATGGAATTTTATTAAAAGAATTGGATTTAGGAAATCCGAAGTGGGTTTAATTCTTGATTAATTGCTTGTTTAAATATGTTTTCTTTTGTTATCGCCTTGGGAAATTTGTTCAGTAGGGGTTTTCAGTTATGTGGGTTGTCGTATGATGTTTGTCAACCTGTTATGAATTTCCTTGGGTAGTGCATGGCGTCTAGTCAGTGTTTACCCGGTTATCATGAACAGGGATGTTTTGTGTCTCCTTGGATTAGGAGAGGTTTATGTGATTTGTGACTCCTTGTAAGGAGTGGCCTTGTTGTGTTTGTACCTCCAGTGTTGGAGTGAGTTTCTTGTTAGGTATCTTCCTAGAGTTGGAGTGGTTGTAACATTTGTTGTGTGTGCACTTGGGTTCCCTTGGTAATTGGTTCAATTGTGTGTTGTCAAGTAGAAGAGTGGCTTTTGTAGGGGCCAAAGCCCAAAAAGGTAAACTAGATAACCTTCGGAGGTGGTTTAATCAAGTGATAACTAAAACAATACTTAGAAGATTAGGACTAACTTCTCACTAATCAAGATAATTATGCCTCACTCATAGACACAAGGGCTCGTTTAGACTTGGGATGAGTGGGAAGGCCTGGAATGGCAAGGTCATCTATCTTGTCTGTACGAAAGGTATTTGATTCCGCATGAGTGAATATGGGGGTTGGGATTCGGTTAAGGTCACCGGGATAACCCTTTGTGGGGGCCAGAGCCTATGAAGATTCCCAAAGGTAAACCCATGACGAGCTGTGTGATGACACTCTGTCTAGAACAATAGTTGGTATTTGACTTTATGGGTATGGTTCCCTTAACATACCTAATGTGACAACAGTTGTACTTGTTATATTGTGTATGGTTTTCTTAACATACTTGATCTGCTTTATTTATGGAAGCATTGTGACCATGATTGATTTGTATTTGAGTTGTACTTGAGTTGTACTTGAGTTGTACTTGTGATGTACTTGTGTGGTACATGTGATTGGTTGTGTCAGTTTGGGTCAGTGATGTGTTAGTTTGTGCCTAGGGGTAGATGGTCTTGGCTAGGATTCCTTGTTACTATCTCCTAGCACGGGGGGTGGGCCTTTGGGTTCCACTTGGTTGGGTGGCGTGCACCTAAATCCGTTGGGATTTCTTCTTGTTCATGTGGACGAGACTTCTAGTTGGACAGCTCGTGGGATTTAGCTTCAGTTCTTGCTTTTTATCATTTCAGTTGCTCTTGTGGCTTATTACCCCTCATTTGTTATCGAGGTGGAAGTTGTAATTGTAACCTTATTTATTTGACTTGCCTCATTCGGGGAATGAGAGATGTAATCTTATCGTTTAATTGTGAATAATGAAACTAGAAGTTAGCTCTTATGCTTTGATGTATTTATCTTATTTGGAATGTATGTGTTTAATTTCTTAAGCAAATAAATGTTATGGTTTAATTTCATGTTTTTTGTTGAGGTTCTATTTAACCTCTATCTCATAACCTTAGAGGTTGTTGGCAATGGGTAGTGAACTTGCATGTTAATTGTACTTAAACAAAAAAAAAATTAGTCCATTTAAGTAGTAAATTGCAACTTCCTCTAGGGTTGTGTGGCGGGGTGTTACAATTGGGCTTCTTCTTCTCTCGTGTCTTGACTTGTGCTCGAGCCAATATGGCCTCCAAGCAAACCTTAGGATCTCACTAGGAAATAAATGACTAATGACTAACACTTTTAGTCACAACAACTAAAGATGACTAAATTCTACTCATTTTTTGTAACACAACTATAAATGACTAATTTTATCATCATAAGTGACTAATTTGATCATCAGGTAAAAACACAACTAAATAATTAGTCACACAAATAAAAATTAGACAATATGATATTAAAGTGGATAATTAAAAAAAAATCGAACTGAGGGAGTGGATTGTATTATAATATAATATAATAATAATAAAATTTATTACAATACAATATATTATATTAATATAGTATGATATTATATAATATAGTATGATATTATATAATATAATATATATTATAGTATATAGTATGATATTATATAATATTATATTAGTATACAATATATATTATATGATAATATTATATTATTATACAATATATATTATATGATAATATTATATTATTATACAATATATTATATTTAAATTTTAAATTTTAAATTTTTTTTTGTCAGTGACCGCTTTTGACTGGAGCTACGAACCAGTGGGATCACAATGAGGGACCCCATCCCCAAGTGCATTCTCAGGTATTAACACCTCCCCTCTCTCTGCTTCGTCTGACATCCTTCCTTCATCTCTCTACTTCCTTTGTCATCCCTCCTCCCTCTGTCACCCCTCCTTCCTTCCTTCGTCTCTCTGCTTCTCATCATCCCTCCTTCCTTTGTCAATCCTCCTTCCTTCCTCCATCACTCCTCCTCCCTTCCTCCGTCAACCCTCCTTCCATCCTCCATCACTCCTCCTCCCTTCCTCTGTCTCTCCACTTCCTCCATAATTTCTCCCTTACCTCTCCTTCTTTCCTCTATTTCTTTTTGCTCCCTTCGTTATTCCTCCTTCCTCTGTCACCTCTCTCCACCTTCGTTCCTTTGCTATCTCCTCATTTCTCCTTCTTCCATCTCTACACCATTGATCCTCCTTCTTCATTCTTTGTCACCTCTGTTTTTATCTCCTTCCACCTCCAATTCTTCCTCCTCCCTTTTGTTCTCCCACCGATTGTTGGCCTTCTTCCCCATGTGTCGCATGTCCTCCTGCCACTGTTGTTCCACCTTTGTCGCCGGTCTCACCACCAATAATTGACTTGCCTTTTTCCCTCTCAAAACCTTTCATTACATCGTACGCCTTCCTCCATTGTTTCCGCCTAGTTCTTCCAAGCACGGTGAGACTCGAAACCTAGACCACTATATCAACATGGTGCTGCAACTACTGTTGCACTGTGGGGTGAACCCCTATAATAACATTATATTATTATTATATATAAATATAATATTATATAATAATATAATATAATATTTATATTATATAATATTATATTACTATATAATATTATATTTATATTATAATGTGTTTAATATTATATAATAATATAATATAATATTATAATATATTTAATATTATTGTATTATTGTATTATAACATAATATAATATTATAATATTATTGTATTATAACATAATATAATATTATAATATTATTGTATTATAACATAATATAATATTATAATATAATTATTATATTATTATAATATAATTATCATATTATTATAATATAATTATCATATTATTATAATATAATATAATATTATATTATTTTATATTATAATATTTTATTATATTATTTTATATTATAATATTATATTATATTATTTTACATTATATTATATTATATTATTATATTACATTATATATTATAATATAATATTATATTGTATTGTAATATTATATTGTATTGTATTGTAATATTATATTATATTGTATTGTATTATATTATATTATATTATAATATTGTATTATTATATTATATTATATTATAATATTATATAATATTATATTATGATATTATATAATATTATATAATATTATATTATAATATTATATTATATTATATTATTATATTATATAATATATTATATTATTTAAGGGGTAAACGCTTTTGACCGGAGCTATGAATCGAAATACTATCATTCAACAATACCACCCCCCAATGGGATTTGAACCTTGGTAGCAAGAACAAAAATGCCACCTATAAACCATCACACCATGCCAATACCGGCATATTATATTATATTATATTATAATATTATATTATATTATCATCAAGGAGGGTAAAAGTTTTATTAAATCAAGGAAACATTACAAAGCAAGGGCATTAAATGGCCCTATCAAGCTCGACCAAGCACTCCAATTGTTGAGACAAATCTGGGGGTAATTGGCCCCAATCCGCCAAATTCCAATCTTGAATATGATCTGACGCTCATTTAGCCAAGCAATCAACCACCCCATTCCATTCTCGAGGAATATGAGTGAAAGTAATATACGCCAGAGAAGCACAAAGGGTGAGAATTTGTTGCACAATCAAAGCCAGTTGCCAGCTCACATCATCCAAACACTGCCTTTTCAGTAAGTTCACCACAACCTGTGAGTCCGACTCACAAATGATTCTTCGCCAACCCAGTTGACTGCCCTGCTCCATAGCCAATAAAATAGCTTGAGACTCTGTAAGATTATTAGTATGGAGGCCCTTATACATAGAAAAGATAAACTGAACCTCTCTATAGCTATCCCTGCCAACACCCCCAATCCCAGCATGTCCCAGGTTTCCATGAGAAGAGCCATCAGAATTGATTTTTAGGACTCCATGAGCAGGAGGAGTCCATCTCCCCTCCCTATTCACCTTCGGGGTAGGATGTCTACATCTGTTACGCATGAGTTGTCACTGTGGAGGAGGAAGATGAAGACGATTGCAACAATCAACGTCCCGAGGATCCACCAGCACAGTCATATCACACTTAGCCACAATGGTTTCCCCAAGAGAATGTAGAATTTTCCACCAAAGGTGAGGGGCCCTCAGCAGCGAATCCTGAAAAATCTGCCTATTCCTTTCCAACCACAAGTTCCATATAATAAAGGAGGGCCCAAGAGCCCAAGCAGCCTGAAGAAAGGTGGTTGAAACAAGGGCCTTGCCCCACCGTTCCCCAAACTCCACCAAAGAGGAAGCATGCCAGCAAGCTATATTCCACACTCCCCACCAGAAATGCCAAATCTCCCTAGCATAGGAACAATGAAAGAAGAGATGGGAGACACTCTCTTCACTGCCATGACATAAAACACACATAGAGGGGCCATGAAAACCCCGCTTACATAAATTATCCCAAGTAAGACACCGGTTCTGAGCCACTAACCACATGAAAAAATTGCACTTGGGCCAAGATAGCTTGTGCCAAACTTGCTTCCACCAAGGGACCTCAGTGTCTCCAAACAACTATCTACCTAATTGCTTATAACCAGCCGCCATAGAGTACTTTCTAGACAAATCAGAACCATCCCAAGCCAAGACATTTGGGCCCCTTAGAGAATTACAAGCGCGAGAAGTCAAAAGCTCAAACAACTCCCACCTATCCCCCTCAGCCCCTCCAGGCAGCCACTCAGAAGGGTGCTTCCAGCAAAAACTTATAGCCAAGCCACCATGCTGCTCCACCTTATAATGCTCCATAGTATCCCAGCCAGCCACAACAAATACGTCACAAAGAGACTGGAGGTGAGGACAAAAAGAGAGAATAGAAGGGTGACCATCCCAAGAATCTGACCAAAAAAGAGCCTGTGACCCTGAATGACAGATCCAAAAAAACGCACCCTTAATCAACTGCTCCCCCACTTTCAAAGTATGTCAGATCATAGAACCACTCCTTTCCAGAGCATAACGAGGAACCTCAAGAGAGGTAACACCCCGAAGATATTCATGGTTGAGAATATGAGCCCATAACTGATGTTGATTGGTACACCATCGCCAATACAGCTTGGCAGCGAGAGCTTTCCCATTCAAAATGGCAGAGTGTAAACCAAGCCCACCCTCCTACTTCGGTCTACACACAGAATCCCACTTAACAAGGCTCCACTTGGAGGACAGCGAATTGCCGCTCCAAAGAAATTGGCGAGAAAGAGCATCAAATTCCTTAAGGAAATACATAGGAGCCACCTGAACAAAGCACCTATAGGTGGGGAGGGCCTGGATAACAGACTTGAGAAGAGTCACCCTAGCAGCAGTAGACAACCAGCGATGAGTCCAATGGGTAACCTTCCTTTGAAGCTTATCAAGCAACAACTGCCAGGAGGACCTAGGCTAACGGCCAACAACAAGAGGAATACCCAGGTAGACAAAGGGAAGAGACCCAATTTCAAAACACAAAATAGAATCAATCTGATGTTGGATGGCATGAGGAGTATTAAAGAAGAATATGGACGACTTTTGCTCATTGACTTTCTATCCCGAAGCCGCAAGATAGTCGTCCAAAGCATTCCTAAAGGATTCAGCCTCCCTAATACGAGCCAGTCCCATAAGAGAGGTGTCATCCACAAATTGAAGATGGGAAAGCTTTGGCAAGCCCATCCCCCACTTCCACCCATGAATCAAACCATGAGAAACCTGAGATTTAAGAAGCCGACCAAGCCCCTCCGCCATAATAATAAACAAATAAGGTGAAAGCGGATCTCCCTAACGAAGGCCCCTAGTAGCCCCAAAAATCTATGAAGGTTCCCCATTCACAATAACCGAAAAGGAGGAAGAGGTCACACAACTCAAGACCCAGCTCACCCATTCAAAGGAAAAACCAAAGGCCAATAGAATCTTCTGAAGAAAACTCCATTTAACTCTGTCATAAGCTTTGGCCATGTCCAACTTGATAAACATAGACCTATCCTAAGAGGTAGCCATGAAATGAATGGCTTCAGACGCAACCACCACCCCATCCAGAATTTGACGACCAGTCACAAAGCTGCCTTCCTCCTCAAAAATGATCACCGGCAGACAAGATTTGAGCCTCTCAGCAATCAACTTCGTAAAAATTTTATACACCACATTACAGAGCACAATAGGTCTAAAGAAATCAAGCCTATCAGCCCCTTCTTTCTTAGGAATGAGAATAAGAAAAGTAGCATTCATTGCACGAAGCATCTGCTTACTATGGAGAGACTCATAGACCACTTCCAACAAATCAAGCTTCACAATATCCCAAAAATTTTGAAAAAACTCAACTGGGAAACCATCTGAACTAGGGGCTTTTCCCTTGTTCATCCCAAACACCACCTCTTCAACTTCCGACAAAGACACGGGATGAATAAGTGAAGCATTCAAACCATGGGAGATTAAAGAGGGAATGCAAGTCAGGACCCTATTCTTCATAGCCTCCACAGGGAGTGAGTTCTCCTTTAACAGATTAGAGTAGAACTGGTGAGCCTCTCCAAACAAAGCCTGTTGTGAAGAAATCGAGAGACCCTCGAAGTTAACAAGAGAAGGGATAAAACACTTATTTCAATGAGCTTGCACCGAATGATGGAAAAAAGAAGTATTCCTGTCACCCTCTTGAAGCCATTCAATTCTTGTAATACCCCTCCATTTTGCTTCTTGTTCAAGTTGCTTTATGTTATGTTTGGTTGCAATTACTTTGATACTGAATATATTTTGTTATGATGTTTTGATCATTACTATTGAGCGACAACTATTATTGTGGGATGTAGTTATCTGATTATTGTTTCACATGTATTATGGATTAATGATGTTGTAGAATTAACATAAGATGTTATTATGAGATTACTAGATTATGATGGAAGTGTCAGTTTCGATGAGTGTATTGGTGAAGAGGACGGTTTCGCATCACTCGCTTGCGAGCGCCCTGCGAATCCGTAATTTCT
Organism: Sequoiadendron giganteum; assembly: GCA_007115665.2. Classification (NCBI taxonomy): domain Eukaryota; kingdom Viridiplantae; phylum Streptophyta; class Pinopsida; order Cupressales; family Cupressaceae; genus Sequoiadendron; species Sequoiadendron giganteum. Next base: position 398,511,903 of record CM021104.1, on the reverse strand, counting down.
TCTTCACGGTGTGTATTATATGCTGGATATATTGTATGATGTTGTTTACTTGGTTGCAGGATTGTAGGTACATGACATCGACTCCACCTGATTTCACAGGTTTGAGCGTGTCGATCCAACGGTTAAGTTGAACGGGAGATAGTAGCTAAGTAACATGTGTCAAGTTTACACCTTAGCCTTAGTGTGTTGTCAGTTGTGTGTGTCGAATCATTGTCTGTCTTGCTTTGATGTTTTTTAATTCTGAAGAATTCTTGATTTGGAAATAGATATTTAGAATAATTGCATTTAAATCATGTTGATGGTTATTTAATTTCAATAATGCAATGTGGATAAAAGTTTATATTTAAATTAATTAATTATATTTAAATTATTTAATTAATTATATTTAAATTATTTAATTAATTATATTTAATCCAAGGGGGTTGAGTTTAGTTATTAAATAATTAAATTAATTAATTAAACGTGATACAAGAGAATGAAAAGAAATAAAAGAATTAAAATTAAATTTGGAATTTAATTTCAACGTGTGGGAATTAAATTGGAAATTGTAATTAAATGTTTATTTGGGAAATTAGTTGCAACTTTGGAAATTAATTTATTATTTGAAATTGCATCTTAAATTGAAATTAAAATTAATATCTAATTTGCATGTAATGTGAATTAGGATTGTAAAAATTGAAATTGAAATTAATATCTAATTTCCATGTAATGTGAATTAGGGTTGTAAAAATTGAAATTGAAGTATCTAATTTGCATGTAATGTGAATTAGGGTTGTATTAGGTATTTTTGATTTATAAAGAATATATGTTTTAATTTTAGGGCAGTAGAAGGAGATTTAGAAAAAAATACATTTTTATAGCAGGAAAGAAATTTTGAAAAATTTGCACAAGGGTTTGAAAAAAGTTTTGATTGTAGAATTGATTGAAGGAAATATTGTTTGCATTTGTTGGATTTTGAATTAGATTCATTGGAGGATTGAAGAAAATTCAAGAAATCTTTGGAGGAGGCTTGCATCAGAAATTCATCTCTTCCTGTAGCTTCTTGTACCAGGTTTTCCTCTTTGTGTTTTATTATTCTTGATTGTTTTTCTTTAAAATAGTAATGATTAAAGATTTGTTTGTTAAATCTATTTTAGAAAATAGATTTGATATTAGAAGAAAAGAATTAAATAAATTTACAGCCTTTGCTTGTAAAAATTCTTGAGTGAAAATTGTGAAAACCTTAGTTGAATTTAAATTATTTGGGGAAATCGATTTTGTTGTTATTGAAATCAAACATAAAGATTGAACAATGCATTTACAATGTTTTTAGAAAATGAAACCCTCTGTTTATTATTAAAAAATCGGATTTTAAAATCTGCAGTATAGTTATATTTTTATGGTAAAATGGTCTGGTTGCGTCGCCTATAACTTCACTTTCACAAACTGGGTTGTCAGAAAATTTAAAGGGTTTTTGCATTTTGAAATTTTCTTATCCCTGTCCAAAAATCGTAAATGCTCAGATCGTAGTTTTTGAGTTATGCTTGAAACATGAGACTGCTATTAAGTTATTTTCCCATGGCTGTTCTAAAAATAAAATAATAATAAATTGATATTTATAAATATTAATATTTTATGTATTGTTATTATAATATTAAAATATTATTTAATAATATTTTATATTATAATATATAATATTAAAGTATTATATTTATTTATATTATTTTAAATAAAATTTGTATATTAGATTAGTGGAATTAAAATTATAAACGTATGGGAGATTATTGTTTATTTTAAAATGGCATGTTAAAATTTATTGAAGGAGGTATATATTTGATTTAAAGAATGCATAATTTAAAATTTAATTGTGGAATTTAAATTCATGTGTAAAAGGTCCAATTATTAATTTGATTTAATTGGAAAAATATATTTATATTTTGGAAAATTGATGATAAGGGATATTTTATTTTGAATTAAACAATTTGATATTCTGTAAAGAATAGAAGATATGTTAATGATTAAATATATTAATTTATATTTAGTATATATTGAAGGCATATATCCATTTAAGAGAATAAATAATATTTTATCTTATTTTATTATGTTGTCTACAAATTGGGTATTATTAGTGTTCTAAAAGAAATGATTAATATGTGTAGAAAATGTATAGAGAAAGATATTTTTTTAATAGAAGTAATTATTTGATTTAAAAGGAAAAATATTTATTTTTTCAGTATGATTGAAGAAACTATATTGAAATGTATATATATATCCATGAGTATTTTCAATTAGTATTTACCTTGTTTTATTTAAGTCCGTGTAATTTAGCTTTGCATGAAGAGTTTAAAAGATAAGTTTTGAATGTATGGTCAAAATTGATAAGAAAAAAAATATTTAAATATATTGAAGAATTATAGAAATATTTATATTTAAATGTTTGTTTTAATGAATGAGATTTTAATTAGAAACAATATGAATGTGTGGTCAAATAGATAAGCCAAAGATATTTTTATACATTGATGAAATTTCATGTTTTTAAATGGATAGTTGAAGAGACATAGACTCTGGATAGAAAATTGAAAAGATTGGTTGCAATAGTGTTAGGTTGCATTAGAAGTAAATTTAGGAACTAACTATATTGAAAAAGGCAAATAGTTATTATGTTTTATTTAGTTCCATAGAGTAATCTAGTCATTGTGAATGGAATATTAAAGAATATATGTAATTAAATTTATTAATATATATATTTGGTGTCTATATAATATGGAGCACATATATATATATATATATATATATATATATATATATATATATATATATATATATATATATATATTAAGTGTATAATTCATTATCGTATTTTATTTTAATGAGATGCATGCAATATATTATTGAATAGAGATTTAAAAATGGATTGATTAGTGTATATGGAAAATGGTTAGAGAAACAATATGTTATTATATTAAAATGACTGAATGTTTTAAATAGAAAATTGAATGAGGCGTAAGATTTGGTTAGAAAATGGAAAGAGTTTACTTGCATAGATTTGTGTCGATTTAAAAGTAAATTAAGAAGTTGTTTTATTGTTGAGACAATCAATTATGTTATTTATTAATTTCTATTTAGATTAGTTGAATCATTGTGATTGGATTATGAAAGAGATATGGATTTAGTATATCCAAAAGTAGTATCTTCCTCATGATTATCTTAAAGGATTTAATTCTCTGTATTCAGTAAAGGGAAGTAAGTTTAATTGTTTTAGATTTCCAATAATAAAAAGGGAAATAGGGGTTATGATTATTTTAGATGATCTAGTTATCGTGTCTTTGACTTTGTCAACACTACCTATTGAATGAGTATGGATTTAGAAAATCCAAATATTAGATTTGATTGATGACTTGAATGCTTTTGTTGCTATGTCGTCAAGTTACATTGTTGGTTTTGGGATTTAGTGTTAGTCCTAAATTATAAGTCTTCCAGAAGAACTTAGAGGATAAGGGTTGTTGAATCTTTATGTCATCCAGTTGTTTTCCCTTGGGTAGTGCATGGCGTCTTTTCAGTTTTACCCGATTTTCATGAACGGGGATGTTTGCACCTCCTTGGTTTAGGAGCGGATTATGGGATCTGTGTCTCCTTGAAAGGATTGGACTATGCGATTGTTGCCTCCAAGATGTTTGGAGTGAGTTTTCTATTATTTGTATCCTCCTTGTGTTGGAGTGGTTATGATGCCTAGTTTGTATGCACTTGGGTTCCCTTGGTGATTGGTTGTGAGTGTGTTGTCCATTAGAAGAGTGGCTTCTGTTAGGTGCCAGAGCCCAAAGAGGTAAACTGGATAACCTTCAGGAGTGATTTAAATAAGTGATAATTAAAATAATGTACTTAGAAGATTAGAAATAACTTCTCACTAATCAAGATAATTTTACCTCACTCATAGACACAAAGGCTTGTTTAGACTTGGGATGAGTGGGAAGGTTTGGAATGGCAAGATCAACTATCTTGTTCTTGCGAGAGGTAGTTGATTCCGCATGAGTGAATATGAGTGCCGGGATTCGGTTGAGGCCACCAGGATTACTTGTGCCGGAGCCTATGAAGGATGCCCAGAGGAGATCTCATGACAAACCTTGCGATGACACTCTATCTAGGACAACTGTTGTTAATTGTTTTATGTGTATGGTTTTGTGAACATACTTGATCTACTTTATGTCTGGAAAGCAATGTGACCTATGTCAGTGATGTTGGAGTTGTACTTGTATTGTAATTGATTTGTACTTGTGTTGTATTTGAGTTGAACTGGATTTGTACTTATGGATGACATTTATTTGGTTATGTCAGTTTGAGTCAGTATGAGTCCGCCTTTGGTTAGAGGTAGTAGAATCTTTGTCCATGTTACTTTGTTACTATCTCCTAGCATGGGGGGTGGGCCTTCGGGTACCACATTGGTAGGGTGGAACATGCACCAAAACCGTTGGGTCCCCATCGATCTTCAGTACTTGGTGGAAAGATATCCAGATGGACAGTTCGTGGTTCTTGTTGTAATTTCTTGCATTGTAATATTTTAACTTGTATAGGTTATTTTATCCCTCTTATGTTTATGAGGTGGAGTTATGTAATTGTAATACATTTGTACTAGTGTTTCATTCTGGGAATGAGTGATGTAACTATTGGATTAAGATAATGTTTATGAGATTGTATCTTGGTTGATTATCTTATTATGTTATGTGGTATTCTTATGATGTATGATGTTTATTTCATAAAGTTCATAAAGCTATGGTTATATGTAATATGTATGTGTGGGTTTAAGTAATCATAACCTTGTAGCCTTAGAGGTTGTTGTTAACTAGTAAGTGAATGTGTATGTTAAATGCACTTTATAAAAAAAAATTAGTTCACTTAAGATGTTAATTGCAACTTCTTTTAAGGTTACTTGGCGGGGCATTACAATTCTAGCCTTTTGTTTTCAGAAGATCTCTTCGTGAAGCTCCCATTCCTCCACCAGTTTTAGGGCCTGGGCCTCCGAAAAACCCAAATCCTGAATCTGGCAGGTAATAATAGCAAGGTGATCCTACGCCTCTCTTTTCCTAGCCTAAAAATTACCAAAACATAACCTATTCCAATGCTTTAGGTGATACTTGACATATTGCAACTTCTTAACCAGACCATACATGGCAGTACCATATGCAGGGGTGCCATCCTGCCACCACTTAGCAATAAGATCTCCCAAGGATGGGTCGCAAAGCCACATAAGCTAGAATTTGAAAGGAGGATTCTTTGGACTTGGGAAGGCAGAAGTTGAAAGTTTTATTAGCCAATGATCAGAGCCACACCAGTCTAGAATCTCAAAAGAAATAACCAAGCTACCTCTAACCCAAGAGCAAGAGACAAGGAAATGATCAAGCCGCTGGGAGATTGCTTCAAGCCCACTCCGTCTATTATCCCAAGTGAAAGTTTTGTTAGAGGGTTTAACATCCACCAGAGCAAGAGAGTCCACATTAGCCTGAAATAGGTCTGAAGCAGGACCAAGCCTAGGCAGCCCTCCCCTTTTCTCTTCCAAGCTCAACACTGCATTGAAATCACCAGCTAAGATCCAAGGCAAAAAGGGTGCACAAGACCTAACATACCTAATATGGTCCCAAAGCTGGGTTTTACCCCAAATGTCAATCGGAGCATAAACATTACTAACTAAAATAGTCTCCCCAGATTCCAAAACTGAAGCCACCACAAAAATACAGACTGGCTTGAGATCCACCAGCGAGGAATAACTTTACAAGGGTCCCAGAATAGAGTCAGACCCCCAGAGGCTCCCCTAGACCCAATACACTGGCACTGGCCTATAAACCAAATATGAGGGGCTTGTTGAAGCATGAGGTCCACCCGAAGCTTAGTTTCCTAAACATAGAAGATATTAGGAGAATGCACCAAAATCAAATCTTGAATAGCCTTTTGACGGGGGGTGCTATTCAACCCCCTTGCATTCCATGAGAGAATAACCATAAGGAAGGTTGAGAGAAATGGGCCTCCAGGGTCTTAACAGAACCAGATTCCACCAACAAATCTCTAGTAAATTTAAGCTTGTCAGCATCCTTCTTACAACCAGCTTTCAAAGAATTATCAAAATGTCCCTTCTTGAGAGGCCGTTGCTGGATCCCCAAAGCAGGAGATGCTCCCCTACCTTTACCTGAGGAGAACACTGCCTTAGCTAAATCTGCTAAAACAATATCATCTTGCCCATCCACAGAGGCCCCGGGAGGCTCAAAAATCCTCTGCTCTAATACCGGAGAGATATGCTAAACAACAATTGCCTGCTCCAGCCCTGTATCCAACCCAACATCCATACCCGTGTCCCTAGAAGAAATCTCAATAGGGATCCCTTCCTCCAGAGACTGATTATCCAGGGCCTCAAACCGATTAAAACCTTGGTCACTCTGCCTATCCTTATGGGCCTGCTTCTGACCCCTCCCTTTATTTCTCTACTTAACAGGAATAAAGCCATCCTTATCTGGCCCCCCCTCAGCCATAGGTGCCTTGCCTTTATCCCCTTTATCCATCGAAGGCCCAAAAGAAGGTGAAGAGAAAGCCCCAGCTGCTTTGGGTTCCCGAGGACACCGGCGCTGAAGGTGTCCGTACTCGTGACAAAAGCGGCAACGAAAAGGAAGGGACTCATAATCTAGAGATTGAATCCACGAGGCAGAGCCAATACAAATCTCTAAAGAATATGGCAAAGGGTTATTTAAATCAATTTCAACACAGATGCGAGCATAAGAGAATACCTTTTTATCCAAAGTATTTTGGGCGATGGCAGCTGGCGTCCCCAACAAAGCAGCAATCCGATGCAAAATATTCTCCCTCCAAAACTCCAAAGGCAGCCATGGAAGACGAACCCAGACAGGAACTCGTGTAGGAAGATCCTCTGTCGCATTAAAACCTCCATGCCAGGGCTTAATGAACAAGCCCACATGATTGTAGAAATATGGCCCTCCCTCAAAAACCCGATTGCGATCCGAGATGCAAGAGAAATCAACCATAAAATAGCCATTCCTAGCCACCAGTAGCTCGAAATCACCCTCAACCTGCCTGGTGCGAAGGATCCAGAACTCCGACTCCGAGAGGGGTACACAAATGCCCAAAAACTTACAAATCAGAACGTGTTGACTCCAATAAGCAATGTCCTCCTGAACTGATTCAAGAGAAATAACCAGAACAGGACGATCATGGCACCGCGGCAGGCACCCGTTCACTTTCTTGAGCTTAGAGCTCTCTCCTACAAAAGACGAATCCATCTTTTGTGCATGCATGGCTAAGATGGCTTTGGCCTAGCAAGCACCATGCTATTGGTAACCACAGCCATACCCCACCCCCAGCACTAACCCCACCACCTGCAGACCCACACCGCTTCCACCACCCACACCCATGCCCACACCTCACCTCCCACACCCCACACCCCCTCCTTCCCCCGCAGCAGCTCCCCCCCACATGTAGCACAAGAAACACAAGCCCTGGCCTGTTACAAGCCGCGGGCAAGCAAGGGTTGGTCATAGTCAAGAACTACGCGCCAGCAGCTTCAATTCGCCATATTATAATATTATATTATATTATATTATAATATTATATTATATTATAATATTATATTATATTATAATATTATATTATTATACTATATTATAATATTATATTATTATACTATATTATACTATATTATAATATTATATTATACTATACTATATTATAATATTATACTATATTATACTATACTATATTATAATATTATACTATACTATATTATAATATTCTATTATACTATTATATTATACTATATTATATTATAATATTATATTATACTATATTATAATATTATATTATAATGTTATACTATATTATAATATTATATTATAATGTTACATTATATTATATTATATTATATTATATTATAATATTATATTATATTATATTATAATATTATATTATATTATATTATAATATTATATTATATTTTATAATGTTATAATATTATATTATAATGTTATATTATATTATATTATGTTATATTATAATGTTATATTATGTTCTATTATATTATATTATATTATATTATAATGTTATATTATATTATATATATTATATTATATTATAATATTATATTATTATATATTATATTATATTATAATATTATATATATTATATTATATTATATTATATTATATTATTATATTATATTATATTATATTATATTATTATATTATATTATTATATATTATAATATATTATTATATATTATTATATTGTATTATTATATTATATTATATTGTATTATTATATTATATTATATTGTATTATTATATTATATTATATTGTATTATTATATTATATTATATTATATTATACTATATTATATTATATTATATTATATTTTATAATATTATATTATATTATATTATATAATATTATATTATATTATATTATTATATTATATTATATTATATTATTATATTATATTATATTATATTATTATATTATATTATATTATATTATATTATATTATTATATTATATTATATATATATATTATTATATTATTATATTATATTATATATTATATTATATTATAATATATATTATATTATAATATTATATTATATTATATTATATTATATTATATTATAATATTATATTATATTATATAATATTATATTATATTATATTATATTATATTATATTATTATATTATATTATATATTATATTATATTATAATATTATATTATATTATAATATTATTATATTATATTATATTATATTATTATATTATATTATATTATATTATTATATTATATTATATTATATTATTATATTATATTATATTTTTATTTTTTTTATTTTATCAAAAAAATGGGCGATGCGAAAAAAGACAGTGAAGCGATTCAGGAGGGCGTGGTAGAATAGAAGGAAGGACGTGAACCGAGGAAGGAGACCAGAAAAGCAAGCTAGAATCAGGAGCCGCGGTAGGAGAAGAAGCAAAGGCACGACACGCCAAAGACGGACAGTAGCCAGCACCAGAAAATTGCACCAAAAAAGGTAGGTAGAAACAAGGAGAAATGAAGCGAGGAAATGGATAGAACAATCCCCTTTGAAGAATTGAAAGAAAAAATTAACAAGGGATGGAAGGCCTACGGCAATTCCGGCTGTAACCAGGGTTTAGAAATGCATAGGCCCCAATGGGTGATGGAGAATGGTGTTTGGGTTGACAAATGTCATCCGTACTATCAACGATAGGAACAGGTTGTGATAGGTCATAGGCACAGGAGCAATAGGACCTGGTTAGGTCAAGGACCTCCATGGGTGAGACCCAATCGCTTTGCGCAAAGAAGGAATCCGAAATTCAATGGTGGCAGGAGGCGACACCCCACAAAATTGAAAGGGTGGTTCAGGGAAAAGGATGGAATGAAAAGAGACCTAACCAAAAATTGGCACCAAATGGATTCGACCAAAGCCCCATTACCCAAAGGATTAGAGTAGACTGCCAGCACGAGTAGGGGAATGACGAATAAAGGTAAGTCCATAACAACCTCCACACCATTTCTAAATGTCAATAATGAAGTAGTTAAGAAAACTCATGAAATTATGCAAAATTATTGAATGTTCACAAAATGGGGGGGAGAAGGACATAAAAGTTGGAAAGCCATGGAAGATTGGTGTAATTCAAGATGGGGGGAAAAGACATCGGTAAATGCCTTGGAAAATAATTGCTTTTTGATTAAGTTTCGTAGCCAAGAAAGGAAGAATAAGGCTCTAGAATCAAGACCCTATTTTCTGGATGGTGCCCAAGTTCACCCTGTGGAATGGAGGTCAAATTTTGACCCAAGGAAAGAATGGGTTGGGGAAAGTGTAGTATGGTTAAGGCTTTACAACCTGCCCTCGGAGTACTGGTCAGAAAAAACCCTAGAAGGAATAGGTAAACTTCTAAGCAACCTCCAAAGTATCGATAACATCTTGATGGATAGAAAGAAAGGACCTTATTTCCGAATTTATGTAGCATTATCTCAGGGGATAGAGGTGCCTAGAGTGATAAAAATCATATCGGAATCAGGTTCTTAGAGGTAGGAAGTGTTCAGGGAGGACACCCTGCATTTATGCCCTAGATGCAAATCAGTAAAGCACGATAAGGAAGATTGCACAGAAAAATGGGAGATCAACAACTCCGGGGCATCAGAACAGAATAAGGAGTTTTAAAAAAATAGAAACAAACCAAAGGGGGGTCAAGCATTGGAATTCAATGAAAAATAAATGGTGGATTCAATGCTTTCAGGACAGTTGGTGTACGAGCCAGGTAGGAAGTCACCCCTGGACTCTAGCCAAGAAGCAAACCAATCAGCTTGGTGGTTAGTGCAAGATATCCATGGAACCCATGCGGAAGCCAAAATTTGGGGGGAAGACAGTTTTCCCCATCTCATAGACATTAGGCATGAAAATCAGCTAGTAGTAACAATGGAAAAAGAAGCAAAAGAACAAAAGAAGGATGGAAGTGAGACAAAAACCACAAAATCACTTAACAACAACAAGGTCCTAGAGGAAGGATCGGTGGAAAATTAGGAGGCTGGGAGTGTGGACTCGGAATCAGAGTACAATGAAAGCTTTGAATACTATCATGAGGGTATACTGGCTGAAAGAGGAATCGAGCAAATACCCTCGGCAATAAAAACTCCAAGGATAAACTCAAACAGCCAAAGAGGTCGTAAGCCTAATAAGGAGAAATTAAAAGTGGCAGGGGCAGCCAAAGGTCAAACCAAACTAGGCCAAACAATCCTTAGAAACGGGAAGGGACTTCCCCTTCCTGGGGAACAATGAAAATCTTAAGATGGAACACTAGGGGTTTAAACACCCCTAGTAAATGGTTCCACTTCAGGCTCCAAATAGATAGCGATAAGCTAGACATCTTAATAATTCAGGAGACAAAATGGAGTAAGGAGGAACGGGAAAGAAAATTGAAGTGGTGGAGAGGTTGGGAAGGTTTTTGTAAAGAATCAATAGGGGCATCTGGGGGACTTGGGATATTCTGTAACCCTACCTCAGTATGTTGCATTCCCTTGGTGGATAAGCAGAACTGGTTAGCTGTCTCAGTTCGACTATATCAGGATAATTCAGAATTCAATTTGATCAATGTTTATGGCCCTATTGCACAGTAGATAAAAGGCTCCTTTGGGCAGAAATTTCCACCTTCCTTTGTCAAATAAAAGAAGTTAAAACTATAATTGGTGGGTACTTCAATGCTACTCTAAACAACTCAGAGAAGCTGAGCAGGCTACAAAATTTGATAAGATCTCAAGTAGATTTCCAGGAATTTATAGATCAAAATATGTTAAGAGAGATAAATACTAGGAATGGAATATATACTTGAACCAACAGAAGATCGGGCCACTCTAGAATAGCAAAAAAACTGGATAGGTTCCTGGTGAAGGGAGAGTGGATTCAAGGAATGAACTTGTTGGAGGCTTCTATTCTCCCTGGGAGTGGCTCAGACCATTTCCCAATACAACTTGTTCTCCAGCCAGATAATTTTAAAGGGGGATCTCCCTTCAGATTTGAAAAAATGTGGATGAGGGACCCAAGCCTTTATGAATAGATATTGTTACGGTGGAAATATGTTTGGATCGGAAACCATTCACACCTCTTCGCCTTCCAAAAAAAACTTGCTCATATCAAAACAAAATTGAGAATTTGGAACAAAGAACATTTCAAAAATATCTTCGAAGAAAGTTATAAGATAGAAAATGAGCTCAAAACCTTAAATGAGAAAATAATCAAGGATGGCATGGGGCAAGAGGAGTACCTAAGGGAGAAAGTCTTATTAGAAGCCTAAGCAGAATCTCTAGCAAGAATGAAATGTCACTGGAACCAAAAATCCGGGGAACAATGGCTCCAAGAAGGAGATAGAAACACTAGGTTCTTTCATAACTCAACTTTGGTTAAAAGAAATGTGAACAGAATAGCAGATTTGGTGAGAAATGATGGGTCTCTTGCCAAAAATAATCAGGAAGTTGTGGGGTACTTTGAGTCACTCTTTAAAAAAGACGATCAAGGGGATGTTGGAGTAAGGGAGGAGTTCATCAGGAGTATACCGAAACTGATTTCAAATAATGAAAATTTAGAACTCACTAAATCTATAAGTATGGAGGAAGTTAAAAAGGCAACTTTCCAACTAGGAGCAGACAAATCCCCGGGCCCGGATGGCTTCCTGGCATCCTTCTTCCAGACTTACTAGGAAATAGTCAAAGCAATAGAAGAGTCAAGGAAGAAAAAAGCTATGTTAGGAGCAATCAATCATACCTTCATAGCACTTATCCCAAAAAAGGAGGCAAACTACATGGGAGAATTCAAGCCAATTTCCCTCTGTAACACAATTTACAAAATAATCTCAAAAATCATCGCTAATAGGATCAAAAAGGTAATAAGTAAAATCATCTCAGAAGAACAAAGTGGTTTCATTCCAGGTAAGTCAATTGTGGAAGGGATAATAGTGACTCATGAAACAATGCACTCAGCAAGGAAGTTAAGACTACCAAGCATGATTCTGAAATTAGATATATTAAAGGCTTATGATCGGGTGGATAGGCAATTTTTGTTAGATGTACTAACTGGATTTGGTTTTGATAAGGAAATAGTTGGCTGGATCAAAAGTTGTATAAATGGCCCAAGATTTTCAATACTAATAAATGGAGTAGCCCAGGGATTCATTGATTCTACTCGGGGGATAAGACAAGGTGAACCACTTTCCCCATTTCTTTTTATCATAATGGCAGAAGGCCTAGGCAGAAAGATTTTCCAATCCAGAGAGGAAGGCTCTTGGAAAGGAATTGAGGCAGCACCTGGGGTAGGAGCAAGTACCCATCAGCAATTTGTGGATGACACCATCCTCTTTGGATTAGCCACAAGAATGGAGGCAAGGAAAATCAAAGAAGTTTTGAACAATTACAGCAGAGCTTCCGGCCAAGCCATCAACTAGAGAAAATCAGAAGTCTTCTTTCTCAATACCCAACCTAGCCTCCAATGCGTCCTCACAAGAATCTTGGGTATCAAACCGGCCAACCTTCCAGGGAGATTTCTAGGAATTCCATTATTCACCGGAGATAATCGCACCACCTATTGGGACAGACTAGTAGGAAATTGCAAAAATAAAATGGATCTATGGAAAGGTAAATGGTTAACATCAGTTGGTAGGCTTATCATGATTAAAACAGTTTTGGCAGCAATCCCCATCTACTTAATGTCCTACCTAAAGATCCCTGAAGGTATCATCGATCAACTAAATCAAATTATGAGAAAGTTCTTTTGGAATGGTCCAGAGAACCTAAACAAAGTACCCTTATTGGCCTGGGACAAGGTATGTAAACCTCAGATTTTGGGTGGTGCAGGAATTAGGCAGCCGAAGACAATGAACTTGGCTATGGGGGCCAAACTAGTCTGGAAAATGTACACAAGAAATCATAAATGGGTCAGAATCCTAAGGAAGAAATATCTTGACTCAAATGAGCCCATAAGCATAGTCAGGGTACTTAATCCTCCAAAAGGGTTGGCAATCTGGAAATTTATATGTAAATGCAGAGATATTATTCACAAACATGTCTCTTGGGAAATCCATAATGGTAGAAAGGCTTCATTCTAGGAAGACTCCTGGGATGGACACGCCAAATTAAGCAATATGTTGGGATTGAAGGACATCAAGGAAGAAACCATCAGAGTTTGGGGCCACAAGATAAGTAATTATGGGGGAGTTATATGGGAGAATGGTGTTAAGAGTTGGAGGTGGAAAAACCTAGACACACTCAATGCCCCTGCAAGACAAAAAAAGGCCCTAAAAAAGATAATGGAAGCCAGAACCTTCCCTGTCAATGATGGGGAAGATTTCTTGCAATGGAGTGCCTCAGTAGATGATAAATATAAAGTAAAACTAGGTTACAGAATCAAGGAAAAAAGGGTGGAGAGGAAATCGTGGCCAAATTCGCTATGTTGGGGGAGAGACATCCTACCTAAAGCCGAGGTGTTTTCATGGCTAGCCTCACAAGGAAGGATATTAACCCAAGGCAGGCTATCTAAGTTAGGTTTCAAAGGACCTAGCAGATGCATAATGTGTAAGAATAGGGCAGAATCTGCATCCCACCTCTTGCTTACCTACCCCTAAGCGGATTCCTGTTGGAAACACATCCTCAAATCTCTGGATTTCCCTACCCCTATTTCTTCAAACCTCTGGGATTGGTTAGCCACGTGGCCAAATAAGCTACATAGAGGGGTATTCGGCAACATATGGTGAATAATTCCATCCACAGTATGCTGGGAAATATGGAAGGAGCAAAACAAATGCATCTTTCAGAAGAAATCGATGGGGAGAGATCAATTAGCAGGTCGATTGAATAAGGCAATCATAGAACTTGCAAACAACATAGCAATTAACATTCCTTACCCAAAGAATGTATTCTCCAACAAAGATATTGAGCTCTCTAATAAGTTTGATGGGCTTCATATCCCCCCATTATAAGTACTCTAAATGCCCCACAGAAGGCTGAAATCAGGCATGAAACAGTGTGGCAAAAACCTCAACCAAGGTGGATTAAAATAAACTTCGACAGTGCCTCCTTGGGAAATACTGGAGTAGTTGGTATTGGTTGTGTGGCACGTGATTCTGAGGGGAAGGTGATCGCTCAAAAAGAAAAAAATATAGGCCATGCAACAAATAATTTGGCAGAAATAAGAGCGGCTTTGTATGGAGTCGAATTAGGAAAAAAACTCGGAGCATCAAAATTGCATCTACAGGGAGACTCACTAATTATAGTAAATGCCATAAGATTCAACTCCACTCCAAATTGGATACTAAGGAGATGGTTAAGCCCAATACAGACTCTGGCATCATCCTTCGATGATTTTCGTGTCAGCCACGTATATCGTGAACGTAATACCTCAGCAGATAGCCTGGAAAAGCATGCGGTAATGGAATTAGAGTACAACTCAAAAAATGACAACTAATCCAACCCCGTGGGAAAGGTCTCATTAACAATAATGAAGAAGCATTGGTAACAGCATCAGAACTCACAAATAGCAAGCTAAGTGTGACTGGGGTTTCGTGCGATTGTCACAAAACGTAGCCAAAACGTCCCTTCAAAATCTTGCAGATCGCCTCAAAGCGAAGTATAGTTACATCAAGTAAGTGGCCACGAGAACAAAGGACTGAAGTAAAGGATCATTCATGTGAAGCATTGGTGCCTTTAAGGCAAGTACAAACCGAAAAACAGCTGGCTATAAGAATAGCTAGTTAAGTGGTAAAATCATAGTAGTAAAAGCATTTGGAAAGGTTGGCATTAAGCAATGGATACTCCGGTGTTCCTAGAAACTACTACCACCATGGTTCCTTTCCAGGGGGAAGTAACAGATATTAGGCTTCGTGGAATCCTGACGGTCAAGGATAAGTTGGTAATTCATGCAGTGAAAGAGGTTCTGGGGAGGGAGTTCATTTGGTCCTTCCACAAGCACCACCTCAACATAGATATAACTGAAATGTTTCTAGAAATTTCTCTCTACCAGGGAATGACGAAAGCCAAGGTAAAAAATCTTTGTTAATGCGTTTTCAAGCACGCCTACCTGGGGGAGATTGATGATGTCTTGGACAGTATAAACGATCAAGGTCAAATACCTATGCCGCAACATTACTACCTAGTAAAGAGGAGCGGTGGGAGGCCAGTTCCAAAATTCTCTATCCTGTGAGCCAACGGCACTGACAGAGCGTGGCACAGACATAGACAGAAACCTTAGTTTCCTCCTAATGGCGGCAGGGCTCACAGAGCCAATGTCAAAAGAAGCTTTGGGGAACTAGATGGCTAGGGAAGGTTTTGATGTGGACAGCGATGTCGAGGAGCACTTTGGACCGGCTCTCTCGATTCTCCCAGATTTAGGGGAAGATTGGATAGCGGATGATGGTCAAGACACGGAGGACATTGCAAATGGCCTTGCCCACAAAAAATGCAAAATGGAGTGCCCTGTGAAGAACCGTGTGGCGCATGCAAAACAAATGTGCAAGGATGCGTTGGCCCAGGGGTCAAGACATGATGCAAACAGTCCCCTCTTCACTGCTCTGCATGGACCATGGAAGCCGAAGGGAAGATGGGCCAAGTTGTCATGAAAAATGGTTAGATTAGTTAATTATTTACTGTTCAGAATAAGTATCTAGGACATTATAAGCTAGGCTGGTAGGAATGGAGCAATATAGTATGTCTCCTGGGAATGTATGTTGTGTTGAAGTTCAAATAGTGCCGAAAGGCGGCCATGTAATATTTTTTGATCGATGAAATAAAAGAAATCTGAAAATGAACTCAATCAGCAAGGGTGATTTGGGTATCTCTACCAGGGCTATAGACGTCTGGCTAGCAGTAGAGTGATACTTAAAGAGAACCAAAGGTATCTATGTCGGGGCTATAGACACATGTCTGGCAGCAGAGCTATGCCCAAGATATCATTGCAAGTTAGAAACGTAACTCAAAATTGGGTAGCTTGTGTAGAGTCTATTCCACTTTGATCATGACAACACTTATGGAAGGGAATGAATCATTTTCACACACAAACAGATTTCAGTTTCATCTCAGACCTCTGTCATTTCCCAGTTTTGATTGTGTTTGCACTTCTTAGATTGCCTTGAACGAGTGTAAACCAGAGATTTTGGGTTTTTGGAGGGTTACACATTTTAAAATACTTAGAGCATTTTCCCAGCTGAGTCTCCATTTGTTATGCCCTGCATACATGCCCCAACTTTTTCTTGGAAACATCGGGGACCCCCTCTGTTTTCTTTCATTTTGATGGTTTGTTTTTGTTGGGATCGGGTTGCGGGATGAAATCAACACCTGACACCTTTCGGGGTTTCAAGTTTTGGTTCTGCCTCAACTCCGATCTTTGTTTCCTTTGTGTTCCTTTTGTTTGGTTCAGGATTGGACCAGAATCGGAATAAGGAACCTTTCCAAGGTTTTTGTTCATGGTTCCATCCCGATTCCAGTTCCCCACTCTGCCTTCGGGTGTTGTTTGGGTTGAGGTGCCTCGTCGATTCCCGATCCTGATCCCCATCTTTTTGTCGCATCGTTTGCTTTTCATCTTTGGTCGTTGCATCGTTCATTTGTTTTGGTTGTTTTTGTTTCATCTTTGTTCTTGCCTCGTTGTGTCATTCGTTCATCTGGTTTCGTTTGTTCGTTTTCGTCTTCTTCATTTCTCTGTGTCTGATTTTACGTCGCGCGTTTCGTTCTTTCCTCATTCCTTCATTATTATTTTTCAATTTTTATGTTTGAGTCTCGAAAAATACAGAAAAATAATTTTAAAAAATCGTTGAAAATACAAAAAAAAATCAAAAATCAAAAACTTAGAACAAATAAAAAATAAAAATAAAATAAAATAAAATTTATTTAATTTTAAATTTTAAGTAAAATAATTTTTTAATTTTAGAAAAGATTTATAAGGTTAAAATTTAAGAATAAATAAATTTTAAAAGATTTTAAAATTAAAATAAATGTAAAATAACAATGATCTTTTAAATTTTAAAATAAATGAATCTTTTTTATTAAAAAAGAGATTTATGTTTCAAATTAGAAATATCATAAAAATAAAATAAAATAAGGCTAAACTTTTAAAAAATAAATTTAAAGGTTGATGTTATTCCCGATCTCGTAGCGGGCAAGTGAAGTGGGCCCACGAAAAAATGGAATGGTAAATCAGGTAAAAGAGAAAGGGGGTTGGACTCGGACCAAATTCTGGCATCAAAAAAAGAAAATTAAAGTTTTATGGTTCAAGATTGAACCCGATCCCACCACTCACCTCGGAACTGGATCGAACATAATTTTATGGGCCACTCATCTCGGACTCGGGTAAGCAGTGGAAGCAGGCACAGAAGAAAATGTTTTGGATTTATTTCGCTCTGCTCCCGCTCAAGGCATGTTCCTGCTCTGCTCTCGTAGTTGATCTACTCCCGTTCTGATCCCGCATACAAATATGTGTGAAGTATAGACATGGCACTCACTACTTGACATCACTACCTCTGAGAAATGAAGTCTTATGGAAACAATACTTGCAAAACATGCACAAAATGGATTTGTTGAAAAGGATTTTGAAACTTTTAAGAAAATGTGACGTCAAGGAATGTCATGTTTATGGATAAGATACAAATTGAAATTGATGAAGGGTTCTAAGAGACTTTTGAGAAGATGCAACAGGTAGGTGTAAAGAATATTTCACAACCATTACCAGCATCTTTCCTTCCTATGAACAAATAAAAATTTTAGAACAAAGTATGGGCGTCCTTCAAAACATAAGCAATGCATATGAACTGTTAGACAGAATGCCTCTCAGAAGTGTAATCGCAGAAGATGTAATGTTGCATGATATGCACACAAAATAGATTTGTGTGAAGGCTTTGTAAAATCCCAAGCAATGCTATTGGCGGGTGGAAACACCAACAAATCATGAAAATGGTTTGACAGGGGACGCATGAGAAATGTTTGGCTAAAGATCTCAAAATAAATGTGATCTTATGAGATGGAATAATCATAGAAAATGTGCATAATGAGTTGGTTAAATTGACTTTGAGAAAGTGATTACCCTGGTAAACACGTATAAAAGAATACGAGGCACGGGGTAATGTTTCCTATGGGTTTTTTCGAGGGTTGGCACTTATGTGTTTAGTATTTGGCATTAATTTCAACTCGGATCTTATTATTCAAATCTTTTTTTCCATGATTTGAGCATGTAGAGGGAACATTAAAGACAATTTGTAGAAATGCAAATACACAGAATGAAATCAATTAATTCTTTCATTTTTAATGAAATTGTTTATTTATGGGAAATAAAGTGAATTAATTAATTGAATAAATCAATTATGTATTTGTTATAAAACTATTAATCTGGTCAATTAATTATATCTTTTGTGATATGTGGAGGTGCTTGTCAAGTTCAAGATACCAACAATGCCAAAATTAAATGAGACATTGGTACCTTTTGGATTGAGGAGCATGAAGAAAAGGGATTTTAAATCCATACAAGACATTGGTGTTTTTTCTTAATTGATTGGAGTAAATCATGATCTGGAGATGATTTGCAAATCAAATATACAAGACAGGTGATTTTATGAAAAGATAATCAAGCTTGCAATGAACTAAAGATTTTGTGGGCCCACTTGAGTTCATTTTTTGGAAAAGGATGTTGTTGCACATCATGCAAGATGGAGAACTCCGGGTCAAAATTAGAAAGTTGCAATTGTGAATTGAAGTCGAACTAGAGGATGGAGTTTCAACTGAAACTAGATGAATTCAACCAAGGTCAAGGGAGAGCTAAAAGAGAAAGTTTCTTTTGAAGAATGATTGAGAGCTATAGCTTTTGATGTCTCAGTTTTGAGTAGAAATGATGGAATTAGATGAGATTTAAATTGTCAAATCTGCTCATTTGAAAGGGGTTAGAGTTTTAGGAAAAGAAGTTAGCTGATTAGAATTTAGCAGTAGGATAGATGATGCATTTTTTTCTGATTTTCTTAGTTTAGTTGAGGTATTTTGAGGATATTGGTTTCCGTACACTAGTGAATTTTTCAAAATTGTAAATGTTGTTTATCTATTTTTCAAACAGTAGAAACAGTCAGATTCAAACCTGTCTTGAGTTATGCTCTGGAATGATATTTGTTTGGTTTACTATTCAATCTAGAATCTTTCGAGGAATGAAGTTTTATCTTTTCTTTTTTTCAAATTATGATTTGCGATTTTCTATTAAAGTTTGCACTGTGAATGAATGTTCAACTTTGTATTTATTAAGGGTTGGTTTGTTCTGCAGTTTGGTTTTAGGAATTCCTTGAAGAGTAACATGTCTAGTTAACTAAATGAATCAACATTATTTTCTCTTTGTGTCCCTGATCTATATTTTTCCTTTTTTTATACCCCCTACTAGAGTAGGTTTAAATAGAAGTTCGATCTTGCAACAATCAAAAATCTCAATAACCAGCAGGCCCCTTGAACATTACAACCTCATTGACCGCTTAGCAAAATAGCACAGTTGAGAACCAACTACAGAGACCTTGGAAGATAGGTGATTTTAGATCAGTTGTCTTTTTCAGGAGAAATAGAGTAGAGATATTTTGTTTAAATGTTGTTGTGTCAATTTGGCCATCAACACTTTTCTTCTTCAAGCTTCAACTCTAAATTCTAAATCTTCTTCTTGAGTTTCTTGATCTCATCTAGGGCAGAAATAAGTTCACCTTCAAGATCAATTTCACAATTATCTTCATCATACTCTTGTTCATATTCACTCCCAAAGTAGTCTCCTTCATTGTCAACATTCTCAAATACAAAATCATCTTCTAACCTTGTATCTTCTTCAATGTAAGTCATTTCTTATAATTGCTTCTTCATCATCCTTTGTATTTGGTTTAGGTGATGCTTATTTTTTAGCATTTTGTTGGGTATTTCTTTTTCCTTTGTTTCTTTTACTTCTTGCCATGATAAGTACTCCACTACCAGGATCTCCTAAATTGATTAAACTTGCGCAAGGAACCTACTCCTCTTATACCACTTTTTCGAGTACATGACCACTAAGAGGGGGGTGAATCAGTGGTCAAATGAAAAAACCAATTTCAAAGCTTAACTCACTTGATTATTCAAAGAGACCCATTGAAAATACTTCATACACTCTAGATATTGTATACAAATTAGAACATAACACTTGAATCAAATATGATCAATCAATAACAATATAGCACACCACCAAGAGAAATCATAACCGAGGTTTTATGAGTGGAAACCCCTAAAAGGGTGAAAAACCACTCTAAAAATTTATTTCATTAAGCCTCACTAGCTAAAACCTTGTTGATTACATCTTGCATGCCTCAATGGAAATACAACAAGCCTCTTTAGCTACTCAACCTACCTCGTTGGCAATACAACAAGCCTCACTGGCTACTTGACCTGCCTCATTGCCAAACTAACCTACCCCACTGGCAAAACAAGCCTCACTAGCTACTGAATCTACCTCACTAGCAACCCAATATGCCTCACTAGCAAACCATCATGCCTCACTTGCAATCTTCAAAATAAAAGGAATGAAAATATAGAGGGTTACTTTGTTTCAATACAAATCACTACTCTATCTCTGCATCAATTCAGCAAACACCATCTCCCCTAAGAAAACTTTCAAGATATCACTCTTCTTAAACAAGAATCTCTTTATATCAAAAAATACAAACAATTGACATGGACAAAGAACTCTCTGAGACTCTACACACAACTAGATTGCAACCTTCATTGAATGACACAGAAAAACTTTAACAAGTTCATGTCTCCACATATACATTCACAACACTGACATACAAATCTTCATAATATTCTTACTTCCAATCAAACTTCTATCACCTGTGATTTATAAACACGATCAAGATATAAACTCATGTATACATGAATAGACTATTCTCAACATTTGCTGACATACTCATTGTAACCATCATTTGAATAAAAAATAAATGAGACAGCATTCATGTCCATTATTATGCTAATCAACCCTCACGTAGACATTTTTACAAATAGAACACTATTATGAAAACTTATATATTGTCTTTATTTCAATCAAGCTCCAAATGCCTGAGGTCTCATTCAAATCAAACCAATCTATAGAGAAAAACAAACTTCATGGTTTCAATCATACATAAATACCATTTAGCACTTTGATATCATGTTTATTAAGTCTCCTTCTCTATGTCTCATCTTCATAAACTCATGGTATCATTGCATTAAAAAAACATCTTTCACTCAAATCAGACCATTCTCCCAAAAAGAAGCATTCTCTGAACACTACACAAGTTTCTCCAATCCATCGCAGCTAACTTACAACTACAAAATTGTGTAACTAAAAAAAAACCTAATGACATTTCAAATTCCTGTCAATGTTCAAACATTGGGAAGTAACCGTTTAGAGATTTTTAAATGTGAACCTTTGATTTCAAACTCCCTCCAATATACAAATCAAATGAAGATCATTTATTTTCCTTTAGATGGTATAATATGAAATATTAACCTGTTGAGCCATTTAAGGAAGGAGGAAGGGTCGGTAAACCAATGTGTTCAAACCCTTAATGACTTTACTTAAGTGACCCTTGATTGATTATCACAAGTCAATAAAATAATATAATATAAAGTGACTTTGTTATAAACTGTGTATAAAGACTTTCATTTAGGGTTTTAGTATCAAGATAAAAACAATAGATTAACCCTAAACAAATTGAGAACCTGTATGAAGTTGCAATCATGAACTATACTTATGACTTTTGATTCAAGCATATACCTTTGATTCAGGATGTTTTACTTTTGAAAAAAGGAGTAAGCTTTGAAGAAGTATGAGTATTAGGTTTTAGGTCCTTGTAAAAACATGAAGATCTCATCAACAAACACTGCCCATATAACTAACTTTACCAACCAATTCTTTATGCAAACCTCTTCCATTGTATACCAACTCAATAAACCTTTGTCTTTGTCATAGAACAACTATACCAAAGACACCATCATGAGATGAATGAACAAGCAAGAAACTTTGTGGTTATTTTCCAATATCACTATTTTTTACCAAGAAACTTTGTGATAGCCATCAACACCATAGGCAACTCTGTCACATGAAGAAATTATTTTCTTTTGCAATGATCATACTTAATCACTTTGGCATGAAACAACTCTTCACTTTTTCAACAACACCATAAACTGTATGAACAAGAATCTTTGAGTATCAGCATCAAAATATACCATACTCTTACATCTTTACATGGACAAGCACCTTTAACCAATTACTTTATCATAAAGGAATTTTGTCTTACTGTTACATCTATGACAAATCAACTTTGAATCACCAAGTACTATTGATATCTTTGACATCTTTTACAACCAAGAAATCCTTGAATGCATCAAGTATCAACATCAATACAAATACCACAACATCATGAACTATAAAAAGTTCCTCCTTTGCATATGACACCAAAACTGAAATCTTTGACATCAATGACAAACACTGCCACTACCAACAAAGGTATTATAATCAAATAAACTTTCAAACATAAACAATAGAGTAGAAATTAGCATCCCTTGATAGAAAGTTCCAACTGATAAGGTTGCTTTCCAATATCAACCTCCACAATCATGAATGCTACTCCTTCAATGTTCAACTAATCTCTAAACTCTATCTTCCTCTCAAGAACTCTCAACAAAATGGAACTAACAAAAAAATCTCTCTCCCTTATGAAAACTCTCAAAATTATAATTGCACAAAAAAATCTAGCAGAATAACAAAAAAGAAATCAAAAAGAGAAGTGTAAAAAATGGTAGAGAGATCAACTTTATATATACTAAAACTTGAACTTCAAAAGGCTACAAACAAGCTAACAATTCTACTACCTTCCTACTCTCATGTAATGACTCAACTAATTAAACTCTTAAATTTCAACACATGACAATCCTCATATTTCCAATAGTTGAGTCAACTTCATTGTAGAGACAACATGATTCTTTTATTGAATCAAGGTACAATGACACCTCTCTACAAGTTTCATATTTGGTTTATAAGTCAACTACCCTTACAAATCTCTACCATCTATACTTTGGTGTAGGTTTTTGTTGACCCCACGATTTCTATTGCACCAAAAGTTTGACCTTTTAATGCCTGATACAACCCGCCAAAGTTAATGGATCCATGGGAGGTGGTTAGTCCAAGTCACAAATCTCGAGGGGAGCATTGACCATCTGCCAACAATCTCCCCCTCAATGTTACTTGAGGGGATTCGAACCCGGCACATTTGGCTTTGATAACAATTGTTGGCACCACGATTTTTTTGCACCAAAATTTTGACCTGATAATTCCTGATACAATAGCTAGAGTTAATGGATCCATGGGAGGTGGTTAGTCCATGTCATGAATCTTGAGGGGAGCGTTGACCATCTGCCAATAGTTTTATGATTATCATATTGATTTACCAAGTTTTGGCACAGGTTCAAGACATTTTATTGGTTTCAATTTCTATAGATTTTGGTGCCACATATTCATATTTTAGTGCCTTCTATATTTTCTTAGTCAAAGACTTATTCAATTTGCAATGTATAAACTATATTCTCCTTTTCATACAAAAAATTTAAGTCTTTATTGACTTATTATTTCTATGCTTTTTGCTCAGCATATTAAACTCTAGCCATAGTTGCTTATATGGCAGTGTTGTCTTATCTTATGTGCTAGCATATAATTGTTTACACGCCTTCTCTTGAATTAATAAACCTTACACAACACATATTTAACTTGATACTTGGCTCTATCTCAAGCGCTTTCATTCTCCCATGTGCAGCCTTTATGGCATTCATTATGCTCTAGCTACTGCATGTTTTCGTTGCCTATCTTCTAACTTACACGGTAAGCATTCAATATGTTTTCATGAATATATGCTTTTAGCTCTTAACCTTCTTAATTTTAGCACAAATTTTATGCTTAGACTTTGTTCATAGCAGTGCATTACATATGTGTTTGAGGTTTGATTTTATAACACTTCAAATATAAATTCTATATATATTAATATATAGTATATAATGTTTTTCATTATTTTATATATATATGCATATTTAAAATAATTGGTCGATATTCAAATATATTAACTATTATATATATTTCAGATAATCAAAAATGTATATGTATTTATATTATACACACATATATATTTCCTTTAATGTATATAGATGTGTGTGTGTATACATGAAAATACATGCATTATCATTAATTTAATGATTCATATAAATATATGGGTGCATATATATATTATATTAAATGTTGTATACATATTGATCGATCACACATATATTGCATTCATGTGTAGGTCATCAACTGTATACATACATGTATATTCAATACACATATATATGCGTACCTATATATTTACTCAAAACCTTCAAGTATCTCAAAACTATCAAAGACATTTAACTTCAGATGTCTAGATAAACAAAAGGAATCACAAGCAATTAATCCAAACTTCCTATCAATCAAAAATAATAACCATGTGGTTTAACACATGCCAATGTTAATTCATCCAAAACTATGTCAAAGGTTTACTTATTGAAACCTAGACTGACTCAACTCAACTTGACCAAACTAGGATGTGAGTGTGTGTATGCTCAATTAGGCTCATCAGGGTTAAAAACCAAGTTCTTCTCCTGAGTGATACTCCCCCTCTCATACCCAAGGCTTGAATCCTTCCTACATCCAACTTAGTACATCACAAATATAGTTAGTCATTCACATGTAATCCATTTGCATCATCAAAAGCATTTACATAATCATATTGCATTGTACATTCATTGTCACATTTTTCCATAATCACGTATATTCAAAACATAATCATTCCTTCAAAATCAATAGCATCTTAATGCATATTTAAGTATTTCATTCACCTATTAAACATATTAAGGTCACAATTTACATTTATCATCATATTTACTCATGAAGGTAAAAGTAACTTGGTAATTGAGAAATAGGGTGTAACATACTTCCCCCTTATGAATCATCGTCCCTGATGATTTAAAGTAAAATAGATAAAGTCAAATAAAGGTTTTACTTTCCATTTTCCAAATCATGTAGGAAATAAGTAAATATCCAAATAAAATTCTCTCATAGCACAACCCTTTGCAATCGCATCCTTCATGGAGCTTACATTGAGTGACTCTACTATCACATAGGGAGAGCTTATGTGCTTCAAGCACACTTTCTCTCCAAAGAACTACTCAACATAATTACATTGACTCACATTGAATCATGTATACATCATAAGTTCAATAGAATTGAATCCCATATGACACCTATACCATAGTGACTAGAGAAACATGTTCTCATTGGCTAACACATAATTATCCTTAGTGTAATCCAAGCAGAAAAGGAATGTTGGTGCCTTATGCACTACACTGTGGGTCCCATCCTTCCCTCTGATTTGTACACCATTGGATAACTCAACAGCCAAGATTGTCCATCATTGACATAAAAATTTACCTTCAGCATAATAGCATTGCTTCTTATTTCAAACTTTATATCAAAAAAGTTTCCTTGATCATTTTGATCTATTCTTCCATTTATGACAACATTTATGGTCTAAGGCTATTCCTATTCCCTAGATTATCCCAGCTTATAGGAATTTCATCCTTCCTTCTGAATATTGTTTCAATGGATTAAATTTAAATGATAGAATTTTATTGCAAATAAAAGTATTCCAGATATTTTTTAATATTTGGTTTATCCCTTTTTGCCTAACTTGTTGACTCAAAGTAATCAGTGGAGAGAACATTCAATTGAATTTTTCAACAAGGTGATCATGGTTTACACAAAACCTTAACATTACTTGTATTTCCCTATCTGAGATAACGTTCTTAGGAACTTTAAGCAATTTCTTTACATAAATTTGTTGTTTAGGATTGGTATCCTACAAATCAAAATTTCCAATTAGAGTTGGTTACCTTGGTGAATCTTTCCACCATAATATTATGCCAGTTCTATTGGTATAGAAAGATCAAAAATATTCTAATGATCTAACATTTCCTCATTGGAATTTTATGAGAATATACAAGTCCATCTAATGATGAAATCCTATCTTCACCCTCGAGCATACTGGACAACAACTTGCTACAAACCTTGCAGCATCTTACTCTATTTCCTTCAAGATTATAGTGGTTCATATTATCTTTGAATCTAGTTGCACTTGATTCACAAGATAACCCCTATGAAACTTGTCTATTTCGTAGTCTCATGCACTCTAAGCATGCAAAATGAGGTGAATCTTAATTTTCCCTCGTGCATGGTCGTAAGTCTTGGAATGCCTTTCAAGCGGTAACCTTTATTTGTCAAAATTATTCTTTTTGCTCAAGTTGAAAAAATCAGTTGTCAGGAGTTAGAAATTTTTTTATACTTGCAAGGTTGGGGTTTATCCCCGACCTTGCAAATCAATATTGTGAGAGGAACAAGTTTATTGCAGGTTCGGGGTTTTTCCCCAACCTTGCAAGTTATAGTAGTTTAAATTGAATAATCATCAAATTTTCACGACCTTACAAGTTATGTCATCTAATTTGTATGCATGCCAAAACACCCACTCCTGTAATATTGGTTTTCGCACATGTGCATAATTATTGTTTTCAATGTCTTTTTAATCAACCTTTTAAAGCAATTTTATTTGTTTTCTTCCTTATTTCATTTATCTTTCATATTTCTCTACTCTTTGTGAGTTCGATTGAAACCTTGGACTTCATTTGCGTGTCATTTGAGCAGATTTTTATCAAGATCTCAACCTAAGGTTTTCTTTGTTTTCATCCTTCCAGGTACGTTCCATCTCTTTTCACTTTTCCTTTTGCTTTTGATATCATTGTTAATATCTAGGATTTGTTGTTGTGATTTATTGCATTTGAATTATTTCATGTTTGTGTTTTTTATTTGTTTTGTATATTATTTTCTCTCTGTGTGTTGGTATTCTTGCACGTCTCATCTTATCCACAAACCCTAGTTTTGGTCCATAGGTCTCTTCTCTTAAATCTCATGTCCGATTCATTGGTTTCACTTAATTTTTCCAATTAATATAAATGTTTTATTTGTGATATGTCATTGAGATTTTTAATCCTGATTGAACCTTGAATTTCACATTGACCAATGTGCATAATCTTTTTTGCTCATCATTCAAAAAAATTTAACGACATTGTTTGTCGTAACCCATATGCATGTTGCATCAAGTATTTACCTAATTATGCAAGAGTTTTTAAGCTGATTCCTTGTACACTCTCATCAAGATTGTATAAACCTATGATATTTTCCCCATTGGAAATTTTTGTCGATGGTACAAACAATATTTACACCGATGCTACCTTGCATATTGTAAGGTCAGGGAATTTCCCTGACCCTACAATAATTCTTAATCATTTGTAAACACATCGTAAAACCCCACATATGCAATGAGAAACTGATGAACTTCCCAAATAGATTGATTAGTATGGTTGGGATTTTTTCCCGATCCAACAAATAATTCCATGTCTCATTTGTATCATCGGTAGTTTTTATCAAAATTACAAAATGATTGTGACCTTCCCATAGAACTTGTATAGTCAAAATTTTCCACCGAATGTGCAAGTAATTTGAACTTCCCAAAGTTGTAAGGTCAAGGTTTTTCCCTGACCCGACAAATAAAACATAGTATTGGCTTGTATGATCGTTACAATTTAACGATTTGACAAAAAAATCAAGATCTTCCTAAAGTTGCTAAGTCGGGATTTTTCAATGACTTTACAACAAAGAAAACTACCCACTTGTATGTTTGGTAATTTTTACCGATTTTACAATAAAAAGATGTACCCCCTTGTAATGTTGTTAATTTTGAATGACTGTAACTTTTGAATCAAAGGAAATTTCCACTTGCAATTTCATCATTTTGCAATGCATATACGCTCATTTTTCACCAAAAATTCTCTAACACTAGAAATTTTCCCATTTTGCTAAGCTAACCCTTTGCGCTCTATTTTCCACATTCATCACACTCAAACTCCATTTTTTGCACAATCATTATGTTTCAACCCTTTATGCTATTTCCTAAATGCAAAATTTTCCTAACATCTGCAATATGTTAATCTTGTCATGCAGCTTCTTTGTGCATGCTTCACGAGATCTTGCATCTGCATTTTTTCAAGTCCACTCTTCTGCCAATTTTAGATCCATCTCCTTCCAAGGGGAAAGCAATGAAGTACAAATACCAAGGTGTGCTTCCTCATACGGTATTTTTGTCAAATGTGGATGAAATCAAGGATACATAGATTGGTCATGTGGACATGTTCAAGTTTGTTGAGAGAACTAAGAAACAACTTGCATCCAATGGGATGAAGTTAATTATTCATAGAAACATACACCTTGTGGCTTCTTTTCCAGTAGCTACTCAAAATCCTAAGTTTGTGCTACAAGTTGCTTTTCACTATAACAAGGATGACAAGAAAGTTTGTGACTCAAATGGGAATGTGGTAATGGAGTTAGATTGAAATTTCTTTAATAAAGTATTCATGTATCCAGGTGATAACACATATGTGGAGATTTCTAAGGAATCCACACAAGGAAAATATGAGAAGGATCTTGATTTTGCAAAAAGAATGATCAACAGTAAATGGTTGAAGGCCCCTAAACCATGTTGGTTTTTTTTACAGTAACCATGTTGATCTCCTAATTTACCTATCGAATTGCCAATTCCAATCAAGGGCAGCTCGAAGGACCTGGACCAACTGACGATGATTTTAAAGACCTCCTACACTTTAGGCTTTGCAAGACCCGGGAGGGTGATCACTTAATGTGTTTACAACCTCTGCACCATTATCATAAACAACATTAACAA
Source organism: Sequoiadendron giganteum (assembly GCA_007115665.2). Classification (NCBI taxonomy): domain Eukaryota; kingdom Viridiplantae; phylum Streptophyta; class Pinopsida; order Cupressales; family Cupressaceae; genus Sequoiadendron; species Sequoiadendron giganteum. The sequence goes on along the minus strand of CM021104.1, from coordinate 398,482,523 downwards.
TAATAGATAATCTCATTTAATAGCTCAACCGAATAGGATAATACTAAATAGAATTGGTTGTTCATCAATAATATCAACTATTTAGAGCATGAGATACCTACAACAACACTTCACAGTAAAATATATTCATTTGTTTTCAATTTGTAGCAAGCTCCAGGTGAAAACAAACAAAATATTGAATCTCATAAACAAGTACAACTTAGATCAGTGCCATATATCCATTGGAGGATTCAAATTCATAAGCATCTAAGGATTCAAGACAGATTCAACACTCAGCATATAAAATCTTTGATGGAATTGCCTTACAATATCACCAATTTGTACCTTAACTCAATACTACTTATCAAATTCTTGTACAGAACATATCGACCTACAATCCCATTTAAATAGTTTAATTAATTCTTTGAATTAAAGCTAAAACAAGAATTGTACACACCACAACAATGAGATGAATGAAATAACCCTTGATCATTTTATTCAAAATTCAGATATGCTTGTACATTGGAGAGACATGAGCTCAGATTAATCATTTTAATTCAAATGTCAGTACTATCATAAAACATTAAATCTCCATGAGTTCAAAACCTACAACAGAATGACTCAAAACCTAAATTGCATTCTCTCTAAAACTATTAGACTTTAAAATTTGCTCTGCAACTTCACCTAGACTCGACCGAACTTATCTAACTTGCTAACCCATACTTTTGGCCTTGAAATCCTTCTTATAGAAAAATGAAGGAGCAAACAAGCATCGGGCCAGAGATTACACATGTCACTAGCCACTTGGACCACCTTGTGATATTTCCAAAAATTGTTACAACAACAACCTCCCCCAGAGAATCCTCTTGTTCATCTTACCCGCTGCGAAAAATTTGATGCAGCAACAAAACCTCAAAAAACCCACGCCAAAACTGTCATCAAAAACAAAATTGGAATATGTTGTAACTGCAACAGCTGATTCATTAATTGTTAGCAGCTTACCCCCTTTCTACTCCTCCTCAATTAAATATACATTTACCCACTGCTGGTACTCTTCATCAGTTGGCCAATGAAAGTTGATTACCTCATTTACCTTGACACTATATGGTGTATACTTAACTACCACCTGGTTTGCCTCTCACTCAAAAGACTCAAGGAATGAGTTGGTGCTGATAATTGTATCCATACAGCTCACCAATCAATCAAAATTTGAGTCATCACAAATTAATGTAATTTGAGCATTGATGACCTCATTAGCCCGATCCTGCCACTGTCGAAGTGACATGATATTCCCCTGCTTATCAATTATTTCAAGTAGTAGCGTGTCACTCCAATCATCAAAATTATTCACCAACTCTTTGATCTTCCTATTCAAATCATCAGGTAAGGCCTGAAAAACTTGCAATGACTTAACGAACACTTGAGTAGGCCTTAATGATTGGGGCCTATTATTTATATCAAACCTTGAGGCCTTATACATTATATCTAAATCATTGGCCCTAGGGATCCACTTCTCAACTAGTGGTATTGCTACCTCCTGATCCCTATCAATGTTCTTTATTGCATCTAATAATAAAGAATATGAAGAATACATAGATGACAATTTTTCATCAACCTTCTCATTTAAATGCCTCAATACAGTATTAACAATCTCCCTTTGCTTTGAAAATACTCCCTCTTCACTCACCTTCAAAGATGCCTGTAACTCTGCAATTTTGTGCATCAACTACTTCTTTGTTGGGTTAACAAAGCATTCAAATTCTTCTTCAATTGGTTCCAAAGTAGGGCTGAGGGAAGGAGTTTGACTAGGAGACCCTGGTGTAGAAATAATGGGGGAAATAGGAGGCACTGACCCTGATGTGGAAGGCAATGTTTTAATCCCTAGAGCACTTGATGTCTCCCCAATCTCCCTACATTTCAACTTTTCCACCTTTGTTTGCAGCTCAATATTCATTTGTTGCACCTTGTTGTATTCTCCAATTATAAAATTATATTTTTCCATAAGGCTCCTTTTCTCAGCCTCTTCTCTCTCAACAATCTTTTGGGCCAATTTGGCCACATTTACAGTGAAATTTGTGGCCTTTGTGGTTGAGATCTTTGAAGCTCTCTTTATTATTAACCCCCCTCTCAAATTTGGGTTAATAACAGTAACATTGGGCTTTCTCCCTTGGGGGGCCAAAGTCCAAATTGTCAAAGTCTCATATTCTTCACTAAAGGAAGAATCTTGCAATGCTACCTTGACCTCTTCTTCATAATTTTGTAGGGGATACTTGGATTTTAGAATAGCATTGATTGAAAGCTACTGCATCGGCAATGTCCCACTCCAGTAGAATCAAACACCAACTTGATTGACCAATTTTCTCCCCTCCTTAGGAGTGATGCTCTTGAATTCATTCATTAATTCAGATTTTACTTCATCATCATTCTCCTAGTCTAACCTATCAAGCCTCAATTCTCTTCTCTTCTTGCATTTCTCTTGATATTCTTCCAATTTCATTCTCCAAACTAGTTGCAAGAAGATTGGTGTTTTTATAAATGCATCATCATCTAGAAACTCTTTGCAGGCCTTCATCCTTGCATCTTGCACACATTTACCCTTCATATCTAAATCTGATAGAACCAATTCAACTGGTCTAGGAGGAGAAGGCATACCCATCTGCATATCCTGATCAGTGACAACAATCTCATCCACCAAGTCTTCTTGTGATTTATCAATCCTTCACCTCTTGGGGCTTGGCTTTGATGGTGGTGGTGAGGGACTCTTCTCAAGTCATGATTCTAAATCAATTGTCTTAATTGCCCCAGGTGTTTTGAGCTTTGGACCTGGTTGTTCAGGCAATTTCATTATCTATTTTCCTTTTTTGTCTTCTTCTTCTTCATCACTGCTATCATTCCTTTTCCTCCTATAAATAGGCCAATTCTCTGAAGGTTGGTAGGCTGGCCTCTCTTCAAGTGGCCTTGTAGATTTTTCTTGTATGCCCAAGTCCAACTCTAGATTTATCTTCTTAGTCATTAGAATGCTCGTGATTTCTTTGAAGTTGTCCATCAAAAAGTCAACCTTTTTGTGATATGGATTGAATTCCATCAATGGATCATATTTTGGATCCATTATGTGCACAATGGTCAATATCTTGTCATAATCTATCCACTTCTCCTTGTTCAACTCCTGCCTATTTAGATCAAATTCATTTCTAATCAAGTTCTCAGGAAAATTGAACTCATGCACAAATTTGCCCCCTTTTATTCTCTGTCTGAACAGGGCGAAGAAACCTTCAGGATCATGTTGCTTCTTGGGGCCAAAACTAAAATGTTACACTTCAAAAAAGTTTCCAAAATGGACCCATCCTCCCTTTGAAAACACGAAATCAGACACCACTGTATAGTCTGGGTAAAATGTCCCCTTTCCCTTTCTTGTAAGATTATCCTCATGGATACATCCAATCTGCCACATAACCTCAGCAAATCCAACCCTTGGTGGCACATTATATGGCAAATATGTGGGGTCCCCTGAAAGCCATACACCCTCAAAATAGTACTAACCGGATATGGGATAATGTCACCCTAGTTGTGACAAATTTTCAAATCTGGCTTCCTCTCCTTTGGCCTAAGGAAGTTATGCAACTCCTCAAGAACTCACGAAAAATTTACCATCAGCCTGGCCCTCAATCTGGATGCAAAATAGTTGTCAAACTTCACATAACTAGCATTCTCCTTGTTGTATGATAAGTCAGCAGTCCACACTTGCATTGGCAGCTTTTCTCCATTAACAAACTACTTCAACTTCATCTTCTCTGAGAAGAATTCGACATTCTTAAACAAAAACATATACATTAACATAGAATACCATAAAAATGGAGTTATTGCATCACTTTCCTGCAACTTCAACAGCCCTTCATGTATCTTTTCAGCCAAATAGGAAGCAAAATCATATATCATAGAGAAGTTGGGGTGTTGTATTTGCACCCCCATGAACATATAGGCAATAGGCATCACTGTGTTGGGACTAAAACCCACAATCTGGCATAACGAGTATAAAGTGGCCAAGAAGTGTTTTGCAAAACAGTCCAACCTGAAAGGCTCCTGGTCACTAGGGATAACATAAAATTTGGAACCTCCTACCCTAGCCAGATGAGGTGGGAGCATCTTAACTCTGAAAATTGATTTCATCTTCCCATACTCATGCTTCATTCCCTCAAGATCAATAGGAACCAAGAACTCACTGGGCTCACTTAGATCAAAAACCTGTCGGAACTCTTCCCTATTAATACTTAACAGAATCCTTCCATTATTGTCTCTAACCACCCATGTGACAGGATCATACCGTGCAACCACTACTTTGAGCAAGTCCACATTAGGGAACACATTCGGAACAATCAGATTCCCCATATCATACGCCCAACCATTTGAAAAAGGATGGGGAAAATTCCTTTGTCCAAACCACAGTCTGAAAATCTCTAAACCCGTAAGGGGAACCCTAGCATCAATTATGTTGAAATAATTATATACTAATCCCTCCCCTAGGGTTTTTCCTCGCATTAAGACCAACCCCTTCTTCCTATCATTCATTGACAAGGGTAATTGATCTAGGAAATCGTCATATAGGTTTCTGTTTAGATAGTCAATCCGGCCAGAATGACTTTTTGATGGTGCCATCTAGATTAACTAGGGCTTTATGAAACTACGAAATTACAGAACAACAGCTTGCAATTTCCCACAATTCAGTTAACCTATAACCCTAAAATAATCATCAAGAAGCCCTCTGACAAGCACATAGCAAATTCCCCCATAATTCAGATTATAAATTAACCAGGAGACACGAAATTCAACTTACGGCTTTGTGCACGTATAAACCCTAACCTTCACTACAACAACTCATAAATTTGTCCTCGGCTTTGAGACTACTCCATGAAAAAGTTTGAAAGCTTTGTGATAAAATAGAACAGAGAAATGGTCACTTTATTTCAATCAAATCATGCTAGAGAACATCTTGTCTGCCATTAAAGCTCACTCACGTGTTGCACCAATGGCTCCAATCGCATTTGATGCAGATTCAAATAATATTTGTCGATCTTTCATTTTGGTTGGATCATCGAATGGTTTCCTTCAAAACATTCTGACATGACCTCCACCTTGGCAACACTGGCCCACCATACTCTGCGTTGCTAAGGAAATCCACGTGGCGCTCGCCCGTGATTTTGCAATCAGTAAAGACCCTGCAACTCCTGATCACATGATGGCAAGCAACCATTAATCTCAGATATCGAAAATCCTACTCATTCAACACAGTCGCCAGCTCTTTTCATTAACCATTGAGCACCTTTCCTACCAAGATTATAACATCTTTGTTGATTTGAAGCATGTGCATCTCATAACTGCTTTAGTAACCTGCTACATAATGTATTAAAATTGGATTAATGTATCAATGTATTCCTATCAATCCTTTGGCTTCACCAAATGAGACATGTGGCGCTCGCTTGTGATATCGCGATCGACCAAAGTAGTGTGGTGGGGTCATCACGGGATAGCAGGGAATGGTTGAGATCAAACGATGATTGATCTATGTTCATGCAAATTTGTCCCACTGCAAAATATAAAACATTTGTTAAAAGCATGAGGGGACATCACTAGGTCAACGACAAACAATGACATAAGTTTTTTTTAAATGTGGGAATAGGAGGCCACCCTAGACTTAGGAAAAAAAAAATTCTAGCGAAAGAAATAAAATGATGGATTAAAAGGGGTCCAACCTAGATGAAACGATAGGACTTAAGTTTTTTTAAAACCCTCCCAAAAAGTAACGACCGAATATAATCCAGCCAAGGCATAAAATAAAACACTAGGGTTTTACATGAAAACAAAGATAAAACCCCAACCTTAGGCTAAACATCAAGTAGGAATAGGAGCCCAGGCAAGATAAAATGGAACTTATAGAGCAGAAATTTAAAGTTCCATCAGACTAGGTGTTACAAAATGGCCTAAAAATCCTCCTCGTAGTGATTTCATTGAAGAGGTAAATGACCTCATTACTCTTCTCAGTAGAGTACATGGTTTACATACTTCATTTTATTTTGTGAACTGGATGTATGTATACATCAAGATCATTCTAAAAGGGAAACAACAAATCTTTTGGGGCTAGGAAATCATAAATTCCCTCAATGAGCAATTGATCCAAGTGCATACAACGCACAATTTTTACATGAATTAATATTTGGTCTATGTTGTGGCATCCATGATGAATTTTCTAGGTTTGACTACTAAGGGAGACGGGAAGGTTACACAAGTTTTTAAATATTTCTTGCAGTTCACCCTCAAGGGAAGTATCAAACATTTTAGAAGGGTAAATGATGCCTTCTTTGCACCACTCATGTGTGATTTTGACCCTGAACTAGAGAACAAAAGAGTATTTGATGAAGCATGGAATATTTTCAACAAATATGGATGCATGTATCTACAGTTTCCAACTTTTACCTATTTGAGAGTAGGATGCTTTGCTAGCTATCCATATAAGCTTCAACGTTATCCTAGTGATAGAATTTTTCTAATGGAGTTATGTAGGTAGATTATTGTGGGTCATATTAAATAGATGGAATCCCATAAGTCAGGATTCAAATATCCATTGGCAATCGAAAGGTACTCCATTCAAACTTTGCATAAGGCTAAGGTGGTTGAATCAGAAATACAATAGGTGATAGTAAAATTGTACAAGACAAGATCTAACTTTGATTCCAAAGGCATGAAGTCCCGAATCAAAATGGCTTTCCCTCATGTACATCAAGTCAAATACATTTGGGATGACATTAGGATAGAGTGAGAGATCAGGAGAATGGATTTTTTCAGGTTAACTTTGGGTCAGATAAGGGAATTGGATCTTAATGATATCCCAAAGGATGTGGAGGATGAAGATACTATTTTAGATGTTGAATATGAAAGAAAGAATATTGTAGCTTCTCCTCTTCCTTCAATCTAGTGGCCTCAGAAAGTAATATCAATCCGAGAAAGGTTTCAACATATCTTAGCTAATGCAAATGTTTGGTTGGACGAAAGGGATATACAATTGAAACCTTTCTTCACCATATCAAAAGATGAATCCCAAGTGCAAATAGGTAAGAAATCAGAGCTAAGGACCAAAAACAAAAATGATGCTCCAAGCTCCAATAGATATTCAAAGCCTAAGATCAAGTTTGTGGTCAATGGTGGCAAAAAGAAGACTAGGAAATCTGTAGAGAGACCATTCATAGAGGCTCAAGAGGAGCATATGCAAGAAGAGGGTCAAATTGATGAAGAGGATCATGAGGAAATAAATATGTCTCCTCATGAGAATATTCTTAAGGAGACACCTATCACCTCGTCCCCCATTTCCAATGTTGTGTTTATTCACACTCCTCCTATGAATTCATCTGCATCTAATGTTCTTGTCAATGCTCCTCCCTTAACAAGTGTTGTTGTGCCTATTGTTTCGATTCATTTTGTACATTATTTTTCCATCTTAGGGTTGTCATTTGAAACCCCAAGATAAGGGATAGATAATTTGACTAGTTCTCCTATGTTTTTTCCAAGTTTGTCCTCACCATATTTTGACCTCGCATCACATTCTAATTTAGAGCAGTTCTTGAGTGACTTTGTGCAAGTGTCTAGGGCTAAAATTCCTAAGGTTATTTTAACTGACACTTCTCCCATCATGACTACCACCTTTGTGGATGCAAATACTACATCCCATCTGATGGCTACACAACCTAAGGAGAGCTCACTGATACTATCATGGTTATCATCACAAGCACCAAAGAGAAGGAAAGAAGCCATCTCCCTTGATGAGTTTGAATTTTCACAATTTAAATCCACCAAGACAAGAACCAAAAAGAAAGCAAAGACTCTTCCTGAGATGCTTTTTGACAAAGAGGGTAATAAGTATGCAGAGATAGCTCATCCTCCCTCTAACAAAACTTATAAGGAAGTGAATATTGTAGACTACTCTGTCACAAGAGTAGAATTAGGTAAGGTGACTCATGATAATGCGAAGGCGGATTTTCAATCATCCCTAGATTCTCTCATTGATAAATTTGACAAGGAGAAGAAATGAAAGATCACTATATGGCTAAGACAAAGCAACTCATGGTCATGCTATAGAAGGTCACTCAATCTTCAGAATCTATCGAACCTAAGGTAATTGCAATTGGTGTTGAGAATCCCATCATTCAAAACGTGGAAAAGGTACATACTAGTGGAAAAGTGGTTGGTGAGTATCTTGACCGCTTAATTGCATTGGGAATAGAAATACTAGGGTCAACCATGGGGAAACTGGAAAAGATGGAAGGCATAAAAGAAAAATTGGATGACACTGTAAATGCTTTATCTCAAGAGAAAGAGGATATGGAGAACAAACGAGGATATGGAGAACAAAGTATAGTCTTGGATCAAGATGAGGAAACTAAAAATAGATAAATTGGAGGAATTTGGGATCATTCCCAACCGAGACATGTATGTGGAAATTGAAGAGTCTTTGATTCACAAAGACACTATTCTCACAAACTTGCTCAATGATCAACAATCTGCATATGAACTTGGTGAAGAACATGACTTGTAGCTTATTAAAAAAATTGAAGAGATTCCATAAAATCTATGAAACTATAGTTAGAAGCTACTTCCCCCAGATAATGTGGTTCAGCAATTTATCAACATGATTTCGAAGGAGTTTGAAGACCAATCATTTTTAGTACCACTAATGGATCGAATATTTGGTCTTCAATTAACTTGGGAAAATTTGAAACAGTACCTTCGGTGACATGAAAAATCTTACAACACTGTTAGAGATTCAGTATCAAGAGCTCGTGGCATCATCACACATACTTCAATGCCAGATAATAAAGTACATATGATCCTAAAGAAACATGATGATTTCCTAATGAAGAATGTTGAAGAAGGTTGATCATGCCTTAGTTTAGATTTCAAGTTTTTTTCATTTACAAGTTTTTCTAGTTAGCCAAAGACAATTTACATGTCATTTGTCAAATTGTAAATACATGTAACAACAATGAAGTCCTCCAATAATTTTGGACTCCATCATTGAATAAGTCAAAGTAGTTAGACATTTTCCTAGATTATCTCTTGGCTCTCATCTATAAATATGAGAGAGCTCATTTTTAATTTTTACCTTTAATATATTGCAACGAGTGCTTCCCAAATTGAGAATCAACTTTGAGACTTTGAGTTCAAATTTCAAATCAATTCCAATTAATAAAGAAGGCGATTTTGGTATCAAACTTTGTATTGAATCAGATTTGTATGAATAAGGATGTTCTTACGTCATTCTTATTGATTTATTTTATGTTGATTGAATAAGTGGTGTTTCTTTATTAAGATTGCAAGACTTTCAAGATAAATATATGAACTTTGTGTTATATTATTTACTTGAAATTTTGTGTGTTGAAAGTGTTTATTAGTGAGGAATTGTAAAAAAATTGAGCTTGGGATTATTCACTTCGTGGATCGGTGGTATTATTAGTTGATAGACTTTGTGCTCCAACTAGAGATATGGTTATTTCAAAATCTTTTTGGAGGATAATTTGAAGACTTTGTGCTTTGTATTATTCACTTGGTACGTGAATCTCTTTGTGAAGTGAATCGGAAGACTTTGTGCTTCAACTTACATCATAGTTACTACATAACTCATATTGAAGGCAGTGAAAAGACTTTGTACTTTTGTGTGTCTTTCGATCACATATCACATATTTTCTACTGGTGTTCTTTGATTATTCATACATTTAATCATGAATATTGGTGATTATTGTTTTGGTTATTATTAGAAGTGTAGAAGTATTATTAGATTTTACCATGAAACATTGTAAACATCTTTTTTGAAAGAAGATAAATGATGAATGTAACACATCCCCCACATGATTAAAGTTAGTGTGAATACCTTTAGCTTAGTATAATTTACATTATTTCAATAAACACTAAGAAGGGAGCCTCCCCTTTCTGAGAGGAGAGATTTATCTCATCATAATTGTGTCTGAAATAACTATTTCATAATCTATAAAGGGATTACCAAATATTCACCCAACAGTTCCACATCAGACAAATATTTTTTTTAGTCTAGTGTGTCCTGAATATGACATCAATTTATCTCATTTCATTCCTTAATCTCCTAGAATTTGGTACATAGGTTCTTTCTCCGATTCATAATAGTCCATCCTGACTAAGTGAAAACCTCTTGCATGGACTTATGCCACCTTTAATTCTCAAAATATAATGATTTGATATTATTGTAGAGATATAAATCCTCCATCTTAGGGCATCCATATCTTGTATTTCTTTCACCTTTTAATTATTCCCAAAATCGTAGTCCAATTTCAATTCAATTCATCTTTTTCAATGAGAATTTTATATTGGTCGAATAACAATTCTTGTTAAATCATGCTGGTTTGATATTATTTTCCAAAAGATGTCCAAACCATTAATTCGTAAATAAGGACCAAGTATGAATGTTTCTTGATAACTCAAAATCATGAGTACATAAATCTTCCCTTTCCTATTCCATAGGTGATAATCTTGCCTTTCATGATTAAGCGTATTGTTTATCCTTTTTTAAAGCATCAATGACCATAACAAATTGATCTTCTGAAATGAATATGTAAAGAATTATGTTGTATGGATTTCACTTTTACTAGTCAAAAGCCTCTAACTTTTCTTAGCCATTCCAAATCTTTCACTATTAGTTACAATACCTTAACCTTCACTTTCAACAACCTTGTTGTGGTCATGGGGTACGAAACTTTGGATATATGATTTTTAAATCATGACTTAAGAAGAAGTCAGAAGTTCTTCAAAATTGAAAATGATCATTAAATGTTGAATAGGGTACTTATCTGAGTACATCTACTCTCCCTCTTTCCCCCTTCGTGTTTTCCTAGATATTAGATCACTTTAAAGTTGAACTCTTAATTTAATCCATTTTCTCCAAATTGATCAAATCGATTTAACATTCCTTGTTGTTAGCTATTCATGGTTGAATGACTATTACTTTCCTTTCTTACCCTCAAGGTATACCTTAAATATACTTTTTTTCCAAAATTGGATTCATGATCACCCTCTAATCTCTCAGAATCAGCAGTTGGATGCATAGTAACAAGATCTAATGAATAATTGACAACTTTTCCAACTAAGAGATACTCTAATATTTCATTCCAATTCTCTTTTCCATGTATACTAATAGCATTTTAACCATAGTATATGAATATACCATATCTGCAAAGCCCCATTTGTTGATGTATTAAATGAGCTTGCGTGAGGATCCCTATGACAAATATGTCTTTACCTTTGTGAGTGGTTTCAATTTATGACCTAATCAAGTCTTTGACCATTATTCTTTCAACTTGATAACATAACCTCCTTCCTTATCCAATTTCCCATTGGAATATATTCAAATTATCATTTAGGGGACTAAACATAAGTTTACTTTTGTAGACAAACTAGTAAGTACAATTTGAACTTCAACCCAAATTATGCTCTAACTGAGCCATTTGTCTGAATCATTTGATTTAATTTTCAAGCTTTTACCTTGCAATCAACTTTCTAAGTAATTTTGTCCCAATTCTTAGTGATTTCATTTTCTCATAACCTTAGATACTCTAAGGTTGTTCAGATTATTTCTGCATTTTCAATTTTGAGCTCCACATTGCTCATGCCCCTTCTAGTTGATGGGTTCTTGTTCACTCTTATTCTCGGTAGGTTGATTCTTTTTTTGACCATTCTAGTCAAAACCCTTTATTCTAAGGTATCAAATTTCACTCTTGGTTTTTATTATAATTGCAATATTTCAACCTTGTTTCAATCAAGATTCTCATAAGGTTATCCTACCTCCTAGATACCTCTCTCATTGATTTTGTTTCACAAAATATTGAATCTCTACTTCGACTGAAGTTTACAATTTATTCTAACAATTAGTTTCTCCAACTTAAGCATTCATACAAATAGACATAATCCATATTTGTAGATTCATAGATTCATAACATCCTTATTTAATCCAAAATCCTTGACTCCTTGCAACTATACATTGTTATTAAAAGGAGGGTTCACTTTAGTTCTTTCTCACCCTAAGGGTCATTTAAACAACTTTTTATGGTGAAGGTACTCATTGGTACTCCTCCATATCCTTCCTAATCAACTTTGTTGTATAACTTTTGCAATCTAAAGGTTTCTCTTAATGAGTTGTTGGTTTAGGAGTTTTCAACTCCTAGGATGATTCTTTTCTAGTCCTAAATTTAGACAAGTTTTCAGGAAACTTAACTTCCTTATTATTTCCCATGTTCTTTTTCCCCTTTCCATTCAGACATAATAAATTTTCAACCATTATCTATCAATAAGTTTTATGTATTACATATGTAATGATGGCATAGGTTCCAATGTTGAACTTGGTAGCTCTGATATGATGTTTAACAAGCCCAATATTCTACCTGTTAGATTTTACCATGTTTTAACCCACATGTGAACAAATATAATAATAATAAAAAAATATTTTCTAATTCAATAATAAGATACACATTTGGAATAAACCCATTCCAAACTCCCATTGTATTTCAATAATAATATATACATATTTGAAATTAATCCCATTTCAAATTTCCATTGCATTTTCATAAAGTGCATTACATAATTTCCAAGTAATGATTGTCTATTACATAATCCCATATAATGATAACATTTTTCTAATTACAATTTCACAATAAGAATAGAGATAAATGTTTGCATACATAGCTTTCATGAGCTTATTGAAATAGATATATAGTTGGTCCAGATGTCCCTACCTGGGCATACATCCTAGATGTACCCAACATTGGTGCATACATTCTAGATGTTTCATCACTGGTGCATACATTATAGTTATCCCCAATATTGGCTCATACATCCTCAAATCCCGATTGCCAACTATATGAGGGAGAGCATCACTCAAGTGATTTTTCGCCAACCATGGATTTACTGCACCCCCCACACATCTACCTAACTGGTAAGATGGTCATAGCCTTTGAAGAAGAGATTGGTTTGGTAACCCCATAATCCTAGCCTTCTTGAGCATAGTGTTGTGTCCTACATATCTAGAGCTACTATACATTGGCTAAAACCTACATGCATGATTTCCCTATCTAGAATGCAATCATGGATCTCAGTGAATTGATAGTGTAGACAATGGCTACTTACACTACTTTGGCCAAATAATTCAACACCTAGTACTTCAATGCAAGTCATATGTCCACCTCTTTAGATCGATTTGGTTTTGACTATAAACATAACATGCATTCACTCTATGATGATGACATAATAAACTATCAAACAAGGTTACTCCCTTTTCTCATGGATTATTCTAACCCCAGGAATAGCTTAATTAACCACCCTAGGTAATCATAACGTCATAATATTAAATGACTCTATTTCAAAAAGTATGATCACAACATTAAGTGTCTTCTTTTCAAAAGTATGATCTTATCAATAAAGGACCTCATTCAAAAATATAACCTCATCAACAAATGACACCATTCAAGAGTAAAATCTCATCAATAAATGACTCAATCAAAGATATAATCAACAATCAAATCATATAGGTTAATCCCAACCTATTTGCTTCATTCAATAATCGAGTAAACAAACCAACCAAATAGGTTATTCCCAACCTAGGGTTTCAATCAAAAGTGATGTAATGATCAAGTGATCATATTTACAAAAAAACCTCTCTTTTAATATACATCAAATATTCACATGTTTATAATGTTCACTACATTTATATATAAAATGGAGGACATTACACTGAGAGGAGTTTGTACTTCTGCACCTACAAGTCATCTTCTCTATACAGCTTTGGGTTGTTGGAACGTGAGTCCTCTTCTAGAATTCCTTAAATAGAAATAGACTCCTAATGAGGTATATGATTATAGCATAATAAGAAAATACATTTCTCAACCCTACTATTGAATATTGATATAAAAATCACGTATACACCCTAACCCTAGGGAAAAGACTATCTTCCTAGTTTAAAGAGATATGAGTATACAATCAAGTATATACTATCAAAAAGGTTTGTATGAGAACACAACCTATCAATGATGACATGTATATCATGCCATCATTCTCATTGCATTACTAACCTCTTTATCCATAAAAGGTTTACCTAGCATCATAAGCTAACAAATCAAGATAACAACATATTCCATATTTTACTCTTCACACAACATCCACATGGGCTTAATGAACTAAGTATAGCTCTATTAGCATTAAAGCCACATATGCTTCAACATAATATAAATGTATTCCCAAATAATAGGGTTTCACTAATTCAAGACTCAATCAAGTATTGCATAAGATTATTCCATACTAGGTAATAACTAAGTTTATAAGAACAATCATATCAAGCATTCCCAAAGGAAATATTTTTCAAACAAAGGTATTATAATCAAATAACCTTTCAAACATAAACAATAGAGGAATAGAAATCATGACGCCTGGATATAAATTTCCAACTGATAAGGTTGCTTTCTAATCTCAACCTCCACAACCACTAATGCTACTCCTTTACTGTTCAACTAATCTCCAAACTCTAGCCTCCTCTTAAGAACTCAACAAAATGGAACTCACAAACAAATCTCTCTCCCTTAATAAAACTCTCAAAATGATACTTGCATAGAAAATACAACAAAATAACAATAGAGAAATCAGAATGAGAAGTGTAATAAATGGTAGAGAGAGCACCTTTATATATACTAAAACTTAAGATTCCAAAGGTTACAAACAAGCTAAAAAAATTCCACCTTCCTACTCTCACACAACGATTCAGCTGATTAAACTCTTAAATTGCAACACATGGCAATCCTCATGTTTCCAATGGCTGAGTCGACTTCATTCTAGAGACAACATAACTCTTTTACTGAGTCATGGGATAGCAATGCCTCTCTACAGGTTTCCTATTTGGTTTACAAGTTGACTACCCTTACAAATCTTTGCCCTCTATACTTTGACTGAGTTTTATGGTTACCATATTTCTTTACCAAGTTTTGGTGTGGGTTTAAGACTTCTTATTGGTTTCACTCTACAGATTTTAGCGCCACATATTCATATTTTAGTGCCTTCTATATTTGTGCAGTTAAAGACTTATTCAACATTGTAAAATCTACATACATTTCAATTTGCAACGTATAATTTGTATTCTCCTTTTCATGCACAGAGTTTAAGTCTTTATTGACTTATTATTTCTATGCTTCATGCTCAGCATATTAAACTCTAGCCATAGTTACTTATGGCAGCACTGGCTTATCTTATGCACTAGCATATAATTGTTTGCATTCCTTCTCTTGAATTACTAAACCTTACACAACACATATTTAACATGATACTTGGCTCTATCTCAAGTGCTTTCATTCTCCCATAACCTTTATGGCATTCATTATGCTCTAGCTATTGAATGTTTTCATCGCCTATCTTCCAGCTTACTTGGTAAGCATTCAATATGTTTTCATGAATATATGATCTTATCACTTAACCTTCTTAATTTTAGTGCAACCTTTATGCTTACACTTTGTTTATAGCAGTGCATTACATATTCATTTGAGGTTTACTTTTATAACACTTCAAATATAAACGCTATATATATAGTATATAATGTTTTTCATTATTATATATATATACATATATTTGCATATTTAAAATCATTGGTCAATATTTACAGGTGATTGTGTGCATCCCAAAAGGATTAGTCTCACCTCATCTCGCCCCTCTCGGGCCCCAACTTGGCAAAAATTAAGACCAAGGCAAGGCTGGTTGGGCCACTGCACTGGGTCGCGGGGATACCTCTAGCGCAACCAAAAAAAAGAACTATTATATATATATCAAATAATCATAAATGTATATGTATATATTATACACACACACACACACACACACACATATATATATATATCCTTTAATGTAGATATGTATATACATGTAAATACATGCATTATCATTAATGTAATGATTCATACAAATATATGGGTGTATGTGTATATATTATATTAAATACATACATATGTATACATATCGATCGATCACATATATATTGCATTCATGTGTAGGCTGTCAACTATATACATACATTTATATTCAATACACATATATATACGTACATATATATATTTATTCACAACCTTCAAGTATCTCAAAACTATCAAATAAATTTAACTTCAAATGTCTAGATGAACAAAATGAATCACAAGAAATTAACCCAAACTTCCTATCAATCGAAAAGAACAACCACCCTGTTTAACACATGTGAATATTAATTCATCCAGAACTACATCAAAGGTTTACTTACCAAAACCCAAACTGACTCAACTTAACTTGACCAAACTAGGATGTGAGTGTGTATGCTCAATTAGGCTCATCAAGGTTACCAGACCAAGTTCTTCTTGATTGATACTCCCCCTCTCATACCTGAGGCTTGACTCCTTCCTGCATCAAACTTAGTGCATCACAAAGGTAGTTATTTTTTCACATGTAATTCATTTGCATCATCAAAACCATTTAAGTAATCATATTGCATTGTACATTCATTCATCACATTTTTCAATAATCACATATATTCAAAACATAATCATTCCTTCAAAAGAAATAACATCTTAATGCATATTTCAGTATTTCATTCACCTATTAAACATATTAAGGTCATGATTTACATTTATCATTATATTTACTCATGAAGGTAAAAGTAACCTGGTAACTGAGAAACGAGGCATAACACAAACTCACTAAGCAAATGGGGGTATCCATAGATACAACTTTCGAGACAAGAAATTACAACTCTTTTTTTATATGCTCAACATGAGATTGCCTCACATTTAAATATTGTCTTCACTTTGTTATAAATGAGAAAAGTGAGGCCAAGAAATTGTAGCAATTAAGTCACACCCCACTCAACACCTTTTCCTATGCAAGATAGTAAATTCTTACATATGATTTATCTTAATGATTTCACAATTGCATAACATTTGCGAAAAACTATAAAAAATGAATGAATTATTTCAAAGTAAGTATTTTTAAAATATTAAAGCAATCAACTTGTTTGTAAGTTCCATAAAACCTTAATTACAATCTTAAAATATGCAAATTTGAAAGATGTTAAAGTGATTAACTAGATGAACCAACAAATCCCTAAACAACCAAGCATAACAACTTAAATGAATTAGTTTCAATAAAACAATATTAAATTAAAGTATTAATAATAACAACAGGAACAATGCTTTTTGTATAGTCACAATTTACATATAAAAATACCTCTCCTACTAACAATAAACTTTGCATGCTTCACATTTAACAATAGTGCATTTAGGTTTGTCCTTTTAGACAAGTATTTGTAATAGATAAATCTTTCATCTTAAACAAGTATTTATAAAATTCTTAATAAAAATAGTGACATAATAATTTTAAGTGTCCAAAAATTTGATGTCTCTTCCTTGTATGGAAACCATCTATTAGCTTGTGTCTTACAATAGTAAAAGACGCACTCTACTAGAAAGCAATAAATAGATTTCATGTATTGTAATGAATTATCCATGTGCTAGTGCCTTCTATAATGATTTGTGTTACACTATATTTAATATAAATTAAATTAACATAATAATTACATATCCAAATCCATGTCATTGTAATTCTTGCAGAGACCTAAAATGTTAGCATACACGTTCAAAAAATATTTGACAAAACTTCACTGACATAGCACATAGCTTGATTCATCTTGTAATCAAGTAGCTTTGAGAAAATAAAATCCTTCTATGTTTTGGCATACACTATTTAAAATCCATTAAGCCATCAATTGACCAGATTTTATGTTGTTCCATGCTTTATGCTACTTAGCATCCACATGATGCATTTTTATTGCATTGCTAAATATTAATTGATCATGGGTTTATATATGAAAGTATATTTCTAGTCATGATGTTGCACGAGAATTCCATGTGTCAATGTTTGTCTCTCCATGATTTGTAGTGTTGACAATATAAAATTGAAACTTTGCAAGATTATGATGTGTGTCGTATCTTGTCAAGAGTAGCTCCTCGTGCTTCTATGCTTTTCAACTTAATTGGGTAGCCCCACCATATGCCAAGTTGGATTCCACATGTCCAACTTTGATTGTATCACACCTTTTCTTTGTATCATGGATTCATTTTAGAGTGAGGACTTGAAATTACCAATTTGTGAGATCCTAACGCATGTTCTTCATCTAACAGCTCACATTTGTATCACATTCTTCTTTCATATTGCAACATGGAGTAGAGTTAATAAACTAATACACAAAATATTTTTTACTACAAATGAATTATTATTGTGTGTGGGAAATATGCGTAATTGAAATAACTAGCAATACACCTTAATGCAACATTATTAGAGAATTCAAACAACAGATTTAATCTAATTGAAGCATAATAAAATCTCTAAAATTGTTCCATTTCTCTCTAACTCCAAGGATTTATTAAATCAAAGTGGCTCTCAAATCGTGTGCACTGTGATTGTTAAAATGACAACCTAGAGAATGAGAATGATGATCTAAGTGAAATGTTGTGATAAAATGAATGATAATGGAAGATATATAGTGATAATGAAAGCTATGATGTTGTGATGTTGATGTGATATGATATGATAAATTAAGATGCAACTAATATGATATGTTGTGACATGATTATAATCTAATATGATTGCTAAAATGCTTCTTATTTGATAATTGCTAAATGTTGTATGCTAAATGCTCTAGTATGATTCCTGCAGAGTAAAATTGCATGCAAGTGGGATCCATTTCCTATAGCAAGAAGTTACTTTTATAGATTTTCAAAGATAATTCTTGATGTGGCAGCAAGCAATGGTTCAAATTTGGTTTGGATGAATTAATGATAGAAGATGCAAAATTTAGTGAGGAAGAAGGGGAAATGCTTTCCCTGAGCAAAACATTGTGGTAAATGATAAGGATGAAATTGTGCATCCATGAAGCCAGCCATTCCCAACTATAAAAAGTTTGTTTGGAAAGATCAAGTAAAATTGAATGCAAGTTAAAGCTTTCAACTTTATTGAGAGAAAAGTTGTAAACGTGTGTTTAATTGAAAAAGCACAATTTAATACAACTTGAAACTTTCAACTTTGTTGAGAGAAAATTTGTAGACATGTGCTCAATTGAATATTTGATTTATTCAATTTTTGGGAGGGAAAGATATATTATTAAATAAAACATTTTGAAATTTGTTTATTTAATAAAAGGGAGATGATATTTAAACAAACTATGTGATTTTAGTTTATTTAAATAGGATAGAAGAATTGGATAATTTAATTAAAACAAACTATTAAATTTGTTTATTTAATTAAGATTGAAGAATTGGATAGTTAAATTAAAACAAATTATTGAATTCGTTTATTTAATTAAGATAGAAGAAATATAGAATGTGAACTATAAAAATAAATATTTATATTTATTTATAAGTAGATGAAATAAAGGTTAATTAATCAAATAATTGTATTTAATTAATCAGGTTTATCCAGACCATTTTTAGGTGTATACATTTTGCCCCTCTTTGAAGTGATGTGTTTACATATTGCTTCAAAGACTCAATTTTGCTGCTAGTGTTGAGAAAAAAATTCTGACATGCACCAAACGATGATTTTTAAATGATAATGGATGTATGCCCCCTCAGGAGATAAATCGATGAATTTTTGAATTTTTATGATTTATTTTTTTGAATTTTTTAAAATTTGTATGAGTCGACGATGATTTGATAATGAAGCGAATAATCTCACGACAAATGTTGATGAAGCTACCCCATTGATGAAATAATGAATTAAGCCCTCTTGGAAAATAAAATAAATCAATGCCATAAAATCCCACTTAATTAACCTTTAAAAGGTTAAAAAGTTGATTTAGAAGTTCATTTGTGCATTTTGAATTTGGATTTTGATAGTGATTGAGAAAATCTTGCAATTTGAGAAAAATGGTGATTCCCTACCACACACACCGGTTCGAGCGTGTTCGGAATCACAACTGCTCGACAGCGTATGGACCTTTGGTACATACCTCGAGAAACCTCCTCGTAATTCATGCAATTTTTTTTCCCTCCATTTTTACGTTTGAATTCAATTTTATTTTCTTTTAGCACTTTGACACTTTGATGTAGCGCATTAGATAGTTGTTTTAGCGCATTTGTTTGTTTTGCACATAGAAATAGGCATTTAGTGCATAGAAATAATGTAGTAGCGCATAGATTTAGATGGTTCTTTGAATGTCTTTTCTAGCACATTGATAGATTGAAATGGCGCATAGACTCCTTTGGCACATTGAATGTCTATTCTAGCGCATTGATACATTGAAATGGCGCATAGACTATTTTGGTGCATTGAATATTTGTTATGGTGCATTGATAGATTGAAATGGCGTATTGACATTTTCAAGGCTTTGACAGATTGTTTTAGCGCATATAAGTCAAAATGATGAAATTGTCAGTTAACTCCTTGATTTTGATGTTTTTTCGATCTTGTCAGCCTTTGATGTGATTTTGATTGTTGATCCTGATAGATTTAGATGATTATTGAGCTCATGATAGGTGAGATTCAAGGATTGATTGATGATAATTGACCTCATGATAGGTGAGGAACAATTATATTTGATGATTTACCTCATGATAGGCAAGGTTAATTGATTGATTGATTGATTAACCTCATGATAGGAGAGGTTGATTTATTGATTAACCTCGTGATAGGTGAGGTTGATTGATTGATTAACCTCCGGATACGTGAGGTTGATTGACTGATGCTCACGAGATTTGATCAAAGTCTCACCAGAGCTGAACAAATTGATATGTTGATTATTTTTGACTAATTTGAAAAGTTGATTGATTTTTGAATCTTGTGATTATAGGAGCCCTTGGTGAATCTTCATATTCACGAACAGTTTTCGAGGACATTTGATTTGATACCTCAGTTGACACAGCCTGAGATAGGTGTGATTTCCCGTTGTGGATTATCCTCATTATTATACATGCCCCAGATTAGGATTAATCGGGGACTCTTGACAACTCTTGTTGAGAGGTGGCATAGTGAGCATAACACCTTTCACCTTCCTACTAGTGAGATGACAGTGACCCCAGAGGATGTGTACCATATATTAAGGATTTTGGTGGTTGGAGAGCTTGTTCTATATGATCATACCGAGCAGGGAGGTATTGATGCCTTGTGTAGAGTGTTTGAGGATGAGAGGATTTGTGGTTATGAGATTCCTTAGAGGGAGATGGTGGATGCATATGCTACACTTTCATCCATGTTTGAAGTTTTTATCAGAGGTTTCTTATGTCCTGACCATAGGTCAAAGGGACTTTTAATCGGATGGGGTCGGATCTCAGAGCAGATGATCCAGAAGGGTACTAGATATGCTTGGGGCATGTGTATGTTAGCCCACCTATACCATGATTTACACCAGGTTGTGTACCTTAGAGGGTGCAATTTTCGATCAGAGTGATATTGTTATAGGTTTGTGCATGGGAGCATATTGCCATCACACACCCCATTGTTGATAGACAATGGCTTGTCAGGAGACCTTATGTTCATTGTTATACAAGTCCAGTTGTCCAACATAGGCTAGGAAAATTGGAGTATTGGAGGTAGATGTTGGATGATCTAGAGGCAGTTGTATGATGACCTTACATTGGTTGCAAGGCTTGGCAGAGGATGATACTGATATTTTGTATCTTTTTCAGTCCATGTATCTGATCGAGAGGACCCATTTTATCATTGAGAGATTCCTTTTGAGGAGGGTTATGCAGTAGTATGGAAGATTGTAGGGTATGCCACAGGGTGTTGCTCACTATGCTTGATGTCAGATGGATTCTTTAGAGTGGGGGCCCACCCTCTCCTATGATGCAGTAGCTGAGGAGTATCAGGGGATGCAGTCAATCATCTGGGATTATCATCTAGAGGTAGTTGAGGAAGGGATATTAGAGGAGTATGCTCAGTATCTATTTCTACATATGTTCCCATGGATATCCAACCCAAATGAGGTAGTGCCTTTGTTGGATGAGCATGAGAGAGTAGTTGTTCATGGTTGTAGGCAGAGTAGGAGAGATGGAGGAGACGAGGAGGAGATGGCAGATGGCAGAGGAGGATATGGAGAGCAGTGAGGATGATGATGATGATGACGATATGATGATGGAGACAGGGGTGGTGGTAGAGTTGATGGAAGAGGTGTTGGCAGAGTAGATTTTTCTATTAGTGATATCATGGTGGCTCGGTGGAGGAGATCTTTGGTGGTTGTGGCTCAGTAGTGTGTGTAGATTTGGGCACCCTCGTAGCAGTAGCAAATGAGATAATTACGTTATAGGTGTAGGTTCAGACTCTACAGGGACAGTTAGCACAAGTGCAGACGTTATTAGCCTAGGCACAGGCTCAGGCCGCACAGGCTCAGGCTGCACAAGCTCAGGCCACACAGGCATAGGCCCAGGTGGCCACATTGACAGCTGAGAGAGATGTAGCCAGACAAGATGGTGAGCAGGCAGTGGCTCTTTCTGACAGGTTGCAAAGAGTAGCTAAGGGGACCACCAGGGGTGTGATGATGGCCGAGGTTACTAGATTTGCTCGAGAGGGTGAGTATTATCGTGACCGATATCATGAGGTTGTTCTGTCAGAGTAGAGAGTTAGTTATTTCGCATCGAGATCAACATGTAGTCACTCTCAAACCACCAGCTTGGGTGTGGTACAACCTCCACATAGAGATCCAGGCCCAGATCCAGGTACAGGTGCACCCGATGTAGGTACTTCAGGTGTAGGAGGTATTGCGAGACCAGCGAGTCCTGGGGGAGTACCTCACAGCTCCATGATCCTACTTTATGTATTTGATGATGTACACTCCAATTTTGACCTACTACCATTTTGTTATTGTATCTCTTGACATTATTCAAACTTAATTATGTACTTGACAGTATGATTTTTGAGTTTTATATGATATACGGTGGATTCATGATTTATTATGCATTCTATTTGATTTTATGGTGGTTATCTATGATATATGCATTTATATTCTCTATGCCATGTGATATTATATGATGATGTTATGAATATGCACTGATGGATCTATTATGGATGCAATAATGAAGTAATGTTAATTTGAAATGTCATGAGATGAATGTGATAATGTTAATGATATGTGATGCAACTTGTTTTGATATTATCTTATGCAAGTATATGATGTGATGTATGGATAAATGTATGATATATGAATGCAAATATGTGATCAAATGTATAAATGAATGATTGATGTGATAATGCAAATTGATGTTGTTATACAAAAAAAAAATTGTATTATCTGATGCAAATATATATGATATAATGCTTGGATAAATGTATGATATCATAGTTTATTGATAATGCACCTATATGCATGATTTGTTTTTGGTGTATTCTGATGCAAAATAGATGATGCGATGTATAGATGAATGATGATATGATAATCAACTAGATGTGCTAAATGATAATGCAACTTCATGAGAATGTTTAATGTTTTTGTTTATGTCAAGTATACTCAGTCCTATAAATGATAAAGATAACATCATCTTTGAAAATCTTTATAACCTCGTGACAATGTATTTTTCTAATGCAGAGCTAATATGAATGCAATCTAATTTAAGTATGTAAATCTATCTATGCAAAAGTTTCCATATTAACAATCTATCTAGCGTGCTTTTTATCATCATTGAGCCTTTAAAATGTTGAAAGTGAGTACAAGCATCAATGGTGTAAGATAGACCATGATGACCTGAGTACTTCTTTCATGATTTTTGATATTACAAGTTTAACACAAGCATCGAGGTATAATTAAACCGAGATGACCTGAGCATTTCTTGCGTAAAACAGACGAGAGTCAATCAACTTCTTATATGAATCTAAAATATCATCATTGATACTTGGTAGAGCACATCTCATGACAATTCACATAAGAATAATGATCAATTCACAGTCAATAGACAAAGAAAAATCTTGCTCCTTCCTTGCTTCTCCAGTTCAATACATCATCAAGTTGCTCCAAAGATATGATAACAGAATTCAAAGTACAACATTTGAACACTCAAGATGAAGCAGTAAAAGCATGATTCAAAAGAATATCATCCATTTAGATTAATTTGGTTTGATTGATTCAAGTTGTTAGATTGGATAGTTTAATCTTCTGATGATTTTTTGATTGTTCAATGGTATGTTCCCTATGGTCAATGTGTTTGTTGCAGTGTCATACTATTGTTTGTTTGTTTATTTTTAACCCTTGGTTTATTGCCCCCAGTGAGTTCAGGATTTTTCCCCCAAGCTAGGGTGAGACACGACCGCATTTCCAGGATATGTACATGAGATTCTTTGATGATTAGCAAAATGATGGCAAAAATGATCAGTCAAGGCGTGCTCAAATAGATGGAATAGCTGGTCTATCACAAATAGTGCCTGTTGCCAAGTTTTTACTACTTGTTTTTATTGCACTTTTCAGATTTTATGATTTTTTTTTTGCTTTTTGTTGTTACCAAGACACCTATTTGCCAGGTTTTCTTCAAGGCAACGATTTTTATTTTTTTCACAATTTTGTATTTTTCTTTATTTTTTTTATTTTTTTGTATTTTCAAATATTTCTCCGTGCACTAGATAATTCAAGTATAGAACTTTCTGAGGTGGATGTTTTTGATAGGTTCATCAAACAGATCCCCTTCAGGTGTTGACAATTTGTAAGCTCTTGATCCATAGACCGATATGATGACGAAAGGACCTAGCCAATTTGGTTCAAATTTACCCTTCTTCTCACGATCTTGTTGATTGCGAGGGTTTTATTTTAAGACCAATTCATCCACCTGAAATTCCCTTGGTTTGACTCTATGATTGTAGCTTTTGGACATCCTCTATTGGTATGCTTTCAAATTATCCATCGCTTCCTGATTACGCTCATCTAACAGTTCCAGCTCTTGAAGTCTAGACACTCGATAATCTTCATCTGATATGATCCCTTTTAGCGACACACGAAGTGATGGTATTTCTACCTCAATAGGTAGAATAGCCTCTAATCCATATACCAAAGCATATGGTTTAGCTCTTGTAGGTGTTCTGATACTAGTTCGATATGCCCATAAAGTAGGATTCAGTTGAACATGCCAATCTCGTCAAGCATCGTTGACCATTTTCTTTAAGATTTTCAAAATAGTTTTGTTTCAAGCCTCTGCTCGGCCATTTCCCTGAGGATAGTATGGTGTTGAAAAGTGATATTGGATATGGAACCGCTCACACGGTTCTTGGACATCTTGATTCTTAAAAGGTCTACCATTGTCTTTGATGATGGACTAAGGAACACCGTACCAATAGATAAGGTAATTTAAGATAAAATATGAGATTTTTTTTCCTGTGACTGTGGTCAGGGGTATAGCTTCAATCCACTTAGTAAAGTACTATGTGGCTATAATGATAAACTTATGTCTGTTTGATGAAGAAGGGTGGATTTTACCCACCATATCTAGTCCCCACTGACAAAAAGGCCATGTTGTTGTGAAAGGTTGTAGTTACTATGCAGGTGCATGTATAAGGTTGCCATGGATTTAAAAAAATTGGAATTTATTTACATACTGATAAGACTCCTTCTCCATGTTTAGCCAGTAATACCTTAAACAGAGGAGTTTCTTCCCTAGAGTTAAACCACTCAAGTGAGTCCCACAGATACCTTCATGAATCTCATGCAAGGCTAACTCAGATTCCTTACGTTCTAGACATCGTAGGAGAGTACCATCAAGACCTCGACAGTAAAATATGTTGGCAATCAAGATATGTCATGCAACTTGGTGAATGAAACTTTGTTTTAGGTTTCGAGAAAGATCGGGAGGGATGGTATTGTATTTTAGGTAAGTATAAATCTTCCCATAGATGGAGGTTTCGGGGTCAATGATATTGCATATTACTTGGGATTCATGATTTTCATGGGTAGGATTAGACACTTGTTCCACCATAAACTCATAACGTCTTCAACTTTTCGATATCTGTAAGAGAGAAGCAATTGTAGCCATTGCATCAGCAACTTTGTTATCTGCCCTTGGTATTTGTTCAAATTTGATATGGACAAAGTACATTTTTAGATCATCCATCATTATCTTATATGGAAGCAACTTGTCATCCCTTCTTTAATAATCGTCATTGACCTGATTGATGACCAGTTGTGAATCTCCATATACCTATAGTTTTGTGATATTCCACTCTACTACTACTTTGATGCCAATGATTAATGCCTCATATTCAACTAAATTATTGGTACAAGGAAAACTGAGTTTGTAAGACTTTTGAATGGTGTGTCCTTGAGGTGTGACAAATAAGATCCCAGTGCCTAATCCATGTTGTGTGTATGAACCATAAAAATATAGTATCCATTGTTTTGGTGCGAAGGTGAGAACATCTGCATCAGGAAATTCAATGCTCGTTGGTTGCTCCTCATGTAAAGGTGCTTCTGCTAACTGATCATCTATTACTTGTCCCTTGGATTCGAAATCTACATATTGTATATCAAACTCACTCAAGATCATGACCCATTTGGCTAGCCTCCCTGTTAAAGCAGCTTTGCTGAGCAAGTATTTAAGTGGATAGATCTTTGCTATGAGTTTAATTATGTGAGTTAACATATAATGGTGTAGCTTTTGAATATAAAATACTACCACCAAAAAAGCTTTCTTGATAAATGTATAACTAATCTCATAAACATTCAAAGTCCAACTAATATAGTAAATAGCTTGTTCCTTTCCTGTAGGATCCTCTTGTGCCAATAGAATACCCAGTGAAATCTCTATTATTGCTATATAAAGTAGTAATGGCTTTCCTTCTGTAGGTGGTACAAGTATTGGTGGGGACATCAAATATTGATTTAGTTGATTGAACGTAGAGTCGCATTTGTCATCCCATTTGAAAGAGACATTCTTATGTAACAAGTGATTGAACGGATGACTCTTGTCTGCCAATTGAGAAATGAACCTTCGGATTGACTGAAGCCTTCCCTGTAGAGACCGTAGTTGACTGATGTTTCTAGGTGGCGGCATCTCCATAATAGCTTTGAATTTGGCAGGATCTACTTCAATACCTTTCTCTGAAACAATGTACCCTAGAATTTTTGTTGATGTTATGCCAAATGCACATTTCTTGGGATTTAATCTGACGTTAAACCTTTCTAGACAAGTGAATATTTTGTCTAGGATTTTAATATGTCCTTCTCTAGTATATGATTTTTCCAATAGATCGTCCAAATAATCCTCCATAAAAGTATGCATCATGTTGTGGAAGATGGTGTTCATTGCTCTTTGATATGTAGCCCCTTCATTTTTCAACCCAAAAGGCATTACATTCCAGCAAAATGTTCCCCATGGACAAGTGAATGTTGTCTTCTCTTGATCCTTTGGTGCTATCTTGATTTGATTATAACCCGAGAAGTCATCCATAAGTGATAACATAGCGTGCCCAACTATCAAGTCTACAATTATGCCAATGTTTGGTAAAGGAAAATCATCCCTCGGACATGCCTTGTTGAGATCCCTGAAGTCTACGCATATCCTAATATTGTCATCTGGTTTAAAAATAGGTAAAATATTTGATATCCACTCGGCATAATCAACTAGACGAATGAAAACAACATCTAATAATTTCTTGAGTTCTGCCTTCACCAACAAGGCGATATGTGGATACATTTTTCTTAAATTTTGTTTGATATGTTTTACCCTAGTTGGTAGAGATAGGTGATGCATTAAGAGATTTGGATCTAAGCTTGGCATATCAGAGTAAGACCAAGCAAAATTTATTTGCCTTTCTTTAAATAACTTAGTGAATTTCAGCTTTTCTTGTTCAGTCATTGATGCCGCCAAATGTAATGTCTTTACTTTTTCTTTTGTGCCCACATTGATAGATTGAGTTGGCTCAACCAACACTGATGATCTCTCATGATAATATTTGGGAAGAGTGTCAAATCCCCCATCTTTCAGTGCCTTAGTAAGGTTTTCACTGTCAAATGCGCTCTTTATTTTTACGTTTTCTAGATCTAACACTACCATTAAATGGTTTTCACCATTAGATCCTTTGTTGATATTTTCATTTTTGCAGCTAGAAGATTTGACACCCCCTTGACTTGATGCATCACTATGAGTTTTGTGGATAAAAATTGTGTCAAGGTCGTTGGAACAAAGAAAGTTAAAAATGGCATCGTCATTCACAAAGGTACGAACATTAACAGGCTCAGTTTGGTCCCATTCAATAAGCTCGGGGTGTAGTAAGGGTAATAGATCATCAGATTGATGAAGGTCAACAGAAGCGGAAGTCCGAATAGAAATATCATCAAAGTTTTCAGTAGGGGTGTCAAGATTTATGATGGTACTCTCCTCCAAGTCTGTCTCGCTCGAAACTTGTTTATCGTCACTTGAATCATTGATATTTTGTGATCCAAACACAAGGGGTCTAGTCCCTGAGCTTTTCCCTCCTCACAAGTAGGTGTATACCTTTGTATTACATCCATTTGTTTGTATTCAAATGATACCTCAGATAGTGAATCCCACTCGTACTCATTAGAGTCTCTCATAGGAATCACTTGCTTGCAATTGTAGGATTTGTTCAACAACTTTTTGGGTTGCTTCTTCTTTTGATTCTTTTGTATACCCTAATCCATTTTTTTCTTTGGCTTGAATTGTGAGAGGTTGAATAGGTTCTACAATGTCATCCTTTCTTTTACCATAGTTCCTTGTCCTTCATACCCCTTCTTCTCTAGGATTATCTTTCCTTTTCCATATTTATTCGTTTGTATGTTAGGGGTTGCTGATGTAGATGCTTCCTCATCTTTGTAGAGCCAATTTAGAACAACCTTGTCTTCTGATTCGTCGATCAAAGTGTCGACCTTTATAAATCTTCCATCAAGGAATGTAGTAGGTTGTGATGATTTTTGCATTGATTTTGATGGTTGTTCATAAGTTCTTGGTGAAGGCAGCAATTATGAAATACATAAAGATTGTTGAATGGAATACTCTCCCATGCCTTTGTCTGTTAACTAGATCTTTCCATTAAATTGTTTTGACAAAGAGTTTTCACTGTTTGTTGTAGTAGAATCATCAATACCTTTTTCCTTTGATTGGTCCTTCTTTTTAACCCATTTTGACACAATAGTTGATTTTTTCTCATTGTTTGATGAATTTGGAGTGTTAGCTTCCCTGTTATGAGGAATAAAAGCATCTTGAGCTGCCTTAAGCATGTTACATTGTTGGGCATTATTTGAATCAGATGATATGGTTATTTCTTGTCCATTGACTGGAAACTTCAAACACTGATGATAGGTGGACGGTATTGCTTGCATCTCATGAATCCATGGACGTCCCAAAAGTATGTTATTTGTCAGATCTTTGTCTAACACTTGGAAGATTATGTCTTTCACAATTGGTCCCACTTGGATAGGTAGAACTATAAATCCCTTGGAAGATATCTCTTCATAATCATATGCTTTTATTATGATTTTCCTTCTCAGATCTACAACATTATCAAAATATCCTAGTACATGGATTAGTTTTAAAGTATATATTCAAACCAACTCCACCATCTATAAGAACACACTCGACTCGGTGTTTGTGAATGAGAACCTCAATGTGAAGGGCAGCATTGTGTGGATGGTTTAGTGATACATCATCATGTTTAGAAAAGGATAGGTAGTGAGGAGCGGTTAAGTGTCCCACCATAGCCTGGAATTGGTCAACTTCCAGATTATTGGGTATTGTTGTGGCAACAAGAGCTTGTTCTAGGATCTCCTTGTGTGCTGGTGAAATTTTCAAGAGTTCCAATATTGAGATTTGTGCAGGTATTTTCTTCAACTGATCGATTATGTTGTATTGATTTGTAGGGGCAGCAGTTGTTTTGATTATAGAAGGAACATTAGATGATTTATTTGCAACTCCTTTCAGTATTACCTTAGCTTGTCCCCTTGTTGTCACGTTAACTGGTTGATATTCTGGATTCTCTCTAATTTTTATGACGTTAATCTGATTTTCACTTGCCATTATGTTTGTGGTTTGATGATCAATTTTAATGGTGCTATTGCTGTCATAAATTTCTGCCTTATGAGTTTGATAATTAGCTGCAATCATGTCTTTAATACAATTATCAGCAACAGCAATTTTATTTATTTGATTTTTAGCAACAACAAGGTCACATTTATCATTGATTTGAGTGTTGTTTGTTTGATCTCCAACTACCTCGACATTGAGAATAGTGGTTTCGTAAACATAATTTACACCTTTGCCTTTACCGTTTGAAGAGGGTGGTTCACCTTTGTCATAATTGGGTAAAGGATTTTTGAAAACTCCATGATCATTGTTTGTTTGTCATCCTTCAAAAAATATTTTCTTGCTTTAAATCAAATCTTAGATCAAATGTTTCAATTGGCAACAATCATTCATTTTGTGAACTTTATTGTTATGATAGTCACAATAATGTGCGTCATTCCACCAAAATATTTTGACTTGTGGATCCCAATTTTGTGCTCCCTGTGATGTTACAAGTTTAGCTTCAATAAGTTTTTTGAATGTTGATTCCACAAATTGTCCTAAAGGCATGAATTTCCTCCTATTTTATGACTTTTGGAATGGTGATGATTTAGATCTAGCATTATTCAAATTGTTGTTTTGATTTTCATTTATATTGTTGCCTCTGTTGTTGTTGTTGTCTGGGGTTGTCTTGGTTGTAACTATTGTTAAATTGAATATTGGTTTCGTGTTTTGCATTTTGGTCACAACATCATTGTTTCCAGCATTTTTTATACTTTTGCCAAAACTTGGGCTTTTCGTTGTTGTTGTGATTAGAGGAATGTGCATTGTTTGATCCTTCATTGTATGTTTTTAGAACTCCTCTTTTGACCAAAGCTTCCTCTATTTTGAGACCATTTTCTATCATTTTCTCGAATGTAGGTGGACACTATAGTTCCATTCTATAACTCATGTCATCATTTAAATTATCCATGACTAGTTCCATCTTTTCCTTTTCAGGTATGGAACGTGGATATCTTGCAAACAACCTTCTCCATCTTTGCAAAAATGAGAGAAATGTTTCACCTTTCTTTTGTTTAGTATTGCAAACCATAGATGAAAAATGCACAAATAAATCGTGCAACTTGCGAGTAATCATGTGCAGTAATGAAGGGTGAGTTAATCGCCCAAATACTCACAATCGAGTATTTAAAAAAATCATCATGCTTTTTCTGTGTATATCGCGCCAAAACACACGCGTTTTACGCAAAAAAAAATCGCTATTAAATGAGGTATAAAACTGAGCAGAAGAAAAATGTGATTTTTTATTTCATTTCAAACCCTTCAAAAACGTGATTTGCAAATCCAAAAGCGACCCGACTAGGGCACAATTTCACTGCAGATTTGGACACGATTTCTCTGCAACTTTAACATGATTTTTCAAGGATTAATAAGGGCAAGCACAAAAAATCGATGAGGGCAGTAGGGCACGCATGAATCAACTATTTTTCTTCCATTTTGCTCTACATTTTTTCTTGCATTTTTTCTCTACATTTTTTCTTGCGTTTTTCCTCTACATTTTTTTTTCGTTTTATTTCTATGTTTTTCCTTTGTCTTTTTAGGATTTGTTAAAAATAAATAAAGTTTAACTTCTTTTTAATTTTTTTGACTATAAGTTTTAAAAAATAAAATAAATTTAAAATTTTAATTTTAATGTCTTTGATAAAAAAAATCATTTTTTCAAATACTTATTTAGTTATATAATTATATTAATTATTTTCTACAAATTTTGTATTACAAATCAATAAATAAAAATTAATTAATTAAAAACTTCGAAAAACTTATTAAAAAATTATTTGAAATTTTAAACATTCTTTAACTAGTTATATTTTTAAAAAATTTAAACATTTTCTAAGTTTTTAATTATTAAATTTTTTAATTAATATAACTATTTAAAGAATGTTTAAAATTTTTAAATAATTAATTTTTATTTTAATAAGTTGTTTTCGATAAGTTTTTTTATTAATTAATTTTTTAATTATTGATTTGTAAAACAAATTTGTAAAAAATAATTAATATAAGTATATAAGTATATTAAAAATAATAATAATAATAATAATTTATTTTTACAACTTATAATTAGAAAGTATTTTTAGAATATTTTAAAAATTTGTGTTTTTTAAGAATATTTTAAAATTTTGTGTATTTTCAAATGTTCGTAAATTTGTCAAGTTATTGTCGAGTTTTTCCCTGAGGTTTTGCCGAGTCCCGAGTTTTCAAAAAAATTGGACCTGTCGAGTTATTGTCGAGTTCGAGTTTTTCAACTATGTTGCAAACATCCTTCATTGTGATATCATGTTGTATATTGTATGAGTATTGAGTTATAAACTTGTTAATCAGATCTTCAACGGATCTAATTCCTAGAATTAATTTAGAGAACCACTCCATACATTGTCCCCCTAAGCTCCTTGGAAATAGCCTCATCAAGTATGTATCTTCATGAGCAAACTCTAAACTCATAGCTCGAAATTCTCTTGCATGATCAAGAGGATTTGTTTTCTCATTGTATTTATCGTACTTGGGGAACTCACAGTGTTTTGGAAATGGGATCAGGTTCACATTTTGAGCAAAAGGATATGGACAAATATCCTACAATGAGTATCTCTTAGATGTCCCTATTTGTATATCTTAAAATTTTTGTTGTAAGGTTTGTAATTGATGTTTCATTATATCTACTTCATCTGTATTTGGTGATTCAGTCTCAACTCTTTTAGATGTTCCTGACAGTCTATTGATATCAAAGTCTTTTGGAATTTTAACACCCAGATCAGCTAACATCAAAAAATACTTTTCCCCATCTTTTTCTAGAATTTTCTCCATAAACTTATGGAATTTGAGGTCTTGTTGCACATTTTTTAGTTATTCTTCAGATATTTCATCATTGTCATTTTGGTGGGATCTGTTGAATAGATTATCCTCAATCTCAGACATGTTTGTTTCTTTTTCTTGAAGTTTGTCTTTGTGACCTTGTAAATACTGGCATAGAAGTGTTATAATTGTCCACTAAACGTTGATCTTGGCTTGATATAGTGTCAAGGATGTTAACTTGAGTCAAATAGAATGATATATTCTATTGATCAAACTAAGTTGACAAGTATGATTATACAGCTTTGTTTCCTGAAGTAGGATGACAGATCCTAATAATGAAACTTGGATTTTAATCAGATTTGTTTGATTAGACACTTTTGGATGTTAGATCTGAGTTTAATTTAAAGAATTTCACTTGTAAGATTTAGTTTTCGAAAGTTTAAGACTCTGTTTCAATTTAAGAAATGCTTTTGTTCTAGTAGAAATCTAAATTCTAGTGTAAAAAGTCTGACAGATAGTGAAAATAACTCTCTGGTTTTTTCTTGGGTGAATGTGTTATAACAGTCCTTGGATACGCTAAAAGTATTAGCAAATGCGTTAGAAAACTGGGTAGATGCATAGTTAAATTGGTTGTATGCATTGTATTGTTACTCCTATGCGCTAAAATTTTCTTTCAATGCACTAGATTGTTCCTCCTATGTGCCAGACTGTTCCTTTGATGCGCTAAAAGATGGGTCAATGCGCTGTTAAACTAGGTGGATGTGTTGTAATAGAAAGTGAATGCACTATTCTATGAGTATTCTGTATTTTGATAGTCTGTGTTTGCTCTGGTTTTTTACAGTGAATATGTTTTGACTCCAAAGAATAAATTTTTGATCTAGTGACCTTGTATCTGACTGGTTTGCTTGTGGACTTTGGAAAATGATTGTTTTGATTGGATGATTTTCTTTTGAAAATAATTACACATGCAATAGCAAGTTTGCAAACATTTGTTTCAATTCTACGCTTTAAATAGATAGTGTGTGTTCTAGAATCAGGTTTGATTCTTTCAATTTTCACAGGTATGACACAATAGAAATAGTTCAAGCACTTTTATATCTCAAAAGGTCACTAAAAATATCACAGCCCACACTTGGAACTATGTTAGCTCACACAGTCGTGTCACCCCCTAGAGGGCACCCATGTTTTTTCCTTTTTCGAGTCTTAACCAAAAGTTGAATCCTCCACTTTCAGTCAGGGTCTCTGATAGTTATATGGTGAGTATCTTGGGGGCATATTCTTCCCTCCCCTTACACTATGATATAGAAAGCATTCAAAAACTGACATGGTTGGATTCTAACTTAAAGTTTGTAGATAAGGTTTATGTTCGGAGCGGCAAATAGATAAACTCCCTCAGGAGACCTCCCAACCTTTAAAAAAAGGCTTTGGGGATGGTTATCTTGCACACTTTCGTTGAATATCAGGCTTTCCTCGAATTTTCTTTTGATTATAGTGGGTTGAAAAACCTGGCTTTGGTTGTTCCCACTTAGGTTGTTCTCGTAGGGTGAGTACTTTTTCCCACTACAAGATGCCCTCTAAAGGTGTTAATAAAGCATGAAAATTGAGTCTATCATTTTGATCACCCAGTGAAGGGGAGAGCATAAGCCTATCACTTCAACCACAGTAAACAGGGGGTTCAGTTATCCTTTTACTTAAGCTAGATGCCTAAATTAATAAAGGACGACAGTAATGAATTTGGAAAACCCTCCAAACACCATCAGTAATTTTGTAGTATTTGTCTTTGATCGGCGTAAATGTTTTCTACAACTATCTTTGACCAGTGTACCTTCTACTTGCAGCATAGAAAATAGAATAATATCTAAAATGATTCAATTTTCTGTAAAAATAGTCCAATGCGCTAAACCTTGAAGCATATGCGCCAAAACTCCAATGCGCTAAAAGAATAAATGAAAGCGCTGAAATAATTGTCAAATGCGCTATAATAGTGATTGAAAGCACTGAAACAGTTCTTTTATGTGTTGAAACAGTGTTTTGACGCGTCGAAATATCTGTTGAATGCGTTGTGAAAATTCCCAATCGTGCTAAAACATGAACACATCAAATCTGTAGTCATTTTTCAAAAAAATGTTATGCGGATTTTCCCCACGGTGGGCACCAATTTATTTGTGTGGGAAATATGCGTAAGTGAAATAACTAACACACCTTAATGCAACGTTATTAGAGAATTCAAACAATACATTTAATCTAATTGAAGCATAATAAAATCTTTAAAATTGTTCTATTGGTCTCTAACTCCAAGCATTTATTAAATCAAAGTGGCTCTCAGATAGTGTGCACTGTGATTGTTAAAATGACAACCTAGAGAATGAGAATAATGATCTAAGTGAAATGTTGTGATAAAATGAATGATAATGGAAAATATGATATTGATAATGAAAGCTATGATGTTGTGATGTTGATATGATATGATATGATAAATTAAGATGCAACTAATATGATATGTTGTGACATGATTATAATCTAATATGATTGCTAAAATGCTTCTTATTTGATAATTGCTAAATGCTCTAGTATGATTCCTGCAGAGTAAAATTGCATGCAAGTGGGATACATTTCTTGTAGCAAGACGTTGCTTTTATAGATTTTCAAAGACAATTCCTGATGTGGCAGCAAGCAATGGTTCAAATTTGGTTTGGATTAATCAATGGTAGAAGATGCAGAATTTGGTGAGGAAGAAGGGGAAATTCTTTCCCTAAGCAAAAAATTATGGCAAATGATTAGGAAAAAATTGTGGATCCATGAAGCCAGCCATTTCCAACTATAAAAATTTTGTTTGGAAAGATCGAGTAAAATTGAATGCAAGTTAAAGCTTTCAACTTTATTGAGAGAAAAGTTGTAAACATGTGTTTAATTTCAAAAGCACAATTTAATACAACTTGAAGCTTTCAACTTTGTTGAGAGAAAAGCTATAGACATGACTTAATTGAATATTTGATTTATTCAATTTTTGGGGAGGAAAGATATATTATTAAATAAAACATTTTGAAATTTGTTTATTTAATAAAAGGGAGATGATATTTAAACAAACTATGTGATTTTAGTTTATTTAAATAGGATAGAAGAATTGGATAATTTAATTAAAAAAACTATTAAATTTGTTTATTTAATTAAGATTGAAGAATTGGATAATTAAATTAAAAAAAATTATTGAATTTGTTTATTTAATAAGATAGAAGAAATATAGAATGTGAACTATATAAATAAATATTCTATTTATTTATAAGTGTTGATGCAAAAATTTGCAGGAGTAGCAGCCTTATGGGAAACTTAGCTATTGGGGGACTTGTGCATGTAGCTAAGTGACCTCCTGGTTTTATCGAAGATGGCTCTTCATTTTTATGGGGGGGAGGTAAAGGGTGAGAAGAGTAACATGAAATAATCAAACCTAAACTAAGGCAATGCGCCAAATCATAAGAGAAATAACTAAGCACAATGTTGAGACAAAGGTTCGAATAGTAATTGTTGTTTATCAAATAGATGCTTTCCAACACTGCAAACATAAGAACATCACACTCTTTGCATAATATTACTCATATAGCATAAACCAACATAGAGGAGTAGCAACATGATCTGCATTTTATTAAGCTGCATCAATATTACAAAAGCTTGAGACAGACATTCATATACTCTAGAAAATAAAAGCACAATTTAATGTCACATTAAATGCATGAAAATAGAAAGGCCGAATTGACTGGTACAGTCTGCAAGTTCAAATTTAATAGCAAACACTACAAAAGGCTCATTCCCAGTGCTCGGGAAGATTTTTAAATCTATCTAACAACAACCTGTAAAATGAGGGAAAAGGCTGCTTAAATAAGCCAACCCACTACCTAAAGACCCTCACAAGAAATATGCCTAAGAGAAGACATCAACGATCTAGATCTTCTCGAGCCGGCACCAACAAAAAGATCATCCAGCATTGTGCCAACAAGCACGTCCCCTGAGAAACCTAGACTACGTAGCAGCAGAAGAGAACACGTGGCAGCAGAAGGGAACACACGGTAGCAGAACAGATACTGAAGCACAGGCGTCGAACCCAAGATAACGGATGCATGAACAAGCGCCATGCGTCAAACACACAGAGCCCAGTAAGAGAAAGGTGAGATGAATCAAAATAAAACTCTGATAGGAAGCCACGTGTTCCAACTCCCAACAAAATAAATCGCAATGTGGGCCCAACTTGAAAAGAGACAAGCGAGCGCCATGCGTAAAGCAAACGGAGCTCGGCAAAAGAAAAACTATACAACCCAGCAGAAAGCTCCAATAGGAAGCCACCTGGTGAACGCCGAGAAGCTGCAAGCGATACAGAACCAGGTGAAGCCGCAAAAAGAAAAGAAACCGTGAAGTAAAAAGTGGTGTGTGAATAAACATTCATAGTTTGGTGACTCACGGGGGCATTTCGCCTGTGGAATGGAGAACCCTAAAAACTTTGGTCTCGCAGACCAGTCCAACTCCATCATAATTTCTCACAACTGAGAGAGGGCAGTCTGAAGGTCGGTCTAGACTTCGTTTGATGGTGTAGTAAGAGTGCGCAGATTTTCGTGCACCATGTTAAGATCAATTATTGCCTTAAAAGGCAATCCGCCAGATACCTTTGCCTCTAAATCAAGCTGGAAAAAGAGTTGCGCCAGCTGATGCACTATGTTTTCAATATTTTTGGTAGTCGAAGATTGATCAAAGGATTAGAAAATAGACAGATCCTACTTCTTCTCCTTGATCTTTGCAATGATGTGGTCAATACCTACCACCATTTGATCCGCGATGAAGGGCGATGGAAGCCCTCGTTGAGTTAAGCAAGAAAATTTTGCCTGCATATCATTGGTAATTTGGGTTAGCTTGGCCCTGCACTCTCCCACATGTTGGAAAACCTTGTGCATAGAGATGAGAATATTTACACCCATGGTCGCCGTTGTTCGATCCTCGATTCCCACACCGCTCAATGCTTCATCAGAGGTTGTATATAATTTTCCCAATAATCGCCTGGCCTCCAGAACTTTATTAAAAGTCATTTCCTGCACCTATTTCATCATTTCGCTAACCACCCCGCATAGACTGGTCGCCTGTGCCATAAATTTTAGAGTGGGCTGCAATGTAAGGCATAATGCTTTGACCTTATCCCAGTATGACGCATGTAGCTCCTTGGCAATCTCCAACGAGTTCATTTGGGGTGCAGGAGGTTGGGCTCTCAAAAGATCCAATTCTGTAGTTTTGCTGCTAAGCTCCACCTTCAACTCTGCCACACTTCCCTTCAGGATGGACAACTGATTCCTCAGAGCAAAAACCTCTCTCTCTTTCTCTCCCAAGGCCAATTCGACCTGCCTCTGCTTCTTAGTTTCCTGCTCCAATGCGGCATTCATCTCATTTACTTCCTCATTAGTGCTCTGTCAGAGTTGTTTCAGGCCATCATTTGTCTGCTTCAATTCATCACAGAGGACCACTTCAGTCACTCAGCATTGCTCAATCTCTTTTCGTAGGGATGAAACAACCTTCGTGCCCAAAGCCTGAAGCTCATTGACTTTGTTTTTAAAAGCATTATTTTCATTCTGCAGGCGATTGATTTCGACCTCCTGGGCCTTATGCTTGTTTGCCCAGATATCCACCTTTCCCTTCATCTCTTTCATTTTCTCATCCTTTTTCTTCATCTCATGACCGAGCTTGAGGAATTCGATAGTCACCACCCTCTGGGTCTCCTCCATTAGTTCAACTTTATCCTGCGGATGAGCCTGCTGCAAATCTAGCCCTACGGCATTGACAGAAAAATCACTTGGCTGCATATCCCCATTTGGTTTGATCATATTGAGTGTGACATTCGCAAACATCAATGAATTTTGGCTTTCGTTGAACACAATTTGCGAAAGAGGCTCTTCTTGTCTTCCTGCACCCTTTTCCCTCCTTTTCTGTATTTGGCTTGCCCGGGTGGTTTTGTTTGCATCCACCTGCAAAAAATATCCCTGGGGAAAAATACCTAGCCCACCAGCAAAAGGGAATTCTCGGGGAACTCCTAGTGGGAAAGACAGTGTGCTCAATGTATCAACGGATTTGGTAGGCCTCATAATAATTGTCGAGGAGAAAGGCAAGATAAATTTACTACCCAGAGATGATGAAAACATGGAGGGAAGAAAGGTCAGGGAAGCACTTATAGACATGCTGGGTCTCAGGGATACAAATTGCTAAATCAAAGGGTCAGGACATGCCACCATTTGAATTTCAAGGGCGGGAGAAAAAGAAAGAGATGGAAAGGGACCCCTAGGATAAATAATATTGGTTTTCCCTGGGTAACCAATGACAGGAATAGCTAGTGCAAAGGACATAGCGGGGGCAGACGTGGAGGAGACCAAAGACATAGAAGAGAGGGAAGAAGGGGAAAAACATACATGTGCTTCCCATAGACTAGCAGTAGGTACCACCACTTCTTAACACAATGACTCCTCTCCTCTTCTAGCTTCCTTTGTTTGTGGCCTTTTCTCCTCTGGAGAACTGTCTAGATCCAAAATAACCTTTTGGTGGCATCTGAAACTTCTCGACCTCTTCACGCCATGACTAGAGGAGCTAGTGGGCTCTAACATCTATGTATTTGAAGATTCCTCCTACTGTGAGCTAGTGGGATCTAACATCTATGTATTTGAAGATTCCTCCTACTGTGACTATTATCCACTGACCGTCACTCCTCATGCAGGATCCTTTACAACTATGGGATCCTTTTGGGCTACCTCTTCTCCATGCTTCGGAGCTGCACTTTCCACCTCACAGAAATTCTCGAAACCCGAAGGGTTAGGAGAGTATTCACTATCTAGATGCTCGCGATACCAGATATCATCAAATGTGTCATCTGAGTCCACCTCTTGAAGAGCCCGTTATTCATTTTTATCTCCTTCCTATACGTCCAAAAATCTTTAACTCTATTAGGCTTCCACTGGAGCCTATTCAATTGGCTGCATAAAAATTGATTTATTTTGTGATTGGGGTTGGGCTTCGCCTTTATATGATAAAATTTTAGCCAAAGAGGTCGACCCTAACTGGAAGGAATATACTCTAGGCCGACATATAATCTCACATTCCCCTCATCTGCATTTCTCTGAGGGTCCCAAAATGGTTGAGGCTGGTGTGGAATCTTTATGCCAATCTCTGACAGATTTCCCTTCGAATTATACCGCCAGGTGTCACTGATGACCATTAGCCCAAGGTAACCCAATTTAGAGTATAAAACCTCGACCTTGAGCTCTTTTTCTTTACCAATGATACAAAGCCGAACATGGCTGCCAGCGTCAAATGGGAAGTTAGATGTTTCCCTCCCTAGTAATCATTTTCAATGTTGCATAGTTGCCTGAAAACTTTGAGGGCTAGTACCCTATCAGAAACAAAATGCGAGATCCGGAAAGGCTCCCAGATGAAACCTTGCATACAGAGTATTGTGAAATCCATTCCAAAGAACCAATCACAAGGTGGCACAAGCCCCCTTCATCCACGATATTTGGCTCTATGTCAAGCGAGCAGACATACTGCCTCCATTGTGATCCAAAGCTCACAAAGTTGGAGCTAGGAAAGTGTCTGAAAATGCATAGTAATAAAAAAAAATTGATAGGACAAGAGTCTAGGTCGAGACTGGCCTTCTCACGCCATGTTCATCAAATGTTGCCAAGGGCATATAGTGCTGGAAATAGTCAGGATTTTCATGCAAAATTATGTCGATTAAGAAAGAGGGATACCTAAACTTGGAACCAGGTTCAAAATCCCTCAGCTGCCGACACATCCCTTCAACTATGACTTTTGCAAAGTCCATCAATGAAGGCGTGGTATTTTTTTTCAGCATAAAGCTGAGACTCATCTGGAAGTCGAAAACTTCCCTATCTATATCTAATCCACACACCAACGCCAACAAGGAGAAGATGGAGGCCGAACCTACTTTAAAAGCAGCCAGACCAAGTGGGAAGCTAGGAGGGATGGAATTATTCGATGGTTGACCTGTCTCGATGTTATAAAATTATTGTGGCATCCAAAGCATCCTCCAGTAACCTTGTAGTTTGGAAATATCAAAATCTTCAACATTATCAAGAGAGTTAAAAGGAATTCATAGCATATCTTGAAGGGCCTGGGGATAGATTACCACCCTAAAATTTTGGCTACTTATCATTCTTGTTCGGGTGTTGAAACATTTTGTGCAGGCCA
This sequence comes from Sequoiadendron giganteum, assembly GCA_007115665.2. Lineage (NCBI taxonomy): Eukaryota > Viridiplantae > Streptophyta > Pinopsida > Cupressales > Cupressaceae > Sequoiadendron > Sequoiadendron giganteum. The sequence goes on along the minus strand of CM021104.1, from coordinate 398,441,424 downwards.
CCACAATCTCCGGACAATGATGCACCAAAGGAACCATGTACTGGGGAAGACCATAGTTCCACAAACATCCGTGAAAAGGATCGGTAATTTTCTTCATTTTTTCACATGCAGCCTCCCTTAAGCTTTTGGGTTTCTGAGATAACTCAGGATCTCGAACGTTATCCCAATCTTCTAATATCAAAGCTTGGTTTCTAGGAGAAACCATGCTTAATACTTTCTGGTCCACTGGCTTAGTGTAGGGCCAGGATGGCTTTGCTAGAATAATTGGGGTAGAATAGGAATCTTGGGTGTATATATTTACACAAGGTGCAAGCATTCTTCGTTCTTCAATACTTTCAGAGCCTACGGCCTATGTTGAACTCTCTGCAATTTCAGCCATTTTCTTGTATTTTCGAAGGACTCTACAAATTCTACAACTTAGCCTTTGAGAATGTTTTTCTTCCTTGCAAATGATTCAGACGATTACACACTTTTATCAAGCTTACAAAATAAATGCCTTCCTCACGCTTCAAGCTATCTTTTTTATTTTCAATCAAATCGGTTTAGCAAGGGTACGTGCCATCTTTTCACAATAGTTACGCCATGCACCACTAACCTTTTTCATGCATGCGAAGAGATCGCCAACCTGCCAAAAGACTCTTCACATTTAAGAGATATGACCTTACATACGGTGGCTCTTGATTTTTCTTAGAAAAAGCACTAAATCAGCATTGCCATATCTTTCACGAGCCTTTGCATTTATTGATTACTTGATCATAATCGGGTGCATCAACCAACGGCCTCATTCTAAAACATTTGCTTTGATTTAATCAAGACAACAGCATTATTTATGTTGACAACTGGCTCACTCTCATCCCTATTTCAAAAACTCAAACTGAGCAAGTTGCAACCATATTTGATTATCTCCATTATTTCGCATGCCGCAATACTGGTTATCAAGGCTCCTCAGCACCATTTGCTTCTGACGTAATCATACCTTGCTTAATTAGGGAGGCCCCTAACCATCTATAAATAGGACCATTGGCATCCTTGCTAATCCACACCTGCACTTAGCATTCTTAGCAATTGGGCCCTAGTACATCTTTAGTAATCTATTATTTGGCTAGAGTAGCGATAGATATAGAAATGCCAATTAGACTAGTCTGCAAGAAGACCCAAGCCGCTTTTCTAGGAAAAATTAGGTGCAGGTGTTTAAAATGTGTGACTGGCGTAAAAAACCTTTTGTATGTAAAAGCCATCAAATGGGTGCTAGGCAAGGATTGTGTAGAATACGAGGACCAGTACAAAGTGAATACCAGCATCAGCTCTCACTTTGTAGCTTCCTTGTTGGACATCGGTGTTTCAAAGCGAAAGATTTTGAAGCTTACAAAGAGGGTTTTCCCCCAACGCTACCTCGGAGGGTTGGAGTATGTGGTGAGAGTTGTTGAGTTTGACTGTGGAGTTACTTTTATTCACAACCTGCGTCAACTTCTTGAGGAAGGAGGACTCGTGCCCACTAGGCCCTTTTTGCATGGCTTTGAGTTTGAGACCCACGAGGAACATCATCACAAGGTTCACGCCGCCTGCCACTTCCTGATGAGGATGCATAATGTTGAACCTTTCCGTGAGGTGCAATGGTATGAGAACTTTGAGAGGATGGTGTTTCCTCACCATGCGCCACTTGCTGCTATTACTGGACCTTCCAATGCCTGAAGAAATGTGAAAAAGATGTCTCCATTTTTGCTTTTTTTTTTTGACAAATTCTACCACACTGTCAGCGAAAATATATATATATATATATATGTGTGTGTGTGTGTGTGTGTGTGTGTGTGTGTGCGTATTTTGAAACATGGCCAAGGTCCCCGCTAATCAATATGTACACAAATGTAAATGTCTCCGCGATTAATACAATATATATATCTTCTATATTTTGGATCCTTCTTCATTTTATTTCAATTTTTGCACCAATGTGGTTGTTAATCTAAGAAAGCACTGAGAATAACCCAAAACTAACAAAGCAAGGAAAAATATATACATATTTACACATTTCCTACAAAAGTCAAACTAATTGAATTTTTTAAGATGTATTCCATTAACTAGAATACCCAAGGCCTTTCCCTCCATAGTTTCTAACTCAAATGAATTGTATTGCTTGCACTGGGTGATCTTGAAAGGTCCTTCCCAAAGGCTATCAAACTTGCCATGTTGACTGGGCTTTGCTCCGTGCTCATTAAACTTGAGCACCAAGTCTCCACATTGAAGCCCCTAGTCAGACGTCTTCCTGTCGAACCATCTCTTTACTACCTGTTGGTGGTTTGTCATTGCCTCGAGAGCGTGCTCTCTTTTCTCTTGAACCTCAAGTAACTCTGAAAACCACACCTCCATTGCTCCATTTTGCTCAATTTCAAGAGACTTGAGTAGTTGGATTGCAGGGATTTCCATAGAAATTGGAAATAGCGCCTCCTTCTCGTATACTATCTCGTAAGGAGATGTTTTCAACATTTGCTTGGGCATGATGCGGTTTACCCACAATGTTGTTTGGAGGTGTTTATGCCAATCCCTTTGATGTTTCGAACCTATTCTCTTGATCAACCTGATGAGGTTCTTGTTTGTAGATTTGGCAAGGCCATTCCCTTGTGGGTAGTAGTTAGAAGACGTCTTCAGGAAGACTCCATATTTTAGTGCAAATTGGCTCATTTTTGAGCTGAGAAAATTTTTAGCATTATCATATATAATTGTCTTTGGCGGGCCGAACTTGGCCACCAATTCCTCCAGGAAGTTTACGAATTCTACCTCTGTTGCATTCTTCAATGGTACAGCCTCAGCTCATCTGGTGAAGTAGTCAGTTGTCATTAGGATCCACCTGTGTTCAGCTGATGAAAATGGATTGATCATGCCAATGAAGTCAAAACCCCATTGAGCAAACGGCTCTTCCACCACAATTGGTTTCAGTGGCATAGCAACACTTTTCCTTTTTTCGACAAAGAATTGACACTCACTGCAAGACTTCACCACTGAATATGAGTCATTGAACAATGTCGGCTAGAAATAACCAGCACATATGATCTTGATTGTAGTAGTTTTTGCTAAAAAATGACCTCCAGCTAGGCCACTATGATATTGCTCCAATATCCTTTTTGACTGCTCTTCAGTTACACATCTTATCAAGATACCATTGAAATTTCTCTTAAAAATAACTCCCTCTAAGAGTATATAACCATTATTTTGCAATCGATAAAAATTCCTCTTAAATGGGGAGAGGTCGAATGGATACCTTCTTGTTTGCATAAAATAAATTTGGGCGTCCAGCAAGTCGTCTTCGGAGCTCTCTTCATTTAGCAGCACGGGTTTTGGGACTTCAAACTCAGCAATTTCTTTATTGTTCTATGTTATATATTAGCACAGCCCCTTCCCCTTCATAGTCTTGACTGGCTTGATCTCAATGTCATACTCGAGAATCTTGGTTATCCAGTTAGCCCGTTTCTCGGTGATTTCACCTTCCATAATGTATTCTTGCACACTAGGGTGCGGCACACAAACAATCACCTTGTTGCATGATATAAGGTGTCAGAACTTCTTCAGCCCCTTTACAATAGCAAAAGCTTGCTTCTCCACAAATTTGTATTTCACCTCATATTCTTCCAGGGTGCGCGAATAGAAGGCAATAGGTGATTCTCTTTTATCTTCATTGTCCTTCTGCATTAGGACAGTGGTGATATTGTTGCCACCACCGAAGACGTACATAATAAAGTCTTTTGATAAATCTAGGTTGATCAACATGGGAGCAGAAGAGATGACCTCTTTTATTTGTTCGAAATATTTTCTAGCTTTCGCTATCCATTTGAAAATCTGGTCTTTTTTCAGCATCAGGGTGATAGGTCAAACAATCCCTGCAAAGTTTGTTATGAACCGACTGATGAAATTAACCTTGCCCAAAAAATATTGAACTCCATTTTTGTTGATAGGTAGATGGAGTTCTATGATTGATATAACCCTCTTTAAATCAATGGTGATACCCTCCTTTGAAATGACATAACCCAACAGCTTCCCCTGTGGGACCCCAAACACACATTTCTTCGAGTTTAAAGAAATCATGAACTCTTGGCATTTCTGGAAGACAAGCTTGAGATGATCAAAATGATCCTTGGTAGATTTTGAAAACACGGTCAGGTCATCCAGATAAATAAGAATAATCCTATGTATCAAATCCTTGAAGGCAATGTCCATAGCTCGCTGGAAAGTAGCTCCAGAATTTGAAAGTCCGAAGGGCATTTTAGCATAAGCATATGTCCCCCACTTGGTACTAAACATTGTTTTGTGTTGATCCTCCTCTTTCACATGAATCTGATTATAGCTGGAGAAACCATCCAGCATTGAAAACATTTCAGAACCAGCAACTCTTTGCATAATTACCTCCATTGAAGGCAATGGTAGTGGTCCTTCAAGGATGCTCTATTCAGGTCTCAGAAGTCAACGCATAGCTATATATCACCATTATTCTTCCAAACCAGCACTAGGTTAGACACCCAAGTGTTGTGCTTGATCGGGAACACTATCTAAGATGCAATCAACTTATTTAATTCTTGTGACATGAGTGACTCGATCTTTCGATGTACTGGCCTCTGCCTTTGACGCACACATTTTGCTCCTTCTAGTAGCTAAATGGTGTGTTGGATAATCTCAGGATCATATCCCTTAAGATCATCATATGACCATGCTATCACACTCGGATACTCCTCGCAAAAGTGTTTCAACCTTTCTTTATTCTTCTACGAGACTCATTTTCCAACCTTGAGCTTTTTATCTTCTCCGATATGCAAATTGGCATAGTCGCCTTTATCAACTACAAGCTTTCTCTTATCTTTCATTGCATCATCAGAATCGAAAAGACTCTCGAGAGTGACTAGACCCCTAGGGAGCTTGTTAGATTTAAGCTGAATTACTTGATCTCCATAGGCCTCGACAATCTTCAACTATAATTGGTCAAAAAATTCTCCAGACAACTGGAGAAATGACACGATACGAGCATCACTATCAAAAACTTGCCAGTCTTGATCATTGTTCGGGACTACAGGTCATACGATCACTCACACTGAATGTCTATTATTAATCAACTCGAAAGTTGGCTGAAACTGAGATACGATAGTTTTCATTTAGTCAGCTTCGGAGTTCTGCTCTCTAGGTATAGCTTGGATATTGAATGCCTCAAAGCCTTCAATCAGATCTTAGACCCTATGTTGGTATGATCGCATACGGACATTCTTTGCAGCAGATAGCCCTCGGATTTGGTTGACCACCAATTTTGAATCTCTGAACACCCTTATTTGCTTTGCACCCATTCTCTCCGCTAAACCCAAACTATGGACAAGGCCTTTGTATTCTGCTTCATTGTTTGAGCATGCAAACTGGAAGCGATAAGACCTTAAGGTCTTATCCTTGGATGGAGACACCAAACATATTCTTGCACCAGCTCCTACTCTGCATCTGGCTCCGTCAAAGTGTAAGGTCCATAACTCTGAGGACGCTTCACCTCCGGATTCTCTAGTCACTCTGGGCATTATCTGGTCCTCTTCATGTATGACATATGTTCCTAGCCCAGTTGCATGATAGTTGTCGAAAGGGTTTGTATCTATGAATTCATTTAAAAGAGCCTCCTTTGCCTCTGTCCCAGAGTTGCTTGCTTCTTCTTCCTCAAGGAGTTTGACATTGAGCATCTTTCCGAAAGTGATTGAGGTATGTGCTGGCTCAAAATTGATCATGGATTCATCAGCCACATGTTCGGAATGCAAGGATTCTGACAATAACTTCACCTTGGCTCCATGCTTCATTCTTAGAATCAAGTGTGACCAGTCCAATACCAGGTAGCCTCCAACATTTGCAGTGAATTCACGAGACAAACATATCCCGAACAGAGGAGGGATGTCAATGAGCACAGTATCTTGATTCACAGTAATGTTGGGACAAGCAAACAATGTCATAGGCAATCCTTTGATTACTCCGATGATTTCAACCTTGTTCCCGTCGAGTTGCATGACTACTTTATTAAGAGGCTTGTATTTGAGCCCCAGAGCACCAGCTACTTGCTTAGGCATGAAGGTGGTGCTAGCACCAAAGTCAATCATACAATTATGCAACAACTTGTTACCAATGATAAGTGTTAGAAAGAAAGGTTTGGGTTTAGGCTTACTCTATTTTTTTAGCTTTCTTTTCTTCTTGTTGATTTGCTAAAACTCGATCCAAGTCTAGCTTGGATGTCTTATCTTCTGAGGGCTACTCCAATATCTTCATGTCTTCATCTCCTGATAATGCCTTCTACAATAGCAGCTTTTGCTTCGGGATGGCCAGGATATCCCACAAAGAAACATTAGCAAAGGATTTCTTTATTTTCTCCACCATGTTGAATGGAGTTCATGACTGATGAGTTACGGTAGCTTGCTACTTTTTCCTTGTAGTTGATGCATCTGGTTGTTTGGCAAAAGTTGGGGTGACCATGTGAGATTTTGCTTTCAGAGGAGGTGGATTCAAAATGACCACCTTGGACTGTTGTGCAATTGATGAAAAATTTGTCGACGGACTGGACATTGAATTGGGTGACTCTTTAGTCTGCAAAGGCATGAATTCTCTAGTGAGTCTTCGCTTTGAACGTGTATTGTAATCCGATTGCACTTGCAGCACTTGGGCTACTAGAATATCATTCAGGAATGCCGACTCCTCTCCTTCCATCCAAGAAAAAAGTGTTTGGTCCGGAGCTATTTCTAGCTCTTTCTCTATAGACATTCCTTGCATTTGAGCAATGAGAACTACATTATCCATTTGCTGAGAGCCATACGTATGGCCTTCAGAATCAGGCATGTTGCCTTGGCTACGTTGCTTTGCTATCTTCTATTGTAAATTCCCTCATGGACAATTTTGGGGCATATGTGCATCATTGCAAGGGAAGCACCATGAATCAGTCTCCTCAGTAAGATTGTTTTGTCTTGCTACTAGCTCCTTGTTTGAACTAGGATAGATGGTTTGCATCGGCATAGTCACAGGGATGACCTAGTTGTTCTGTTGAGCTTGGGTATTGTTGCACAATCTATCCTACCACTTTTTCTACTGCAAAGGAGCCTTCTCACCTTGGTAGTTTGGGTAATCAGGCTTCTGGTAGCTATATTGTTGTCGCTTCATACTAGTTAATTCATTTGTCATGGTTCGCATCTGCTCCTTCATCTCGTTCATTTCAGCCATTAGGGGTTTAGGCACTCGAGCCACACTCGGTGCCATTCCCAGGTACACATACATAGACTGGGGAGGAGTTGCAAGAAAGCTGGTTGAAGCTATCTCTGATTCTGCAGCATTAAACTCTGGGAATAATGGCATGATAGGTCTCGATGCCAATTTTCTAGCAGCAATAAGATTGTTCTCCACATTGACGGCAAGGTTGTATGCAACGGGTAGAGTATTTTTGCCGAGAGCTTGTAGGATCATAGAAATATCAGCATTTATGGACTTTAAATAAAACATGAACGCCAGGTCTGGAGGCAGTCGACTACCAACAGGAACTCTCTGCCAAGTTGAATGAAAACGAGCATTGAAATCAGCCAAAGCTTCATGGGGAGTGCACTTTATACTATCCAGTTGATGATATAGCAAAGATTTGTCACCGCTATTTGAGAAGCACTCGTAGAAAGGATCTCCAAGATCATCCCAAGTGGCAACTGTATTAGATGAAAGAGTACGATACTAGTTCAACACCTTGCCTCTGAAAGAGGCAGTGAGTAATCTTAAAGCCACATTCTCATTAGTAATGCCATGCACTAGACATACATCAGCTACATCTTGCAAGTGCTTTGTCAAAGTTTTTGAATCATCCCCAGAGAACTTAGGGATAGCCTTTAAAGAAAAATTTGGGATTGGAGCCCATACTGCAAAAGGCACAGGTGCTACCAAAAGACTACCAACATCCTAGGCTACATAATTTCTAGCAGCCATTGGCATAGGAGATGGAGGAGAAGAGGGAGTGAAGTATTATCTTGCCGACCTCTCGCCTGGACTGAAACTAACGATGGTACAAGAAGGCCAGGGATTCTTGCAGTTTGAGACCTAGTGACGGGCCTATGGCTCATACACTCACATTAATCAAGCGAACGTGTCAGTTTGTGTCCCACCGGGCGTGCCAAAAAAAGAATTGTTGAAGCAAAAATTTACAGGGGTAGCAGCCTTATGGGAAACTTAGCTATTGGGGGACCTATGCGCGTAGCTAAGTGACCTTCGGGTTTTATCGAAGCCGGCTCTTCATTTTTATGGGGGGGAGGTAAAGGGTGAGAAGAGTAACATGAAATAATCAAACCTAAACTAAGGCGATGCACCAAATCATAAGAGAAATAACTAAGCACAATGCTGAGACAAAGTCTCAAATAGTAACTACTATTTATCAAATAGATACTTCCCAACACTGCAAACATAAGAACATCACACTCTTTGCATAATATTACTCATACAACATAAGCCAACACAGAAGAGTAGCAACATGATCTGCATTTTATTAAGTTGCATCAAGATTACAAAAGCTTGAGACAAACGTTCATATACTCTACAAAATACAAGCATAGTTTAATGTCACATTAAATGCATGAAAACAGAAAGACCAAATTGAGTAGAACAGTCTACAAGTTCAAATTTAATAGCAAACACTACAAAAGGCTCATTCCCAGTGCTCGAGAAGATTTTTAAATCTATCTAACAACAACCTATAAAATGAGGAAAAAGGTTGTTTAAATAAGCTAGCCCACCGCCTGAAGACCCTCATGAGAAAGATGCCTAAGGGAAGCCATCAATGATCCAAATCTTCTTGAGCCGGCACCAACAGAAAGATCATCTAGCATTGCGCCAGCAAGCACATCCCCTGAGAAACCTGGACTATGCAACAACAAAAGAGAACACGCGGCAGCAGAACGGATACTGAAGCATAGGCATTGAACCCAAGATAATGGATGCACGAACAAGCGCCACACATCGAACACATGGAGCCCGGCAAGAGAAAGGTGAGACAGCTCAAAAGAAAACTCCAATAGGAAGCCACGTGTTCCAACTCCCAACAAAAGAAACCACAGTGTGGGCCCAACTCGGAAAGAGACAAGCGAGTGCCATGCGTAAAGCAAATGGAGCTCGGCAAAAGAAAAACTATACGGCCTAACAAAAGCTCCGATAGGAGGCCACGTGGTGAACGCCAAGAAGTTGTGAGCAATACGGAACCAGGCGAAGCCGCGAAAAGAAAAGAAACTACGAAGTAAAAAGTGGTGGGAGAATAAACATTCACAATAAGTAGATGAAATAAAGGTTAATTAATCAGGTTTATCCAGACCATTTTTAGGTGTATACAATTATATATTATTAGAATACTATTTTACTTAAAGCTCTCTTCCATGCACAATGTGCTATATATAATTTTGTATAGTGTTTTGGACATTATTTTTATTTTTTCCTTTCTAATTTGGTGCCTAATTTTTTTTTGGATCCTCACTTTCTTTCTATAAACAAATGTCTCAAATTAGAGCCACTGTTAGGACATGTGAATTTTTCATTCTCTCTAACTCTAAAATTTGTAGAAGTTGCTCCAAATCTTATTAAAAATTAAAATTTGCAATATTAGGGTTAAAACCCTATTTAAACCCTAACATCATGTGTGCACTTTATTTTCTATTCTATTATTGATTGTTTGTCCCTTTAAAATTATTTTTTAAGTCATGTCTTCATGTGTTCTCTAAATGTTCGGTGATCGACTGTCCTTGTAAGCATATCAGCTTAAGGCCCCATATTATTGGCTCCACCTCCTGGAAATCTCAAAAACATATTGTGTATGTGCTTAATTGGTGACTTAAGTTAGGGTTTATCACATCTATTTGGTGGTTCCACCCTTATCCTAGCTAGAGTTACGTGTTGTATCCTCATTTTCCTTGTGTCATCTTCTTATTCCACAAGGTTCAAAGTATACCGTTAAGGCGACCTTGTGAGGTTGTGGGGAAGTGACATGTGGATTAATTTTTCAAGTTACTAAGCTCCCTGACCACTCCTTATTGGCGATCTCTTGTTATCATCTAAGGGTCGACCTTGTGAGAACACAAGAGAGTAACACCTATCCTTGATCTTTCAATTCTTTATGTTGTCAATGCTTCCCATTGGTTCATACTGCAGGTAGTCAACTCAAATATTTTATTCCCCACAATGCTTCCTATACCTCGTGGACTCACAAAGATCGTAAGAGGGAAAGCTTATGGGATTACAGGAAAGTGACATGTGGCCACATGGAATTTTTCTATGTATTCATTATGCATTTGAGAAGTAACACATTAAAATTTTCAAATGTTTTAACTTCAAGACAACCCTTGATTCACCTATTTTTCCCGCACGTGGTCTATCCTCATTCACCCCCACCCTCTTCTTACCCCACTAGCTTCAAACTACATTGCTGGGGCAACCTTGCAGGGTTATAGGAAAGTGACATGTGGATTACCTTTTCAAAGTTATGATCTCCCCAACCACTTCTTATTGGATATAACTATCGAGTCAACTCTAGTTGGCTTCCTCCCACAATATAATGTTACCCCATCAACTCTTTTTATCACTAGAGGCTCGACCTTGTGAGAACGTAAGAGACTAATACTTATCCTTGATCTTTTAATTATTTATGTCATTGATGCTTCCCATTAGTTCATACTTTACAGTCAACTCAAATATTTTCTTCCCCATAATGTTTCGTATGACCTGCAAAGTCATAAAGACCACTAAAAGGTGATCTTGCAGGATTATGACAAAGCAAGATGTGGCCATGTGGCATTTGTGTGCCAATTCTTTGAACATTTGAGAGGTGCCACATCAAAATTTTCAAATGTTTTGACTTTTTACAACCATTGATTCACTTACGCCACTTTAAGATCAACGACAAAAATTCAATCTTGCAAATCAACATGTGTGAGTTCTTGATTCATGAATATGAGTAGCAATGGCAAGGAGCAACACTCACCTACCTAATTTGAAGGCCTTTTTCCACTACAAAACCATGAATTTTAACTTTTAAAATCACAAAAGTGATCTAGAGCATAAAAAGTTGAAGACTTCCAAACATTTTAAGCATTTCCAAAGCAAAACAAGGTTTCTATCTCAAGCATCGAGTATCCAATTTTCCCTAATTTTATCTAATTATTTGTAAATTAACAATTAGCATTGTCTACAAGTAGGGCTCCCAATGCATATAACTAAAATACCCTAAAATTCAACTAAGCCCTAGACTCAATTTTCTTCTTCCAAAATCAAAAAGAAAAATCAATCAAGCTATCTCTAAGTTTGGGAAGGTGAAGAGACCCTTGGATGAAGACCTTATCAATCAATTTCCTAGGTATTTTAGGAAGGTCAAGTTGTTACAAGGTTCTGAAATTTTATCAAAACACTTGAAAATTATGATATTGGTTGTAGAGATGCAACAATTCCAATAAATTGGTGGTCCTTGTTTGAGCATTAGTCCATAAGGAGGTTGTTTAAAGAACTTATCTCACATGTATGGGAATTTGACCTAGGAATATTGACTATTCCAAATGTATTCATCAATGTAGACTTTCTCATAATTTTGGCACAAAACTAAAACACACACGCTAGAAATATTGCTGCCACAAATGGAGGAGAGTTGATAAAATATTCATAATCGAAGTCTTCAATTTGAATATAGTTGTAAATAAAATATAATTGATTTCAATAAATTGAACAAAGAGTATTAAAAGGATAGGATGAGCTACATAATTAATTGACTACCAAATCACAAAGTGAGGGGGATATATACAAGGCTTGTGAGATTTATTTCTGCATAAGTAGAGTCATTTAGTGAGGATATCTTTGAAGATTACTTAATCACAACTTATCATGGTTTGTGGCAAGTTTTGTGAATAGATGTGAAAGCACAAATTCCCATCCCCTTGATGATGATATAAGTTGGTATTCAGAATATTGATATAGGGATTTTAGATGGTACTCCTTGTTGTGTCACATGTTATTATATGGTGGGAGGAAATTTTAGGAAAAATATTTGTAGATTAGGCAATATGATGAAAATGGTAACCCTCTCTCAGTTTGGTGTTGGACTTATAAATGGGACATGCATTGCCAAATGCAAACTATGTGATTTTTGAGGACTATTTTATTAAAACAATTTTAAGATATATAGGTGTTGAGCAACAAATACTATCTTAGGAAATTCTTGATTTCCTAAGGCCAAAGGATATGACACCTAAGCTAGGCATTGCTCACAATTGAGGAGATTCATTTTTACATGGAAATTCTATAGTATTCAAAGTATATGGGTCTCCTATAAAACCTCACATTTTGCTTAGGACTATACCACCAAGGATAGCATACATGGAGATAATCTAGCAACTAGATGAAATTGAAAAGTTTTCTTTGAGGAGATATGAGAAGAGATCATTTTTCAATACATCCCTGATATTCTCATATTTTATTTGCACAAATAAAGATGGATTGAAGCTTCTTTATCCTATGCTTCAATCTTATAGGATGATCTTTGACATTAAGAGATATTTTGACACTGAAAGCTTCATTGGTCCCATAAAAATTAATGCTAGATTAAATGGTTTTCACCACATGATAGTTTTTGAAGAATGTGTCATAAAAAACTATTCCACAAAAGAGGAAGTGAAAGATAAAAGGATAAAATGTGTAACTATTTGGAAAGGAGATGAAAAAACAAAGGAGAATCCAAGTTACCCTAGTTCCTTCCATGAAGTAATGTATCCTATTACCATAATAAAAATTATGATGGATAATATTGATTCTTTGGCTTATAAGCCACTTTAGAATCCTAAAAAATACTTATCTACCCACCCCAAATTTACAACTCCCAAGAATCCTAAAATAATGCTTGGAATTCGCTTTTATAAAATAAGAAAGAAAACATGCTTAGAGACTTTTACAAGTCTCATGTCTCTCATTTGACAAACAATTCACATGGAAAATCTAGACGTAGATAACTACCTTATACAAAACAAGAAACCTTTTGAGCTTGAAACAAAAAATATTCTATGGATGTAGTCCCTTTTGTATACTCAAACTTTTAAAATATTCTTTTATATACACACAAAATAAATAATATACAAAAATTATCTTTTTATGGTAGAGTCCCTTACATACACACAAAGCAAATAAGATACAAAAATGTCTTGTTGCCTTGAAAGTTGCCACAAAACCTTTTTGTGAGATCTATCTACAAAATCAAAAGTAATAATACATTCTTATTTCACTTTCTATATTGTATAAAAATATTTCTTGATATTACTTGGCTTTTAGTATCATATTATTATTCTTGCATTAGCTCTCAATCTAGAGAAGATAAAAAAAACACCAGGATGAGTTCTTGCTTATGATTTTCTACATACATGTGAGAAAATACTTTTGTAGAAACTTTCTATGCAAAAAGACATTTTTACACCCCATTTGTTTATTGTGCACATTGATTGACAACTTGATGAATTGCAAATGCCTCCTTATGGATTTCTTGTGTGGGTTTTGAAAAATCCTTCAAGCTCCTTCCTCTGTATAGAATGTGAAAACAAATAGAAAAGATTAATTAGTTGTTAGTATGCAAGAAAAACTACATCCATAAAATTGAATACACTACATCTCTTTTAACAAGTTTATTTTGTTTGTATTAGTTCCTACCAGTATAACGCGTCTGCAATGGGAACATTAGAGTTTCCAATATATCAATATTCTCCACTATATGAGTGAATGTTCAAATTAAAAATAAAACAAAAAATGTCTAATGACATTGAGATGCGTCTACAATGGCATCCATCAAAATCAAAAATTTGTGTAAGGAAAAACTCTTCAGCTAGAAATTGACAATCAAATGACATGCCATTTTACTGTTTTGCTTTATTTTTTTACTTCAATATAGAAGCCATGAATATTTGCATGATCAATTTCAGTTTTATGCTTTCACATGTTTATAATCCTTCCACTTTTATAATTCGTATTCTTTTATATTTTATGTGTATAATCTTCCTTCAAAGTATAATGAAGATTGGCTTCAGAATAGCTGCTACAGTAGCCATTTGTTTGTTATTGAGGTTGCCATACATTGTGCTTTGATGGAAATATCTATGTGGGTATTTGATCCCTAGGAAGCTAATTTTTTCTATGTTCTATTCTATGTTTCATGCAATTTTAGCACCAACAATGGATTCTCGTCTTTAGGGCATGCATGCCCCTTGCTTTCTTCTATGCTGGAATATATTTCCAATATCATGCCTTATTGGAATCGCAGTGGAGGGGCTGATCATGTTTTTGCAGCAACTCATGATTATGGAGCTTGCTTTCATGCAATGGTTAGTTTGGTTTCTTTTAAAAAAATCCTTCTATTTTCAAGAGTTCGGAGTAGTGGGGTTGCTTGATAAATTTCAAAAAGGCGGGGTTATTATGTGTGTTTGGTTATGATTAAACCTTTAGTTTTTGATTTGTAGGAGGATGTTGCTATCAACGATGGTATACCCCCATTTTTGCAGAGGTCTATAATCTTGTAGACATTTGGTGTAAAGGGAAAACACCCATGCCAGGATGTGGAGCACGTATAGATTCCTCCCTATAGTGCCCCTCGGTTTACTTTTGTTTTGGACAACTACTTGGATGCATTTGGACATTATGACATTGTTTGATGACACTGTTTGATGATAGTGCTTGATGATACTTTGACGATTCTGATTCTTTGATGCTCTATTATGGTGACACTATTATATTTGATGTCATGATGATACCATGCTTACTAGATTAATTTAATTGTTTATATGAGTTATCATGGATATGAATGTTATGTGTTTTCTATCATGATTTGATATCGATTATTATGTGTCAATATATGGGTGAAGGGGAATAGGGTCACATCATGGTGTGATTGACTGTTTTCCCTATGTACATGTTTGACTGTGTGAGTTTTTGCAGGCTGCAAGTACCAGGCATCGTCTCCACCTGAATTGTCAAGTTTGAGCATGCCTCATACCCAATGGAGGTTGTTGACCCAGAGATAGCATTGGGTTCCCCATGTTGAGCCATCATCCTTGACAAGGGTGAGTTTTCGTTTGTCGTTCCCTGTTCATGTGGTTTGTCTCAGTTGGTTTGTCGTGTTATCATTGCTTTACCTTCCGGTTCGTTTTGTGGTCTGGTACCTTGGGTATTCAATTTATTTGAGTTATTTACTTGATTGATGCTTAATGGACTTTATTTTAAATAAATGAGTATTTCAATATAATTTGTAATTTTAATAAATACTATTAATGTTTTGCTTAAACTAAATAAATTAAAACCTATAGTTTAATATAGAACTAATTAAATTAATCATTAAATATTTTATGGTGGAATTAATGATGGATGGGAACTTTATGGTAAAATGAAATTATAAAAATAATAATTAAATGGAAGTTGTGAATAGTGGTGAAATAAAAGAAAACTAAATTAATTATATAATGATAGAGGATGTAGTTAGGGAAGGAAGGAGAGGTAATTAATAAATGAGTGGAAGTTAACTAAAAGAGGGGATTTTGCACTTTTTTCTAGAAAGAAAATCTCATTTTCTATTTTGCCGTGAACGGTTCTTGTTTTGGAAAAATCTTCATTCTAGATTTGGGGGTTGGAAAATAGAGTATTGCAGTGAATTGTTGAATCTTGGAAGGAAGTTGAAGCTGCATCAAGGTTCAGACCCGACAACACATTCAACTCTGTGACTCGAAGTAATCCAGGTTCCATACTTTCTCCCAATTATAATGATTGTTCAGAACGAATATTACAAGATTTTATAATGTTGTTCAGAACAAATATTGCAAGATTATATTGCTTGAAGTAAAATAATAAATTGTTAATTTACTGTAAGTTCCATCAATAGATGCTTTGTATTATTTCCTCAATTTTGACTATAAATCTTTCATAAGCTTTTCAGCTACAATAATGGTTAAATATCCTTATTTCAATCTGGTGAAAACCTTTGGGTTCATTGGTTACCTTTGAATCTCATTTCGTATTCCTTCGGTGGCCATTTGGTTCTATAATTTTAGGCAGAGCTTGTATTCCTTTTAATGCTTGCTATTCATAGTGCATACTATGCAATATCTTTATAATGCTTCTTCCTCTGAAAGATTTGATTTGGGGAAATCAATGGCTTTTTTGTCCTTGCATAGTGAATGGATTATGTTGGGCTTACCTTAGTGGACATGCATTTAGTCGTCCCTCTCTTTTGTTGAATCGAGTTTTTTATATCAGTCAATCTTTAGTTATTTGTTTTGCATGTATTCTTCAATACATAGTAAATATCTATATGTGCTTTTTAATTCATATCGCATGCATTGTTATCCTTGAGACTTAGTGAATTATTTTATTGGCCATCACTCATTGTTATTGATATTGCCTTGCATCGAATGCATTATACTTACATGTACTCGCTATAACCAATACCGGCCTGGCTTTGATTGATAGTATCTACTTGTATATCGAATGCATATAACCTTTAATGTTTACCAAATGCATTCCATATCTTGTGTTCGCTTAAAGTGATACCCGATAGGCTTTAAACGATTGTAATTTGAATTAAATTTTATTACCATTTATATATGTGTGTGTGTGTGCTTGGAAAGCTTGTAAATTTTGTAATCTATGCAATGCTTCAGTGCGCCTTGCACAACAATCTTCTTATAGAAGTATATGTATTGAATCGATGCTTTCACTTATATATATATATAAAGATATATATGTGTGTGTGTGTGTGTGTGTGTGTGTGTGTGTGTGTGCGTGTGTGTGTGTGTGTGTGTATATGTGTGTGATTATATAAAGTGATCTCTTTGATGTAAAATTCTTGTAGCTGGTATTTACAATCTAATCAATAATTTTGAATTTCTGATATGTATATATATATACACATAAATAATATAATTTTACATGTATGTAAGAAAATGTAATGACATTTCTTAAAAAAAAAAAAAAATTCTACTTGTATTTTAATCAAATTTTGTTTATCCAATAATCTAGTATATATAAATGCATATATGGCTTATAATTGGTATAAAATTTGTAAGTGTAGTGATTTATTATTTTGATGATGTAGACTTGATGTGAAGTTATGTCTTATTATGTATAAAACTTGTATTATAATGATGTTGAGTGTGATTGTCCTTTATGGGAGTCTGTTATGTGTAGTATAGAGGTGGATTCTTCCAGAGGCTAGGAATTGTCTTATTAATGGGATTCTTGAAAATCTTGTGAGATGAATGTTTTGTATTAAATGAGTAATTGATGATTATTAATCTTGCATTGTATGTTCACCTATGTGGTTGGAACTTGTGAGCAAGTAGGGTTATGCCTCATCTTGTTAATTTTTTAATGAGTCGTGTAAATTGTGCAAGTGCTTTTTCTCTTTGATTTAATTGGAGTTTCCTAGTTGTCAGTAGGGGAGTGGCTCTCAATGGGGGACGGCGCACAAAGGGGCACCTGGGTAACCTATGTGGGATTTTTGGTAATTAGGTGAAAACCTAAAATGAACTAGGGGTTGGGTAGTAATTCACTCTAAACAAGATAAGTTAATGCCTCACTCATGACCCATGCACTTGTTTAGGCTTGGGATGAGTCGAGAAGGCCTAGAATGGCAAAATCAATTGTCTCGTCCTCATGAAGGGTATGTTGATTCCACATAGGGTTGCAGAGGGGTCGAAGATCGATAGAGGCTGCCAGGGTAACCCAAGATGGGGGTCGGGGCCTAGGAAGATCTGCCTGGGTAACCCATGTAAACTATGTGATGACACTCCTCCTACGGAAAGTTTGTGTTCTTTTGACTATTGATTCCCTTGATGTTGTGTACCTCTGGAAGTAATGTCATTGTTGTTTAATGTTGATCTCTACTTATCCACTGATGTCTTGTCAACCTTGTGTTGTATTTTGTCTTTACCTGATTGTGATGATGGGAACCTTTGCTATCTCCTAGCACGAGGGGTGGACCTTTGGGTTTCACATGGTTGGGTGGAAAGTGCATTGTTCCCCATTAGGTTCCCTCTTCTTGTTCGAGATTGTGATGACTTCTATTGGATTGAAGACCTTCGTATGGTACCAGCTCATGTGGATCATTACTCTTGTATTCATATTATATTATAATTTGATGTATCATACATGTGATGTACTCTCCTCTTTGTGTTCAAGGAGAATTTCTATTCTTGATGTAATTATATCACATTGTAACTCATTGTAAAACTTTCTATTGTATTTGATCAAGTTAATGATATTGAATAGAATGGTTTCTATAGAGGATTCATTATGATCAATGATGTTACTTTGATATTAGCAAGTTGAGATATATATATTTAATTCAAATGAGTACTTTGATTAGTGTACCTTGAGGGCATCTTGGATAACAAGAAGTACTCAAGATTCGATATCTTGAGTAGTGACTTCTTGGGGTTTTGTTATCTCGAGAAGTCACTACTCAGGATATCTTATCTTGAGGTACTACTTATTACATTATGGTACCTGAAGGTGGGTCGTATTGACATTATTGGACTTGTGTAAATTTGGATATGGTTATTATTCTTGTTACATACTCTTGTATATTCAATGTTAGACTCATATTGACTATTGCCTAAACTAAATTGATGGTCTATTATTCATTATTATTGTTAGGATATGGATAATTCATAATGCTCGTTGGTTTGATTTAAATTTATAAATCTTAACTCTTGTTAACCTAGATTATGGATCTTAGTAGCGTAGTCACAGACCTTAGAGGACTTAGATTTGATTAGTGTTAAGTGTTATTTTTTGCAATAGTGTGTTTAATACATTTTTAAAAAAAATTGTACCATTTCTATGTGTAGTTGTGTGTTGTACTCTAGGATCTTGTGGCGAGGCGTTACACTCCTTATGTGTCACCTAAACCCATTGAAGCTACTCTCAGCTCCCTAAGTCCACAAGATCATAGGCGTGATATTTGGGTGTTCTTCAAAGGAAAAATGGAGATTCATCCTAAGAATATCAGTGATTGTGTATACAACAAGTAATATTTTCTTTCATCCTCTTTGATTGATTGCTTAGATATTTTTAATTACAAAACTAGTGTTGTTGTAATCATGGGGAACTAATTTCTCAAATTAATCTAACTCGAAGAATGGGTTACCCGACTAAATTCGTTAATGATTCAACATAATTACTATATGAATGACACGGGGATGATTTGGGTGACTAATATAAACATATAAAGGAGATGACTTTTTCCAACGACAGTGTCATTTGACATTAATTTGGGTGGTAATGGTTTTTTCATGGGGCACTTTTCAGGGGATTCATGTGAAAAAAGCCATACAATTTGTCATTTACAGACATGACGGGAGACATAATTTGGGTAATAGTATCTTAGTTCATACTTATTAAGAAAAAAACTCTAATGCCATGGGATTAGTTCTGTTATTTTTGGGTTGTACAATCAAATCTTGATTTCTCTCGCATGCATTCCAGTAGAAGCCAAAACTTGATAGGGAAGGAAATGATTTTACACTATTCAATTTGTTAACATATTTCAGGTGACCTAACCGTATGCTTCACACTCTGCATTGAATTGGTTTGATCATCTCTTCGGTGGATATTCATGGTAGACCGAATGATTTTAAAGTTTTTATTAATTTATATTGTAACAATTAGGGTCCAGTAGTCGTGCGAGCTAACTTCGTCAGCATGTAGTGATTGACTGGAATATCGTAGGACCTTCATTTTTTTTTTGAAATGTAGACTAGCCTCTTATCTATCTATAACTAAGGTTTGGAGGTGTGACTCATCATGCAACTTGCCACATCAGCGCATCTATTGAGAAGTGTCCAAAATTTGACTTTTTAAAGGTTCGACCAAAACTTAATCATGGTATCTCTAGTAGTCGAACAAAAATATATCATTTGTTGCCTGTAGAATATCATATTTTTATTTAAAATAAAACTTATATGCAACCTAAATGGACCAAATACCTATTGGTAACCATAAATCTTCGTTATCTCTAGCTTTTATATTCAACACAAATGGACCAATATTTAAACACATAAAAACTATTTGTTGTCATAAAAACAACACATAATTATTTAAATTACAACTTATATCAAACAAAAATGGACCAATAGTTGAACACTAAATTTTTTTGAAAATCTTTCACATTTATTGAAAAAATACATGGAATTTATTGTGCTCACCTTTTATATTTTTGATAGGACAAACTATTAATATTAAATACTCCAATGCTTGTACATTGCTACCCCAATAGTTGTACACATAAGAACAATATTTGTTCACTATGATAACAATACTTATTTAAATGAGTGTCTTATTTTATCAAATGACCATTTAATTTTATAAATGACACACTTATAATGGATAGTTTAGATATTTTATTTGAACAAAAAAATATTCATTTCACTTGTTCATAAATGTATTTATGTTTTTTTTACTTGAACGACTATTGGTCCCATAATGTCACATATTTGGTAATATTTTGATTAATATATGAAATAAATATATACAAGATATAATATTAATTCATTTTAGTATTGATATGAATAATCACAATTGAGTGCACGACTATTGGACCCCGCACGACTACTGGCCCCTCTCCAGTAGTCGTGCACGACTATTGTTATCATAGTGAATAAATATTGTTCTTATGTGTATAACTATTGGGGTAGCAATGTACAAGCATTGGAGTATTTAATATTAATAGTTTGTCCTATCAAAAATATAAAAGGTGAGCACAATAAATTCCATGTATTTTTTCAATAAATGTGAAGGATTTTCAAAAAAATTTAGTGTTCAACTATTGGTCCATTTTTGTTTGATATAATTTGTAATTTAAATAATTATGTGTTGTTTTTATGACAACAAATAGTTTTCATGTGTGCAACTATTGGTCCATTTGTGTTGAATATAAAAGCTAGAGATAACGAAGATTTATGGTTACCAATAGGCATTTGGTCCATTTAGGTTGCATATAAGTTTTATTTTAAATAAAAATATGATATTCTACAAGCAACAAATGATATATTTTTGTTCGACTACTAGAGATACCATGATTAAGTTTTGGTCGAACCTTTAAAAAGTCAAATTTTGGACACTTCTCAGTAGATGTGCTGATGTGGCAAGTTACATGATGAGTCACACCTCCAAACCTTCGTTATAGATAGATAAGAGGCTAGTCTACATTTCAAAAAAAAAATGAAGGTCCTACGATATTCCAGTCAATCGCTACATGCTGACGAAGTTAGCCCGCACGACTACTGGACCCTCTCCAGTAGTCCCGTAATGCTTGTGCAATAAAAGCATAATAAAATAAAAGCGTACGAATTATATTGAAGTCTCAGTTCAAATAATTTAGGGCATCTAATATTTATTAGGTTAAGTTTTATTGACGGTAGCAAATTGAATTAATAAAATAGAATTAAAAATAATTTGATCACTTTTTTAATTTATATATAGTTTTAGAATTTTGTCGACTTGGTATTTCCATTTCACTCTTAATCAAGACAAAAATAATAATAATAAAAGTGTATGTAACAGTAATAATATTTATATTCATGCTTTTATCACTTGCGCCCTCTTACAATACAATGGTTATGTGGATAAAATAGAGCAAACCTTTATTATTTTATGACAATTTCAAGGTTGTATTTGCTAAGCACAAATTTTACTATCTATATTATTTGCATTTCTTTATTAAATGACTGGCGATGACATTCAACATATAGAATAATAATATTGTTGTCATTAATGGGAGGCATTTTACTTCCATTCTTCATGTACAAGCCTCCATTCGCATGCTTGAATATCCATTAATTTCTCTTAAACTTCTTCTTTATCACTTATTATGATTCTTGTGTGCATCCAAGGAAAAGCCTAAAATGTTATCTTTTTTAAAGCTCCCAAGCCAAATCGCATTTCCACAAGGTAGGCTCACTAGGGGATTTTTTTGTGTGGTGATTTTGGCATAACTTCAAGTTTTTTAAATTCATTTATAAGGAAAAAAATTTAAATCAATATATTCATAGTATATTGTATCTTTTTTACTAGCATGTATATATATATATATGTTCTATTTAAAAGATGTTGAGAGATATCAGTTTCGAGACATTCATATTGTATTGTGATATAATAATAGATAGGTACTTCAAGATAGATAAAATGCAGTGTTTTTTTATGTAAATATATTTAAGATATCTATGTTAGTTCATCATATTTCTATTTTTTTTAACTTGTTATACTCATATATTAATATAACACATTATCACTATTAAAGTATTATTGTATTATTTAATGGTCATCTTAGCTTTTAGTTAGCCAGTAGTTTACTTTCAATTAACTTAGTTTAGTTCAGTTAGCTTCAGTTAGCTTTTAGTATCTTTTTGTTAATTGTTTTAGTTAACGATTGTTTCCTTTTAGAAACATCGTCCTATATTGTTGCTACACCCTTAATATTGGTGTACATCGGGTTATGAATAGTTGTCTTGTGGCTATCTTAACTCCTAATTAAGTCATGTTATCATTATTATATTATTATTTAGTTAGTTAAGTCAAACTAGGGCTTATATAGGGGTGTCTAAGTTGAACTATGTGACATCCTAGGCATAAATAGGTATATATAGGAGGTTGTGAGACTTATTTCATCGTCATGTGGAATATTTTCTTATAGAAGAATATTGGAGGTATCCCCCTCAAAGTGGATTAGGAAGTTGCCCCCTCAAAGTGGCATATTATTATCAATAATTTTCAACATGTTTCATATTATATTCTTCTTGTGTAAGTTATTTCATTACAAGTGGTATCAGAGCATGATCTTGGCAACATAGAGGCAAGGTTTTTTCTCAATATTGGAGGCGATTTTGGGAAGAGAATATCTTTCAGATTTTGGCAATTTTTTTTTTCTGATTTTTAAATGGTTTTTTAAGACTATATTAAAGAACCTACAGTCTAAATTTTAGAAAAAATTGGAACAAAATTGAGTGAGTTATTGCAGAATTAGGGTTTTTACACAATTTATTTGGAATCTACATATCTCTCACATCTTATTAAATTGGAGCTTGATTTTTATTGGGTTTTTGAATACATACTAAAGGAGCATATAGTTCAAAATTTTAAGAAATTGAAGTAGAAATAAACGAGTTATTACAAAATTATGGTTTCATTAATATCGCTCTCAAGGCTGCAAATTTGCTTATTTATTGGTGATTTTTCTAGGTGAAAGGTATTTTGGCCCTAGTAAGTTACAATAAAAAATTTAGAGAATTTAAGTTTCATTTGTGTGATTTATTTCAAAATTATTGGCTCCCATCATGACGGGGCCTACAACAAGGGGTAAAATGAATGTTGTAACACTAGAGAAGACTCCTGATAAGGATGGGGTAACAATAGAGGATATTAATACCAATGAGGAAATAATTAAGGTCAAAGAATATATTTACTCAATGAAGATGGATATGTGTAACCTAAGAGGAGATATATCGAATATACAAAGCATGTTAAGCGCCTATATGAATGAACCAAGAAAGGAGTTCAAAAGCAACCAAGGTGAAACTTCCAGGTCAGCTAATATTGACACAAATTTTAATACTCCTATGGGATCTAGGAATTTTTTTCCAAAGGTGGATATGTGCAAGTTAAATGGAAAGGATCCTCTAACATGGATAAACCAAATAGAGAATTTTTTTGAAGTACATCAAGTCCCAAATGGACAAAAGGTCATGATGGCTTCCCTATATTTAGAACCAGATCAATTCATTTGGTATCATTGGCTTTGTACTCATCAAAGGAAAAAGGGTCTCACCATCTCATGGTCAATTTTTACAAAGGAAATCCAAGCACAATATAGCAATAGTGTGACAGACAACTTCCTCATCTAGCTTGCTAAACTTCAACAAATAGGATCAATTAAGGATTATATTCAATGATTCTAAAATATATCCTTAAGAGTGGATACAATTACAAAGGAGAACTTGAATGATTTAGTCTTTGGTGGTATCAAGGATCACTTTCAACATGAGGTATGCATGTTTAGTCCTAGCTCTATAAATGATTCTTTTATCTTAGCATGCAAGGTAGAGGAGAAGTATTTGATTCCTAAGAATCAATGGGATAATGTGACAAGAGAGAAAGGATATTCAACACCTTATCTTCCTCAACCTACTAGGTTGAATCCACAAAAAATTGAGGAGAAAAGAGCAAAAGGGTTGTGTTTCAATTTTGATAGAAAATACAGTCAAGGAAATAAATGTAGTGAAAAGAAATTGTTCTATATTGAAGGTCCAAGTGAGGAAGAAGAGGAGGAACCCATATTAGAGGATCAAAGGGAGTCAAATGAGGAATCAAATGATTCTCAACCAATCATTTCTTGTCATGCACTCTCAAGTTTCGGTGCTCCACAAACTCTCAAGGTAGTGGTTTTCTTAAAGAAGTAGAAAGTAACAGTGTTGATCAACTCAGGTAGTACTCATAATTTTATCAACAAAAAGTTGGCTACTCGTTTAAATTATTTTATATATTCAGCTCCAGAGTTTTAGGTTTTGATTGCAGATGGTGGTATAGTTAGTTGTTCTAGGAAGTTTCATAGCATTAAATTATCCATGGGAGATTATCAAATTGATACCTCAATAAATGTGATATCCATGGGTGCAGTAGATATTGTTTTGGGAGTACAATGGCTTAGAACATTGGAAATAATTGAGATGAACTTCCAAGAACTATTCATGAGATTTGAATCAGAAGGAAAGGTAGTAGATCTAAGGGGATTGAAGGAAAAGTCCCCATAGATGGTAAGCTCTCATCAAATGCAAAAGTTTCTTAAGAAAGGAGTGGGTGGATTTTTGGCCCAGTTATGTTCATTATAAGTCTCTCAATCTAATGCTCCTACTCATCCAGATTTACAAGCAATAATTGATCATCACTTAAGGGTTCTTAGAGATATACCTAAAGGACTTCCTCCTAAGAGGGATCATGATCATGCCATACAACTAGTTCCAGGGAACCAACCATCGAACATCAGGCCTTACAGGTACCCACACATACAAAAAAGTGAGATAGAAAAAATTGTTGAGAAGATGCTACAGGCAGGAATTATCAGGCATAGCCAAAGTTCTTACTCCTCGCCTGTGGTGATGGTACATAAGAAGGATGAAACTTGGAGCATGTGTCTAGATTATAGAGTGCTCAACATGTACACCATTAAAGATAAGTTTCGTGTTCCAGTCATTAATGATTTGCTAGATGAATTGAACGGAGCTATGTATTCTACCAAGTTAGATCTTAGATCCAATTATCACCAAATTTAGATTAAGGAGGAAGATATTTGTAAGACAACATTTCAGACTCATGAGCGTCATTATGAATTTTTTGTGATGTCATTCAATCTTACCAATACACCATCTACATTCCAAATTTTGATGATTCCATTTTTTAAAAATCTTGAGAAAGTTTGTATTAGTGTTCTTTGATGATATATTTATTTATAGCAAGACATGGGAAGAAAACTTACAACATGTAGAACAAGCATTACAAATACTCAAAAATCATCAACTCTATGTTAAGCCATCCAAGTGTGCTTTTGGTATTAAGGAGGTGGAGTATTTGGGACACATAGTTTCACATGAAGGAGTAAATGTGGACCCTAAGAAAATTAAGGCTATCATTGAATGGCCTATTCCAAAAACCATTAAGAAACTAAGGGGTTTCTTGGGATTGACAAGGTACTATTGAATATTTGTGAAGAGTTATGGTTGTATAGCACCACCCCTCACTGCACTATTGAAGAAGGATTCTTTTCATTGGAATAAGTTTGCTAATGCAGCATTTGAGAGATTGAAGGAGGCTATGTGTATAACTCCAATGCTTTCTACTCCTAACTTCACCAAGGAATTTATTATGGAATGTGATGCTTCTAGAAATGAGATAGGAGCAGTTCTCATGCAAGAAATTCAACCAATTGCTTTTGAGAGTCATCAATTAAAGGGTAAGAATCGGCTCAAACCTATTTATGAGAAGGAAATGCTAGTGATCATTCACACAATTAAATAATGGAGGCCTTATCTAATGGGTAGACACTTTAAGGTTAAGACAAATCATGATAGCCTAAAATATTTTTTGGAACAAATATTATATTTTGAAGAGCAATAAAAATGGGTCACTAAGGTGTTAGGATATGACTTTGAGATTGTATATAGGAAAGGGAAGGAAAATATTGTAGCAGATGCACTTTCTAGGAAGGATGAGAAAGATGAAGGCTTATTGTGTGCCCTCTCAATATTACAAGAAAATTGGGTGGAAGAAGCCAAAGCATAGTGGCAAAATGATGTTGTGACAAGTAATCTCATCCAAAAATTAAAAAGTGAAAGTAATCCCATCCAACAATTAAAAAGTGATCCTAGTAGTTAAAATAAGTTTTGTTGGAAGGGAGATACTCTTTGGTATAAAGAGTGTTTGTATCTCTGCAAGAATTCCACTCTTAAACATAAGATTGTCACAGAACTACACGAGTCTCCAGTTGGTGGTCATTCAAGATTTTTGAAGACATATCATTGAGCCAAGCAAGATATTTTTTGGGAAGGGCTAAAAGGTGATGTTCAAAAATTTGTGGCCGAATGTTTGGTTTGTCAAAGGAATAAAGGGGAGACAATTAAGACACCAGGTCTCTTTCAACCCTTATCTATTCCTAGCCAATGTTGGGAAGAGGTATCCATGGAATTCATCACAAGGCTTCCCAAATCCAAAGGTCATAATTTCATCATGGTAGAAGTTGATCACCTCACTAAATATGCACATTTCATTGAATTATCACATCCTTTTACAACAAGTACAGTGGAAAAAGTTTTTTTGGAGAATATCCAAAAGCTACATGGTACACCTAAGGTTATTGTCAATGATTGTGATCCTATCTTTACTAGTCACTTTTGGAAAGATTTATTCTCATGTTTGGGTACTCAATTGGATCATAGCTCTTTATACCACCCTTAATCGGATGGGAAACTAAGGTTGTTAATAAGTGTTTGGAATGATATCTATGTTGTTTCACTTCAGAGAAGCAGTCTCAATGGGTAGATTGGCTACCGCTCATAGAATGGTGGTATACCACTTCTTTTCATAGCTCATCAAAAATGTCTCCATTTTGGCACTTTATGGATATCATCCTCCTTCCATCACATCATCATTAAAGGTGTCACCAAGAGTTTAGGTAGTAGAGGACCACATGCTTCATCAACAATATGTACTTTCGGGACTCAAGGAGAATTTAGCCATGGCACAAAATTGAATGAAACAACAAGTAGACCAACATCATAGTGAAAGAAGTTTTGAAGTTGGGGATTAGGTCTTCTTAAGATTGTAGCCTTATAAGCAAATCTCACTAAAGCAACAAAAAAATAATAAGTTGTCTCCAAGGTATTATGGGCCATATCAAATCATGCAAAAAACCGGTAGTGTTGCCTCCAAGCTAGAGTTGCCGCTAACAACAAAGATACATCCAATTTTTCATGTTTCTTGTTTAAAGAAGGTAATTGAGCATAATATTCCAACTAAAATAGTACTACCGGAGCTCGATGAAGAAGGAAGAATCATTTTGGAACCAAAATGCATTCCTCAAACATCCATGAAGAAGCTGAGGAATAGAACTCTCACTGAGTATCTCATCCAATGGAAGAATTTACCAGTTGAAGATGCCACATGGGAGGATGAGGAGTTCATTCAAAAGAATCCACACTTGATTAGCTTTGAGGACAATGCTTCTTTGAAGAGGGGGGCATGCTATGCCCTTAATATTGGTGTACATCGGGTTATGAATAGTAGGCTTGTGGCTATCTTAACTCCTAATTAAGTCATGTTATCATTATTATATTATTATTTAGTTAGTTAGATTGGCCTAGGGCTTATATAGGGGTGTCTGAGTTAGCCTAGGTGATATCCTAGGCATAAATAGGTATACATAGGAGGTTGTCAATTTTATTTCATCATCATGTGGAGTATTGAGTTCTTATTGAAGAATATTGAAAGTATCCCCCTCGAAGTGGATTAGGAGGTTGCCCCCTCGAAGTGGCATATTATTATCGATTATTTTTACCATATTTCAGATTATATTCTTCTTGTGTAGGTTATTTCATTACAATTGTATTATTTAAAGAGTTTTCCTCTCCTTTGTAAATATTGAATATCAAATATCAATTATAATTTCATGCTATCAGAACTTAGGTTCATTTTTTAATAAAAAATTGTGTTTCCTAAGATTTTATGAAAAAATTCTTAGATGTTTTTGCTCAATTTTTTATAAAAATCAAAAGTTAACTATTTAGTCAAAAAAAATTGGAATTTTCAGAAGTTTTTTTGCTTGATTTTTTAAAGGAAAATTGTGGGTTTTCTCTAAAAAAAATCGAGGGTTTTTCAAGCAAATCAACTATTGAAAATCGCAGATTTTTATTCATGGTTTTTCAATGAAGTTCATGTGGATTGTTTAGTTGCAGATCGTGGAGTTTTTTTAGAGGAAGAAATTGTGGACTTTTTTGTAAGATCGTGTAAGTTGAATCGTGTATTTTTCAAGCAAAATTTTGTGGGTCTGATCGATAGCCTTTATGTGAAGAAATATTGGCTTTCTTTGTTCATGTGTTCTAAAGAATCATTTCGAGGGTTTTCCTGAACCTTTTTTGCTCGTGTTTTTTGTCTACTCGAAATTGTGCGGCCCTAGAATTGTATTTTTCCCCAATTTTTTGCAACAATTGGGGTTTGTCTCATTCTACACGATTGGTTTTTCTTCACACAATTTCCCTAGTTTATGTCGCAAGATTGTTCTTTTTTTGCGTTTTTGGGCATCTATTTTTTTCTTCAAATCGTGACTTTTTTCTACCTCAAATCGTGGTTTATGATTGGTTCATGGGGTTTTTGATCTGCGACCTATCTAGGGTTCCCTAATTTCTACGTGACTTATGATATTTTTTTGTTGTGCCCTAGGGTTTTCTGTGACTAGGAAGGAGAAGTACTTGCTCATGCTTTCCTCAGCTTGTAGAAGTTTGTTATATTTTTCAGTTTTTTTGAGATTCATGGATTCTTGATTTTTTACTAGTTCAACCTAAGATCGAGTTTTTTCTTACCTGTTCTAGATAGGTATTTTTTGAGAATTCATTCAAGCTGATCTTAGGTTTTTACAGATTCCTCCAATGGTTTTTTGAATTTTTTCTTGAAAAATTTGCAAAGTGTTTCTTGAAGAAAAGTTTTTTGAAAAAAAAAATCTATAAATTTTTTGTTGATTGTTAGAAGTTTTTTAAAGATTTTTTTTGAATTGTTTTTCTCTTTTTCAAAGTTTTTAAAGGTTTTTTTTAAAATCTTGTTGTTTTGAGCTCTTTTTAAGGAAAGTTTTCAAAAATCACGAGAGTTGTGCCAGCTGATTGTCCAAGGAGTTGTGCCAGCTGATCACATACTTTACCTCATTTTTTGTGCTTTTAGAAAATGGGAGGGATGGTATCTGCCTCTTATGCATTGATGTCCAAATAAATAGTAGATTGTGTCAAATCATGTGCATGGTACATCAATTATGGAGCCTCTCGATATTTTACAAATAAGAGAGATTGGTTCATGGAGTATATTTCTTGCTCCTATTCCGTCCTAGATCATATCTAATGGGAGAAACTCTTTATTCGCTTCCA
The DNA here is from genome assembly GCA_007115665.2 of Sequoiadendron giganteum. Taxonomy (NCBI): domain Eukaryota; kingdom Viridiplantae; phylum Streptophyta; class Pinopsida; order Cupressales; family Cupressaceae; genus Sequoiadendron; species Sequoiadendron giganteum. Next base: position 398,411,734 of record CM021104.1, on the reverse strand, counting down.
AGGATACAATATTATTATTTTCAATGTTACCCTTATTGTTTATCATCATATCCTCCCTAGGAGGAAGGGTTTTAGGAGAACTACAAACCAACTACTCTTGACAATCAAAGGTTGGTTCTTCTAAAATGACATCATCACAAGTAGGGTAATTATCAATGATTGAATTGTCATGTGCCATAAGGATGTTTTTAGGTGAGGGGGGACAACTAGGATTCTCATGACCTTTACTAATTGTGTTTTGTAACAACAAAGTATTTTCTTCACAACTAGGAGAAATACTAGGAGAAGAACAAATGTTATTGTCATGATTAGCTATGTTTGTGTTGTCTTGTTCATTAATGTTTTGTCCACTAAGAGAAGCGAGAGGAGAGAAATAACTAGGATTCCCATAACTCTCATTGATTGGTTCTTCTAACAAAATATCTTCGTCACCAAGAGGAGAGATATTAGGAGAAGAATGAATATGATCGTTAGGAATGTCCAAAGTTGTATCTTCATTCACTACAACACTCTCATAGGGAGGGGATAGGAAAGTTTTCTTAGCATGTTTAGATTTGTAAGCTACTAGAATTGTTTGAATAAAAATGAAAAGTAAATGTAACCATTTCATGCAATGTTTCAGCAATAATGTATATGCAAAAATACAAAACATTTTTATCCAATATATGCTAAGTTTTAAGAATGTAAATAATGTACATGCAAGAATGAAAAACACTTTTAACAAACTTATGCAAAGTTTTATGAATAGAAACATTGTATGTGCAAAATTGAAAAGTACTTTTGTTAATGAGATGCAAAAATGCATAAATGTAAGCATTTTCATATTTAATGATGAAATGGTTTGAAGAATGACTACCCTAAAATGATGATCTTCAGCTAGAAGCATAAAACCTATGTTCCTGAAACTTTCTAGACTTATAGTATATGATACTAGGAGCCTAAGAAAGCACAAAAAATAGGTTTTTGGTGTTGTAACAGACAGTGAAAAATCTAGACAGGAACTAAGTCGCCCAGAATGGCGAATTAGTTCGAGTTAGGATTTTTTTTCAAAATTTCCAAAAATTTGCAATTTTTTTGGATGGTTTTGATGTTGTATGATTAGAAGAGGAAAGGTAGGTGGAAATTTTGGATGACTGACAATGATTTGAGATGCAAGAATGCAAATTATATACACTTTCATGCATGCAAAAATATGAAACCCTATAATGAAAATTAAACAATGCAAAATGCAATGTAATGCCAACCTAGGATGATAAATAAGTATAAAGCAAAAAAGAAGGGTGTAGGAATGTCAGGTTCACCAAAATGATTTACCAAAAACAATTAATTTTAGGGAAAGAGGATTCCCCGATGAGCTTCTAGGGTTTTTCACCTAGGAGCTTGGTTGAGAAATAGCTCTCTTTCGTGCTAAAGTATTTTTGGGAAGTTCATTCAAAGGATTAGGGGTTTGATGTGAATAGAGATTTGAATGTGTGTGTAATGTGATGATCTAAATACAATGATTTGAATGCAATAGACTAAAAATAGAAACTAACTATTAATGTAAAACCTAGAGAATGCAACTTGTTTGAAAATACATAATGATATACAAACATGTACAAAATGACCTAAAAACATAAACAAACTATTACATAAATGAATATAAATGAAGAGGTGAACCTCGAGGCTGAAAATTGATGAGATGGAGGTCTATAATGCTGATGAAATTGTTGCAAAAGTCACCTAGGACACTTGTGCCAATCTGGGCGACTTAGTCTTAGATTTGGAAAAACTAGTTTGAAGCCTGTTTTTGCTAAATGGGTGTTTGAATATGCAAAAAACACTGAAAGGAAGGTTCAACGGGACTAGGCCTCCATTGTTGGTGGCTTAGTCCACTTCTAAATTTTTGAAAATTAGAGAGTGGAAATGGAAGCCCTCGGTCTGCACTTCAATTCTTCACAAATGTTTGCTTCTGAAACTCTGATTCTCGGAGCTGAAAGTGATTTTTTGTGGATGTTTGGACTTTTCAAGCAAGGAGAGGTCTTCAACAAGTCTTCAAATCCTTCAATGATCTTCGATGTACCTAAATCTGCAAACACATCAAGAGAGAAGGAGAAATGTTGATTGTTAGGGCATGGGGGTTTGCCTTGGTCAAACCACTTTTAGGTAACTAAACCAAGATGAATAGAAAATTTAATGAAGTATGAACATGAAACAATGGAGTTAGTACCTTGCCACAATGAGAGATCTTAGGTTGTTGCAACAATCTATCCTTAAATGCTTCAGAAAATATGTCTTGATGGCTTGGAATTCTCACACCCTAGCTTGCTTGAGAGGATGGAGAGATGAGTGATTGAGAAGAATAGGGTCTAGAAGATATGAAACGAATTAGAAGATTAGGGTGAAAAAGATGAGAAAAACCCTTATTTATACATGTGCCCTAATTTCTCGAAAATAACATAACACGAGCCGACCTTAGGGTTTAGAAGATAAAATCTTGCAAGAATTTTAAGTTAAATTTGATTTTTATGCCACATGGGACTAAGTCACCCAAGGTGGTGACCTAGTCCACCTGGGAAAATTTAAGTGGTTGTCAGGGATTAAAGTATGATTATTGATGTTTATCGGGATTGTCTTCTGAAACACACCTAAGATAGGACCTATAAGTGCATTAAGGGGTCATTATGCCATAAGAAAGGGTTGATTTGGTGATGACAAGCCTAGGAAAGTGTGGAAATGTGTTACAACACTTAACAACACTTTATACTAAGGCTTGGAAAGGGGTTATTTAGGTGAATTATGGTGAAAGGGGTCTAGTAAAGTGAGGAAATGTGTTACAACACTTCATAACACCTTTGTAAGATGCCATAGAATCTAAACAAAACTAAAACCACAAGAAAGGGCCCAAATGAGTGAAAAGTGTCAAGGCTACACTTTTTGGCGACACAGGAGGCCAAGGGTAAACCTAAATGGGCAACATGCTATGGATTTTGAGCATCATAGTCTTTTGAAGAACAACACATGAGTTCTATCAAATCTTCCACCAAGGAAGAAACCCTTTGGCTGCAAATGGGTATACAAGGTGAAATACAAAGTTGATGGAACACTAGATAAATACAAAGCTCGGTTGGTGGCTAAGGGGTTCTCCTAGAGAGAAGGTATTAACTATGAGGAAACCTTTGCTCCTACAACAAATATGAGCACCATCCAACTTGTCCTAGCCATGGCAACATAGTTTGGCTAGAAGGTCCACCAAATGGACGTGAAGAGTGCCTTCCTCAATGGAGATTTGGAGGAAGAGGTATGCATGATGCAACCTCTTGGTTTTAAGGTTGAAGGAAAAGAACATAAGGTATGTAGATTTTTGAAGGCTATTTATGGCCTAAAGTAGACATAGGTAGGGCATGGTACTTATTACTAAATTATGTTCACACCTAATTTAGCAAGGCCTAGATTGCAATTTTTGCAAGGGAGATAAAAGAAAAATTTAAATTGTCATTTCATCATCATGTTTTAGACATGTGTTTTAGATCAGATTCAGTTATTTTATGCTATGCATTTTTTTGAGAAAGCAAAATATACATTAATCATTGCATGAAATAAAATAACTAATTTTATTGAAGAGAATGTTTAAATATGTCCCACACAAGCCGTGGGAATGAATAAACTGAGCCAATGCAATAAATCATGCAAGTTATACATCTGAAGATAAAGTAAAGGAAAAGAAAACATGACGAAAGTGATATCCATCATTACCTTATTGTGAAATTTGACCCTCCTATCTAGCAGCTTGATCTTCATGTCTTCGGCCTCTTGCTCTTGATCAGGATGATAAGTCTGCAAGGTTGGAGAATTTTTTTGTTAGAAGCTCCGGATATACAAATTCATCATATTCCTTATCAGAAGATATATACCTTGCAATCATTATGCATCAATACAATTGGATCATTATCAGACATATGCAATAAATCAAATCATCAGTTGAAAGTCAAATCATCATGAGATAGATCAATCAGCTTCCAGAAGTATGTTTAATGCTAACTTGTTTGTTCACCGTGCAGGTATGGGAAAAGTTATGTTACTGTTTTGACTCATCGAATTAATAGAATGTGGGGTAAATGTAGCTCCCACAAGGTTCGAGCCTAGCGTGCTACCCTCATGTTTTAAAAGAGGGATGAGAATGAAATTAAACATCATGTTTATCAATTTCAGCAAGTATCCATCACCTATGATAGTGAAATGATGTGTATCATTGTCATAAATGATAAGTGATTTCTAAAACAGAACTTAATCAAAGAGGAACATAACCATGAGTGCAATTTTTTATCCCTAGTGATGGAGCAGTAAAGTGAAAGGCAGTCTCATTTTGAGGTTGCACAGGAAAGGGCACCTATCATTCATGACAGGTCAAGTGTCATATAGACAGTGCATACAGTCTAAGAAATAGGTCAGAGAAAAAAGTGAGGGAATGCACTCCTTAGGTGGAGTTTCTTTCACTGGAGATATTGAAGTCCCATTGAAGCAATGATAAGATCCCTAAGGATAGAGTCAGAAATACACAGTTTCAAGGAATGATAGTAACATGATCTTGTGAGACATGACAAAGGTCTACAAAGTCTGATCATATAGAACATGATAAAGGTAACATCCTTTAGAGAGTGCATTTGTCTTATTTAAATGTCAATGTTACATACTTGAAGGTCAACCCTTGATAAACGAGAGTTGCTATCATAAGCTACCTGGGGTAGTCATTCCTAGTCATAAAGACAGTGATGTCACTTTGCTAATAGTGATTTATATTGGAATGGTGGCATAAAAATTAAGACACAGATGCATTAAAGAGATTAAGACAAAACTTATCATGATAAGAATTAAAGCAATGAATTGGAGCAATACTTTGTGATTGAGTCATGAGAGATGATCAAAGGCATTTTTTAAACCATAAACATAGTCATTCTTCACCAAGGAAAGCTTGTTCTTAAATTCACATCTCACTACTGTGACAAAGGAATGGTAGGAGTGGCAGTCATATTGACAATGATTGCATGTTCAAAGGTGTCAAAGGTGCACTAATCTCAGAGGTAGGAAACATCTATGACAATGGAAAAAACAGTGAGTAGTAGGGGTAGCCATTGGAAGACAATCCTCCTAACTGTAGTTTATGAATTATGAAGTAGAGGACAATGGTAAAGTAAAAAGGCAGTCTTATCTAATTGAAGACCTCTAAATGTCCCTATGGAAGACTAGGGGCAATGAAATTTATTGGTACAGGCATGAAGATCCCCATCTCAGGTGTTACACTATTTGTAGCCATATTTTCTTTTAGAAAGGAATAGTCCTTCTAAGGTGCACAGTTGTTGACATAGCAACCAACTTGGTGATGAAAGCATGCAGGGCAGCCAATGCTATGAGGAAAAGATAAGGGTTGATGACAAGGTGATGGTTACCATGACATGAATGACAATAATTTTATGAGAAAGACAATCTTAAATAAAATAATTTGATGCATCATTCACTATCCAATAAACAAAGTTAGTAATGTTCTTGGGTTTAAAGGATAATGCTAAATGGAGTTGCATCATTGCAATGGACAAACAACTCAATGAAGAGGATCATTTTATGCCTGTAGCAAGGTCATGATAGCTAATAGTAATCATGATAATATTTCAAAAGGTAGTATTATTAGTAGTATCTTTAAGCTTCCCAAAGTTGTCACTGAAAATAAGACAGTAGTAATGATAAATTCATTGAAGGATTGATCAAACCAAGATCAAGGAGCATGTCATATTAAGGGTCACATATGTTATTATCTAGAGTGAATTAAAATCACTGTCATAAAAGAGAAATACAGAGCTATAGGAAATGTGCATGATGTTGCAGTCATTTCAAGAAAGGGACAAAGGACGGTAATGAGAAAGCTTATTATGAAAATATTGTGCTTGGCCCTATAGTATCTACCCACCAGTATGAAGAGTATATGTCAGTGCAGGTGTCGAGAAAAAATGAAATTTAGGGATTTTAGTACAAAAAGAGTATAGAGAGACCAATATTTATGAAAAATGCAGGAAGCTCAGCCATAAACGGTGGCAAGGCCTATTGGTACTTGCAAATGTATGGTCACAACTATTAAAGTAAACAATGCTCTTTATTTTTGAAGCAAGAAGCAATAAAACCCTCAGTCTGGGGTTTTTTTTTCTAATTAAATCTTCAGATTTCTATCAAAATGCATAAAATTATAGAGGGTTTGCATATAACATCTCATTGAAGAATGCGGTGAATAAAAGTTTTTATGAGGTAATGTATGCATAGGAAAATGATATCATGGCATAGAGAGATGAGGGAAATCATGAGAGACTATGCCATTCCCTGAAGACAAAGCACAAGAGTTGCACGTACGGATCCTGAAGAGGAAGACCTCCAAATTTGCTCCAAATTTGAAACCCTCCTCTATTGGCATCCCATGAAGTTCTCCAAAAGTTTGATGGAAGAATGGAATGCATTTACTTTCATTTGCATTGTTTTGTTTTAGGGTTTCAACCCTATGATATGCTGACAAGTCTCAAAGGCATTTTTGCCTTTCACTTTAATTTTTGCATGGAGACTAATATGCCTGTGGTGAATTTCATGCCTAGTAAGCTTTAAAATCCCCTTATGTATGCTAGGTGTGAGGACTTTTAACACTTTAGCTTTTGCATTGACTCATATGGTCAATTCATAGAGTTATAACGTAAAATATTATTAAAATGATGTTTTATAAATTATTTTTATTATGTTGTTTAGTGAGAAAAAGGGAGTTATGGCATATGTTACAAGCATATGGGGTTTTTAGTTGAGATTTTATGTCTTGCAATCATTTAGGGGAGTTGAGAGAAGTTAGAAAACATGTGCCAAAGATATCAGAGAGTTTTTATGGCTTTGGAGGGCATCTTGGAGCATTTTTAGCTTGCTTTTATGGTGGACTTGGTCAGGATTGACCATTTCAAGCTTATTGATGACTTGTGGAGAGGGATTTGCATGCTAAATTTTGGGTTTCTTGTTGCATCCAACCCAAGGAAGCTTCTAGCTCCTTCTTTGGTGAAACTGATGGAAAGTCAATGCATATATTCTCATTTTGACTCTTTTGGAGAGTTAGTTCTTACTTGGCTCTTTTTTGTTTTGTGACTTTTAGTCCTTGGAGGAAAGAGACAAGAGTTTAGTAACTCATTTACAGACATTGTAAGGTAGATTTTCACCTTTGGAGATGAATGAAGAAAACAAATTTTGCCTTCTCAGTAATTTGTTTCATTGAGTGTATTGGATGATTGATGAATTTACATGTGAGTTTCTTATTCCTTGTTGATATGTCTCATTAATAGCACCTTTAAGCAGAGGAGATATGTATGTTGGAGGTTATAGGATATGCAGGTGATGCAAACAAATTTTAGTTATGAAGAGAATTTATCATCCTTCTAGGACTGTATGTATTGTAGCTTTCTTATGAAATATTTATGCAATAGCATATGAGTATTGAGTTGTGCATGGTAGCTTTTATGATTGATTGAAAACTGTGTGTGTTAGGTAGTTGTACAAGTTTGGACAATCATTTAGGTGCATCACCATAGGAGTAGTTTTCAGCTTATGTACTCCTTCTTACCCCTTTTCCCAGTAAAAGTAGTAGTTTTAGGTGACACCATAGGAAGTTGGCCTTTTCCGGAGGTTGAACTTTTCTTACAAGTTACCCACGACTTTAGAGGTCTTCCTATGTTTTCTCTAAATTATTGAACATCAGGTTCAACATGGTGCATTTTCAGTAGATAACAGTACCTAAAGTTTGACAATTATTTAGTTGCACAAGGGTTTCAAAGGAGTCCCTTAGATGCAAATTTTTATGTCAAGAATAATGGCAATGATATCATCCTTCTTGCCATCTATTTGTATATCATCATTACTAGCAGTAGGCTACATATGATTGAATAGATGAAGTCAAATTTGTGTCAAGCATTTGAGATGACAGACTTGAGTCTCCTACACTATTGTCTAGGTGTAGAATTTTAGCAAACAGGTAAAATATCTTTATTTCTCAATTGAAGTATGCCAAGAGTTTGTTGGAGAAATTCAAGATGAAAAATTGGAAAATCTCATCCACTCCTATGGAGTAGGGGCTGAAACGTTTAGCCAAATTAGACTCACTAGTGGTGAATGAGTCGACATTCAGGTAACTAGTGGGCAACCTCACCTATCTTACTACCATTAGGCCTGATCTTTGTTTTGTTGTTGTTACCTAATTATGATTTTTAGCACAATCAGGTTAAGGTTGGGACAACACTAATGTTTATTACTTTACAGAAAGAGAAAGGTACATAAACAAATCTTGCTAAAGTTCTCGTAATCATACTAATAATGCTATGAAATGAAGTTTTCAATTTTCATTATATAATTATTTACCAAAAGGAGAAATAGTACATAAACATTTGCACAAACTGGTTGTTGATATTCATTACAAGAAGTATGTTTATAAGATTCCCACACAAGCCATGGGAATAAATGGATAAGATACAATAAGAAGTAAATTGCACATCTAAAAATAAAGAGCATATGTAAGAGGAAAGGGATCTATCATTTCCTAAATAAAAAACCCCAGTGTTGATTAGATACATCTTCAACTCCTTTGTTGATGGCTCCACAAGTATCTGCAAGGGATAAAGAAGTAATGTTAGAGCTGGAGATTTAGTTCTCTCATATGTCACATCAACAGATATTCAACTGATTTCTTATTAAGCATTAGATTAGGGATTCAAAGGTGTTTCAAGATCAAAAACACGGTTATCAAGAAGATCAAGAAAATTCAAGATCATCTAATCATCATAAGAAGCTTTAGGCTTCTTAGTTTTCTTAACTTATTTATTGACTATGCAGGTATAGGTATCATTTTATCATACAAATCAATAGATAAGTCACAACCATGGTGATACCATATGCTAATGTTTGATTTCATGTGTCTAAAGCAGACTTTGTCATTCTTGACAATGGTAGTTTTCAATAAGCAACCAATTTTTGAGTGCAAGGTGATTTCAACAAAGATCAAAAGGTGCATTCAAAAGTAGGTGAAATGCAAGACAAGAGGAAGGATAGTTAAAGAAAAGAATGGTGAAGGATTATAAATAGCATGGTGATCTAGAAGGTAACTATTCTTAAGAAGGTAATGCTCTTTTAGGATAGTGATTGACGTTGGATAGTCAAGGTGATAGACCATCATTAAAAGTTCTTTTCTTGGGCATTCATAATAATCAAAGCCTATGACAATAGGGTTTCAAGTGCAAGAAAATAATTATGTGCATGAAGACATTGTCTATACTCTTGGAAATAAGCAGGGATCAATAAATACAGTGAATAGAGAGTTGGTCATTATTTTTGCACAAACAAAGCACAAGCAATGATTTCCTTCACAGAAAATAAAATATGAAAAATCTAAGCATTTTCAAGCAAAGAGAATGGCTTACCAGTAGTGAGGATGCATTCAACCATGCCTAGAAGCTTGAATAGTTCTTCAAAACCCTATCCAGACTCCATGGTGGTGGTGCAACATGAAAAATTTATAATAGAAAATAAACTCAAAATGAGCCCGTGGGTAGAATTGGGGTTTTTTTTTAGTTTCAAAATGAAACCCTAAATCCAGACCGACACAAGTATTATGTTTATTTTTCACTTTTATTTCATTTAAGTGTATGAATATTAATACTCAGGCCTTGAAAAATACCTAAGTGAGAGGTGATTCCATGGGAGTTATAAGGAGATAAGACTAAATTATAGATTAAATCTACCCTTATATTTTTTGCATGAAATTAAGATAAAATAAATATGTAAACAAATATTAAAGGTAATCAATTATCAAGTACCTTAATATTTGTCATGTAAGTGCAGAAATAAACAATCATATAACAAATATTAAAGTACTCATAACTGGTTGTCTTTAATATTTGTTCAAATAGTTTATCCTTGTTCCATAATCATGCAAAAAACAAGCGGAGTGAAACTGAAGTGTTAAGCATGCATTTGGAGTTTTTTCTTTGAATTTTAGTCAAACTATAGTACTTTTGGAGTTTTTTCTTTGACTTTTAGTCAAACTATAGTGCTTTTGGAGTTCTTTTTGATCAAATAGTTTAAGAGGGGGAGTTTGGAGTTGAATAAACTCAATTTGGAGCAGTTGTGACCCCCACTTTTAAGGGCTTATCTATTTTTCTTGTGAGAGATATTTTGAGTGCAGTTGACTGCAAGCGTCACCTCTTGGCACTTTGAGACTCATTTTTATATTAAAGGAGAAAAAACTTATGCTTTTTCCTTAGTTCTTACCTTTTGTCTTCTCTTGCAGAGAGATTGAGAGTTTTGTAACTCAGTTTATTTTCATGTAGCAGTAACTTTTTCTTTGAAATCAATGAAGAAAAGAGTTATTGGTCCTATTTGGAGCTTTTATTTTGCACTGTGGATGTATGTTCTTGTATATTTTCATTGTGATTCATGTGAATCATTTTTTTTCTTCCTCATCTAAGCAATGTATTTTGAATGTTTGTCATATTAAATTAGGTCATATGTTGTGTCAAAAAAATTTTGAGCAAAGCTTGATGTGTAAACTTAGTTTACCTTGAATACAAAACTGAAAATTGAAACCTTCATGTGAAATACCTATGATTTTATGAAAAATCGGAATTATGAACATCATAACCAGCAACTTTTGTTTCAAAGTTATAAGTTAGGCTTTATTTTTTCCAAATCATTGGTGTATCACCTCCTAAAATTAAATTTACATTTCCAGAGAATCCTTCTTCCTTTTTCCCATAAAATCCATTAGTTTATAGGAGATCTAAAGGGGAACCAACTCATAATCTAGAGGTTCATTCTCACAGTAGATCACCCACAACTTGATTTTGATCCCATGTTGCATAGGATTATTGTTTCACACTTAACTAAAGGGCGCAATCCTTCGTAACACAACTTTTGGCACGCTAGGTGGGACAGACTGGATTGTTTCAGTCTAAGCTTTGGTCATATATCACTCATAAATTTGGTATTAGTGATCTCAACCTTTAGAGGCAAGGAAAACAACACATCTGGCGACTCTGAATGGTATTTTATCAGTTTTAGTATGATCAAGTGCTGGTTTATCTCAAAAAAAATCTAATTTTTGTTTGTTTTATAGATTTTGAATGAATAAGCATGTCTATGTTTCATGGAAGTATTTCATATCATCCATCATATCATGAAAATTTTGCTAATCCACCTTCGTATCAGCGTTGATATGCTAAAAATAAGCCACAAGAAGCCCATTTTATTTCCAACCAGCATGGATATTCTCCCAATCAGATCCAAAACATTGAAGACACAAGCTTCAAGGATATAAGGTTACACTTTGAAAGGAAATTGAGTGAGGTTGGAGGAAATTGAGAGTATGAAGGAGATCAATAATATACTTTGCAACAAGAAGAGTTGGTTTACACAAAATTATCAACACCAACAAGAAGAGGCATAAAATAAGAGAATTTATGAAGAAGAATGCACGAACAGGCAGTTTGTAGCTAGAGAGGAATATATAAAACAATTGATTATTCAAATTAAAGGGCCTCAAACTCTTCAAACATGGAAACCTTCTTGGACTAGGGGTTTTGATTTCAAAATGCCAAATCTAGTTCAAGATGCTCATGGCATAACAATAATCCAAAATTAGGAAAAAAATGAAGTTACGAAATACAAGCCAATTTTTTTTCCCAGTTTAGGAATATTTTTGTAGCTCCAAATCCAATTAATGGCCAAGATTAGTCAATAATGCCTCATTTTTAGTTTAATAGAGAGCAAGTTAATCCTCCATCGATTGGATATAGTATGCAGTAGGAACAACAGTCTCTTATAAGGACTTTTTTTATCAGCAAGAGATGGAAGAAAAATCAAGGTATGAAGAAGACATAAAGATCCAATTAATTGATCAAATACAAAAGTATAATACCAAAGAAACTCTTCCCATTCCAAGTTTCAAATACCCTCTTCTATTGCAAAATCAAGTGCATGTAACAAATCAAGCTATGAGGGTTTTGTTATCAACAAGATTGCACCCATGATGCAAAGTTGTAAAGCTCTACAATCCTGTGAAACATTGGAATATCCTCAAGTTGTGGGTACCCTATAATGAGGATAGACCTCTAGGTTATGGTTTGGTTCCCTTTTGATTTGCTATGAAACTAAAAAACTTAAACAAGAAAAGGGATAGAAGAATAAATAAAATGAAATGCAAAACTGAACTAAAATGATGGTGATGCACCTAAAAGATGATAAAATTGCAAACTGATTCACAAGGACCTCTCAAAGATTCTATTTGAACAACTAGATTTGAATAGTTCAATCACATAAATATTTCATACAAAGTCTTTAATGAAATTATCCTTTTTGAAGGAAAAGCAATGTTTTCACAACAAAGATGATAACTCTGAATTATATGCACGTGTATAACTTGTGAAACTGAACTTAATTGCATTCATACACTTATGAGTGAGATAGAAAAATAAAGGTTTCAAGATTGAAACACAGTCAATTTCCTATCTAATCAAACATAAGGACGACACCTGAAATTCAGAAGGCAAAATTGACAATATTTGAAAGACGAAAGGAAAATTCTACAACTAACAAACTATGATAACCTGCAAAAGTTGTTGTATTATATTAAACTATAAATAAAACTAAGTTACAAGATAGTCTCTTTGCAAATGCAAAGGCATAAAACAAGAACTCTGAAAAAAAAAGAATAAGTCTTTCCATATATATACAATGTATGATAAATCCAATGTGCCAAGAGGTGGAAGAAATAGTCAATTGAAAGTGTAAAATATCTCTGAAACCCTACTCATGAGAAAAGAATAAAATCCTTGAAAAGAGGGCCCACAACTCAAGAAAACTAAACTCTGAATTTGCAAACGCCTCCCCTCAATATGCATGATTAAAATATCTGAAGAACTGATGTAGAACTGAGGTTATGTCATAAAAAAATACAACATTTTCTCCATTTCACATGACTAGTTAACTGAAAAGAGACTTAAGTCTCTACCCTCTTTACAATAGAATAGAAGAGAATGAGACTGAAGATAGATGTCAAGCTAACTGAAGTTAAAAATATGTGAACTCCAAATTTATCCAAGAGAAAAATCAAAATTGCCTGAAAAATGGGGCCCACCGATGTTGTAAACTGAGCTTAAACAACTCAAAACTATGTCTCATACTGTATGTAACTGAAGTGTACCTCAAAATGGCTCCCAAGTTGACCAAAAGTCAACTAAACTACATCTGGATGATTAATAGTTGAGCTGAACTCCAAATTCATGATTTACATGCATCATCAGTTTTACTCCACTTATCTTTATTCTCTGAATCTGTATGTTTTTGAGCTTCAGTTCCATTTTTGCATGTGTTTTGACTTGAGTCCTTACAAATAGAATGCTTGGGTATTTGATTTTTCTTATAAAAATCATAAAAATAAGATCAAGTCTTAAATGATTTCTTTCAAAATCATCAAATAAAAAGCAAGGCATGATGGCATTTTATTTTTCTAATAAAAATACATGAATAAGGCACTATGGCAGCTCCAAGGACATTTGAAAATATATGCAAAGGGAATAATGTCGTGAAGGTATTATTGAAAGGCACCTACTTTCTTTAATACAATGTGATAAAATCACCCATTCAGCTTAGGGTAAGCAAAACCCTAAATAAAAAAGAAGTCAATCCCTAATCTCATTTTATTTCACATTTTCAAAGCCCAAGAAAAGAGGCTCTATTGCTGCCATGGTGATGAAGGTTTTGAAGCTTAAACTCTTCAATTTTTCCTCCTATTTTGGAGAGATCCCAAGGAGATTTTTTGAAAGAAAATGTAAGGTAAGACATTCTCATAACAAAAATTATTGAAATCTCCATATCCACTATATTTTTGAAGCACTTTATGGTTTAATGGTCACGACCTATCACCATTCTTTCTGATGTACTCCTCTTTGTTATTATTATGTTGTTGCTTTCTTGTCTTGAGGCCGACATGATTGTGTTTCTAAAGTTTAAATGAGTACTTGGGAAATGGGTTCTTTGTTGCAAAATATTCAAGTCTCCACCAAGGTCGACAATGGGTAAGCACTGTATTATGGAATCTTGCATTCCCTTTTCTATTTTCTGTTGAATATGCTCTATTCAAGCCCCACAATGAACAAAAATGATGAATACATTTTTCTTGCTTTCTATGTCTTTGGCTTTTTTGAAACTTCAATATTATAGGTTGTGGCTATGAAGAAAATTTACTTCATGTGGTATTTTCCTTGGATTTAGAAAGAAAGGTCAAAGAATATATCCAGGGTTTCTCTCCTTTCTACAAAGAAAAAATGTTACTCTTTCTAATCTTGCAAAGGAAGCTGTCATTCTTGCTCTCTGATGAAAAGATGAACCTTTTTTTCTTTCATAATTTTTTCCCTTCTCTGGATTAGTGGAAAATCTATGGGGGTTGTATTGATGAGATATTACAGGGCGTGCTTGGTCTTCATTATCTTGGGCCTTTGATGTATGTGTTCCAAGGCTTGCTTGCATTGCAACTAAGAGACCTAGCTTGTCTCTTCTAGGAACCTAGTCTCCTCTAGGTCCTGATTGGCTTAGATGATTAACTAAGTCCAATCTTAACTCTGTTCTAAGAGTTATATCCCTTGTGCTTCACCTTAGAGGACTAACACCATTTGACAAGTTCAATTCCTCTTCCTCACTTAGAAAGCTCTAAGTGTTATCTTCTCAAAAACCTCATTCTTCATTGTAGGGGTGTCCATCCTATTGAAAGCAATCATAACCTTGCATATTTGAATCATTTTAGCAGATTCTTCAACCCTATCCTTACCGGGCTCAAGGATTCACCACTTGAGACCTTAAATAGGCCTTTTTCTTGTATTCTTTACTAGTCCTGTTTTGTCAATTTTTGTAAAACTTTCCCAAAGACCCTACAAATCTAAAGGCATATTTAGATACCCTTTTGGAAGTTTTAAAAGTTTCAGTGGGGCTTCTGGCCTGACAACTTCTATACACTAGCTTCCTACAACTTAGGACAATAGGGCAACTAGGCCTAATTTCTAGGACTGACTTTATTCTTGTTTGTAATTTGCTCAAATCATAAACCAAATGATTGACATGACTTCAATCCACCTAGAATGTTGAGCTAAGTTGAAACCCTACTTGAACTTGTACCTGTTCCGTACAGTACCTCCTTACCCTGCAAGAAATCTTCAATGACATTCCTAGACCTCTAACCGGGCTCTGTCTGCTCGCCTAGAGACTAGTGGTTAAAAGAGCTCTCCACTCTTTCATACTTCCTAACCCTAAACCTATGTACAATAATGACTCCCCTAACATTCCCACATATCCTTAGGTGTTTCCCAAGGCTAGACTTCATGGGGGAGCCATGAAAGCACCGATTGGTCAAGACTGAACCAGTAAGACTTAAAACTAAAACAATTTAACTAACCAAAATATCTACTCTAAAACAGCTTGCTTATAGAATGAAAAAGACTAAGATAATCCTATAGAACACAAAACAAACTCTAGATTCAGGTTCTCAATCCATTTAGCATCTCTATCATCACAAAAACTCGAGTTCTTCTTGAAAACACTGTTGCAGAGCTTTGTATTCCACTTCAAAAACTAATTACCAATTACATAACTTCATAATCATCATGAGATTCGAGTCTTGGGTCATATTAGATGCCCACTCCATGATTCTAGGGCTTGTTGGCCAATCTCCCACTTCCTATTCTCAAGGGAATCCAAATGCAACCGAGTTGCATGCAACAATTACAATAATTGCCAAGGTTGCCATGCTAACTTCCTTACAACATTTGGCATCTTTCTTCATGCCTTGATCCTATTTCTTAGGACCACCATTCCCTCTAGATTATGAGGAACCAACTCATTGAATGGCCTTAAGGCATCTTTACAACCACATTAAGTGTTTAGAACAACTTTAAGACTCTAATCTCCCCTAGACAACTAACATTAAGAAAACATAAACTACTAACAATGGCTAAATGTGTGACCTTAGTCCTAATGACTAACTCACCTAGCCCACAAAAGCAATGATCTTCTAAGGTTTGAAAGCAAACAAACTTCCTGACTTGGCTAGAGTCAAGTACAAGCCAAAATAACAAAAATGGAGGTTAGCCAAGGTGTGCTCCTGCACCATCCTTCTTGTGATACTGAACATGTTCATGCTCTAAGCATTAGGTCATTCTTCTTGATATTTCCTTATACTCATGCAAGTATAAAACCTCACTATTTTTATGTTGGATACACTTGTATTATATTTCCATTATCCCTTGATAATGATTGATCTTCTACATCCTTTTACCATCACACCATATTGCAAGGTGATTGTATAATGATTTTCTTTTTTCTCCATTTCATGGTATTGATCACCCTTTCAAGGTGTCTATATTCATGTATTCAAAACTGTCCTTGTCCATTTTATATCATGCATCTCTTTGATATGGTTGAAATCTATCCCTAATAATGGAGCTTCCTTTTAAATTTTCAATACATAGTTGAATAGCATCAAGTGACTATCATGTGGACTACCTTTGATCCTCTATTGACTGCATTTGATTTGAAGTACATGTCATTCTTGGTGGAGTGATGCTTGTGCAATGCATCCATTTACTATCAAACAATGAGTATGACTGTATCTGCATTCTACATTCATAAATTTCCTCATTCATCTTCATGTATGGCTTCTAAGCCCCTTGCCTACATAAGACTATTATGCTTGCTTCTTATCTGAAACCCCTTTGTAAATGAAGATATTTGTATGTCGTTTCTTCAATCTTCATTTGACTTCCCCTTATAGAGACAATTCAACTTGTTGTTCCCATATTTAAACATCATAATATTTGGATTAACATCCATAAATATTACATTTAGATTCATGAATGAAAGAACATGCCCCCTCATAGTGATCTTATCAATGCTTTCAAATCTACCCACTGTGTTAATAGTAATTTCAAATCTCATTATTTTTTTGATGAAAAACAAAGGTCCTCTTCAATGGTACAAGTTGTCCATTATTTGATTGTTGCTTATCACTATGGTTGTCATGCATTGGATCTTCAAATACTAAAATAGATGCAATTGTTGACTTTTAAATTTTGAAGGTCTCAACATTCATTTCAACATTAAGTTGTAGTATTTCCCATCGATTAGTAGCCTAAAATAAGATAATTACTCTTATTAGCTTTGATCAAAACCTGGACAATTTAAAACAATCATGCAACCTATGCAACTTTTGGGGCTGTATTGCCATTTGAAGATTCCTACAAATATTGCTCAATGAGGAACTCAGAAAACTAAGGGTAGTTCTCAATCATCAAAATTTTTGATGGACTTTGCCCACTTTTATGTAGATTTTAACAATCACAACTATCCTTTTTAAGGTATGGTTGTCTTCCTTAACACCTGATGGTTGCCCTACTGTAGTGACTATTCTTCTTTGAAGTTGGTTGTACCTCATGCTTTGAATTGTTGTCCTCTTTATGGATCTCAAGTGTATATGAAACATGCATGTTTATCTGAAATGTACTCTCCCAACTACCATGAGATTGCTGCCCCTTTTGTTATTATGGTGAATTCTCATTGAAAATGTAAGCAAATGATTGTTGTGTCTTACTGATATGCAATAATGAAAATAGACCATTTCTCCCTTCTTGTAAATGAGAGAATGTAGTATGTTGGGATCAACCCTTGTGGGAGCCCATTGATCTCCTCATACTGAAATGTTGAACATGATGAACCAACAATGAAATATGTACCTGTACTTGCACAATGAACAAACAAGTTAGATAAAAATAATGAAATTCAATGTTCTTTCTGTTGATTTGCTTTGGATATCTGCATGTATCTGATGGTGGCTCAATTGAATTGATGCATCATAGTTGTAGGTTATATATTTGTTGATAAAAATATATGATGAGTTTTTATATACCAAGCTCTAACAAAACTTTTCAATCAACTGTAGGTGCTTTTGAAGATCGGGTACGAGAGGAGTCATAGATAAGAAAACCAAGTTGAAGATAGGAGAATCAAAACCAACATTACCAGGCAATGATGGATATGAATTCTATTTTTTATGTTTTTCTCTTTGCTTAATCTTTAGATATATAACTTTCTCTATGTTTTGTATCAATTCAATTTAGTCACTCCCTTGGCTTATATGGGACTTTTGAACATTTGCTTGATCTTCAATGAAAAAGACAACAACAATTGCATTTCAAGATGAATGAAATACATATTATCATGCAAATTTTGTAATCTCTTTTTGTTGTAAAATATTGCATAATAAGAATTGAACTTCAATTTGAAGGCTTCGTATGAAAATGATAATAATTAGCAAAATTTTATGTAATACCTTTCACCTTAAAAGTAATCAGTTGTTCCAGCTCTACCAAAATGACCTGAGGTGAAATTTTTGGTAACATTTCTAGTGATTTTTGCTAAATGCTTGCCTGCTAAGCATGCCATATCAGTTGCCTTAAGTAATCCATTGGGAATGGAGTCAAATATGCCCTCCTCAGACTCTTGAAAACACTCTAACTCAATTGTTTGGAAATACATAGCAGCAAAACAAAACATAAAATAAAATATCATGGCTTTGTTTTGGGATAGGGCCAACAAACAATGCATCTGCACTTTATTGAAAAACAAAATAGTACTGAAATAAGATGTTCCATGGGAACTTATTAGCTTGAAAACTATCCTACTCTACACTAACCAATAGTGTTAGTGCTCAAACATAACCATTCACTAGTTGGTTGAAAATACTCCCTTTTCTCATCAACTTAGGACATGCTACCTGCTTACAAATTGTCCAACAGTAATGGAAGAAAGTAAATGTTGAGTCCTCAAATTAAACACTTCTTCAATCATGAAAACCACCTCCCTTTTTTCTTTATACAAGAGATGCATTCAATTGTTTTGAATAGGTTGAGCAACCTGCATTGATGCCTTTTGATGCTTAATCTTGTGCTCCCAAGCAGATACTTCAACTGGTAACTCTTCTTGATTGTCCGCCAACTATGCCAGGTGTCTGATAGGACATCCCCTTGTGATGACACCCCTTTTGACATCTTTTCCCTCCTTTTGTTTTGATTCTACAGTCTCTTTTGACTAAGATAATTTCTAGACAATAGTATCCTCTTGCAATAATGTTGATTGGATTTGGCTTATAGGTTGCTCCTCATATTTTCCATTCTAATTTTCTTCATCTTTAGGGGCAGTTGATGGATGCATTTCCATTTTAGTATTTATAATTTCCCTTGAAAATAAACCATCAATCTATTGAACCTCTTGATAAAGAAGTTGATATCCCTTCTAGATAACTGAGAAAACATCCTCAATCTAATGCTCATTTGGTTTCTTCTTCATTCTAGAATGCAACTCTTCATCAACAAACTATGGGAGTTCATCAAAATAGTTCATGTTGTCCTCTTCTATAGGCTATAAGGAATTTTCTTCTACAAATTTTTCAATATCCTCTTTGCCCTGAATAGGTTGATCACATCTTGTTGGCTCATATGATACTAGCTTATCATCTAAGTTAGGATAAAAAACTTCTATAATGTTGGAAAACATGTTATCATCTAACTCATAACTTTGCATTAAATCCAGATGATTTTTATCATTTAGTTTTTCCATACCATGCATAGATTCCATCATGCATGTGATATCCTCATTTTCACCAACAAATTGAGGAAGTTCATCAAACAAGTCAGAAAAATTTTGAGAGCCACTTTCTATTTCATTTACATAAACTTCATGCATATCATTTTCATTAACCTCCAAAATAGGGTTGACCTCTTGTTGCCTCATATGGATTGAGGTTTCAATCTCATCTTGAGCCAACAATACATCATGTTCTGCAATATCTTCTGGATGTTCCAAATCAATTGGTAAGTCAAGTAACTGCGTGCTTTCCTAGGCTTGCTCAATAAAACCAGGTAGTTGGTCAAACAAATAAACCAATTGTTCTTCCTCTTGTGGTGCCTTCAGCAGTGATCTTAAGCATCTTCTCTTTGCAAGTGGAGATCTTTGACTAGTAATTCTTGTTCTCTGCTTTCATTATCTTATAAATAGCATGAATTTTTTTTTTCAAATGAATCAAAATGTAAGGGGTTCAGTAGCAAATTTGAACCAACATCCTCTTCACATGTATTATGGTTATTTTGAGCTAAGGACACGGTACAAACAACAACAACTTCTTGCTCCTCTTGTTCATGACACCAACTTGGAACCTTGATAAAGTTAGATTGTACAACCTTTTCCTCTTTCTGATCTTGAATTAATACACAAGGAATATCCTTACTAAGGTTTGACATTTTTTTAATTAGGATGCTTGATCCAAGAAGGATACCATAACTATTTAATACTTTGATTACCTAGTTTAGGGTCTTGATATGACTGAAACTGAGGATTAATGGATTGCTTTGACAGATTTTGTCCATTCATGAGCTCCTGTAGGGGTTGATCTTTAACATTGGTATGACTATTACCCCTATAACTTGGAATGTCAATTTTAGAAGACTTACTTGGAAATTGAATAGAAACCTTGGAAACCTCTTCCTCTATTGGCTGATGTTTTATTGGTGTTTGGGAAACCAATATTCTAATTTTCACTTCCTTAGCAACAAGATCTTCTTCATAATGTATTCTTTGTGTCTCCAACTCCTTCTCATGAAGGTAGGCCTGATAATCTAAATCCTATTGTTGTATATCAATCTCTTGTTGCCTCCTGAACTCTTCTATCTACTTTGCGATGTCTAACAATATGTCATTGGTTTCATTCATGGTATTCTTCATATCATCAACCTCTTGGAGCTTATTTTGGACATATAAATGTTGATATGAAGGTTGAGTAGGGGTGGATGGGTGGTAAGCATAATAAGCATGTTGGTTATTTGTTGTTGCATGGTTGTTTGGGATAAAACCAACAACATAACTAGCCTGGTATGGCTGATAAGGATGTGGATAGGTAGGACTTTCATGAAATAGAGGTGAAAATATGATCTTTTCATAAAAACCACCACTTTGTCTGCTTGAAGCTAGTAGATTGTGCTTAGAGTCGCCAAGTATAAACTATAACCTTTGAAAGGCAAAAAAAACTATTGTATATACCAGAATAGTAGCTTGAAACTCTTGAATTCTTTCTCTGAATTGATCTTCAAATTCCCACAGTGCGTGCCAAAAATTGTTATCAACAAGATTGCACCTGTGATACAAAGTTGCAAAGCTCTGCAATCCTATGAAACATTGGAATATCCTCAGGTTGTGGGTACCCTATAATGAGGACAAACCTCTAGGTTATGGGCTAGTTCCCCTTTTGATTTGCTATGAAACTAACAAACTCAAACAGGAAAAGGATAGAAGGCTAAATGGAATGAAATGCAAAACTGAACTGAAACAATGGTGATGCACCTAAAAGATGATAAACTTGCAAACTGATTCACAAGGACCTCTCAAAGATTCTATCTGCACAACTAGATCTGAACAGTTCAATCACATAAATATTTCATACAAAGTTCATTTTCACAACAAAGATGATAACTCTAAATTATATGCACAATGTATAAGCTATGAAACTGAACTTAACTGCATTCATACACTTATGAGTGAGACAAAAAAATAAAGGTTTCAAGATTGAAACACAGTCAATTTCCTATCAAATCAAACATAAGGACGACACCTAAAATTTGGAAGGCAAACTTGACAATATTTGAAAGATGAAAGGAAAATTCTGCAACTAACAAACTATGATAACCTGTAAAAGTTGTTGTATTATATTAGACTATAAATAAAACTGAGTTACAAGATAGTATCTTTACAGAATGCAATGGTAAAAAATGAGAACTTTGAAAAAAAGGCTAAGTATTTCCAATATATATAATGTATGATAACTCCAATGCACCAAGAGGTGGAAGAAACAGTCAATTGAAAGAGTAAAATATCTCTGAAACCCTACTCACGAGCAAAGAATAAAAGCATTGAAAAGAGGGCCCACAACTCAAGCAAACTAAACTCTGAATGTTGCAAACACCTCCCCTCAATATGCATGATTAAAATATCTGGAGAAATGATGTAGAATTGAGGTTATGTCATGAAAAACTCCAACATTTTCTCCATTTCACATGACTAGTTAACTGAAAAGAGACTTAAGTTTCTACCCTCTTTACAATAGAATAGAAGAGAAGGATATTGAAGAGAGATGCCAAGCTAACTGAAGTTAAAAATATGTGAATTCCAAAGTTATCCATGAGAAAAATCAAAATTGCCTGAAAATGGGGCCCACTGATGTTGTAAACTGAGCTTAAACAACTCAAAACTCAGTCTTGTATTGTATGTAACTAAGTGTAACTTGAAATGGCTCTCTCGAGTTGACCAAAAGTCAACTAAACTACATCTAGGTGATTAATAGCTAAACTAAACTCCAAGTCATAATTTACATGCATCATTAGTTTTACTCCAGTTATCTTTATTCTCTAAATCTGCATGTTTTCGAGCTTCAGTTCCATTTTTGCATGTGTTTTGACTTGAGTCCTTACAAATAGAACGCTCGATTATTTGATTTTTCCTATAAAAATCATAAAAATATGATCAAGTCTTAAATGATTTCTTTCAAAATCATAAAATAAAAGCAAGGCATGAAGGCATTTGATTTTCCAATAAAAATGATAATAATACACGAATAAGGCAAGATGGCAGCTCCAAGGACATTTGAAAATATATGCAAAGGGAATAATGTCATGAAGGTATTATTGAAAGGCACCTATTTTATTTAATACAATGTGATAAAATCACCCATTCGACTTAGGGTAAGCAAAACCCTAAGTCAAAAAGAAGCCAAGCCCTATCTCATTTCATTTCATATTTTTGAAGCCTGAGAAAACAAGCTCTACTGTCGCCATGGTGATGAGGGTTTTGAAGCTTAAACTCTTCACTTTTCTTGCTATTTTGGAGAGATCCCAAGGATATTTTTTGAAAGAAAATGTAAGGTAAGGCATTCTCATAACACAAAGTACTAAAATCTCCATATCCACTATATTTTTGAAGCACTTTATGGTTCAATAGTCGTGGCCTATCACCATACTTTCTAATGTATTCCTCTTTATTATTATTTTGTTGTTTCTTTCTTGACTTGAGGCTGACATGATTGTGCTTCTAAAGTTTAATTGAGTACTTGGGAAATGGGTTCTCTGTTGCAAAATATTCAAGTCTCCACCAAGGCCAACAATGGGTAAGCACTGTATTGCCGAATCTTGCATTCCCTTTTCCATTTTCTGTTGAATATGCTCTATTCGAGCCTTACAGTGAACAAAAATGATGAATACTTTTTCCTTACTTTCTATGTCTTTGGATTTTTTGAAACTTCAATATTATAGGTCGTGGCTATGAAGACAATTTACTTCATGTGGTAATTTCCTTGGATTTAGAAAGAAAGGTCGAAGAATATATCTAGGGTTTCTTTGCTTTTTGCAAAGAAAAAATGTTACTCTTTCTAATCTTGCAAAGGAAGCTGCCGTTCTTGCTCTCTGATGAAAAGATAAACCTTTTTTTCTTTCATAATTTCTTCCCTCCTCTGGATTAGTGGAAAATCTATGGGACTGTATTGATGAGATCTTATAGGTCGTGCTTGGTCTTCATTATCTTGGGCCTTCTTGTGATACTGAACATGTTCATGCTCTAAGCATTAGGTCATTCTTCTTGATATTTCCTTATACTCGTGCAAGAATAAAACCTTTCTCTTCGTATGTTGAATACACTTGTATTATATTGTCATTATCCCTTGATAATGATTGATCTTTTGCATCCTTTTACTGTCACACTATATTACAAGGTGATTATATAATGAGTTGCCTTTTTCTCCATTTCATGGTATTGACTACCCTTTCAAGGTGTTTGTATTCATGTATTCAAAATTTTCCTTGTCCATTTTATATCATGCATCTCTCTGATATGGTTGAGATCTATCCCTAATAATGGAGCTTCCTTTTAAATTGTCAATACACAGTTGAATAGCATCAATTGACTGTCATGTGGACTACGTTTGATCCTCTATTGACTGCATTTGATTTGAAGTATATGCCATTCTTGGTGGAGTGATGCTTTTTCAATACATCCTTTTACTGTCAAACAATGAGTATGATTGTATTTGTATTCTAGATTCATAAATTTCCTCATTCATCTTCATGCTTGGCTTCTAAGACCCTTGCCTACATAAGACTATTATGCTTGCTTCTTATCTGAAACCCCTTTGTAATTGAAGATATTTGTATGATGTTTCTTCAATCTTCATTTGACTTCCCATATATAGAGATAATTCAACTTGCTACCCCATATTTAAACATCATGATATTTGGATTAACATCCATAAATATTGTATTTAAATTCATAAATGAAAGAACATGCCCTCTCATAGTATTCTTATCAATGCTTTCGTATTTTCCCACTGTGTTAATAGTAATTTCAAATCTCCTTATTTTTCTAATGAAAAACAAAGGTCCTCTTCAATGGTACAGGTTGTCCATTATTTGATCACTCCTTATCACTATGGTTGTCATGCATTGGATCTTCAAATACTAAAATAGATGCAATTGTTGACTTTTAAATTTCGAAGGTCTCAACATTGATTTCAACATTAAGTTGCAGTATTTCCCATCGATTAGTAGCCTCAAATAAGATAATTACTCTTATTAGCTTTGATCAAAACCTGGACAATTTAAAACAATCATGCAACCTGTGCAACTTTTGGGGCTTTATTGTCATATGAAGATTCCTATAAATATTGCTCAATGAGGAACTCAGAAAACTAGGGGTAGTTCTTAATCATCAACATTTTTTATGGACTTTTCTCACTTTTATGTAGCTCTTAACAATCACAATTGTCCTTTGTATGGTTTTCTTCCTTAACACCTGATGGTTGTCGTGTTGTAGTGACTATTCTTTGAAGTTGGTTGTACCTCATGCTTTGAACTATTGTCCTCTTTATGGCTCTCAAGTGTATATGAAACATGCATGTTTATTTGAAATGTACTCTCCCAACTGCCATGAGATTGCTGCCCCTTTTGTTATTATGGTGAATGCTCATTGAAAATGTAAGCAAATGATTGTTGTGTCTTATTGATATGCAATAATGAAAATAGACTATTTCTCCCTTTTTGTAAATGAGAGAATGCAATATGTTGGGCTCAACCCTTTTGGGAGCCCATTGATCTCCACATACTGAAATGTTGAACATGATGAACCAAAAATGAAACATGTACCTGTACCTGCACAGTGAATAAACAAGTTAGATAAAAATAGTGAAATTCAATGTTCTTTCTATTGACTTTCTTTGGATATCTGCATGTATCTAATGATGGCTCAATTGAATTAATATGTCTGTTGATAAAAACATATGATGATTTTTTATATCCCGAGCTCTAACAAAACTTTTCAATCAACTATAGGTGCTTCTAAAGATCAGGTACAAGAGGGGCTATAGATAAGAAGACCAAGCTGAAGATAGGAGAATCAACACCAACATTGTCAGGCAATGACGGATATAAATTCTGTTTATATGTTTTTCTCTTTGCTTAATCTTTAGATATATAACTTGCTCTCTATTTTGTATCAATCCAATTTAGTCACTTCCACAGCTTGTGTGGGACTTTTGAACATTTGCTTGATCTTCAATAAAAAAGACAACAACAATTGTATACATTTGCATTTCAAGATGAATGAAATACAACACATTATCATGCAATTTTTGTAATCGCTTTCTATTGTAAAATATTGCATAATAAGAATTGAACTTCAATTTGAAGGCTTCATATGCAAATGATAGTAATTAGCAGAATTTTATGTAATACCTTTCACCTTAAAAGTAATCAGTTGTTCCAGCTCTACCAAAATGAGCCGAGGTGAAATTTTTGGTAACAAGTTCATGAGGAGCCATCTCAAGCACCCATTATTCTTCAAGAGAGCCAACATGTGTATGCATGTCATGATACCATTTATTTGTTCAAAGGAGAATCAATTGTTTATGAAAATGATTGGATTGATGAACACGATCAGTTGAAGGTAAATAATACAGAAAAGGATGAGGGGATCCAAATTGACAAGTTGGAAGTTGTTGATCCAATTCAAGAAGTTAATGTAAATGAAGAGTATGAAGAAGCCTTTTTTTGGAATGATTTTGAGTCCTTTGTGTCAAACTTAGATGGCAAACAAGATCAGGTTGAACATATTTTTATGAAGGAAATAGAGGTTGAATCTCAGGATCTAGCTGATTTGTTTGATGCATTTCTTGAATTTATAGATGAGAATGAAGATAACACATGCATACTAATATCAGTGTCTATTTTTGAGTAGTAGAGTGATGAAACTCATCTAGATTCAGTATAATATTATGAGTTATATGAGAACATTTTCTCAAGTATCATAGAAAATTTTTTCTCTAACATTGATGATAATTTGGTGCCATTCGAACCAGCGGTATGTGATCAACCTATTCAGGTGAAAGAAGTAGTCATTCCTTCATTACTTAATGATAGATCAACATCTCCTTCAAATTAGATTGAAATTATGATAGAGGATATAACAACAAATCTCAATCAAGAAACCGGGAATATGAGCCAAAAGTTGATCCTTGCAAGAGGATGTCCAATCGAGGATTTAGTTGGCAGAGAGCTAAATAAGGAGACACATGTTACTATCGTACCTAAAGAAAAGATTACAACCTTAGAATAGTAGATCCAAATTACCTATTCACCCCATAACAATAGTATCTATGATCAGGTTCAGATCGTGAGTGAGTTTGTTTTTGTTCTTTAGAGAGTTTTACAACATTCTATAAGGTATGTTCTTATGGGTCATATCTTATTAGTAATAAATCACCTTGAAGAGCATCTTTTCTTAATTAGAAAGGGAAGTTATTTCCCAATACTAGTTAACAGCTTTGTCTAAACACTACCACTACTAGTTAGTGTAGGTTAGGTTAAGTTTTCTTTCTAGTTAATAAGTGTTGATTGCACATCTTTTTCAATTCAGTTTTCATTTTCCAAGAAGTGTTGTTGCATAGTTTACTAGCCCTGTTCAGTGCCATTGTAGTTTGCTTTTAGTTTTGTTTTACTATTGTTCAATTCTAACAACTGAGTTCTAGAGAGTTTTTTTAAGGAACAAAGGACAAGAATTGAATCCTATGCTCAATGGATGCTAAGGCTACTGATCTAAAATGCTTAGCAAGCAAGCATATAATAGAGGTCACCAAAAATGTTACCTAATTGTACTTTTCAGCTCAATTGGGTTAAGGTTGGAATAACATTGATGTTTATTACTTGACAAAAAGAGAAAGGCACACAAAAAATTCCAACTAAAGTTCTCGTGATCATATTGATAATGCTATGAAATGAAATTTTCAATTTTCATTATGCAATTGTTTACCAAAAGGAGAAACATTACATAAATATTTGCACAAAGTAGTTGTTTATATTCATTACAAGAAGTATATTTATATGTTTCCCACACAAGCCATGGGAATAACTAGATAAGATAAATTAAGAAGTAAATTGAACATCTAAGAATAAAGAGCATATGTAAGAGGAAAGGGATCCATCATTACTTGAATGATGAACCCCAGTGTTGATCAGCTGCATCTTCAGCTCCTTTGTTGATGGCTCCACAAGTATTTGCAAGGGATAAAGAAGTGATGTTAAGATAAAATAAAACTAATGAATTAATGAATTAGCAAGACTAATGAATTAACCTAGAATAAAAATTAAACTAAAATATTAGGTCCTACCCCCATCAAATAGGTAGAGCTTACCAGCCAAAAAAAACACATGCTCAAAAATAATTGATATAACACATATCTGTAGTTGTCTTGTGATCAAGCAGCTTTGAAAAATGAAATCCCTTCTCTATTCTGGCATGCATTGTTTAAATTCCTTAAGCAATTTGTTGGAAAGCTTTTATGGTGGTCCTCGCTTTATTGTACTTAACATCCACACGTCCAAATTTTATTGCATTGTTAAATATTAATTGATCATAGGTTTATATATGGAAGTATATTTCTAGTTACGATCTTGCAAAAAAATGCCATGTGTTAATGTTTGTCTCTGTGTCTTGTGGTGTTGATAATATCAAATTAAGATTTTGTGAGATTATTATGCATGTCATATCTTGTCAAGAGAAGCTCCTTGTGCTTCTATATTTTTCAACTTAAATGAGTGGCTCCATCATATGACGAAACATGTTCAACTTTGATTGTATCATAACTTTTCTTTGTATCATGGGTTCATTTCAAAGGGAGGACTTGAAGTTGCCAATTTGCAAGATCCTGACACCTGTTCTTCATCTAATAACTCACATTTGTATCAACATTCTTCTTTCATTTCACAACATGGAGTAGTGAGCCTTGGTTCTAAAGCATGATAATGTGAGATTTCTCCAACTGTTCTCCATAGACTACCTTCAACAAAGAGCTTGCCTTAAAAGACTCGTAAGTTTACATTTGAAATGAAACATATTTTGTTTAACCTTGAAAAATTCTAACTTTTAATTAGTTGGAAGGTACACGTATCAATTTGGAACTTAAACAATTTCCATTAATGCCTCGTTATTATTACATATCCATAAATATATTATTAAATGTACCAAATAACCCTAGTACAAAAAAACATTTAAATCTCCCATAATTAAATTCTTAAATATTTTTTGTTAATAGTTGAAAACATAGATGTTTGTTTCACAGTGAAAAATTCTCACATTTCATTCATTAATAGATACACATACTAATCACCTTGTTAAACGATAACTCCTTCCAATTGACATATACTAAAAATAAATCTATAATAAAAAAGACTTATAAAATATAAATATATAAAAAATATATAAAAATAAATACAACATGAAAATATATAAACTAGCAATTGCACTTTGGCGTGCAATGCGTATGCCTAAGAAGTGTGGAAGGTTAATTAGAAAAATAATTGTTTTTTTGCATACCTTTATGTAGTATATGAGGTCAACTGGTAGGCCATTTAGCAAACCATATTGTTTATGCAATAAAGGTATCATTTGAGAAGTGATAACTTCAAATAAACTATGTATTCATGTACAAGGATCCAAACATGACTAGAAAAAAACCTCTAAATCAAAAAAATAACTAGGTTCAACTACCAAGAGGTTCATGTTATGTTTGTAATATATATATATATATATATAGAGAGAGAGAGAGAGAGAGAGAGAGAGAGAGAGAGAGGGAAATAAATATATAGAAAGGGAGAGGGATGGAAAGAATGAGAGGAGAGATAGAAAAATAAAGATAGAGATATGAAGTAATATATAGAGAGGTAGAGAGGGAGAGATATAGGGGTAGAGAGAAATGGGGAGATGGAGATAGAGGGTGAGTTAGAGATAGTTCAATATATAGAGAGGGAGAGGGAGAGGGAGAGAGAAAGAGAGATATTGAGATAGAGGTAGAGAAATATATGGATAGAAAGAGATAGAGAGAGTGAGGAGATAGAAAAAGAGAAATAGAGAGATAAAGATATAAAGTAGGAGAGATGAAGTGAATAAAAGAGAGAGAGAGAGGAGAGAGGGGAGAGAGGGAGTGATGCAGATAGAGGGAGATATAGAGAGATAGAGAGAAATAAGGAGATAAAGCCAAAGAGAGGTATAGAGAGAGAGGGGCAGAGAGATAGGGAGGGAGAAACATGGAGTGTGTGTGTATATGAGTGAAAGAGAGATGGAGAGAGAGATAGAGATGAATATATATACATACACACACACACACACACACACACACACACACACACACACACACACATATATGTGTGTGTGTGTGTGTGTGTGTGTGTGTGTAAATAGATAGAGAGGGGGGGGAGAAATATAGAGAGGAGACAAAATTGGAGAGATTTAGAAAGAGGGAGTGACAGGGAGAGGGAGAGATTGATAGAAAGGAGAGATAAAAAGATAGATATAACTTGGGAAAGATAGAGAGGGTGATATATATATATATATAAAGGAGATATGGAAGGAGAGAAGAAGAGGGAGAAGGATAAATAAAGATAGAAAGAGGGAGGCAATGAGAGAGGATAGAAAGATAAAGATATAGGGAGTGTTATATTGACAGATGTAGAGAGAGAGACAAAGAGAGATGGGAAGATATAGATAAAGGAGGCAAATGTGAGAGAAACGAGGTGATAGAGATAAGTAATAGAGAGAGAGGGATGGAGAGAGAAATAAGGAAGAGATAGAGAGATAGAGATAGGGAGGGAGAAACAAGGAGTGTGTGTGAGTGAGAGAGATAAGGAGGGAGAAACATGGAGTGCATCCCTCCCTCTCTCATTCTCTCTCCTTTCTACTTTATACTTTCTCATTTGTCTCTTTCTCTCTCCATCTACCCCTTGCTCCCTCCACCTCTCATTTTTTATTAAAAATGTATTATTCATATTCATTACATATTATATTATATTTATTAGTTTACATTACATTATATAAAATATAATAATCAAATAAATTCATTGTATATTATTTTATAATTAATAATTTATATAATATAAGATAATAAATATAATTATAATATAATTGTATATATAAAATAAATACATAATTAAATAATATATAAATATTTAATATATAATATGTTAATTAATATTTTAATTTGAAATATTGTTTCAATAATATATTTAATAATCTACATTATATAAAATATAATAACAATATAAATCCATTAAATATTAGATTATATTTATTAGTTTATATAATATAAAAATAATAATAAACATTATTATAATATAATTTTATATATAAAATGAATACATAATTAAATATCATATATAAATAGATTATATTTATTAATTTATATAATATAAAAATAATAATAAATATTATTATAATATAATTTAATATATAAAATGAATACATAATTGAATAACATATTTTTATATTTTATATATTAAATATATTTGTAATTGTAATATAATATTTTATTAAAATACAATATATTAAATATTTATATATGCTATTTAATTATGTATTCATTTTATATATTAAATTATAGTTGTATTTTGGTGAAAAAGCATGAAGACCACCATTACATTTTCATATATGTCAAAGAATTTTTTACTGTAAAGAATTAATAATAATATTAATCGTTCGTGGGCAAAATGAGCTCGTAAAGCTCAAATAGGATATCGGCGTAATAAAATAAAAAAAACATCAAACATATTAAACTATTTCATCTACCCGGGCACAAAATTAAAGGGTAAATAACATTTACATCATAGGAGAGATATGAAAAATCCGAGAATAATCCTTGATAAGGCGAGAATGGGTTTAAGGGTGGCTTTGTAGAGGCTAAAGGAAAGCAGAGGCAGAAGACATGGAGAGGATGATGAATAGAGCTTCTCGTTCCTGCTCAACACGTCCTCACGCAATCCTCAAACTATCTGCAGCTTTCCCCCGTTTCAGAAGACAATGTCGGGTGAGAAGCATTCGCTTAACTAGTGCAACAAGAAATTTTTTCTTTAAGCCCCTCTTCCCCTGTCAACCCATCACCAAATTTCACAGTGTTTGTCAGAGTTGTGGAATCTTGGGCATTGAATGCCAAGATACTAAAAAGGAAAATCTGATAGCAATTTTAGAAACCCTGCTTAAAAGTTTGCAGAGGCTTCAGGAAAACAAGGCAGCTGTGGTGGTGGAGGTTATTCGGAGATTTATGGCCTTGGCAGTGGTTTTATTAGCGTTGGGTTTTATTCCTCTACAGAGGCGCGCATTGGCGGCGCCTGCAGCAGTGGCAACTTCGGATAAGAATCATATGGAGAAAAACGAGGAGAGCGAGATTAGCGCTTACAAGCGAGAACTGGATGAGGCGGTCGAGCTGATAGAGAAGAGGCTGCAGGAGGTCCGGGGCAGCGACGACAAGGGTAAGGTGCAGAGACTTGAAGAGGCTATCCGCCTCCTCAGGGCTAAAACTTTCAGCGTCCGAAGCAACGTGTTGATTCACACGCAGACATCTGTTAGGCGGATGAAAACGTTAGAGGCACGTTTGCTCAAACAAGCCGAGCAGCTATCAAAATCTTTTTTGAATGCAACGAGAGAACTTGATCAACAGACAGATGAAAATTTGAAAGTCCAGAGTGAAAATAAGGTTAGGGATGTAAAAAACAGGTTCAGAGCAGTTTGGTCTGAGCTTACTAAACTCGAGGCAGATTTAGTGGCTAAGGAAACTGAGGGATTTCGGCTTGCCTTTCAACAAATTCCTGCCATCCAAGACAGGGTTGATCATCTCCTTCAACCCAAGCCAAATCCCATTTCCACAAGGTAGGCTCACCCGGGGATTTTTTTGTGTGCTAATTTTTGGCATAATTTCAAGTTTTTTAAATTCGATCATAAGGAAATTTTTTAAAATCAATAGATTCGTCAAAATCAACAAGTATATTGTATTTTTTTTTACACTAGCATATATATATATTTTCTATTTAAAAGATGTTGAGAGATATCAGTTTCGAGACATTCATATTGTATTGTGATATAATAATATATAGGCACTTCAAGATAGATATATGTAGTGTTTTTTTATGTAATTATATTTAAGATATCTGTGTAAGTTCATCATATTTCTAACTTTTTAAACTTGTAATACTCATATATTAATATAACACATTATCACTATTAAAGTATTATTGTATTATTTAATGGTCATCTTAGCTTTTATTTGATTCCATTAACCTTCTTGAGAGATTTGAGTTTCCTAGCATCAAAAGACATATACTCCATTTCACATGTGACCTACCCAACAGACAAAGTAGTGGGACTGTCTTTTGCTTATTTTATCACCAAAATTTAATATGAGGCTTATTAATGACTACCTACAATGTTTCTAGCATTCACTTGCCCAAAAATCACCTAAAAACCTATAAATAGGTCCTCTTTCCTCACATTTTAATCCTATCCTTTTGCTATCCATTCTTGAGTCTTCTATCTTAGATATCTTTTGTTGGAGCTTGGACTCTCATGGAATCTTGCTTTTGCTTTGAAGCTTTGCTTGGAGTCTTATTGGATCCATTTTGTGCTTAGTGTAGCCCTCTTCTGGCTTTCTTTCTCTCCTCTCCCATACCATTATGTCACCCATTTTCTATCATGCATTGCAATTAGGAACCCCATCCTCTTGTCCATTTTTGCATACACCTTGTCTCCACATCCTTTTTCTCATCCAAACCCCTACAACCCTCTTTAATATCCTTGTGATCATTGTTTTGTTTCTCTTTGTGTGTTCCCACGTCCATAGCCTTTGCTTACACCTATTAGGGTTTTGTTTTCCCATCACCTTTTGACATTGTCAAAAGCTTAGCTTTGGAACACATTTGTTGCCATACTTTGTGCATGTGGATTATGTGGCTTCCGTTTAACATTTTCATTTGTAGTGTCTTGTCAAGTTTGTTTGTAGGTCACTTATGGGAGAATTTGTGCACATTCAACACTTGGACCAGACTTAGAAAAGTGTGCAAAAGATCAAGATAGAGCATGCTTGCAAGTTTGGAAACATTTTGAGTAATGAACATGTGCAACACTTGTAGCTGTCTAGCACCCTTGTTTGGATATTAGTGCCATTTGTAGTTGTCTGGCACCCTTGCTTGAACACTTTGCCATACCCAATGCTCCTTTGTCACATTTTAGTAGTTATAGGTTTTAACTTTGAATATAGTCTTCTTGTCTTTTACCTTTTGTACTTGTCATCACGTTTAGTTTTTGTTCGTTGAAAATCTCCCTTTTGCTCTATTTTCCCTCTCTTTTCATAAGTTTAGCTTAGTGTGTTTTTGCATTTCATTTCCTTGTCTTTATGCATGCTAGGTGTTTGAGATTGATTGCACAACCTGTACAATTGAAGAACTTTCCTTGAAGATTTGGAGCCTATTTTTGACTAAGGGGCAAGCTTGTCCCATCCCTAAGGAATGACTTGCCACCTAGGGTGCCGCCTAGTCCTAAATCAACTCTTGGAGCTTCCAAATTCATTTGGTACTATTGAACCCCCCTTCAAAGTTTGTTTCCAACATTACATTAGTCATATTCTAGGTGCATCACCTTCATTTTAATATTTCTTTTCTCCAACATAATTTGTTTACATGTTTCATTTACCAACTCTTGTATAAAGTTGATTATAGTTTAAATTTGGTTGTTTTAAGCATTGTGTTCCAATATATGTTGGATTTATATCTTGTTCATGATAAGCTAATATGCACGAGAAAACAACTCCTAATTTCTAAACACACTTAGCGAGTTAGGGTTTAATTTTTCTTTAACACACCTAGGACTCGCATAATCAACATGTCATTATTAACTGTTGTCACCATTTCTTGTCAATATGGTGATCTCACAAGGTTGAAAGGAACCCCACTGCCATAAATGCAACAAGTAATGCATTGATGTGCAATCTCCCTCGTCTCATTTTGGAAGGCCTTTTGCATTGGGCCTCTTTTATAGGAAATACACGGGGTATCTTCTTCTTAGGAAGATTGGGGCATAATGAATGGATGTGGGACAGCCAGTTCTATAGGGGCCAATAGGAGGCTTGTACAATCCTTTCTTGGATAAAGGATACTAATTTTTATTTTTCTCTCACATCCACTGTTGACATCTTCTTGTTCTTTGATTCATGTCCTAATTTGCTCCATTTGTAATCCTTTTTTGTTCAGCCCTAGGCAAACTCTTATTCCATTATGTAGAGGTGAGCTTTCACTTGATTATATGAGCTTCTATACCCGTTCTCACATTGACTACAATGCCATAAAAAGTTCCCACCTCTAGGATGTTGTTCAATCATCTCACATGTTTTCCTAGAGAGGTGGCGTTAGGACAATTTGAACCACCTCTTTTTCACCAGCCGTATTGAACTAGGACTAGTAACCATTCTATATGGACAACAAAACAAAACAAAACAAAAAAAACCAAAAAAATCAATACAACCCTAGGTACGTTAACTTAAAAAAAAACTATCTTTTTAATAACCCTTTCATACGTTTAAAAGGTTTCAAAAAATGTTTAAAACATTTTTGAAAAGAAAAAATCTTAGAAAATTTTGGAAAAACTTAAAAAAATCTCAAAAACATGAAAAATCTCAAAATAAACTTACCTTTGATTGATAAATCTCACAGGCTGCAGTTATTTCTTTCCCATAGCACTCAACAAACATTGTAGAATACCTTTGTCAATCCTTCAGCTTAAAAAATAAAAATTAACAAACTTCAAGAATGAAAAATGGTAGCTTGGTGGCAAAGTGGATGTTTTGGTCTCTTGTATTTTTCAAATGAATGTTTTTTGACTCACATTATGCCAAATTAGGTCATATTATGAATTCAAAAAATGAGTTAAAAACATTTTTTCTTATGGGTTTGTGATGGGTATGCTTGGGTTGGACCTTGGGTGAACCTAGGGCCATCTCAGCCTTGAACTTGGACCTAATTTGAATTTGTCTAATATGATGCTCAAATTTGTTGAACTTGGTTTCATAGCGTCATTCGGCTGTCTTGGGGATGACTAGATGTCTATGGAATGTTTGGAAATGGGTGTGACTTGTTTCAAGTACGTGCGTCTAATTTTGTCGTGAGATGACCTAGAGATGTTTCTTGGCTGTCCCCTTGGTTGTTCCTAGGTGTGGGAAACTATAGAGGAACAAGGATGCGAGGAAAAGGTTGGATTAAATTTCTTATGATAAGTAAATAGAAAAATTATGTATTGCAAGATAGATCTTAATTTTAGAAAAGACAATTTTTTTTTTCTTTTCTTTTGGAATTTCCTTAAATTTTGTATGATCGATTTAGATGTTGACTTCATACGAAGAGCTGCTCGAGCATGATACATCTATGGAATAGAAGGAACATTTATCAACTAGAAGTAATTCTTGTTAGCATCCACATTTTGATGAATGGATGACATTCAAGGCCCCAACCTAGGCCTTATTTTGGATTAGCAAAGAGTTTGATAGAGAGAATTTGGAGAGAGGAAGAGAGATGTAATTCGTTGAATGATTTGCACTTAGCAAAGGGTCTTGGCTATCGATTGAACTGATCCTTGTGTTTTTATGCATTTATTATCTTCTTTACTTTTGTTTGAATGCTTTAAAACTTCAATATTTTACATTTTAAAGTAGCTATTTCTTTTATTGTTTCCCAATTCTAAAGGGTTTATATCTTGTGTTTCCAAAGGCATTTGGGTCTTGTGTTTGCAAAGGTATTAATATATCACAAACCATGCCCATCTTTATTGTTTGTACAAATCAACTACCGAATGAAAGGTGACTTTGATTCATTTAGCAATAAATCAAAATGATAAGTGATGAATGAACATAAAGCAAAGGAAAAACAATCCTTGAATTATAGTATTTTTTGGTAACATTATTGCCTTTGGATCAATTGACACATTAGTTGCAAGCTTAGATTGTCTATTCCACTTTATACCCTTGTTCTGACCACTTAAGAAAACTTTTAACAACCTTGTTGTTGGTTCCATGCCAATGTTGATTATATAATATACACTTTAGGCCCTTGGCTATATTCTAGTCTTTTTACCACTTTTCACTTGCCTTAGACCATTTGAATTTGCCTCAAGGGCCTTATTCAGCAGGTTTTATATTTTTGTCAATAAATACCTTCGAAGGAGTTTCATTATGAAAATTTGGTGCTTCTCATATATGCGGCTATGATAAATGTTGGTGAACCTCGGTGCCATTAATATTTCTGCATTTCATATGTATATTTTGGCCGGATTTTATAATGCAATGTGTTTGTGTGCTTAAGTTGGCCTAATGGTGAGGATCCAGTGTTTTCATCTTGGAGGGCAGAGGTTTAAATCCAAAGGGGGGTTTGATATGTACGTGGGGTCTCAGATGTACCATGCATCATGGGTCTTAAAATATACTTTCCTTTTCTTTGCTCCCTAATATGTATATAGGACTGTGAATGGAAGTGGGCAAATTCTTATTAATATAGAGGCTACTGGAGTATGGACCACGATCCTATTTGCATCACCAGAATATTGTTGTATAGGGAAAATTGGATTTGCAAAAGTTAACTTTTAAAGTATCATCATGGTTGTTGATAATTTATTGATTTGCCTTGGCTAATCATGTGCCTCACGATGTGTTTGTGGAATTTATATTATTCACTTATGTGATCCACTACTTCCCCCGCCTTTAGTCATTTTCAAAGACTGGCATTGTATACCCCAAAATTGAGTCAGGATTTTCTGTGTGGCATATATCTTTAAGAAGAGGTTTGCTGCATGGACTATTGTATGCTAGTTCTGGTTTGGCCATGTGTAGACAATTGTTTTGTTTTTGTTATCCCAATGTCTGCATGAGTCTTTTGCCTTTCCAGGTGGTGTTACTATTTACTATCTTTGGATAGTTGTGGTATGGAATCAAGTGTTATTTAATCTTGTGCTGTATTAAGCATTGCTTATTTTCCTGATTAAATTTTTGTGGGCATCTCTGCTTGTTTTAGTTTTTATATGTCTTCCAATCTGAAGTTAAGGTTTTCAGTTCCTTCGGATGATTTTCCACCATGCTTGTTCCATTTCAGTGAATATGAAAGATCTACAGAGGAATCAAGTGTGACACAGATCAGGAAGAATTTGGAAGATGCAAGCAAGAAGACATGGGAACGGATGATATTACCAAGTGCAGTTGATTTCGAGGAACCTGAACTGCCTATTGATGGGGAGAAGCAAAAGACACTGAAATCCGTAAAGATACAGTCACAAAAGTCAAGAGAGATGCAAGAACAGCTAGAGAGTTTAGTTAGAGATCAGTTGAAGGGAGCTGGAGAAGAGAAACTTCTGCTTCTTGTAACACCACAGAAGGATGCTGTGAAAGGTTTCCCTCAGGTGGAGTTGAAATGGCTTTTTGGTGATAAAGAGGTGCATGTTCCTAGAGCTGCAAGTTTTCATATGGCTCAAGGATGGAAAAAGTGGCGTGAAGAAGCCAAATCAGACCTCAAAAAGAAATTGCTGGAAGATGTAGAGCTTGGTAAAAAATATGTTGCTGAAAGACAGGTGATATGTTAATTAACCATTGCTTTCTTTGTTTCTGGTTTGTGAAATAGTTAATATGGTAACCTTCATTTCTAATTAGAGATTTAACTTGGCAAAATCCTAATTTAAGAACAGATATGCATGATGGCAATACAGAATGATTGAATTAGCTGGTCAGCCAGGGAAGAAGTCTTCTGAATTTTTTTTGGCGTTGAATTAAATTAAAAAACTTTATTTTTTTGATTTCTTTCAACCATCAGTCATAGGCAGGATTGTCAGGGTTAATGTGATATATAGCTTTGGCTTTTAATTCATTGTTTTTTAATGAATTCATCATGATCGATGTAGGTTCTTTCATGGGATCGATGATGATTTTCTGTTTATAACTTTATTCTCTATATGTGTGATTGTTGAATTTGCTTTTAACATCATTTGAATAGTTGCCAAGGATTTGTCTTCAAGCAATGCCATTTTAGTACCTATTTGATTTTCATAATTGTTGTAAGTGCGATCTGTATTTTGACATGTCTTTGAGAGTACTGATGAAAGGGATAATTATATTTAGGAGATTGTCACAATCATCCTTAGCCACAGTAATTATGATAAAACTGAGATGCTTTATTCATGCATTAAATAATGTTTTTGGGTTTGTTTATAATTCTATTATGTGAATAACAGGATCAATTATAAGTACAAATTCTCTTATGTTTTTTCTATGTAGATTAGAGCTGCTTCAACAGCTGGTTTCATATCTCAAATCAGTGTTCATTAAAACTCAGTAATTATTGATCTAGCATGTTGGAGTATACGGTGGCAAAGTGTTTTACCACAGTTCTGATTGGCTTGATTTCTGGGCTGAATCCAGAGATATATAGGCATGCAGACAAGCAGACTTAGAGATGCAACTGTTATACTAGGGATTACATCTTGAAATGGAGTTGGAAAACATTATTTCAAAGGTAGCAAGTACTAATGGAGGTAGTTGTGTTTACTGCTGTCATGCTTTTTGCCTATGTCATCATCTTTATTGTTCATAACTTCATATTGTTGCTGAACTCTAACATCAACCAAATGTTCTAAATACCTTCTATGAGACATGTGGCTGGAAGTTAAGTTAGGCAAAAAGAATATGATGGCATTTGGGTATTATATGCACCAAAATGAGCACATTGTACATTAAAGTGGGCACATGTGACTTCTTGGAGTTGTGCTAGAGCAAGCCGCAGAATTTTAATTGAAATCTTAAATAAGAGACTCAAGATCAAGCCTCAAAGAATACACAAGAGAGAGACTCCAAAAGGGAGCTTTCAATGAGACCCTGTATTTGTCAAGAGAGTTTGCTTGGTGGAGTGTTGGGCTGATTTGACACATCTGGATAGGTGTTTGATAGTTCTTGCAATGTTGCTATGTTGTCTTGAAAAGTTGTCAATGTTGCTTGTCGTGAGTTGTTTTGATAGGATTGATTGTTTGGCATCTTTGTGTGATTCTTGCATGGAATAACTTGTTTGACTGTTCTAGTTTGCATATATGCAAGTTAAGTTTCATATTTGTTGAAATGCCAAAGGGTCTGATTTGCTTGAGAATTTGATTTAGTTGAATCTATACTCATTTTGGATTCTTGCATGGAATAACTTGTTTGACTGTTCTAGTTTGCATATATGCAAGTTAAGTTTCATATTTGTTGAAATGCCAAAGGGTCTGATTTGCTTGAGAATTTGATTTAGTTGAATCTATACTCATTTTGGATTTGCAATGGAGTGGTTTTCACTGGTTTGGTTGAATCTGAATTCTTTGATATTTGGTTTGAATGTGTGTGTGTCCAACAAAAGTGCTGGTCTGTTGCATCAAGTTGCTTTGCATAAAAGAAAATACAGAAACGGCAAAGAGACTATTCTAAACATATAAACTAATCTAACTGCTAACAATCTAACATATTGGCTAGTCGTTTGACAAGCTAACTAATGAATTGATATTAAACTAATATTAAAAATAAAAATACTGAAATCCTGACTTCTATTTGAGTGCCACAAACCAAGGGTGAGCTTGGAGGAGAACTGGAGATGTTGATACCACAGAGTTGTTGTCGTTTGGAGAAAACACTGCTTCTGTATTCTGATTGTGATTAGATTCCTAGAAAAAGAGGGAATAAGTCAAGGCCAAGGCAGGAAATAAAGGTTGTTGTAATTTTGATGATAGTGGAAAATCACAGGGAACATGTTTGCTATGCTCATAACAGAATGGAAGAGAACTGGTAAGTTTAGGGTATAATATTGAATTAGAATGGTGGAGAAACAAAGAACAGGCTGCAACTCTAATGTAAAAGAAACTGATACAGGTAACTGGCTGCAAAAATAAAGACTAGTGATGAAGGATAATTGTGAAGTATAGGCAGCAATGGAGGAGCGGAGTAAATGCTGCTACCTTTGGCTTTGACTCATCAAATAAAATTTGTGAATGAAAATGATCAATCCATCACCCTTGAAAGCCTCACAGTATCAACGCATAGAAGGAAGGATGTTAAGACAATTAAAACAATCTCAAAGAAGAAATAATGAAACACCTAGCCGAGAAGAAAATGAGAAAATTTGAGAAGAATGATGCTTATTTCCCATTTTGGAAAAT
Organism: Sequoiadendron giganteum; assembly: GCA_007115665.2. Lineage (NCBI taxonomy): Eukaryota > Viridiplantae > Streptophyta > Pinopsida > Cupressales > Cupressaceae > Sequoiadendron > Sequoiadendron giganteum. Next base: position 398,371,048 of record CM021104.1, on the reverse strand, counting down.
TGGCAAAACCACTGGTTTCAGCACATAGGTTGTTTCAAAATTGTCGGGCATAGGTGAATCCACTGTGGTGGTTTACAAAATTGATGGGGTGGTTGTGAAATTTTTATGGTGGTTTTGCAATTGTTACCTATTGAAAGCGACAGTTTTGACTTGGCTGGGAAAACAAGGCAGAAATACTCAAAAATCCAAATGGCAACCAACAGTTTTTTGTAGGGTGCTGCAACAAACCCTGTCCCAAGTCTATTGGAGAAAAACAACAGCCTTTGATTGACTTTGATACACATGGAGAAGAAGATAAGATTGGATAAAAGGCACACTAAGGGAGACATAGGAGGCTCAATTGATGGGTGATGTTCTTCTAATCAAGATCAACTGTCACATTTCTTGCCATATGTCTAAGGATAGGTGTTTAATCATTATTGGGGGAAAAACTATCAAGCCAAGCAATGACTTGGAGAAAAGGGTACTTAAAGGTATGCAAGTAAATGAATAAGGAGACGGCTATATTATATATAAATGTTGTCACTAGAAATTGTAGGTATGAGAATGTGGACACCAATCAAATTAGGGTATGCGAGTAAATGAATAAGGCGACGAGTATATTATATATAAATGCAGTCACCAAAAATTGTGGATGCTAGGAGAGGGATGTGGTCAATGTTCCTAAATGGAGTTTCATGGCAACTATTGGTCGCCATTCAACTAATTCTAACTTATTTGAGACTTTTGCTTTAGTTATGAAGTTAATACTCTTGAGAGAGTGTTTTTGACAATAGTTTTAAGATTTTAAATACAATTTTTCATTTATTCGAAGTATAATCACTCCTATCCCCCTTTAGCCATTTTAGATTTGGGTTTTAGGGTGAGCAGCAAGTATTTTCAGTTGCATTGATCATATGCCTTAGCTGTGTCTGACTTTATGACTTTATCCAAACACCTGTTAGTTTGTATCAAGCATATAATTATCTTAAAAAGAATAATATGAAGAGAACAAGAGCCTTTTGAAAAAAATGTGTAGAAGATTTTTGACATCAATGTTTTCACACACTGTGGAAAAAACCTCCTGCTTATCAATGCTTTGGATCATATTGCGTGATCCATTAGTAGGATGGAAAAGGATGTTCAAATAGTAGATATAAAGTGTCCTCGTAAGAAACAAAAAGGAAAACCATTAAATGAAGCTCCTTTTATTGTTAATGATAGTGTCCCTCCTCCTAATTCTACTTATACTATTGGGGGCTTGTGGGGATGGCATGCAGCAATGAGTTATTAGTGTATTGGGTACCTTGGGATTGAGTGATATTTCTTGTAATTCGTCTGCCTTCCTTGCATTTATAGATGTTAGGCTCTTGCATGGTAACTTAAGAGATTGGGGTAGTTTCCCATGACAAAGTAGATGACTGGGAAGATATGCTAGTTTGTGAATCCATGCTCATGAGAGATGAGTTCATGTGAACCACTACCAATGGAATATGGGCCAACAAGTTTGACTCAAAAACTGTGTAATTGAATTCTAATAAAACATCATAATTTCATACATTGCAAAAAATACTTCCTACTTGTCATATGCTAGTGCTTAATCTTTCCAACCATATTTTGGATAAACATACTTATAGTATTTTAAACAAAGGTTTAGGTTTCCCTATCACCTCTAGATATATTTTGAAGGAGTATCTCAAGTGGACATAAAAAATGTAGTGAGGTTCTTATCTAATGAAGTTGTAGAAGAGGTTGAGCAATTTTGTGCCATAGCTCTTAGGTATGCTAGACTATCATGTTGTATTTTTCAAACTAAGGAAATCATTTAATAATTTAATTTAAATTGCACAAAAAGTAACTTTAGTTTTATAAAAAGGCACCTTTCATTTTATTAGTAAATTATAAAGTACTTAAAAGTGATTTTATATAGTGTTCTTAAAAGAAGGCTTAAGATGGTATCAAAAGTGTAGGTAGGACAAGGGGGCAAAATGAAATATTAAATTACAAAGAAAAAAGAATTTCTAGAGACTTGTTGAAGAGGCTAAAAATAGCAAACTGATGATTATAAAAGGAATTGGGCTTGAGGAAAATATCAATTATTTGTTGCAAAAAACCCCTTTCTTGAAGATTGAGCATTTGGTATTCATCTTTTGGTTAGAGGACAAAAACCCTCTTGGTAACAAAATTAGAGGATGAAAACTCTTTGATCCATCCAAGGATTGCATTTGTTTTGAAACATTGTTTCAAGGGTTTATTGAAGATTTTTGGAATTGTTCTGAAGATCGAAGAATTGCTAGATTTTGGTTGTTTGTGGTTTTCTAGGTTTACTTGATTGGTTATTCGAGATTTCTAGAAAATATTCCAATTTGATATTTACAATTATATTTACTTTAGTTGTGGTTGATATCCGAATATTATTTTTGTATAAATTGATGTAAAATATTTTAATAATATTTTGGTAGTTTTATCCTATGCTGGCCGTACTATATTTTGTTATTGTTGAAAAACATAATATATTAATTTGAGAGAATTTTGTTATGTAAATCTATGTTGGCTGTACCTTTTTGGACCTTCCAATCCATGCCTTTTATTTTTAGGATTGGTTCAAAATATTTTAATTGGTTTTTGATTTTAGAAGGGCTGTCGTACATGGTAAGGAGTTTGTAAAGCTTTAACAGTGGCATGAAGTTAAAAAGGAAAGTTTGAATATTATAAAGTTAAGGGGGTTTGTTTGGTGGACCTCGTTGTACCTCCTCAATATCGATTGTAGTCTCATAATTTTTGCTTTTGTTTTTGAAATAGCCCCTGCAAGGTATTAGCTCAAATCCAAACAAAATTTTGCGGTGAACTCTAATTCTAACTCTTTTTGATCATGTAGTTCCCAATATGGGCAAGGGGAGAGCATATGGAGATTAGAACAAGGATAGAGGAATTGCATGAAAGATGTTGGCGGCTAGCCAACCAACTTACAATATTCATAGAATTGCTCGAGCCAAAATGGCTGATAGTGAGTGCAAATTTTGATCAAGCCAAACTGGTTGAATGTAAGCAAGATTGCATCAATGCCAAAATGGTGGACTAACTCACTAGATTATGATACATGCTATGGAAGGCAGAGAATATACAGAAAATAGAAATGGGATCCAATGGATGAACTGATCAGGGTCCTTTTACAATTAAAAAGGATCTGGTGATAAATTGCATAGGATCTTCAACAATATAAAAAAAATTTCTGTTTGTAAATACTCCAATATTACAATGGTGAATGATATTCAAATGCAAATATTTTAGAACCAAATCGAGATACATTTTTCCATTATTTTGAATATGTGCATTTCATTAAACACTTCGAAGCGAATTGGAAATTGCATGGAAAATAATTTAAATACCTTTTCTTGATGGATAGAGCTGATTTGAATACCAAAACTAATGAATAACTTAAGGGAATAAATTAAATTAATTATTTTAAGTTGTCCAGTAAAGTAACATTTTATGAATAACTTATTTTAATTAATTTTCTTAAGTGACTAAAGTGAAAATTATAAGAAATTATTAAAAGAGTCACTTTATTATTTGAGCTTAATGATTTTTTTAAAAGGCGGGAATTCGAAAAGGCCTTTGGGAAAGTTCCTTGGGTTTAATAAAGAAGATTTTGGAGCTCTTTTGGGTATTTTGGATTTTATTCTCTATAGTGGTTTTTTTTTTGAGAGCTTCATGTGGAGCAAACCCTAGGACGAAAACCCAAGGAAATCGGTTTCAGTAGTGAAAGATCTACCCTAGCTGGTTGCAGGTGGAGTCATACAAATTTCGCATTTGGTTGCATTGTGACATGCCAACTCAGTTGCGAACAATACTTTACCCAGATTTATGAAGGGTATCAGGCAGTGAGTTATTTTTGTATTCCAAACTTAACCATTCACCAAGACATTGGCTTTCCAGAAAATAGACAATGTAATATCTTTAGAACAAACTTATACTGCACGAATGAATGAAACCCAAACAAAATTTATAACTGACAAATGATGTTATATCAAACATAGATTAGTCATATAATTGCAGCAATCACTGGTAAAATAGTTGTCATTACTGAATTGTACATGAAACACGACCCACACAAGAAATTATTAATTTTCTGAGCTCATTGGCAATTGCGTAAATACTCAGAATTATATATGCAGATCAAAGACACTCGACATAGGCAATCATATGATATAGCATATATCTAAGACTGAGTACAGAGTTATAAACTTAGCTCACAAGTTCCTGACCTTGTCCCTGCAACTGGGTATACAAGGATGAATCGCTTCACTAGAGATTTATCGAGCTAACACGAAAATATATGGCGAATACCCAAGTGATGATGCGTCGCCCAAGCAATGTGAGACCAGGTGTCTTCCGTCAGATTTCAAGCTTGAGACAATGAATATTCCCGAATCCTCGGGTCCTAGTGCCGTTCCTTAATGCTATGCCAATATTGTGACGCCAACCTGAAGACGGCTTGAAAGAGTCTTGACCAGTCCCGACAATGAGCATGCGGCAATGTGTTCACGCAATGTCTCATAATCAATGCTCAATAACCAGAATGTGGATTCTCATAATCAATGCTCGATGTCTCCCGCTATTGTGATCAACGGTAACACAACCGTGTCCCCGACCCAATGATGTTGGATAGTAGAGTTAAATGCCGAAATCGTTGCCGCAACATACTTTGCTAGACCACAAAAGCTCATTCAACTTGTCCAATTAAGATCTTGGCACTCAAGGATGTTAGTTTTAGGATCAGAAATGAATATGCAGAAAATGCAACACAAGAACAATGAACACAACAAGATAACCCTGGGAAAACCCTCCTACTCAGGGAGAAAAACCCAACAACAATATATCTCTCATATATCAGAAAGTGCAGAATAAGAGCATAAATCTGCTTTACAATCAGACCCTTCTCAAGGGTGAATTAGTACAATGGATAATAGCACCTATCCTATGATGCCAAGATAAATATGTATCTCCTTGAAGTCGATCTGCTTCTACAAGATGATAATCTGCTGCTGAAGGTGAACTTCTACTCTGTAGATAATGTGAATATGAAATAATGAATGACTTGATTCCACCTTGTATATATACAAAGCAAGGTGACCTTTTATCTAGGTCGGCTCCCGTAGATGAAGATAATATAAAATATAAATTGTAATAAGAAGGCTGACCAGCCTTGAACAAGGAGAAAATAGCTCTCTAAGCTATCAAACACCAACACTCCCTCTTAGCGAGGGAGATATTTTCCAGATATCTACATCATGGAGTCTCTCAACATGACGCCCACAATGGCTACACCCATTTGTGGAAAGCTCAAAGGTTCATCACGGAGTCTCTCAATGTGATGTTGTCATGGAGTCTCTCAACATGACGTTCACCATGGCTACTCCCATGTGTGGAAAGAAACATACGTACAAGTGCCCATCACGGAGTCTCTCAACGTGATGTCGTCATGGAGTCTCTCAACATGACGTCCACCATGGCTACTCCCATGTGTGGAAAAACACAAGTACAAAGGGTTCATCACAGAGTCTCTCAACGTGATGTTGTCATGGAGTCTCTCAACATGACGTCCACCATGGCTACTCCCATGTGTGGAAAGAACAAGGGCTTGCACCTCATATTTCTCCATCTCAGAGAAATATACACTACAAGGGCTTTCACCTCATACTTCTTCGTCACAGAGAAATATACACTACAAGGGCTTTCACCTCATACTTCTCCGCCATAGAGAAATATACACTGCAAGGGCTTTCACCTCATACTTCTCCGCCACAGAGAAATATACACTACAAGGGTTGTCATGTCCTCAAAACAACAATACCATAAAGACCAAGTGTTAAAATACAAATAAATTAATAAATAAAATAAATAGCAATATTAATATTAAATATAAAATAAATGCGTACCATATCAGTATAAAAATATAAAAATATAAAAATATGAAATAACAAATATAATAATAATATATAGGCAAATTATTGTTATTACATTCTTGTATTAAATAATTTAATATCAAAAATAATAATAATAAATAAATATTATAATCATTACACATCAAAGATTGCAATACATTAGAATAAAATAATAATAAGATATTAGCAAATTGGTTTTATTATTATACTTTAATGTTAAAATATGTTCAATAAAACATCAAAATAAAATAATAAAATAAGTATATAATCTGAAGTATCATAATTATTAGTAATAATATGTTATTTTCAAAAATAGATATTATTGTGATAATAAGGCTTTAAAGGCAGCAATTAAATCTAACAAAGGGATATATTTTATGAAAAGTCACCTCTTTCACCAAACAATACACTCCCCCCATGAGTCACCTACCTTGAATGGTATAAATAGAAGGAAGGAAAATAAGGAAGAGGGTAAAACATTGAGAAATACGATTTACAATTCAGAACAGCAGCAACAATGATTGTTATGCATTGGAATATAGAGCCATTTAATATTTATATATATTATTTAATAAGCATACAAGTATATATGCATAGATATAGATAAATTTTATAATGAATAATATGCAATGAATAAAGAATATATATGGATAAGGAAAGAATAATTATATAAACATATATATATGAATACTAATGGATATAAGTAAAAGAATAATTATATATATATATATATATATATACACACACACATGATTATGCAATAATGATACTTATAAGTAATGATGACTCTTTAATATAAACATAAGTAGATTATGTATATTTATGAATTGTCCTCATCCTATGATCAATTCAGTATAAGGTTGAAGGAGGTGAGTAAGGAAACATGGAGAGATATAGCAACTTAGGTGATGTGCTCACTTAGCAATAATATTTAGCATATTTTGAATATAAAAAACTAATATTGCTCATTTGATTATTGGTGCAATGTTTTCCTTTGATGTTATCAATATTATAATAGTTTTATGAATTGATGATGGTTCCTTTAGCATTATCATGACCATGAATGAAACTAAAGGGTATGATATAGCGGCATTTAGTTTCCATCATTGTTAGTATTACATTGGATAGTATCATTGATCATAGACAAACTAAATATGATGAGAATTGACATTGTGGTAGTAATATAGGTCCATGTACTTTTTTGCATTATGTTACATTTTCATGCATCTATATAATACTCTCAAACATGATACAAGCATATAGATAATTCTATTGTAAATGCACAAGTGATTGTCCAAAGATTGTCTACTTCGTGTTTGTACCCTATTAGGATGGGGGAAGCATCCGCCAAGTGGATTGCCTAAAAAGCCCACCTTTAGGCCCGTAGGCCCAAGGCATGGGTTTGGTCATGAAGGATGGGGGTCCCACTTGGGGTTCTACCCTACATAGGCTCAAGACACGAGATTTACAATAGGAGGTGGTAGGCCATAGGCCCTTGGCCCCTTAGGGTTTCCCTCCTCTCCTAATAAGGCCAGTGTTTTCCGAGGTACTGCCATGTGTGGAGAATGCAGGTACTAAGCCGTTGGGAAAGGAGGATTGTGGTGAACAACCTCCCATACCTAACAAGAAGACTTCAGGGCGGATCCACCCATGGCACTCCTCATGTCTTCATAACTGCATTTATGACTACGTTTATATTTGGATATCTAGATATTAATGCTAACATGCATATGTATATGTGGAAATGTGGTTCATATGGTGAATGCAGGTTTCAATCCAAGATCACTTAGTTAAAGGAAACATTTATTTGAATAGATGAGACCCTAAACCTAATCAACAAGCGAATTCTAGGTCAAACTGGGTAAGGGACATTACAAGGGCTTTCACCTCATACTTCTTCGTCACAGAGAAGTATACATTACAACAAATCTTCATGATGATGTGGCTCCCTCTAAAGCTCCAAGTACTTGCATCAACCTCTTGACCTCCTCATCCAAGGTTGCCTCTACTGGTTTGTCAAACTCCCTCTGAATGTTATTTCTTCCTCTTCGAAGAAACTGATCGCAATGACAATCTGAATAGGTTCTTTCTCTTCGAGAGATGTCTCCAACCATCAACTCAGTCCCATGGCTGCAAGCTGTTTCTCCATTCTTCAGCCTGCGTGACTTCCTCATAGGAATTATCAAGCTCTTCTTCTCTTGAATGCAATCTCTTATGCTTCTCGGTCCGTCCTGAAAGCATTTAGAGAGTTTAATCATAGAACTCAACTATCTCGAAGAGAAATACCAATGCTAGAAGCATACATGATTCACTATCCCAATGTTATAGCGTGAATTAATAACTACATAAAAATTCATGAACATTATTCAAACATGAAATACTTATCTCTTTGAAATCAGAATCTCCTTAGTGCTGCACTTAAACACTTTGTTGAATTAATACCAACTATGCCAAGCTCCAATCAAACTACTCGAGAGACGTCCACATGATTGTTAGAAGGCTGTGCCCAGAATTACTTGAAAGTCACGATTCTTCAAAATGTGCCAAACTCCTCTGGATAGAATACAACGCCAATCCTCCTTGAATGACCACGAACTCTCCCAAGTGAAATTCGATGAATATTTGACTAATTTAATCGCCCAGAAAAATGGTGCGATCACCTTGTATTTATTTTTTGTTTCCAATTCCTGTCTCTTGATGGTAGCTTTGAATATGGTCTTTGACCATTCAAAGCTCACACGTTGCTCCCAGCTAAAGCTACTGTGACAAAGATATTTGTTTGGTCGCCTCTTTCTCTGTATATCGACAACTCCCCTCTAAATGGATATTATATTCAATTTGAATGTCAATTGGATTTGTCTTTATTCACCTTTGCTAAATCTCTATCTCCAGAAATCGCGCTTGATGAGAGTTGTAATCTTCACGGGACTGGAGCGTTGTGTAGGACCATCACCTAATCTGCATAGACTCGATGACTAGACAACAAAAAATTCTTGCAGGTATCATGTCTTTCAAAGACTCTAGGCAGATGTGTCGACAACTAGTGAGATGAACTGCTCCCGATTAAGGAAAAATGCCACGTTATCATTATTTTGCCATGATATCCTTTATTAAGGTTGTCGCCTTAATAAATCAAACACCCGACTCCAACTTTGAAGACACCTTTAATTTCCGTCGCTATGTATATTGGAGCACCATGACACCATGACGATATCCTTTATAAGCATCATGACAAGATTACGCCGTTGGGAATGCTATTATCCAATAGTAATAAAGATTTCAAAGGTATTGCTCCTGCCGGTGTGCAATTTTCATTCACCAGAGATGAATATGAAGTTTGCTATCCGAAATCTCAACTCCCGATTCTCTTAATTCTCCAGATTGAGCTACCGACTAGCCATATCAATAAAGCGGCTAAATAAATAATATTTCTTTATCATTCCCCCTGCTAAATCAACGGTTCAACTTCTTAAGAGACTCTTAATATTACAATGAGCGGCTGCGTCACGACTCCTATATTGAATTGTAGTCTGGCTCAAATATTAGATGAGAGAGAGACGACAAGTCAAAGACCCGACTGCTAAGTTCCCAAACGATTCTGACAGATTACGCCTTTTCCAGATTGGATAGTGATTCTCTATGCTTTCAAAACACCGTTGATCCTTCTATGCACCATGTCATCATCATATAAGTTCGAGTTTCCTCTAAATAAGACCTACGATGGCATTTCTCTTAATTACGATTCATTGCATGGTAATTGTCCAACATACCCATACTCCATTGACTTCCGAACAATCCCAAAGGCAGCGAAAACTTTCATATGTTCTGAAATTATATCGTGATACATACAAAATGACTCCGTCACTCAACCAAGGATATTCTTCAAGGTATCTAGCGCCTATCCAGTGCAATCACTCCCACTCTATTTAGGCAGTTTCTATGAATCGGCCTTTGAAGAAGTATCAATTTAAAACGACCTTCAGATTTAACAACCCGATAGTCTATTCATCACTGAAAATTAACACCATAAATTGCCCAGGGGGCATCTCACAGCTCCATAGGCAATATCCTCTTGCAGACAGAGTTCGATTCCCCACATCTTGCAATTTTGCTTGGACAAGTCTGATCGGATTTCTTTGAACCTGCTCTGATACCATGTTAGTTTTAGGATCAGAAATGAATAAGCAGAAAATGCAACACAAGAACAATGATCACAGAAAGATACCCTGGGAAAACCCTCCTACTTGAGGGAGAAAAACCCAAGAACAATATATCTCTCATATATCAGAAAGTGCAGAATAAGAGCAGAAATCTGCTTTACAATCAGACCCTTCTCAAGGGTGAATTAGTACAATGGATAATAGCACCTATCCTATGATGCCAAGATAAATATGTATCTCCTTGAAGTCGATCCGCTTCTACAAGATGATAATTTGCTGCTGAAGGCAAACTTCTGCTCTGTAGATAATGTGAATATGAAATAATGAATGACTTGATTCCACCTTGTATATATACAAAGCAAGGTGACCTTTCATCTAGGTCGGCTCCCTTAGATGAAGATAATATAAAATATAAATTGCAATAAGAAGGGCGACCAACCTTGAACAAGGAGAAAATAGCTCTCTAAGCTATCAAACACTAACAGAGGAGTGTATTGGCAGTGGATCGATGATTTGCAGCTAAGAACGAACTCCTCATGGATAGGCTCTGGCATTGCTACCGGAAATGATCTAAGGATATGCACCCTACGGGAGAGAAGCCAAATATTGAACACAAGGATATCGACTAGGATAGTGCCTTTGTGCAGCTTTGGCGCACAATGTAATTCGTCCCTTTCATTACTCACTGTTGGATTTGAAATGAGTACTAATATGTGGAAAGCTGTAGGAAATGAAATCACGACTTGCAGAGTGAGGTTTTCGTCCCACTCTGGTTGACTGATAGGGGACTACGTCCTTGAAAGCCCGGAAGCTACGCTCCAATTCAAATCATGATATTTGGTGCCAAAACAAACCAAAAGACCCTGCTTAAATACTTTGCCAACCAAGGGGTTGGCCTCACTATAGACAAATTCTAATATTAAATTATTGCACCAACAAAATGGTCAGCCAAAATATAAATTTAAATGTTATTATTTAACAATTTAAATTTATATTATTATTTTAATATTATTTTAAAATATTTAATTAATATTTAATATTATTTAAGTTAGCATTTAAAAATGCTCTTTTTTCTTGCCAGCTGGAAAAAGGTCCCAAATTGGGGACATGACATGCATTGATTGGAAGTTTTCAAAATTTGTGAAATATTCTTCCCTTTTGTCTGCCGTACATCATCTATTTGCTGAGCCGTACATTTGTGTTGGAGATGCACAATTTATGAGGCTGCCGTACGATTTCAGTACTAGTCGTACATGCTCATATTCCAGGAAAAGAAGAAAAGAAATTAAAGGCAGCTTAAGTGTTGAAGGAACTTCCAGGTCAACAAATGTTACTTACTCCTGAGTGCTAAAACTGGAATTTTATTTATTGTCCAAAATTTCTTGTGTAATGCAATTTCTAGCGGCAATACCAATTTCTGAAAAGTAATTAGTATGATTGCATTAGTCAATATTTTATAAATTATGTTGTTGACCATATATGGCATTGGAAAATTGTTGCCTTGAAACTATTTACAAACTCTTTCAAATCAAGTGGAAACTCTTCTAGAACAGCTTGATGCTAAACTGTTTGACAAAATGCTTGAGCAATGAAACTTTGTAAATCTGCAAAAAAAATCGGTATAAAATTGGTTCAAGATATTTCAGTGGTATCAGAGATTCACATCTTGCCAGCCTGGAAGGTTATTTGATGACTGAAATTAATTTATGAATCTGGAGTGCAGAGAATATATTACTTACAAGCAAAGACAACATTTCCTTAGGTCAGATTTTGAAGAAGAAGGAGATATAGGTGATAGGACGGGAATGACAAGATCCTAGTACCATGGATATATTAAATGGTTTGGCTAGGGGACATCAACAGTTGATTCAAATTATGACCCAAATGATGCAAACAATGAATAACAGAACTCAAGGTGATCATGAGAACAATGGCAACAACAATGGTAATAATGGACACAATGGCCATCAAGGTGAAGGAAGTAACACCAATTGTTCCCATAAACACTTCTAGGGCAGCAAGTAGAACTACTCCTAGGCCTCTAATGCCAGAATATTTTGAGGCACCACCTAGAAAGCAAGCAAGACAGCAGGTTGGTGGTGAAGGATGGGCTGATTACTTGCCGAAGTACCAATCTTTGGGTGATGAGCTTCATGCTTCTATGTCTTTGGTGGCAGATTTTTGTAATATTAAATACGAAAACAAACCTAGAGGTGAAAAAGTAAAAGGGTACAACAAAGATTTGCAGCATAAGGTGGGTAAGGTTACCATCCCCAGTTGTGATGGTTCAAGCAAATGTACTGCTCGTGCTTGGGTGTAGAAATTAGACACTTATTTTCAGCTTAATCCCATGACAAAAGTGGAAGCAATTAAGTAAACTACACTACATTTAGATGGGGAAACACACGAGTAGTGGTACCATGGATTAGTGACCTTGGGGCATGATAGTATCACTTCCTATGCAGATTTCACTCAGAGATTGATGGATAGATTTGACAGGAAGGATCTAGAACTTCGCTTTAGAGAGTTGGTGTAGTTGAAATAGGCTGGTTCCATTGACTCTTATATATAAAAAGGTGTATAATAATCTCTCTCTCTCTAATTGAATTGGACATCTCCGCAGACCCTATCCTACTCCTTAGCGTCAAGACCAAGACTTAGAAATAAATCTGAGCTGTATACTCGTAGTCATTAATTGTTTATAATTAGTAAAAGGAAGAACATAATATCAAAATAGTTAGGGTATAATCAACCCCACAGAAGCTTCTATTACAGAGATGAGAAGCCTTGACATAAGCCTTGGAGAGGAGTGCCTCAGATTTTTAAATCCAATTAGACTAATATGCTGATTAAATTTAGCAAAGATCCTATTTTACTGCCCATAATCCTTTTCTCTTTTGGTCTTCAATTTGTATGTATATCTCTTGTTCCCCCTGCTTCCCCAAGGCAAGACTTCTTTCTTAGCAATCGGTAGCACCTACAAGAATCATAAATTGCTTGGTAACATAGAATTTCCAGTTATGAAACAACGTATGAACCTTGTACCCTTGAACATGTAGCCTAATATTTAATATGTTTAGGGAGGTTTAGTAGTGTAAAGCATGATTTTAATGGTTTGTATTGAGTGGGATATGCTGCTAATAATTTTCTATTTTTTTGTGTAGAATGTTGAGGGGGGGAAAACAAGGCTTGTACCCATTGTGAAAGTATTGTGATTGTGTTCTAGGGCCGAAGGGTACAGGTGGAACAACTATGACCACATGTAAGTTTTGTCAAATGTCATGGCAAGGTACTTACACGAGGGTGAGGGCTCATTTCCTTCACATACTTAGAAAAGGTGTTGATCCTTGTCCAAATGAGGTACAACAATATGATGCTGTGAGGGATTAGGAAAGGGCTGATGGGAAAATTTCTAATTTGAGCTCTCATGCTTCAATGAGAGGGACACCTGTTGCAACTCAAAATCAAAATAGAGAGGTAGAGGTGGATGTGTCTTCTAGAGATGTACTAGCAGAATGTTCTCGCAAGAGACAACATATTGGTAGCTCAAACCCCATCGGAAGATTATTTGATGTGCAAGGTCAAGAAGCAGTTGATGCTGCGATTGCACGGTTCTTTAATGCAAATGGAATATTGTTTAATGTTGCTCGCTCACATTTCTATGGAGAGATGGTCCAAGCTATTAGTAATGGATCAAATGGGTATAAACCACCTGGGTATGAAAAGGTTCGCACTACTCTAATTGATAAAGAAAAATTTCGATTAGAGCAACAAATTGCACCAATGAAAAGAGTGTGGGCTACATAAGGATGCAATATTGTGATGGATGGATGGGCAGATGCTAGAAATCGTCCACTACTTAATATCATGGTAACATGCAGCAAAGGGCCTTATTTTTTGAAGGTAATAGATTGTTTAGGGCAAGAAAAAATGCAGAGTTTCTTTTTAACCAGCTATGTGATGACATTGAGGAGGTGGGGGCATCACATGTAGTCCAAATTGTTATAGATGCTGCCCCTGTTTGTAAAGCAACAAGCATGTTGGTGCAAAAAAAGTACAAGCATATATTTTGGGCACCATGTTGTGTGCATTCGTTGAATAATGCACTCAAAGATATTGGCAAGTTCCAGTGGATTTCAGATCTCATAGAAAAGGGTAGAAAAATACAGATGTTAATATGTAACCATCACCACATTCAAGCCATTTATTGAAAATCTGCCAAGGTGGAACTTCTGAAACCTGTTGATACATGGTTTGCTTCTTATTTTATTCTTCTTGACTGTCTTTGTGAAGTCAAAGGAGCTTTGTGTTCCACAGCAGTTAGTGATGCATGGGTAGCTTGGAGACAATCTACATCAGATACTGCAGTTGAGGTGAGAGGTATGGTCCTTGATGACCATTTTTGGACTGATGTTAAATTTGTTGACTTTATTAAGCCCATATGCGAGGTGATCAAATTTGCAAATTCAGACAAGCCATGTTTGGGAGAAATTTATGAAGAAATAGATTCCATATGTGAAAGAGCCAAGAAAATAACACATGCAAAAGATCTTTCTCTATATCCTTTGATAGAAGAAAAGTTACATGGAAGATGGAACAAACTTAACACACCCCTTCATTGTGCTACCTATGCCTTAAATCCTAAATGGCATAATAAACAAGTGACCAATAAGAGGGCTCCATATGAGGATTGAGAGGTAATGAAGGGATTTTGGGCTGCAATAAAAAGGATTTATGGCTGAGGTGAGGAGGCTTCAATTATGAGGAGTCAATGGAATAACTTTTCACATGGGTATGGTGATTTTTCTTCTGTGGACGCTTTATATGATATGCAAGCAAAGAAAGGCTCTATAGAGTGGTGGTGGAACCATGGAGGTGAAACCCTTGAATTGTAATCATTTGCAAAAAGATTACTCTCACAAGTAGCCAACTCTTCATCTTGTGAGAGAAATTGGAGTACTTATGGTTTTATTCATTCACTAAAGAGGAACTAATTAGGGTCAAAGAAAGCAGAGAACTTGGTGTACATTCATAGCTCACTTCGTCTTCTCTCTCGTGTAGATCCTAGGTAAAAGGAGGGTCCTTTAGCAAAATGGGACCAAATTTCACCCGATGGAGAAGTTGCAGCCATGGTGGATGAAGTGGTTGATGCAGATGGCCTTAGTGATTTACCCTCAGTTCTACTACCAACAAAGGAACCCGAGTTTGAGAGTGATGAATATTTGGAGAGCATCATAGCCGAGGACCTTGATATGGATGATCATGACGTAGAAGTGTAGATGATAGATTTCTGATTTTTGTTTTTTGTTTGTGTATCAGCCTATCAAGCTATCAACATTTCTGAATTTCAATGTGTAATCGAATATTAAATATGTAATGTCAAAATGTGAACTATGAAATATGAACTCTTTGACTCTTTGACACAATGACATTTGTCATTTGTGTATTTAAAATTTAAAGTTAATGTTCATTGTTAAACTTTACCATTGCTCTTGTTTTGAAAGTTCAATGTCATGATATTTTCTATAAATTATTAATTTACTAAAATATGTATATAAAATAAAATGGCATCTCCGAGTACCCCCATCTCCTATATTCAAAAATAGCAATACCAGTACCAGTACTAGTCTCCTAGCAACCTTGTGTTTAGACTTCATGGATTGCCAAAGAATATAGTGAGTAATTGGGACAATAGGTTTCTTAGTGCTTTTTGGCAAGAGTTATTCAGATTGGTTGGCACAAAATTGACCACCCACAAATTGATGGTTAGATGGAGATTGTGAATAAATGGGTGGAAGGATGTCTATGTAACTATGTGGTGGGGCAGCAAAAGGCTTGGATTAGGTGGTTGCATTTGGGTGAGAATTGTTACAATACCACCTATCACATGTCGATTGGGATGACTCCTTTCAGAGCTTTGTATGGATATGACGCTCCAACATTTTTGGATCTAGCTTTTGGTGACTTAATTTTCTTGCATCTTCAGCCCTATGGGCAGTCTTCTTTGAAAATGAGTGGTGCGGAAAAGTTGAAACCTTGCTTCTACGACCCTTACAAAATTGAAGTGAGCTATTTCTACGACCCTTACAAAATTGTTCAGAGGATAGGTGAAGTGGCTTATGAGTTAGAATTGCTAGAGAATAGCAGGATTCATAATGTGTTCCACGTTTCTTGCCTTAAAAAGGCATTGGGGAAGCACATTGCATCATCACCTGAGCTTGCACCTTTAAATGAGGAGGCAGATTGGTTCTAGTTCCTGACGAGGTTTTGAATGTCAGGGAAAAGAGATTGAGCAAAGTGATTAAGGAGTATCTCATTAGATGGAGAGACTTGCCAATTGAGGATGCCACTTGGGAGGGTGAACACATTTTGCAGCATCCTACAATTGCTTGAGGGCAAGCAATTTCAGCAAGGGAGGGCTGTAATGTCCCCTTCCGAGGAGTAGTCAGAGATGATCACGTAGCCTATTTATTCTCGTAGGCTAAAGTCAGGCAATAAGGGAACAAATTAAATTAATTATTTTAAGTTGTCCAATAAAGTAACATTTTACGAATAACTTATTTAATTAATTTACTTAAGTGAAAATTGTAAAAAATATTAAAAGGGTCACATTATTATTTGAGCTTAATGAATTTTTAAAAAGGCGGGAATTTGAAAAGGCCTTCGGGAAAGTTCCTTGGGTTTAACAAAATAAGATTTTGGAGCTCTTTTGGGTATGCTGGATTTTATTCTCTATTTTGGTTTTTTTTTTGAGAGCTTCATGTGGAGCAAACCCTAGGGCAAAAACCTAGGGAAATCGGTTTTAGTAGTGAAAGATCTGCCCTAGCTGGTTGCAGGTGGAGTCATATAGATTTCGCATTTGGTTGCATTGATTGAAAGTTTTTGAAATTTGTGAAGTCTTGTTCCAAGACAAATTTCTAAGTTATGAAGGTTTGGAGAATTTGATGAAATGTCATTGATAAATTTTAGAAGAAAATTACTGTGAAGATATTTTATTATGACTGAGTACTACCAGCCATACAGTTTCAGCTGCTACAGCTGTCCCATTTCAGCGTTGTACAATTCTAAAAGGGAGTCGATATGTTAAAGAGGTTTTAATGCTGGCAAGAAGAATGTTTCAGGGTGACATGGCATAGTGTTTACCCATGTAAGAGTTAAAAAGGATTTTTGGAAGCTGCCGTACCCTTTTATACAACTGTACACTTCGTATATTAGCCGCAGCAAACAAGAGAGCTGCTGTACAAGTTTTAAGAGTAAGGAGAGGTGATGTGGAGGTCTGACCAAGGCAAGGAGGTGCAATTCATTTTTTTAAATGCAAGTATTCTTCTTTTGTCTGCTGTGCATCATCTATTTGGGGAGCTATACATTTGTGTTGGAGCTGCACAATTTAGGAGGTTGCCATACCATTTCAGTACAAGCTGTACATGCTCATATTCCAGGGAAAGAAAAGAAATTAAAGGCAGCTTAAGTGTTGAAGGAATTTCCAGGTCAGCAAATGTTACTCCTGAGTGCTAAATTTGGAATTTTATTTACTGTCCAGAATTTCCTGTGTAATGCAATTTGTATCAGCAATATCAATTTCTGAAATGTAATTAGTTATGACTGCAATGAATCTCAATATTTTATAAAATAATGTTATTGATCATATATGGCATTGGAAAACTATTGCCCTGAAAATTATTTACAAACTCTTTCAAATCAAGTGGAAACTCTTCTAGAATAGCTTGATGCTAAACTGTTTGTGAAATGCTTGAGCAATTAAACTTTGTAAATCTGCAAAAGAATTTGGTATAAAATTAGTTCGGGCTATTTCAAACTTTGCAGTGACAAACTTGATATTCTTCTAATTTTTGGTGACTGGAAAGGAAGTATGGCCCTTCACATTAGGTACAGTCAGTGGAAGTGTACAACCTTCAATCACTAACTCATTCAAACTATACAAATAGACCATAAATTGAATATATTAATTAAAAATAGGCACAACAAATCCTTGACACCTTCCCTAGAATGATGTTTATGCACTTGTACGGCCTCACATGGTCTGCAAAAAACTGTATGACAAACAATGGGTACTTTTGCAACTGTAATATTATTTCAAATGGGATGGCTTACACAAAGGTTAATCTTGCCAAAATGACAGTTGATAAATAAGCAACAATAATAATATAACATTTCCTACAAAACTCTGAATATAGAATAAAATACTTAAAAATCTCACACCCAAACTGAAACCACTGAAAACAATATCTGATGAAGCCCACTGTCAATCCCTGGATGAGATTGCACTGAAAATTAGGAGGGTTTTTGTTCTCGGAAAAAGAAGAAGAGTGCACGTGCATTCTTGCAAAAAAAATTGCTTCAAAAGCTTGTAGTAACTGTTGATGATATAACAGCTGCATGAGTAACTTCCAGAATAAAATTGTGAAATAAATTTAAATATAGCTAAGGCTATTTAAATTTATATTGAATATTAAATATGATGATGTGCCTTATTGAATTAAATAAAACGATTTTTATTTAATGATTAAATAATATTTAATTAAGAGGGCCGACCCTCTCTAGGAAATCACACCCCAGCAAAAAGACGTCTGTCTCCTTTTGAGGCCGCCCTTTTGTTATGAAAAGTCACCTCTATTGTTGGGCCGATCTCTGTTGGTGAAGAGGTGCAAATTCTTTGTGGTTGCCTATATATACAAGGCATTTCATTTGTGTTTGAGATGAAGTTCATTCAGCATTGTTAAAAGGAGAAGTTCACACTATTGCAGCAGATCTAGTGTTTCATACAGCAGATCGATTCTAGGAGAAACATATTATTTGTATCTTTGCATCTAGAAGAGGTGCTGTTCATTGTATATTTCAAGCATTGTGTTTGTGCCTAAGTTGTAAGCAGATTGCTGCTCTTATTATTATCAATATATAGGAGATATATTGGCTGTGTTTTTCTCTCTCAGGTTGGAGGGTTTTCCCAGGGTATTGGCTGTGTTCTTGTGTCAATTTTGAATTAATTTCTGTGCATATATCCGATCTTATAAAACTAACGTGGTATCAGAGTGGGTTTGAAGAAGATCACGATCAGATTTGTGTTTAATACAGCAATACCCTTATTTTATTTTTAGTCTTTATTCATCTCTATCTCTCCGTCAAGATGGTGAATGGTCTTAAGATTGAGGATAGGCTTGAGGGAGCATCAAACTTCACTTCGTGGAGATTCAGGATCATGCTCACCTTGGAGGAAAGCGAATTGGCAGAGTTTGTGGAAAGCTACGCCCCCGAGCCTACGGATGAGGAAGAGAAAGCCCTATGGAAGAAGAAAGATATTAGGGCAAAGAAGATGTTAGTGTCAATTTTGAATTAATTTTTGTGCATATATCTGATCTTTTAAAACTAACATGGTATCAGAGCGGGTTTGAAGAAGATCACGATCAGATTTGTGTTTAATACAGCAATACCCTTATTTTATTTCTCATCTTTATTCACCTCTAACTCTCCGTCAGGATGGTGAATGGTCTTAAGATTGAGGATAGGCTTGAGGGAGCGACAAACTTCACTTCGTGGAGATTCAGGATCATGCTCACTTTGGAGGAAAGCGAATTGGTAGAGTTTGTCGAAAGCTCCGCCCTTGAGCCTACAGATGAGGAAGAAAAGGCCCTATGGAAGAAGAAAGATATTAGGGCAAAGAAGATGTTGGTTGATTCCGTGAAGGATCATATTGTTCCTATTGTCTCCAAGTTAAGGACTGCGAGAGAGATGTTCAAAACCTTGGAGAAGATGTATGAAATCAACAACACTAGCCGGGCTCTTGCATTGAAGCAACAACTCCATCATTTGAAGATGGCAAAGGGAGAATCTGTCATTGCCTACTTCATGAGAATAACCGAATTGAGAGATTAGCTCTCGTCTATTGGGCATGTTGTCGATAGCAAGGATTTGACCATGCTGGCTCTTAATAGTCTTCCTTCATCTTGGGAGTCTTATATTTAGGGAATTAGTGCAAGATCAAAACTTCCCAAGTTTGATCAGTTGAGGGCAGACTGTATTTAAGAAGAGTCTAGGTTGGCTGCAAGAGGTATTGGGCAAAGCTCCGTTAATGAAGACATTCATGTTCTTGCCACTCAATCCTCGAAAAAGAAAGGGAAAGATGGGAAGAAAGGCTATTTCAAGAGAAATAGAGACAAAGGAGTTGATGGTGGCCCCGCATTTAAGAAGAAGAGGGACCTCTCCAAGGTCCAATGCTTTCGATGTCAAAAGTATGGTCACTTTGCAAAGGAATGTCCTACCAGGCCTAGGCAGCAGGCCACCATTGCAAATGTTGATGAAGCCTCCATGCAAAAGGATACAAGTAAATACCTATTCTATTCAGCCTTGTCAAGCAATGTATCTACCGACACCAACACTTGGCGCTGATTGATAGTGGTGCCTCTTGCCACATGACCGCATTTAGGGAGCATCTATCTGATTTGGTGGAGAAAGATTCTAGCGAACAAGTCATTATTAGAGATGATGCTAGTTATTCTGTTCAAGGAGTTGGGACCTCATCTCTTCACTTGGATTCCGGCGATTCCTTGCAGTTGGATGATATGCTATTTGTTCCAGGCATCAAGAGAAACCTTGTTTCCATCTCAGCCTTGGAAGACAAGGGTTATCAAGTTGCTTTTTCATAAGGCAAAGTTCTCATATGGGTAAAGAACTCCAACATCAAGACTGCTTGGGTGATTGGAGTTAGACATGGGTGTCTTTACAGGCTATGCACTCGTCCCATTCAGGCTCTAGTGCATGACTCCTCAAGTTTATGTGATATTTGGCATCGAAGATTGGCTCACCTTCACTTTCGAGCTCTACCTATTATGGAGAAGATGGTGACCGGCCTTCCTAAATTCAACCAGAAGCATGAAGGAACCTGCAAAGGCTGCGCTTTGGGTAAGAATACAAAAGGTCCATTCCATAGTAGTGAAAGTAGATCCAAATGTGTTTTAGATCTTATTCATTCTGATTTATGTGGTCCAATGTTTGTTACGTCGTCAAGTGGTTTCTTGTATTACATTATTTTTATTGATGACTACTCTAGAAAGACATGGATTTATTTTTTGAAATCTAAAGAATCTGAGGAGATATTAGAGAGATTCAAAGAATTCAAAGCTCAGGTGGAGAATTTATCCGGAAAGAGGATCAAGGTCTTGAGATCTGATAACGAAGGAGATTACACTTCTGTTGTCTTCCATAACTTTTGCATTGAAGTAGGGATTAAGAGGGAGTTCAACGTTCCTTATAATCCTCAACAGAACGGTGTTGCGGAGAGAAAGAACAGATCTATTGTGGAAGCCGTTAAAGCCATGATTTATGACCAAGACCTGCAAATCTCTCTTTGGGCTGAAGCATCCAGGACTGCCATCTATGTCCAAAATAGAAGGCCTTACAAAATCTTGGAGAATATAACTCCTGAAGAAGCATTCTCTGGAGTGAAGCCTGAAGCAAGTCACTTGAGGATCTTTGGATGTCCAGTGTATGTTCATATACCAAAGAAAAAGAGGACAAAGTTGGAACCTTCTGGCAAGAAGGGAATTTTGGTAGGCTATAGTGAGACATCAAAAGCCCACAAAATCTACATTCCGAGCCAGAAGACTATTGAGATCAGTAGAGATGTCACATTTGAGGAGGATGTTGCATTCAGAAGATCCAAGGGCACTCATAGAGAGATCGATGATGAAGAGCCTCCTCAAGATATGGAAGTTGACCATGTTCTTGAGAATCAGAGGGAGGCTCCAAAACCTAAAGGAGATGATGATCCAGTTGAGCCCTTGGAACCTACTGATGGGCCTACAAATATTGTGATTGGAAGGAAAAGACCTCTTTGGGCCAGGAAAATAATGCAGGAGGCAAAAAGTTTTGTAGCCCCAAGAGGAACCTTCAGAGAAAGTAAGAGACCTAATAAGTTCTCCAGTTATGTAGCCTTGATGAGTCAGTTTATTGAGTTAGAGCCTTCCAGTGTTGAGGAAGCTTGTAGTCAACAAGTTTGGGAAGATGCTATGATTGAAGAGTTTTAATCCATACTTAAGAATGATGTTTGGGACATCTTTCCTAGACCCGAAGGCAAATCTGTGGTGTCTTCTAAATGGCTCTTCAAAATCAAGCATGCGGCTGATGGGAGCATTGAGAAGTACAAGGCCAAATTTGTGGCTAGAGGGTTCTCACAAAAAGAGGGAGTTGACTATGAAGAAACATTTACTCCAGTGGCTCGTTATATTTCTGTCAGGACTATTATTGCTATTGCTACATCTAGAGGATGGAGGATTCACCAAATGGATGTAAAGACAACCTTTTTGAATGGTGTAATAGAAGAAGAGGTTTACATTTAGCAACCCGATGGATTTGAGGTACATGGGAAGGAGTCTCATGTTTGCAAGTTGAAGAAGGCCTTGTATGGTCTTAAGTAGGCTCCTCGTGCTTGGTACGAAAGGATTGATCATTACCTATTGAGTTTGGGTTTCTCGAAGAATGATGCAGATTCTAACCTCTACTTCAAGGTAATTAATGGTGAAGCTTTAAGTTTGGTTCTGTATGTTGATGATCTAATTATCACTAGAGAAGAACACCTCATTCTCAAATGTAAGAAGGAGCTAGCTTTGAAGTTTGAAATGAAGAATCTTGGTCTCATGCATTACTTTCTTGGCTTAGAAGTTTGGCAAAAGTCAGATGAGATGATTTTAAGCCAAGGAAAGTATACCATTGACATTTTGAAAAGGTTTGGTATGATTGATTGCTAACCTATGACAACACCTATGGAGACCAACCTACATAAGTTGAAGGAGGTTGCAGCTAGTTCAGAACTGGTGGATCCCATGATCTATAGGTAGCTGATTGGTTCATTGATGTATCTAGTTAACACTAGACCAAATACCTGCTATGCAGTGAGTGCACTTAGTCAGTTTATGTGTGAACCAAGGCAGATACATCTTGTTGCAGCAAAACATATCTTGAGATACTTGTGTGGCATAGTTGGATATGGGTTGAGATATTCTTTAGGTGTGGATTTGAAGCTGCATGGTTTTACTGATTCTGATTGGGTAGGGTGTGTCACTGATCGGAAGAGTACCTCTGGTTGTTGGTTCAGTTTGGATTTTGCTATGATATCTTGATGCATTAGGAAACATTCTTCAATGGCATTGAGTACAACAGAGGCAAAGTATATTGCAGCTTTTGTGGCAGCTCGTGAAGCAGTGTGGCTTCGAAAGCTCCTTGCAGGATTGTTTGGACAATCAATGGAGCTTACTATCATTCATTGTGATAACCAGAGCTGTGTGAAGCTTTCTGTCGATCCTGTGTTTCATGACAAAACTAAACATGTTGAGATCAAATACCATTATATTAGAGATGTGATATTGAGGAAAGCTATACAGTTGAGGTATATCAACACTGATGAGCAGACGACAAACATTCTCACCAAGCCCCTCTCCAGGATAAAGTTTGTGTACTTTCGAGATAAGCTTGGTATGGTGGAGAATCAAGCCCTAGCTGAGAAGGAGTCTCAGTATCAATGATCCTCTGTTAATGCATTTCTTCATTGAGAGATATTTGAGGTGCAAGCCCTTTTCTCTTTGAGATTTGAGGTGAAAGCCCTTGTTTCCACCCTTTGGGAGAGCCATGGTGGATGTCATGTGTGTGACTCGATGACAACATCACGTGAGGGAGTCCGTGATGATTTACTTGTACTTGTGTTTCACCATCTGGGAGAGCCATGGTGAACGTCACGGTGAGGTGACAACATCACATTGAGTGATGAGCACTTGTGCATACCATCTATGGAGGTAGCCATGATGGTTGATATCACGATGAGGTGATATCTGATTTTACGATGAGGTCATATGCTTTCATGTTGAGGTGATAAAGCTCTTTTCTTACATGGATGTAGCCATGTTGATTAACATCACTATGAGGTGATATGTCTTGTACAGCTGGAAGTATTCCTCCCTAGCTGAGAGGGAGTGTTGATGATATAACAACTGCGTGAGTAACTTCCAGAATAAAATTGTGAAATAAATTTAAATATAGCTAAGGCTATTTAAATTTATATTGAATATTAAATATGATGATGTGCCTTATTGAATTAAATAAAACGATTTTTATTTAATGATTAAATAATATTTAATTAAGAGGGCCAACCCTCTCTAGGAAATCGTGCCCCAACAAAAAGACGTCTATCTCCTTTTGAGGCCGACCTTTTGTTATGAAAAGTCACCTCTATTGTTGGGCCGACCTTTGTTGGTGAAGAGGTGCGAATTCTTTGTGGTTGCCTATATATACAAGGCATTTCATTTGTGTTTGAGATGAAGTTCATTCAGCATTGTTAAAAGGAGAAGTTCGCACTATTGCAGCATATCAAGTGTTTCATACAGCAGATCGATTCTAGGAGAAACATACTATTTGTATCTTTGCATCTAGAAGAGGTGCTGTTCATTGTATCTTTCAGGCATTGTGTTTGTGCCTAAGTTGTAAGCAGATTGCTGCTCTTATTATTATCAATATATAGGAGATATATTGGCTGGGTTTTTCTCCCTCAGGTTGGAGGGTTTTCCCAGGTTATTGGCTGTGTTCTTGTGTCAATTTTGAATTAATTTCTGTGCATATATCTGATCTTATAAAACTAACAGTAACACTTCTTTGAACACTCATATTTATAACTTGTTTGAGGAATATTATTTTTGACAAAAATTCCTTTAAGTTATGAAATAAATAATTAAGTGCCCTTTTTATCACCTTTTTGCAGCATGGGCCTAGTGATACTTTATTTAATCACATATAACATACTTTTAAATAATTAAATATAAGCTGTATATGAAATTCTAGTGAGCTTTGATGCGATGTCTTTGTATAGAAGGCACCAATTAGTGAAGAATTGAGGTTGTAAAAGGACATATGGACGATAAGATGGTTTGACTTGTTGAATTGTGTTTGAAATATATATTTTTAAATTTTTTAGGGGAGTTTTTTGTGAACAGTTGGGAGGGGTTGTAATAGGGTCATCTTTGTCTCTTGTGGTGCCAAATTTATTTTTGGAATTTTGTGAAGAGAATGCCCTCCATTCATTTCTACTAAAACCTAGATTGTCAAAGTGTTAAGTTGATGGCAGCCATCTATGTTGGCAACATGATTGAGACAAATTAGAGGAGTTACATTTGCATCTAAATAATATCATAAGCAACATGAAGTTTACGAAGGAGTTAGAGAGTGGTATTAAGTTACCCTTCCTTGATTTTCTTAGAGAAAAAAATAATTGCTCTTTATTGCATTAAATGTATAGTAAAGCAACCTACTTTGACCTATATCCACATTCTTCTTCTCATCACTACCCAAGCTGACAAGTTTATGTCCTTAAATCACTAGCTACTAGGATCTTCTGGATCTGTGATGAAGATCATGTTGAGCAAGAGATTGCACGTTCGTTTTACATTTTAAAGAAGATTGGTTACAAAGGTAAGCAGATTGTTAGAGCTCTCAAATGAGCTAGCAAACATTGGGATAAGTATAGGTGTACACATGATTTGTTGGGGTCCCTATTGCTTTCTTGCTTATATTGATGGCATCTTCAATAAGATTTCAGAGGTATTGAAGAATAAGTGCTTTATGATTAGGTCAATTTTCAATCTCATCACAAATCAAGGAAGTTTAAAAAATGCATAAACAATTGAAGGGAGCCTTCTTAGAGTTGAGTATACAAAGTCGAATGTTCTTACAGGATTACATACATCACAGAAATTGTCACTCTATTAGTACAAGGCTTAAGGGACACCTCCATTGACATCAAACACAAATGTATGAGTAAGTCAGCCTTGGCATGACATTCTCTTAAGATCAAGTTCCATATTTTCTTTTAAAATTTGATATTACTAGCTATGGAGCATAATGATTTTAAAAGGCACATGATGCAGGTTGTTGAAATTTGTAAGCTCTCATAGAATCTTAATAAAGATGAAGGTTTTGGTTTAAGTAACTCTCAGGGTTGATTTTTATCAACTTATTTAAAAGTTTCACTCACGATAGTGCATCTCCATTTTTTAATTTGTTTTACGTTAAAATTATTTATTATTTATAATTCTACTGGTTTTCTTTTTTCTTTCCCTAGGCGATCCTTTAATGACATTGATTTTACTTTATATAGAGCTATAATCCACCATCTGCACATATGTTTTTTCATCTTGATGATGGATCACAGAATGTGATCTGAAATGTTGATGCCAGAATTCTTCTATGCAGTTTTATCCAAAAACTTTTCTTCTCTTAACTACATGGACTTTGAAAACCTTAAGTTTTAGAAAATTATATAATGTGCGATCTCTTCATCTGGAAGAAAAGCTGACTGATTATGCAAATAATTAAAAAATGGAATTGTTGAATCTGCCAAGCTTTAGTTTTGCATATTGATATAGTTTTATAAACCGTGCTACATAAAGAGATTGGCTTGAAGGTGTCCAAAGTGATTTCCTGTATTTTCTTTGTAAAGCGAGTTGAAGTGGTTATATTGTTGTGTTTCAAGAATTTCTTATTTCTTCAAGATAATTTGACTTCTTTCAACAAGCCATCCTTTAAGATTACCCTGAAATCCTGGAGGAATTGGGTTGAAAAGTTGAACCCGTCTGGTCGTTGTGTCTTATTGCTGGCAAAAGAGAATCTAGCTTTTTTAAGCTCAGATTCAGTTATCAGCGAGCTTAATGTTACATTTCCTCATTTATGACTATCTGCTTTATGCATTGAATTGCTTGGGATGTGGCTCACTTGGACACTGCCCATTCTTTGCTCACTGGCTGATATCCTCACGAGTATCTGATATAGTCCCAATAGGGATTATTAACTGTTAATTGTGTTCAAGTGCTTACTGTCTAGAAGTAATGGTGAAAAAAAATATTTTATGAGCCTCACGTTTATCCAAATTGCATGAGATATTTGTTGCCAGTTAATTTCTTTTTTATTTAGAAGATCTGATTGAAGGCTGATTAGCATTTGCTCCTGTTTATACATTTCAGCACTGAAATGACTATCATGAATTTGCACATGCACTTGTTTGAGTTTGTTCAATGACTCTCTTGGGTGCTGAAAAACATTTCTAAAAGTATTTTCAGTCCTTCAGCTTCTATCTGATAAGTGATGGTTTATCAATGGACATACCCTGAGACTTGAGGATATACTGCATACCAAGTTTGGATATTTTGAAAAAGTTGCAGTTGTTTATTCTATATTTTCTCATTTAAACAAGAACCTTTTGCATTGAGTTACATTAAAGGTATCAAGTTGAACGGGTTAGAGACCTGGTAAGGGAAGTATGGAATGCTGCAGAGATTTGCAGGTAAAAATAAACCCTGTGTTCTGAAATAAAAAATCTGTCATGTCCCCAATCTGGGACCAAATTCCAATTGGCGGGAAAAAACATTTTTAAATGCTATAATATTAAATAATAATAATAATATAATATTAAATAATTAATAATAAATAATAATATTAAATAATAAATAATAACATTAAATTTAAATTATTAAAAATAATATTTAAATTTATAGATTGTGGCCGATCCACTTGGGAAGGCAATCTGGATCGAGTATTTATTCGGGCTCAAGGCATCATGGAGATCTGTCATGTCCCCTTCTCAGTGACATCTCTCGGAGTACAGGATTGGCCTATCACACGACCCTCATAGGCTGATAGACTGGATAGAGGGTCACTTCGGAGCTTGGCTCAGCTTCAGTTAGCTGAGATTGATCAGTAGTCTTTCGTTTTGGCTCAATCGGAGATTTTTTGCAGAATTGCTATTTTTAGCAGTTCCTGGTAGGCAGTGTGGGACCCCTGCTATTTTTAGCAGTATGGCTTTGGCTGTATTCGGAATCACTTCAGAGTTCGTCAGCTTCAGACGGATCAGTCATCGGACGAGTATCGAGGAAGATATTAATATTTAATTGCATTAATTAAATATTAATCATTTAATGATTATAATATAAAGTTATAATATTAAATTATAACTTAAGTGATTTCTCATTGAGGGGTGCGCCATCATCAGAAGGGGCCTATTTGGCAATTAAATTATGATCTAAATATTTGGCTGAGGACTATGGAGAATTAAAAGAATAAAAAAGTCAAATATTAATTAAAACCCTATTCTTAAGGAAATCGCACTTTTCAGCATATTAGAGGATTTGCCTTGGGTTTTGAGCGATTATGTCATTTTATGAATGGAAAATTGATCAAGTCTTGAGCAGAGCACAGAAGCTTTAGGGTTTCAGTCTCGAATGCATTGGGGAACGAGCCATCTCCAGTGAGAGCGATTCAGAGGGTGTGAAATAACACCTGATTTATTGCCAGCACAGAGGTTTCTTCATTCAGGAGAAATTACAGAGCATCACAAGGGGTTTCTACAAGATCATCATGAATTTGGATGAGAATCTTGCCTACTATCGGTGAGGACGTAGTCACTCATGCGGGGCACCTAGGTACTGGACGTGGTCGCAGTTTTGGGGAGTTTGTGTTAAATCTCACTATTCCTTCTGCATCCATTCATTTCCATTTAGATTACTCATTTCATTCGGTTCTGCACAGGGAGAGTAGCAAAGTCATCGGGTCTCCAGTGGGAGCGCGATTACAAAGAGTGACTCACATTCGCCATAGTCGGGGACTTGGCTCATATTGGATCTAGCAATTCATTTCACCTCTGTCGCACGAGTTGGAATCCTACTACAGCGGCGCATCATATCCATCACGGCAGGAGAGGAGTCGTTGGGTCCTGGGCTTGCATCATTCAACTGGGAGTATCAAACTGCGAGTGTAGGCGCTAAGCATTCGCACAGTTCGATTACTCCGTCCACCTCATTCACGGAACAATCTGAAGAGATGTTCATCATGGTGGTCATTGCTTAACCGGAAGATCTGTGGTGGTGGTATATTCACTCGGATTGATGAATACATATGAGATAAAGAAGTCGGCTACACAGGGGTCCATTCGGAACTACACCGAAGAGCTGACTTGTAGGGTCTACATTGAGCAGTGGCTTTCCTGACAACAGTTACCTTCAGATCCGTCAAGGATGCACATGTATGCAAGCGTCGATCTCTATTATAAACCAGTTCTCTATTGATATTTGTGTATCGATCCAGAAGAGCTTATAATTGCAAAGATATATCCATAGGCGCTGAAGAGGCTTGTTCATATTTCGACTGTACATCTACAATATTGTATGCGATTGATTTGTGTTCATATTGTGATGTGCAATTTATGCTTACAATTCTGATTGCAAACTTTAATATCGATTGCTCTTTCAGTTTTGAATTGGATTTCAGTGATATTAATATCTAAATTCTGCTCTGGAGTTAGGAGTTGAAATCCTATGGAGGTAGAGGAGTTATTCACATGTTTGTGCAAATTGCTGCTATTAACTTTGTCTCAGATCTGAGTATTAGGAGTTTTTATTTCCAGTAGTTATTGTTTGAGAAGCACGACTCAGGCTCCTCACAAAATCTGTTAATTTGTTAAACAATATAGCAATGTTCTTTCCTCCTATGATACCAAGTAAACTGGCCTTGTGAAATCCACACGAATAAGACTGCAATCACTTAGAATGTATAAGACAAGATTGGTAAGATGCATATTAAATAGATTCACTCCTTTCTTTGCTGCAGCATCTGCAACAACATTGAAACCTTTCAAGTAATTTCATTTCTTTAACAACAGATTCTTGGAATTTTTCAGATGGTGAAATATGAACAGAAATAACAAAAGATGTATTTGTATTTTCGTAGGAATATAACTCAGCAGCTAATCCCTAAGAATGTGCACTGGAAGATTGCAAATTGAGATTTTTCTCTAGTCTAGAAGTAGAAGCAGAAATTATCACGAGACTACAAGTTTACTGAAAAATAGCCTCAACAAAAAATATGAAGGGGTTGAATAAAATGAATGTAGTCAATAGTGGTGATAAAAGGGCAAGTTCAAGGTTAGTAGATACTGAATAACTGGTTGATATTGGGTTGGCAATTGTCTAACCATTAATAGATTAAATCATCAAGATAATTGCAGTATATGAATTTATTGGC
This sequence comes from Sequoiadendron giganteum, assembly GCA_007115665.2. Classification (NCBI taxonomy): domain Eukaryota; kingdom Viridiplantae; phylum Streptophyta; class Pinopsida; order Cupressales; family Cupressaceae; genus Sequoiadendron; species Sequoiadendron giganteum. The sequence continues at coordinate 398,340,894 of CM021104.1, read as the reverse complement.
TATTTGAGAATTTATTGTGTTATATAGGTGGTTTATTGTACTCAAAGTTCTAACCTGTCAGAAGTGGTGGGAGGAATATTGTCTATTTCCATAGTGATAAAAATAGTTTTAATGCCTCTAAATTTATGTCATAAATGAGTCATTGGGTACAGTAATTGTTATTACTTTACTTATTGATGTTTATGTATCCTAGTAAACCCTTTGGCCACATTTACCATACTTTTCCTATCTCACTTGCATTTGGAAGCCTGCCACATTTGACATTCTTCAACAATTTTCAGATGTTATATGCATATGTGTGTTTCCTGTGTTGTATTTTTCTTCTTTTGAATGATGTCTTTAGAGCATTGGCCCTGATTTTAATATGAGTTTAATGGTTCGTAAGGGCTCACCTTTCTTGATAATCTTCACTTGTTTTCCCCAAGAACTTTTGCTTTTGCAATGGTTTTATAATCCTCAAGCTGGGTTAGCATGCTTTAAATACTGTGTTTTTAATTGGTTACTATGTGGAGCTACTCATGGAGTTTCCAATTTTGAATTTAGAAGGGGGTAGGGTTGTACACCTCAAAACGATATAAGGTAACTGGAAAAAATAATACTCTTGTGGGATTCTTGCATAAGGGAGATCTCATACATCAAATTGGTGTCTTTCTTGTTGGTGACCTTAAAGACTACTTTTACCTTTTACCTTACTCATAATATGTTGCTTCTAATTTACATAAAGGGTTTTTGTTCTTGTGAACAATTTTAAATTTTTTGTATCAAAATTATGACTTCGATTTTTAATCCTTTGTTGTGAATATAGGAACGTATTTTATTGTATCGTGATAGAGTCATCACACATACATGGTATAATGAGAATGAAAAGAGATGGGAGATGCACCCTGTTGCTGCTTCCTATGCAGTTACTAAACAGTTGGTAGGTCAGGCTCGTATTCGACATGACTGGGCTAAAATGTATATTGTTCTTAAGGGTGATGACAAAGAATATCGTGTTGATATTCAGGTGTGTATTTCTGGCTCCATTGGTGTTTTTTTGTGCACTTACAAGTTTTATGTTGAAACACTTTTCATTGGCAAAGATTACATAGTCTGTCTTTGTGTTTCTTTTCTAAGGTAAGAGTATGTCTGGAATTCCTTAGATTGGAAATACAAAAAGAGTTTGCAAAAGGTAGAAAGGTGTCCTATCTGGGTCTATTTTGGTGCATGATTGCATATTGGGAAATCATTGTTTGCATTTTGGCTATCTCTGGCAGTGTGCTATGTTTGAAGTATTTTATTTAGTTTAATATGTTTGAGGCATTTTATTTGTATCCTCTGATTTCAGCAATCTTCTCATCACTTTTTAGCTTTTCTTTTGAAGGAATTTGATACTTATTTCGAACAAGTTGGAGGATTTGATAGACTTTATGTGAAAATGGTCACTTCTGCAATTCCAACCTCTGTAGAGTTTATGTGGGTACCATTTAAGGAATGGAATCTTAGTAGTCAAATTGTGGTTCCAATTAAAGTTCTCTGCCAGGGTTCCATTCTAGTATGGAATTCAAAGCCGCTGTCTGCAGTAAGGACTTGGTATTTAAATAAGTTGATTCTTATTTGCGATGATTTCATGGCTCAGGAAGGCTTCAATTTTCTTTATAATCTGGTGAGTAACATGAAAACTTTCAAGTATTGTGGTAGTATTTTCTTTATGTTATTCTTTGAGATAGAGCAAGCTATATGTTATGCTAAATTCAAACTGCTTTGAAATGGCATGCTTTAAGGGTCGGAGTAAGCTTTATGATTCCGTATGGTTCCTGGAATGGCGAATAAACACAGAAAAAAGGTTTGAAAATGCAACAGCAGGTACCCATGTAACACAGAGCAGAGCCAGACGTGGACGCAATGCTAAAGGCAAAGGCTTAATCAACAGTTTATTTTGGTGGTTTTTAAAGCTTTATATTAGAGCTATGTTTTATTTATATCCGCTTCTAATAGTGTTTCGATATCTGCGTGAGAAATCTTCTGGAGTCATGGAACTGTTGTCAGATGTAACATCTGGACAGCCTGCATCTCGTGAAAGAGCAATGCGTAGGGGACTGGTAATTATGTCTGTTCTTGTCGCTCAATTTTACTCATATTTTCATTTTTTATGTTTGGTAACTGCTTCATTCTTATTCTTATTTTTCAGAAATGTCTATCATGTAATTTGTACAATTGTTTTGTTGTATCTTAAAATGGCTTTCATTGCCTTTGATATACAAATTGTGCCATTTCTATGAGTAACTAACAGTTCCAGAGTCTATATTGTCTGTCTGACTTCAGTTACTTGTCAACATTCGTATTGTAGCTAAGGTTATTCATTCAAGGGGAACTCACTGACATGGTGACCATCAATAAGATGATGTTGATGACTTAATTGTTGATTTGCTGATACTATTTATGAACAGAAACTGTCAGAACATACTATACATTTATGTGTCAAACATCATTTCTGATGACACTGTTGTCTTTTTTCAAGACATAAGCAGGATTCAATATAATGATGCCTTTTAGCAAAGGAAGATATTACATTAATGACATGAAGCAAACTAATAAGGAGAGAAAAGAAACTTTGTTAGAGTGCCCTGAGGCTAGGAGACTTCAATGCACACTGAAGAATCATATCAACCCTACTTGAACACGCTGCACCTTTGTAGATCGTCAAGTTGAAACCTAGGCCTGAAGAAAGAAGAATCTGAATCTGAATAGTCTGAAATCCTGAATGCTCACAAACGTGTTTTCTTATATGTTTAAAGACTGGAAAGAGCTTAATATCTATGAATGATTGGTTGCCTGAAAATGGAAAAGAAACAGAATTCTAAATCTACTGAAATATTAGTTCGGGCAATATATCGACAAGAACTCTCTTTGAGTAGGTATGAGCTCCAACTCATGCCAAGAAAGTTTCCAAGAATTCAATGGTCACTGTGCTTGGCTAAGACACAATCTGCACAGACCCATGCAGAAAGACCACTCCTAGAAATTTTTCTGTTTAGCTCTTTTGTTTTTTGTATATAGGATAATTAGATTTCTTACATTAACTGTGTTAATTAATAAAAGTACCCCCAACTGACACGAAAACAAAATCCTTTAGCTAATATAAAATATAAATATAATTTCTAATAACTAATAAAAGATACCAATAAGTAATCTTGAAGCAGAAATTGTCAGGCATTGAAACCATGCTCCCTTGAGATGCTTTTCTGATTTAGTATTCAGGTCCTTACCATGTGGCATCCTTTTATTGTAAGACATATTGCAATGGTACCATAGTTCTCAACTTCTCTCCGATTCCAAATATCTACATTTTCTATGGGGAGCCAGGCATTTGGAATTTTAACATCTTTCCCTACTATTATCTTAAAGCACAAAACTCCAAAGGTGGTAACACATGCATAACCTTGCTGGTAATTCTATTGAACCTCTCCCACTCTTGCATGTGGCTTGTGTTGATGTTAAAGCAGCCACGGGTTCCATACTTCCAGATTCGAACTTGAAGAATAAATTTAAATATAGCCTCAAGGCTATTTTGTTGATGTTACAAGGCAGCTTCGGGCTTCTACTTCCAGCCCAGTTCGTTTCATGAAGAACAAATTAAATACATAGCCTATCGGCTATTTGATTTGTCTAAACATTTCTTATGAAGAGGCACGTCACTCATTAAGCAATATCTTATTGTGAAATAATAATAATAATTATTATTATTGGGCCGACCTTCCTTGTTATCATTTGTAATTATGTTTCTCTATTTTGGCCGACCTTGCACATGAAGAGGTGCGACCTCTCTCTCATTGATATTTATACAAGGTCATTTTTCTATTGAGAACGGATCAAGATCATTTGTGATAATTCGCTTTCCTAGAAGAAGTTCATACTTGAGCGGCAGATCATCTTGTAGCAGCAGGTCTTCATTCTGTTGCAGCAGACCGATTTCAAGGAGAAGCATATTCATTGTATCTTTGCATTTGGGAGAGGTGTTATTATTCATTGTATCAAATTCGGCCATGTGCTGGGCCTGAGTTGTAAGCAGATTTCTGCTCTTAATTCTGCTATATATAAGAGATATAATTGCTGGGTTTTTTCTCCCTCGGGTTGGAGGGTTTTCGCAGGATATCTGTGGTGTTCATTGTCTCATGTGTTGCATTTTCTGAGTGCTTTCAGTTTGTATTATCTGATCATATAAAACTAACATATTTAAATTTATATATTCAATTTAAATAAAGAGGTGCCTTTACTCATGAATAAAAGATTAAAATATTAAAAGGTCATAATAAATAATAATTATTATTTAATGATGAGAGCTGACCTATCTTGAAATTGTCGCCTCCTCAAGAAGACATCTTTTCCCTTGAGGCCGACCTCTCTTCATGAAGGGGTGCGAATGGCTATATATGTGATATCTTTCATTGTGTTTCATCAATCAAGTCAATAAAGTAAAAGCATTCATTCAAGGAGAAGGTCGATTGGAGCAGTAGATCAGAAGTTTGTAGCAGCAGGTCGATTCAAGAAGAAACATATCTTGTTTGTATATTCGCACCTAGGAGAGGTGCTGTTCATTGTTCAAGAGACCTTGTGTTGGGTCTAAATTGTAAGCAGATTTCTGCTCTCATTATAATCAATATATAAGAGATATATTGGCTGGGTTTTTCTCCCTCGGGTTGGAGGGTTTTCCCAGGGTATTTGCTGTCATTGTTGAAATTTGAATTAATTTTTGCATTCTAATCTGATCATATAAAACTAACATGGTATCAGAGCGGGTTTGAAGAAGATCTTGATCAGATTTGTGTATCACGGCGATACTCTATTTATTTCTCATCCTTGTTTACCTCTATCTCTCCGTCAAGATGGTGAATGGTCTTAAGATTGAGGATAGGCTTGAGGGAGCATCAAATTTCACTTCGTGGAGATTTAGGATCATGCTCACTTTGGAGGAAAGCGAATTGGCAGAATTTGTGGAGAGTTCAACTCCCGAGCCTACGGATGAGGAAGAAAAGGCCTTATAGAAGAAGAAAGATATTAGGGCAAAGAAGATGTTAGTTGATTCCGTAAAGGATCATATTGTTCCTATTGTCTCCAAGTTAAAGACGACAAGAGAGATGTTCAAAACCTTGGAGGAGATGTACGAAATCAATAACACAAGCTGAGCACTTGCATTGAAGCAACAACTCCATCATTTGAAGATGGCGAAAGGAGAATCTTTTATTGCCTACTTCATGAGAATAACCGAGTTGAGAGATCAACTCTCGTCTATTGGGCACGTTGTTGATAGCAAGGACTTGACCATGCTGGCTCTTAATGGTCTCCCTTCATCTTGGGAGTCTTACATTCAAGGAATTAGTGCAAGATCAAAACTTCCCAAGTTTGATCGTTTGAGGGCAGACTGTATTCAAGAAGAGTCTAGGTTGGCTGCAAGAGGTATCGGGCAAAGCTCCATTAATGAAGACATTCATGTTCTCGCCACTCAATCCTCAAAGAAGAAAGGGAAAGATGGGAAGAAAGGTTATTTCAAGAGAAATAGAGATAAAGGAGCTGATGGTGACCCCGCATTTAAGAAGAAGAGGGACCTCTCCAAGGTCCAATGTTTTCGATGTGACAAGTATGGTCACTTTGCAAAGGAATGTCCTACCAGGCCTAGGCAACAGGCCACCATTGCAAATGCTGATGAAGTCTCTCTGCAGAAGGATTCAAGTGAATACCTATTCTATTTAGCCTTGTCAAGCAATGTATCTACCGACACCAACACTTGGCGCTGATTGATAGTGGTGCCTCTCGCCACATCACCGGATTTAGGGAACATCTATCTGATTTGGTGGAGAAAGATTCTAGCGGACAAGTCATTATTGGAGATGATGCTAGCTACTCTGTGAAAGGAGTTGGGACCTCATCTCTTCACTTGGATTCCGACTCTTCCTTGCAATTGGAAGATGTGCTATTTGTCCAGGCATCAAGAGAAACCTTGTTTCCATCTCAGCCTTGGAAGACAACGGTGATCAAGTTGCATTTTCAGAAGGTAAAGTTCTTATATGGGCTAAGAACTCCAACATCAAGATTGCTCGGATGATTGGAGTTAGACATGGGTGTCTCTACAGACTATGCACTTGTCCTCTTCAGGCTCTAGTGCATGATTCCTCAAGTGTGTGTGATCTTTGGCATCAAAGATTGGCTCACCTTCACTTTCGAGCTCTACCTATTATGGAGAAGATGGTCACCTGCCTTCCAAAATTCAACCAGAAGCATGAAGGAACCTGCAAAGGCTGCGCTTTGGGTAAGAATACAAAAGGTCCATTCCATAGTAGTGAAAGTAGATCCAAATGTATCCTAGATCTTATTCATTTTGATTTATGTGGTCCAATGTCTGTTGCATCTTCGTGTGGTTTCTTGTATTAAATTATTTTTATTGATGACTACTCTAGAAAGACTTGGATTTATTTCTTGAAATCTAAAGAATCTGAGGAGATTTTAGAGAGATTCAAAGAATTCAAAACTCAGGTAGAGAATTTGTCCGGAAAGAGGATCAAGGTCTTGAGATCTGATAACGGAGGAGAGTACACTTCTGTTATCTTCCGTAACTTTTGCATTGAAGCAGGGATTAAGAGGGAGTTCAACGTTCCTTATAATCCTCAACAGAACGGTGTTGCAGAGAGAAAGAACAAATCTATTGTGGAAGCGGTCAAAGCCATGATTCATGATCAAGACCTGCAAACCTCCCTTTGGGCTAAACCGTCTAGGTAAGCTGTCTATGTTCAGAATAGAAGTCCTCACAAGATCTTGGAGAATATAACTCTTGAAGAAGCATTCTTAAGGGTGAAGCCTGAAGTAAGTCATTTGAGGATCTTTGGATGTCCAGTGTATGTTCATGTACCAAAGGAAAAGAGGACAAAGTTGGAACCTTCTGGCAAGAAGGGAATTTTGATATGCTATAGTGAGACATCAAAATCCTACAAAATCTTCATTCCGGGTCAGAAGACAATTGAGATCAGTAGAGATGTCACATTTGAGGAGGATGTTGCATTCAAAAGATCCAAGGGCACTCATATGGAGATCGATGATGAAGAGCCTCCTCAGGATATGGAAGCTGACCATGTTCCTGAGAGTCAGAGGGAGGCTCCAGAACCTAAAGGAGATGATGATCCAGTCGAGCCCTTGGAACCTATTGATCGACCTACAACTATTGTGATTGGAAGGAAAAGACCTCTTTGGGCCAGGACAATAATGCAGGAGGCAAAAAGTTTTGCAACCCCAAGAGGAACTTGCAGTTAAAGTAAGAGACCTAATAAGTTCTCCAGTTATGTAGCCTTGATGAGTCAGATTATTGAGTCAGAGCCTACCAGTGTTGAGGAAGCTTCTAGTCAACAGGTTTGGAAATATGCTATGCCTGAAGAGTATCAATCCATTCTTAAGAATGATGTTTGGGTCATCGTTCCTAGCCTTGAAGGCAAATCTGTGGTATCTTCTAAATGGCTCTTCAAAATCAAGCATGCGACTGATGGGAGCATTGAGAAATACAAGGCCAGATTTGTGGCTAGAGGGTTTTCACAAAAAGAGGGAGTTGACTATGAAGAAACCTTTGCTCCAGTGGCTCGTTATACTCCTGTCAGGACTATTATTGCCATTGCTGCATCTAGAGGATGGAAGATTCACCAAATGGATGTGAAGACAACCTTTTGGAATGGTGTAATAGAGGAAGAGGTTTACTTTGAGCAACCTGATGGATTTGAGGTACATGGGAAGGCGTCTCATGTTTGCAGGCTGAAGAAGGCCTTGTATGGTCTTAAGCAGGTTCCTCGTGCTTGGTATGAAAGGATTGATAATTACCTGTTAAGCTTGGGTTTCCTAAAGAATGATGCAGATTCAAACCTCTACTACAAGGTAATAAATGGTGAAGCATTGATTTTGGTTTCGTATGTTGATGATCTGATTACCACTGTAGAAGAACACCTCATTCTCAAATGTAAGAAGGAGCTAGCTTCTGAGTTTGAAATGAAGAATCTTCGTCTCATGCATTACTTTCTTGGCTTAGAAGTTTGGCAAAAGCCAGATGAGATGATTCTAAGTCAAGGGAAGTATACCATTGACATTTTGAAGATGTTTGGTATGATTGATTGCAAACCTATGTCTAAACCTATGGAGACCAACTTACATAAGTTGAAGGAAGCTGCAGCTAGTTCAGAACTAGTGGATCCTACGATGTACAGGCAGTTGATTGGTTCATTGATGTATCTAGTTAACACTAGACTGGATATCTGCTATGCAGTGAGTGCACTTAGTCAGTTCATGTGTGAACCAAGGTAGATACATCTTGTTGCAACAAAACATATCTTGAGATACTTGCGTGGCACAGTTGGATATGGGTTGAGATATTCTTCAAGTGTGGATTTGAAGCTGCATGGTTTTACTGATTCTGATTGGGCAGGGTGTGTCATTGATCGAAAGAGTACCTCTGGTTGTTGCTTTAGTTTGGGATCTGCTATGATATCCTAGTGCAACAGGAAGCAGTCTTCAGTGGCATTGAGTACAACAGAGGCGGAGTACATTGCAACTTGTGTGGCAGCTCGTAAGCAGTGTGGCTTCGGAAGCTCCTTGCAGAATTGTTTGGACAATCAATGGAGCCTACTATCATTCATTGTGATAACCAGAGCTGTGTGAAGCTTTCTTTCAATCTCGTGTTTCATGACAGAACTAAACATGTTGAGATCAAATGCCATTATATCAAAGATATAGTATTGAGCAATTCAGTTGAGGTATATCAGCACTGATTAGAAGACGACAAACATTCTCACCAAGCCTCTCTCCAGGATAAAGTTTGTGTACTTTTGAGATAAGCTTGTTATGGTGGAGAATCAAGCCCTGGCTGAGGAGTCTCAGTATCAATGATCCTCTTTTAATGCATTTCTCTATTGAGAGAGATTTGAGGTGCAAGCCCTTGATAATGCATTTCTCTTTGAGATTTGAGGTTAAAGCCCTTGTTTCCACCCTCTGGGAGAGCCATGGTGGATGTCATGTGTGTGACTCCATGACAACATCACGTGAGGGAGTCCGTGATGATTTACTTGTACTTGTGTTTCACCATTTGGGAGAGCCTTGGTGAACGTCACGGTGAGGTGACAACATCACATTGAGTGATGAGCACTTGTACATACCATCTATGGAGGTAGCCATGATGGTTGATATCACGATGAGGTGATAACTGATATCACTATTAGGTGATATCTGATATCACGATGAGGTGATATGCTTTCACGATGAGGTGATAAGCTCTTTTCTCACATGGATGTAGCCATGTTGATTGACATCACGATGAGGTGATATGTCTTGTACAGGTGGAAGTATTCCTCCCTAGCTGAGAGGGAGTGTTGATGTTAAAGCAACCAGGGGTTCCATACTTCCAGATTCGAACTTGAAGAATAAATTTAAATATAGCCTCAAGGCTATTTAAATTTATATATTCGATTTAAATAAAGAGGCGCCTTTACTCATGAATAAAAGATTAAACTATTAAAAGGTCATAACAAATAATAATAATTATTTAATGTTGAGAGCCGACCTATCTTGAAATTTGCGCCTCCTCAAGAAGACGTCTTTTCCCTTGAGGCCGACCTCTCTTGATGAAGGAGTGCAATTGGCTATATATGTGATATCTTTCATTTTGTTTCATCAATAAAGTCAATCAAGTAAAAGAATTCATTCAAGGAGAAGGTCAATTGGAGCAGCAGATCAGAAGTTTGTAGCAGCAGGTCGATTCAAGAAGAAACATATCTTGTTTGTATATTCGCACCTAGGAGAGGTGCTGTTCATTGTTCAAGAGACCTTGTGTTGGGTCTGAATTGTAAGCAGATTTCTGCTCTCATTATAATCAATATATAAGAGATATATTGGCTGGGTTTTTCTCCCTCGGGTTGGAGGGTTTTCCCAGGGTATTGGCTGTGTCATTGTTGAAATTTGAATTAATTTTTGCATTCTAATGTGATCATATAAAACTAACAGCTTGTTTTATCTTGGATGAATTTCTCCACCCCTTTACCTTTGATGAGAGAATTTTGATTATTAGTTCATAGTCTGAAGAAGGTTCAATCTCCCACTTTGAATTACACTTCATTGCGGTGCTGGTCTTGTGGGGACTTGATCCCATGTTTGGCCAATCTGAGGTTCTCCTTTAGATGTTTCACTGTTGGTATTCCACCAGAAAATTTAACAACTTGAGTGTCTTCAACGGTCATGTAAATTAGTGAAGGTGGTGCATAGCTATAAAAAGGGAGTTTCCAATGAATGTGTGATTATACCAATTTTCTAATAAAAAAACTTTTACTTTGGGCCATGTTGGTACCAACAAGTTTTAACTTTAAATAGTTCTTTCCAAAATTTATCTAGTTTGTAGGGGATGAACTCATGGCTTTGTATTTCTCTGTTGAGCGTCAAAATTAGTATGGTTTGAAAGATGAATCATCGACTCCTAACTTATGAATTATTCGTTTGAAGCACATAAATTCATACTTTGCAAATTATACTTTTTTGCTTAGTAGCTCTTGGATGAATTCAATGGCTGCCTTTAACTCAAGATGAGCTATGGGTGGGTCACGTTCTTAAAATTTGTGAAGATGGATGACGCTTGAATGTGCCTAATAATTTTTACATGAGATCACATGTTTGCTAGAGTTATGGGCGGCTTAATTTTTATGAGGGGATATGCACCTGGGTTATGCTCCTACAAGCATCCCTCATTACCATTATACCACAACCTCTTGGATGCAAAAAAATATATTTTGATTCTTTTGTAAATAAAATAATTAATTGCTAGGGTTGCATTTATAATTTCAGGTGGTTTAATTTTTTTTCCTAGTTCTACTTAGATTAACATTGATAAATACCAAACCAGACTTCTCAAATAAATTAATAATGCTTGAAAGGAGGCCAGAACATTGGTTAGCCCAGAAGAATTTACCTGAATTTCGTAGTGGCCATGATGTGTCTGGAATGCTATCTTATATGGATCACTTTCTGTCTCTTACCTAGTGATTGTTAGATCGTACTTGTAAATATCATTGAACCAAACAAAACCGGCTATTTGTGCAGCTCAGTAACTGCTCTTAGTGTTCCTCTTATTTAATTCTTGGTAGTCTGTGTGTAGATGAAGGGAAGGTGAATTGGGGACACCTAGAACATAGTTACTTTTGGTGGAATTTGTTTAATAAGATGTAAAAAATTAACCATCTCCCATGTAAACATGTAATATGAGGATTCTATGATTAAAAAATGGCAGCATCATTGCTCTTTAAACAACATTTTCTTATAGTTAACAGCAAAAACAATTTTCCCTTTGCTCTAATTGAATTAATTATCAGGTACATATTCAATTCGTTTGTATTCCCTCTCTTGCTTGCACTTTATAAATTGCATGCTGCTAATGATGCACTTTTAAAAAATTTGATTTGCTTGCAAGATTCATAATTTACATGATAAGTAATCAATTATGATTTAATTCTTTTTGTATTGACAAAATATTATTATCTTTTTTTCTTCTCAGATAAATCGATTTCTTAAACAAGGAGACTCTCATGTAAAGAGTGATATTTTGGTATGGGGTGATATAAAAGTTGCTTTCGACAGAATGAAGGTTTGGAGCAGTAAACATCTTTTATAGTAGGATGGAATTTGAATTATTGCAATCATATAATGATTATCATTGGAGCCTGCATTCATTTTTATTTTAATCCTATGTTCAGAGAATAAGAAACCCTCCTACACGCTTGAGAGACTTAGCTGGAATTGATGCTGTGAAAGACGAAATCATTGAGATTGTAACTTTCTTGAAAAATCCAAAACACTTCCAAGAAATGGGAGCTAGAGCACCTCGGGTACAACTCACCTACTGTTCCTTAAGTCGCTTATGTTCATGTTTTTTTTGGGGTGATCAATAATTAGGGCAGTTAGACTGATGTAATATTCATAAACAGTAATCATACTTAGTGTGTGATTGTTTTTAGTTGCTTAAATGTAGATTTAATACTATGTCTATGCCCATTCATACTTCAAGCTAGCCATATTGTATGGATTACATGAAGAAATGATGATTGAACATGTAAATATTTAAAAAAAGCGTACAAGACATATAGACAAGATGAAACGCACAAAACTTACCTGACTCATGAGGTTGAACTTTGTCGGTGAGTACTCATCAAGTCTGCTAAGAAAATCAGGATAACACAGAAACAATTAAAAAACCATTGAAGAAAACTGTCGTAAAAAAATTGGTGAGTTTTTGCTGATTCCGAGTCATAGTAAAAAAATGTGTTTGTTGAGTGCACACTGTGTCTGATTCTCAACACTATAGGAGAAAATCTTGTGTGCGAAAATTCGAGGAAGTGGGGCTGTGTTTTCAATCAGCTATCACAAAAAATGCAATGTTACAAGTTCACGAGGCTATGGCATACAACTAACAACCCATCTTCATTAATTTGCATTCACTAATCCCTGTTTTCTGCTTTCTCTCCTTGTGTGCTTTGTGAAATGAAATTTGACTTGAGATACCTCCTTAGCTCCCTCCAAGACATTCTTAACCAAGGCATATTGAAAAATTTACATACAAATCTCTAAATGACATAGAACCTAAGTTGCTGGTGTGGGTATGGGTTCAAGGTTCAGGTTAGCTGGTACAACAGATATTTTCCCCTGGGTTTAGTATGGCTGGGAACAGCCATACTATATATTAAATATTAAAAATATATAAATATAATAGTTTATAAAAATACATAAATTTAAATATTTATTACATAGTTACGAGACTCGCCCGGAAGCGCCCAAACTCGGCGAGTCCCGAGCCGAGCACACCTGGCCGGGTCCTGGGAGCCCGGACACGGACGCGGCCGGCGATAGCAGAAAGAAAAGTGAACAAAAAATCATAAAATTTGATGTTTTAAGTTTTTTTTTTTTTGTGTTATATTATCTCCCCAACCCTAAAAGCAACCTCATTTCATTCATTTGGCAAAATAGGAGGAGAAGAGAGAGTTGTGAGGAAAAATAAGAGGAGAAGAGAGGGCAACCAGCAAGCTGTTGAAGACAAATACAGGGCCACATACCATTTGGGAAGCTTCATAACAGCAAGAAGGTGCATTGAGAGCTCATTACCAGTGATTGGGAGGAGTTTGCATTGCATTCCAAGCCAAATATAAGAGGTAAGTTTGATTTTTATTGGTTTTTTTTGTGTTTTTTTAACAAATAATTCATTGTAATTTAAAAAATCATTGTTTTTTTTAGTTTGCATTTTTTTTTTACAAACCCTACTTGCAATATAAATAATTTTATAAACCCTACTTGTTATTGCAGCCACATTCATTTGCAAATCAAAACATATTATTATTTTCACAATGTCTCAAACCCCAGGCAGAAAAGACCCTGCTTGGAAACATGCTGAAATCTTTCCCGGAATGAAAAAAGGGGAAGCAAAATGTAAATACTGCAAAACAATATATCATGGAGGCATAAATCGATTAAAATACCATATTGCACGCATTCCCATCCATGATGCAGCGGGATGCCCTATAGCACCTCCTGAGGCTGTCCGTGAAGTGCAGGTGCAATTAGAAACTTTTGAATTGCAAAAAGAGATGAAAAAAAAACAGAAGCATGAATTGGTGAGTTTGGGAGTTGGACATGGACTTGGTGCTGTTGGAGATGCTTCTTCCATGCCTCCATACCATCCTAGTGCTAGTGCTTGTGCTAGTGGTACTGCTTCTGCACCAGCTATCCCTGTGCATACTCCTACTGCTGGTGGCACTAGTACTGCTAGTGGTAGTGGTAGTGGTAGTATTATTGGCCCTAGAGTTCGTAAATCTAGGGTGGACTCATATTTTGTACCACGCACTACTCCTGGTTCCCAACCGTCACTTGAGAGCATGGGTTGGAACAAGGATGTACATGATGCAGCAAAAAAGACAATTGCAGACTTTTGGTACTACTGCACCATTCCCTTCCATGTAGCCAGGTAATTCTTTTTTGTTTAATTGTTTTAAAATTTATTATTTTAGAATCTAGATGTATCTCATTATCGAATTCAAATTTAGTGCAGTTAAAATCTTAAAACTTTTCATTTTACAATACTTATGTAAGTAACTTATTAATTTATTTATGACATGTTTTAGGTCACCTTTTTGGCAAAACATGGTTGATGCCATAACCATATGTGGGCCGGGGTTCAAAGCCCCTTCTGAAGATGAATTAAAGGGCCCACTTTTGAGTCAAAAAGTGGCAGATGTGAAAGCACAATTAGAGGAGCAGCGTGAGCAGTGGAGGAGGATTGGTTGCACCATCATGACTGATGGTTGGACCGATAGGAGAAATAGGACGCTGCTTAATTTTCTAGTGTCCTCCGGAGGTAATTGTACTTCCCTCAATGCATTGAAATTTGAATTTGATTTAGTGATTAATAATTTAATATGGCTGATTTTTGTTTTTTAATTTATTGAATAACTGGTTTTGCTTATTCTTTCAGGTGACACCGTTTTCATTAAGTCCATTGATGCTTCTGCCCAATTCAAAAATGCCACATATCTGTGTGAGGCTATAGAGGAGGTGATAGCTGATGTGGGGGAAGAGAATGTAGTGCAAGTGGTGACAGATAATGCAGCAAACTATGTTGCTGCTGGTAGATTATTGATGGAGAGGCACCCTACTATATTCTGGACTCCATGTGCCGCCCATTGCATTGACCTCATGATGGAGGATCTTGGCAAGCTCCCATGGATCAAAACATGTGTGGATGCAGGTAGAAACATTTGCAAATTTATATACAATCACACATGGGTGCTTAACCTTATGAGGCAATACACGGGGTTGAGGGAGTTGTCTCGTCCTGGCATCACTAGGTTTGCAACTAATTTTATCATGTTGCAATCCTTGATTCGGTCAAAGGCAGCCTTAAGGCGCATGTTTGTTGGTGAGGAGTGGTCTTCCTCATCGTTTTCTACAAGCACTGCAGGGATTGGTGTGGCCAATTGCATTTTTGATGAGCAAGGGTTTTGGACACCAGTGGAGGAGATTGTGAAGGTAAAATTTAATTCTTTATTATGTTTTAATTTTTAATCATATCTTTTATTTGTTTATTTTCATTCACACTTATTTGTGAAACATGTTTGCACTTTGCAGTTTATTGAGCCCTTGCTAGTTCTCCTACGAGTTGCAGATGGGGAGAAGCCCGCACTGGGATACATATATGAGGGCATGGATAGGGCCAAAGAGGCCATTAGATCAGTCTATGGTGGAGTTCAGGATAAGTATCGTCCCATTTGGGAGATCATTGATAGGAGATGGCAAAACCAACTTCATAGGCCCATCCATGCAGCCGCATGTTTCCTAAATCCGGCCTTCCAATTCCGCCGTGATATCCGTGGAGATAGAGAAATTCTTAGTGGGCTCTACTCGACGATAGAGCGGATGTTGCCCGCTGTTACTACACAGATAGTGCAGGAGATAGATGCCTTCAGTAAGGCACGAGGAGACTTCTTTGCACGTCAAATGACCATAGACAGTAGGACAACATTACTACCAGGTAAAAATATATTTAAGGGCATAATTGTCATCTTTTTATATTGTATTTTATTATTAAATGTTGAACTTGAAACTTGAAATGAGATTGATTTTGTTTCTTTTTCTCATCTCAGATAGCTGGTGGAGGTTGTTTGGTTCTGATGCACGGAACCTGCAGAATATTGCCATTCGTCTATTGAGCCAGCCATGCAGTTCATCTGGTTGTGAGCGCAATTGGAGTATGTTTGAGCACATACACTCCAAGAAGCGCAATAGATTGACAATGGAGAGGATGAATGACTTGGTCTATGTTCATTACAACCTTCGGCTCAGATACAGGAAGCTTTTTGACCACGACAACACCCCGATCAATCTAGATGAGGTTGATCCACAGTCTGAGTGGACCACTGAGGCTACAGATGCAGTCTTTAGTGACGAGGACCTTGATTGGGTGGACCAGGCAGAGAGAGAGGCTGAGGTTGTAGCCATGGCTGAGGAGGAGGCTAGAGCACGAGGAGACATAGCTGCTGTTGGTGAGAGTGGCATGGAGACTCAGACAGAGGCAGAGACTATGGCTGCAGCTGCAACATCATCCAGGAGCGTTAGACGCCTTCGTAGGAAGGATGTTGGCTCCACTATGCCATAGAGTCATAGAGTCATAGCTATTGTTTTGATATTTCATATTTGTATGGAACATTTGATGTTATGGATTTCATATTCCATGACTTTTGTATACATTTGACTAGTTTTATAATCTATATATCTAAGTATGCTATTTCCTTCAGCAGCGCAACTACAATTTGTGTACTTTATACTTATGTGATCGTTGTATACTTGTGTATGTGATCAAATTTGCTTTTATTTGTGTTGTATTCAATAAAGGGTGCTTGAAACAAGTTTTAAATCCTTAAAAATCTCTAAATTTCTAGGTTTTTTTCAACTTTTTTTCATTTTGCCGAGTCTGCGCCGAGTCCGAGTCCCGAGTCCCCGAGTCCCGAGTTGAGTCGCCCTAGCCGAGTCCGAGCCGAGTCCAAGTCTCGATACTATGATTTATTATTATAATAATATTACATTTAACTTCAGATTTAATTTTATATAAAATAGAATATATAATTATATAACATAATATAGTATATAATCTATGAATAATATATAGTATAATATAATTTATGATATCTAAATAAAATATAATTGAATATATAATTTTATATAAAAAATCTATAAGTAAAATATTAAATTTTAATAATAGGATGGAGTTGCTCCCAAAAAAACTCTTGACAAACTCCAACAATGTCAGCTTCCCTTAATCCTCAGGTCCAAAATCTTTTGCAAAGGCCCTTAATGGTGGCAAATGGGATTCTCTCCATGAAATGGTCAATGTCTAGGCGGCCTTGACCATTGGGTAACTCTGCAAATTTTCAACTCTCAAGTGTCTACTTGGAGGCTGCAATCATTTCCATTGGCGATGGGGCAGCTTCTTCTTCTTTGTTGTTGAGTATTAAGTGGAAGGGTGACTACATTGGTAGGCAAAGCCTTAGGTCATGCAAACTAGGCAGCCCCAATTGTGTCTTTTTGTGTCAAAGATATTTCTCCGCCTCTTTCTTGAGCAACCTTGACAGATATATCAGCAGTTCCAACACTTCCTTATGACCTTTTCAAGATCCATAGGGTACTTAGGATGGCAAGGCTGTGCCTTGGCTGTCCTCATGCCAAATTTGGACCTTTCTCATTCAGTATGATGATGATGCCCAAAATAGAAGAACCCGGTAACATAACATACAACTTAGTATATGGCACACCAATTATCATAACCTCCAAGTCGACCGTTATATGTCTTATTTGCGATAGATTTGTTTCTGAATGAACCTGTTTCTTGTGTTTTGGTGATGTGTTAGGTCTCATTATTTGGGTCTCAAGTATAGTCTACCCCTAAAACTCATGCATAAACTGAAGTTTCAAATTTTTAGGTTTGTAGGGGTTTTCATGCATAAACTCAAAGTTCTGTCTATTAAACTTTTTGATCTCTGGCCTTGAAGTCATGCGATCTTTTGCACTTGCAACCTGGATTCACCTACACAGGGATAAAATGCTCTCCCCATGGATCTGAACAAACACAAAGCTTTGATAGCAAATGAAAGGAAATTGAATGCTAATAAGCTTAACAAGAGGAATTATGTTATATAGTTTCAAATGCGAAATGCAATAGACAAAGTAATTACATAGATAACACTAGATTCACCCCTAGGAAACCCTGTTGGGTGAAAACCTAACAAGAACACAATGCCACTCAATTATATTATCAAAAGGATGATTATGATACAATAAGAATTTCACTTGTGCAGAAAGGTGTCTTCAATCCTTGTATCTGATCCAATGCTGGTAATATGCATTTGTCACCAAACCCCATGTCCAAACACTAACCAAAGCAGTTGATTTATATTCCCAAGGCAGAGGAAGAAACACAAAGTGGTTTCCTAAATGATGGACTCAAAATCAAGAGTTGAGATGTTCGTCAAAGTGTACCAATTAAACCCATATGCCCCACCTCATGAATGCATCCTCCATGAATAGAATGTAATTTAAATTCCCCCTACAATCAAGAAGTTCACCTAGTCAAACCAAGCACTCCATTTAGGATCAATAGATTACTCTTTTGCATAACTATTATGACTCATAGACATGGAAAATATTCCTCAAGTTTGTTCATCAATAACAAATTTATATCTTAGTTAAAGACATCAATTAATGGCTGCAGTCTGGCTAGCAGAAACAAGCAAGGAAATAGAACTAAAAAGAGCATCAACAAAAAGAGGAATGCAAGTTTATACCCTGGAGAAACTCACTTTGGGTAGATCTCCAGCAAGGGTGAGCACAATCCCACTTATCCCTTCTCCTATTGGCAAATACAAGAGATCTGAGCCTTTGGCTTGCTAAACAGCACTCGCACGACACTGCTGTAGTGCTAAAACACTCTCAAGTTGCTTCCTCTGCCTCTGCTGCTACAACTGTCCCAAAACGCAGAATTTCAACTAGAAATCTTCAACCTGAGCTCTCTATGATGCAATACAAGCATCTAACATACCTTACACAACACTGCTGTAGCTCTAAAACAAACCCCTCAACACTCTCAAGTTGCTTCCTCTGCCTCTGCTGCTACAACTGTCCCAAAACACAGAATTTCAACAAGAAATGTTCAACCTGAGCTCTCTATAATACAATACAAGCATCTAACATACCTTACACATGTCTGAAAGGGACTACAAGTAGCATTACTATGCATCTCAGAGCTGGAGAGAATGAGAAAATGTGCTAAGAAGACTAAAAAGTAAAAACTGAGAAGTGGAACATTATTGGATGTCACAAACTATTTTTACACTTTTGCCACTTACGACAGAGAGTTGTTTGCATTTTGGTCATGGTAATGACAAATCCACCATGGTAGAGATGAATTTGCTGAGGCGGTTATGCTTTCACTGCACAAAGAAACTGATAATTTTGCTACAGCAGTCAAAACACTCAGTTTTTTAAGGTTTAGAGAAGATTAGAAGGTTACAATAAAACAAGAGGGTTAGAGTAGGTTTGAGAAAAACAGCAGTTAGGAATGCCCAGTTAATCATCATTATAGACATGGATAAAACTTTGTGCGATGGAGTTTGATGATTAGTTTTGAACCCTTTATTTCTATGGTTCTTTTGTTTTCTCATTGTTTGTATTGTGATTAGAATGGTTATTTCCTTATATCAATCCTAGAGTAGAATAGAGAATTAGCTGCATTCTGCTATGTTGTTTGAACTGTGAAGTGCAACATATCTTGGAAGGTATCCAGATTTTTGTTTTGCAGCTCTATTTTCTAGCATTCTCTATGTATTATTGAAACAATTGGAGATGATATAAATTGGACGAAGTTTTAAACAGTTGGGTTTTACTAACTTGTTTCTTTAAAATATTTTTCACGAGCATGAAACCTTCATTTAGAGAAAACATTAAATTATGTAATTTGAATAGAATTGTGAAGTAGTGGTTGAATCTAAGTGGTCTTTGAGTGGGAAATCTCAAAGAGTTGTCAGATATTTGGATTGCTATGATACTGTCAGTGAAGCTTACATTTTACATTCATATAAGAATGTTTGGTACATTATGTTCAAATTATATATTTATCAATTTGATTCTCTATATAGGAATCAACTTATGAGTTAGAAAAAAAACAGGAAACCCATTATGTCCATATTTCAGAGAAAGGTGATGATACAACCAAGGATTGTGTATGTGGTCAAATTTTGTGAAAAAGATAAAGGGTTTTCAAAAGAGATTATTGTAGAAGAATGCATATAAAGCTGAGAATGCTGTAGTCCTATATATTTATATTGTTGTGTGAGTTACTTATTGATTAAATGCATTCTGCAGGGTATTCTTATTTTAGGTGATCGTGAAACACCCAAACAGACATTAGTGCTGGCAATTGCTGCAGAAGCCAAAGTTCCATTAGTGGAAGTGAAGATCACTGACTTTATAGGTATTAGAGACAAAGTTGGCCAAGGTCCTGCAAGGGTTCGTGAGCTATTCCAAACTGCGAGGGAGTTGGTATGGTGGACATTTGTATTATGTAGCTGATAGAAATGTCATTTTGATTGAAATCATAATAATATGAGTACTTTCTGTGCTAGAAAATGGAATATTGTTTAATTTTGAAGTTTTTTTTCCTTGTTGCAAAGTATTGTGTTTGTGAGTAGTTAGACAATTGTTCAGCCATTGTTTACCTTTTCGTTGAAAAAGAGTGATTTGTCCAAAACTGCATGTTAGATTTAGGAGCTTCAAGCACAAAGAAAGGGCCTTTTTGTACATCAAACACTAAACTGTAGTTCGCAAACTCGGACATCAGAGAGTACTCGGCAAGCGAAAATAAATTGACATAGAGAGTACTTGGCAAAACTTGACACCTTAAAAAAAACTTAAATTTTTGAAAAAAAGATAAATTTTATGCAAAATATAGCTATAAAATGTATTAAATGAGTTTGGTGGGGGTTTGGGGGAAACACCCCCAATGGGGTCGAGCGGTAGTGCCCTAGTGTTGTCGAGGGGCAGCACCCCTCTCGGGGTTTAGGGGTAGCACCCTGGGCGTGCTCCTTGTCCTAATACAGGGCGGGTTCAAGGGGCGGAGCCCCCGCCACCAAGTGCAAATGAAGACCTTTAAAACCATACAGACCTTCATGGCACACACCATTTTCATAACTTTTTAAAAGGCAAAAAACAATGCTCAGAAAGCCAAAAAAACAAGTTTTCATCGAGTTTTTGCAAGTTTTTACTCGCTAGTCACTTGCATGGGTTTTGAAATTGTGAGTACTCGTGAACTCGATGAGTACTCGTCGAGTTTGCGAACAATCGCCCAAACCACATTTGACTGCCCTATTGAATTTCAAAGGGATGTAAATGTTGAAGCCAATATTAAAGAGACACATAAGGTCCATGTTGGTATTGTGTTAGAGTTTGCAAACAATCGCCCAAACCACATTTGACTGCCCTATTGAATTTCAAAGAGATGCAAATGTTGAAGCCAATATTAAAGAGACACATAAGGTCCACGTTGGTATTGTGTTTGTGAGTAGTTGGACAATTGTTGACCCATTATTTACGTTTTTGCTGAAAAAGGGTGGTTTGTCCAGAACTGCATGTTAGATTTAGGAGCTTCAAGCAATGTCATGCCAATTGAGGTCATGAATCGGTTGGGCTTGAAGGTCTTTAAGTCTTATGCCAAATGTTGTGCAGTGGATTCTAGGGAAAACATTATAAGGGTTGTTAATGATGTGGAAGTACAAGTTGCTGCATACCCTTTTATTGTCAAGAAAGAGGGCAGCCTTAGTAGATTGATTTGTCATATGCCACCATACCATTGCATGGAAAAGAGGTTTGATTGCATAAATAAGGGAAAATGTTGCATATTGTGGACACCTTCGATGAAGCAAAATATGAGGTGTTTTATGTTGAAATTGAGCCAAACAATATCATTGAATTCTTTGATGATAATATGGGCAATCGTGTTGATGACACTTCATACCCTCAAATTCTTTGTTTTGAAAATGATAATATTTGGTATATTTATTTTCATGGTGCTTGCTTTAAGGAAGGTAATGGTGTAGGTATTGTTGTGGTGTCACACAATGATAGAAGTAGATTTACCTTCAAATTAAGTTTGAGTGCAGTAACAATGTAGTTGAATATGAGGCATTGCTGCTTGGTTTGAGCATAGCCTCCAAGTATGGTATTAAATGCTCAAGCGCACATGATTCAAAGTTGGTTGTATCTCAAGTTAGAAGTTCATATGCATCCAAGGAAAAGAGATTGAAAATGTATAGGAATGTTATGTGGGATGCCATGGAAATGATAAATGCTTTTGATATCAAGTGGCTGGACATAACTGAAATTGTTATGATTGATGCCCTTGCTATCATGGCATCAAGGTTTGATGCCTCTTTGACATCACTCCATTGCATGTATAGTGTGGAGGTTATCAGTAGATCAAGCATTCCTGATAACATATACAAGTGGCAAGTGTTCAATGATGATAAGAAGATCTGTGAGTTCTTAAATTATATCAATCACTTTCAAAATGAGCTCATAGATTGGTAGCCTGTGGTAGAAATGAAATCGTCTTTGCAAATGAAATCATTCAACTCAAAACCAATAACATTTTGAGGAGCCTTGTGTTCTTGAAAGGATGTCTTACAATGCTAATTGCTACAAGACAAAAAGTAAGCCAATTAGGAAAGATGATGTGAAGGTGTGAACCTAAGAGTAGAAGTAGCTCTTTAGGTGATTTACTTTGGTAAAAGGTTGAAGATAGGAGAGAAGCAAATGATGATCAAATTATTGAGGAAGTTCAAGAAATGTCTTACATGGTCATATGATGAACTAAAAGCCTATAGGAAGGACTTGTTCTAACACACCATTCCCTTGGAGTATGGTAGAAAGCTATTCAAGAAGAAATAAAGACCCATCAACCCCACACTAACCCCTTAGATGCAAAAATAATTGAAGTTGAAAGAGGGTGAGATAATCAAATCAATCAAACAATCAAAGTGGGTATCCAATCTTGTCCCGGTAAGAAAGAAGAACGAAGATATAAGGCTTTGTGTAAATTTTAAAAAATTGAACATCAAGTTTCTTAAGGACAACTGCCTATTGCTTAGCATGGGTGATTTATTTTAGAGAGTGACAAGGTCAGAATTTTTGTGTATGATGGATGGCTTTTTAGGTTAAAATCAGATTATGATTAGAGAATCTGAGCAACACGAAACAACGTTCACAACTCCATGGGGTACATTTGTGTATGTGAGAATGCCTTTTGGATTCAAGAATGCAAGAGCTAGCTTTCAAAGGGCAAGGGATGTTTTCTTTTTTGGTTTGATAAATGAGACCATAGTAATTTACTAAGATGATTTAATTTCCTAATCCAAGGATAGGAATGGCCATTGTAAACCTTGGAGTTAATTTTTCAATGATGCTCGGAGTATGGGATTTCCATAAATCCCAAGAAATGTGTGTTTGGTGTGGAATAGGGCAAGCTCCTTGCGCATTTAGTGCTCAAGGAATGAGTAAGGGTTGACCTTGAAAGAGTTAAGGACACAACAAAATAATATTCTTGAGAAAAATTTGGCAAACCAAAAGTATAATAAAAAAAAAAAATGGAAAAAAATTGGATTTTAAAAACATGTAAATAATTGTAGAAAAAGAGATAGGACTAGTTTTTTAAATTTAAAGGCATTTCCATAGCATAGAGATATAGAGAACAAATAAAATAGAGATTTTAACCATTGAATTGTAGAAAATAGATTATTTTGTTTATATTCATATTGTTGATCATATTGGATTGCATAAAGCATACTTCATAGCGCATAAATAATAGCTAGATGTTGATAGTTGACAAAATTTCAATTACAATATAGTTTGTACAAAGTCAACCTCTAAAATAAGTACAAAGTTCTAAACAAAAAAACAAGTCAATGACTCCTGTTTCTACAAATAGAGCTATGCTAGAGGGCTGCAAGGCTTGATGATGAAGCTCTTGGGTTAAAGCCTCTCCTAAGCCGTTCAACCTCATCACTATCCAAGTTGGCCTCTAGGATCCTAAAATCCTCAGGGTCAAGAAAGTCATCATCACCTGCAATCCACTCAGACTTTGGACAATCTGATCAAGGTCAACTGACTTGTCATCCTCAATAGTACTTGATTTTGTCCATGTAGAGATTAGTCTTGGCCTTACAAGTGAAAATCATAATGATTACAATTATAACTATGATTGCAAGTATGTTAAAAGTCTAAGCTCAAGCTTTTTTAGCTTCAAGTGTAGGTTGTGGTGAACAAACACCAAGTCATTCATTCATTGTTGTGTTAGACAGTTGCATTTTTCGAAATGTACGTGTTAAAAAAAACTCCAAGTACACTCACAAACAAATGAATTTCATGGCTCGCTCAAAATGTGTCTTGCCTTCCGTCTAAGATTTTTGGTTTCATGGTCGAAAAATTCCCACTATTGCATTGAAAAGCACAATTTATTTGGAGATAATATCATGTAAGAATATTTTAAAATCTTAACAACTTAATGTACATGTTCACAAAATAGAGAGACTGTTAAAATTTTATAGATTCAATTTGGTTTGAAGGTCTTTAGCCTTTCATGACAACCTTAGTTGAGAGAAAACCCCTTGCTTGCTTATATATTGACAACTCTACCATAGTTGCTTGCAATTTTTTGAGGTAGGAAACATTTTCTCTATGCATATGAACAAGCCTTGTGTGACCCCAACATCATCATCTCTGAATGAAGAGCTATAGAACAACATTGGATTGAGATAGTATCAACAACATGGACAGGAGAGTGGATTTGCCAATTCCATCTTCTATCAATTATGTCCCATAATAGCATATACTTGTCTCTGTTAATTTCCATCCTATCACTCATCACCTCCTTGTCTCTATCCATGGCCTCATACAAATAGCCCATGGGGGATTTCTCCTCATCCACTAGTCTCAAGACTTTTACTAGAGCCTTTGAAAATTCTACAACTTGTTTAGTTGCATCGCAAAAGCTAGTAGTGTAGGATGGTGAAATCTTACACATGGATTGTATAGATTCAACCATCCTCATAGAATAATATAAATCATTATCTCCAAACAAGATAATAAAAACTAAGACAAACATGCATTAGAGAAAATGAAATACAACCTATTCTATGGTGGATTGGTGCCCTCTATGAAGATGTGAGAGAGCCCTTTCCCAATCCCTTTCTAAGCCAAAGTGAAATAGACAATGAGTTGCTATGAGCTCAAGTTGCCTATAGTTTAGATGCATGCAAAATGTGTTGTTGAAATGAGAGAAAATGCCTTGCATTTATAGGAAAAGTTGATAGAAGAGAGGCCAAAATTAGGCAATGTGGGACTAAATCCCATCCAATAGGATAGAGACACTTGTCATAATGGGATTGGTCAAAGCTTGTGCAAGTTTTGGCCAATGTGCCCATTCAAATTTGAAAAATGTCAATAAATGCATGTTGTTGAGGGTTTTGGGGGGAATAATCTTTGTCCAAAAAAGTCAAAGATGAGAGTTATTGAGGGAAAATAGTCTTTTTAATAAATCAATTAAATTGATTTATTGATGCAAGTGGGTGGGTTAGTTAGGAGTTTAGGTTTGACTCTAGTTGAGTCAAAAGCTAGAGAATGGTAATTGTGATTAAAAGTTAATTAAATTTAGATTAATTAACTTAGGGGATTTTAGGGATTTGATATTTGATTTTAAATCAGTTTGATTTATTAAATCAAATAAGAAGAACCTTAGGAACTTAATTAAATAATTTGATTTATTTAATTAAGCTTGATGAACCTTAGGATTAAATCAATAAATTGCTTTAATTGATTAGTAGAAGAACTGAATGCACGATGTTAGTTAAAGCGGAATGTATAATGTTATTTTGGATGTCTACATTTTGCCCCTCTTTGAAGCAATGTACTTGTTGCATTGGTTCAAAGAATGATGTTGCCGATATCGAAATTAAAAAATTTCCGATTTTTCGGATGCCCCAGCGAAAAGAAATACGCTAGTACATTGCCCCCTCGAGAGATCGAGCGAAAAGATTCGATTTGAGGTGGATCTCACGATAAAGGGGTTCAAAAATGGATGTATGGATGACGAGACTATATGATAATGGTGATGTAAATGAGATGTTTGGAAGATGGTTAGAATAACAAATCTATATTATCCTAAACAACTTATATGATTATGAAAATGAGATGTTTCGAAGATGCTTAAAATAACAAATCTATATTATTTTAATATCTTAAATGATTATGCAAATGAAATGAGAAATGAATGTGATGGATGCTTGTTGTCCTGATATGATGGTATGATGTGATTATGCAAAATGAGAATACGGATGCAAGATGGATGCATTGTTAGCGTGAAAGAAGATAGAAGAACGAGAGGGATAAACCCTTAAATCCAAGAAGAATGTAGAAGTCCAATAAATCCATTGGTCATCGAGACATTACTGATATGATGATGAATGATGATGATGTGTTGCTTATTGAGGGATGGGAGAGAGCGTACCTTTCTTTATATTTGATAACACACGTAGGTGCAATGCATCAAGGTATTAAGAACCAGGATGGCGTGGCACCTAGTGTGATGGACTTTGACTCGTCAAACAGATAGGAGTACTCTTGTTCACACTTGACAAACATAACCTTATTCAGAATGTAGTTCAGATATCTTAAACATCTCGGGCCAAAACATAAGAAGGTTGTATGACGAAGTTATTTTACAAGAATATCCAACAAGCACAACAGATAAAAAGATAATGATCGTTGCCCCATTCCTTTCTCTCTAAACCTGTTTTGTTTAGGCATCATTGGGAGGTCCTTGGAATGAGCACAAAATAAGATAAGTCAAAAAGACCAAAATAAAGTAAACAAACAAGTTGATGTTCTTCGTACCGCTAGCCAAGGCTAAACTACTGCGAGGTACCTGATGCTTATGTCCATTGTGAGAAAGCTTCATCCTAGGACATGTAGTGATCAGGGTTTTGGTGAGACTGATTGGGTGATAAGCTATTGATACTCCGAGTTGACCAACTTGTTGACTTACTGACTTAGACTTGAGATTTTGACGATTAGGCATTCACTTTAGAATCTGCTAAACTTGCTTCTGACTAACTCACCAAAGGGTGAAAGCGATGATGATTTATTATGAGTGATGACAATCACGGGTGAAAGCGAGATGAAATGGATGCACCATTTTGGTTTTTTCAAATGTTTTGAGGTTGTTTTTGGAATTTTGAGATGTTTTACAAATGTTTTTGGTATTTTCAAGATTTTACAACGAACAAACTAACTTAAAGACCTATCCTAGGGGTCTCGGGAGCTGATCCATAGATTAGCCTTGCCTACGTTATATACGCAGAGACCACGTAGTTCGACTGGTGGTGGACTGACTTGATGATAATATGGACAAATGGATTGCCATTTTATTGCCTAAAGGACTGACTTAAGATGCAGACTAGATGGGCAAACGGATTGCCAATGCGACAGACGCCTAAAGGACTGACCTAACCGTCTCGGGGGATGATCAAAGATCAACCTTGCCTATGTTCAAGCTCAGAGATGACATAGTTCGACTAGTGGAAAAACTGACAAGACTCAATGATGAAATTTTTTGAAGATTTTCTGATATTTTGACATGTTTTTGGATTTTTGAATGATGAGATTTTGAATGTTTTTGGATTTTTTGAATGTTTTTGATTTTTTGATGAATTTTTGAATGTTTTTGAATTTTTGGTATGTTTTGGATGTTTTTGAATTTTTCGCATGATTTTGACAATTTGGATATGGATACGTGATAATATCAGTGCGCTGTTTCAGATTTCGTTGAAAACCAAGCTTAATGTTGATCAATCGGATTGATGGATTGATAGTTTGACTAAGTGTGTTAAGTCAAACAAAAGTGATAATGCACTTGTAAGTTCCAGGAAGTTGTGTTATCCCAGAGTAAACTCGTACAAAAACGATAATTTGGCTAGGTGTGTTAAGCCAAACAAGGTGATTATGGATTTGATAACTTGGCTAAGTGTGTTAAGCCAAACAAGATGATAATAAACTTGTAAACCCAAGGAAGTTGTGTTATCCTGGAGTAAACTCATGCACAAGATGATAGTTTGACTAAGTGTGTTAAGTCAAACAAGGTGATGATTGATTGGATTCCATTGATCAAGATCGGTGAAGCTTGAGTTAGAACAAAATTGCTTTGATGATTTGATGTGACATAGATGTGTGCATTAGATGTGACTGAAATTGATTATTGGATTGATGTTCTACAAAAGATAGAGCATGATAAGGAATGTCTTCCTGTCAAAATATGCCATGGGCTAATGATTTGGATTTTTTCTCACAAATGTTTTGACCAATTTGATTTTATGTTTTCCAATGTTCAGATCACCACATAAGTTGGATGATATAGATCAAGATTTATTCTCGAAGCGAGATGTAAATATCTGCCTCCAGTGTCTAGCAATGTTTGAACGGCCATGGGTGGATTCTTGGATACGAATGGATATGGATTATCTTGCAATAAGATAAGGGTGTTCGAACAGAGGAATGCTCACTCAGATAATGCTTCAAAGCTCAGATAATGCTTCAAAGCTCAGATAATGTTGGATAGGATGGGATCAATGAAAATGACCCACGTCAAGATGTCTACCATAAGCAACTGTAAAGTGTGCACCAAAATTTTATCAAG
This sequence comes from Sequoiadendron giganteum, assembly GCA_007115665.2. NCBI lineage: Eukaryota > Viridiplantae > Streptophyta > Pinopsida > Cupressales > Cupressaceae > Sequoiadendron > Sequoiadendron giganteum. The sequence goes on along the minus strand of CM021104.1, from coordinate 398,312,573 downwards.
ATCAAGGTAACTTGGACCTTGGATGCAGCTGGAAATGGATTGGATAAACGGTTCATGGATGAACAGATGATATGGATGGAATGATAGCTTTATTATGGATGTGTGTTGTACCCAAACCAAAATTTTTGCTTCATTAAGGCATTTTGCTTAAAATGGTCTAAACCTTGTAAAAGTGGGGTCAAAACTCAGTTTTTGGGCAAATAAAGTATGGGCTTTTAGTCAGTGTGATGCCAGGAAGATACTGGCAAAATTTGAAAATTTTGAAAATTAGGGTTTTTGAAGTCTATTTTTAGCCCGAAACCCTAAAAAATAAGAACTTGTCAGAATTAGTTGAAATTAATTTTGATTGGCTTATTTCACATCACGATCACAGTGGTGAAGTCAGTTTTAGTTAAAAGTCAGTTTAAGGCTGGTGGGTAGTTATAACTTTTTCAGGAGAAAAGTTAGGACCTCTGAGGTCATTAATGGCAGTTGGCCAGTACCAGGTGTTAATATCTAAGCCTGAAACTCAAAGAAGAACACTCTACGATGAAAGATGTTGAAAATTATGCTTTTTGACGGAGGAGATTTTCAACGAGGTAAAAGTACTGTGAAATTGGCTAAGTCTGGATTGAAAATATTCTAAGTCTGGAGGTCAAAAGCCCCACTTTCAGCTAGGGGCGCCCATCATTATGGAAGCTGTATTCAACTTTTTGTGAGATTTTCTACCAAGATGATTTCTTCAGTTTCCTGATAGCTTCGCAATGAGCTAGCCAGCCAGTCCGACGGAGGAGTAAAACGCCTGAAAACGAAAATTCAATACAGAACGAGGGAAATGCAAAGTAGATGACTTTGAAGAGAAAAAGCGCCCCTGGAGGCCAGGGGCGCCCATCTTTTTGAAGATTCAAATGAAGTCTTTTGATCAAGTGACACCCAGGAAGTTTGTTTCTATTTTTGGTCCAGCTCCGCGACGCATCTGTCAGCAGGTGAATCTGAGTTGCCGAGTTGCCGCCATCAGTGGTCAAACTTGAGGTTCCAGACTTGATCAGAAACTATTCAGAAAGGACAAAAGCGCCCCTGGAGGTCAGGGGCGCCCAAGGTTTTAAGACCTTAAATGAAATTTGTTTGATGATTTCAGATGTTCGTCTCGTTTGTGTCAGCTTCAGCTTTCCGTTCCCTGTCTCAGCCAGTTCAGAAGATGTCTTGGCAATCCGCAGCCAGAAGTTAAGTAATTCTTGGTCAGTTACAGTAATGGTTGACATTGGTTGGGAAAAGCGCCCCTGGAGGCCAGGGGCGCCCATGATTTAGGGAGGTTTAAAGATGTTTTTATACAAAGTGTTCATCAGGAGCCTTTGCTCAGAATTCAGTCTGCTCCGCAGTGAGCCAGTCAGCGTGTTCTGAAGTTTTGTCAAATACCGGGAAACGTCAAGTGAAATATGGTCAAGTTATCAGTGAAAATGATGAAAATGCCTGAAAATATTCTAACACTGAGGTCAAAAGCGCCCCTGGAGGCCAGGGGCGCCCATCTTTTTGAAGCCTCAGATGGTTGAATTTTGAATTGCCACCTCAAGGAATCTTCTTGTCAGATTTGGTCCTGCTCTTCATCGAGATTGTCAGCCAGTTGATCCGACGTGACAGTCAACCAGAATCAGTGATCGAACATGAGCTTCGTTTGAGGTTTTAGATTCTAAATTTTCAAAAAATGTCTAAGGAAGGAAGGACGCCTAAAGTCAAAGGTTGACTTTTTTGAAATTCAAAAGTAGAAGTGCGCATGAAGAGAGTTTTCAATTTACCAAATTTAGATCTTCAGTTAAACTCTTTACATGTCGACTTCTATTTTACCTATTTTTAGTCATAACTGGCAAAAAACTAGTTTGCATGCATTAGTTAACTGAGTCTTTCAAGGTGGCGCCCTAATTTGGGGTTGTTCTACATCCAGTTAACTGAGTTTGAAGCCAAATATAGGCCATGCGTGAGTTTTGAAGCACCAGTTGTACTTCAAGCGCCATTTCCAATGCTTGACATGCATTTCACACGCCTTAGAAGATATTTTGCTATATATTTTGCTAATGGCGTCCATTATTCTTCATCAGAGTTGACAAGAAACATCTTTCTTGAGCATAAAATTGATCTGCAGGTGCTACAGGTGTCAGATTTCAGTATTCTTCGTAGCTACAGATTCAGATTGTTCAAGGGAAGATTATTTCAGACTTGGTTTCTATTTTGCATGCAGGTGTTATCAGTTCTACTTCAAGCATAGGCGAATTTTTACAGAAGAAGAGAGAAAACAAAAAATAAAACTTCTATTCTTCTGTCTTACTTTCTTCTATTCTCGTCTTAGGTTTTCTTCGCATGTCAAAGAAAACGACAGATTTTTCAGAAAAGCATCATCTGGGTTTGAATATTTCAGCATCAACAACAATACCCATGTCTTAGATTATTTTGTGAAAATTGCCCCGTTGCCTCTTTTCTAGAAGCATTGTGTTTTTTTCCAGAATTCTCTTTGCATGTGGGCCTAAATCACATTTTTTCGCAAATCTGTTGATCTGGGTTGTTTTAGGATCCATTTCTACACAAAACCCATGTTCCAAATTTTCGCGGGAAAAATTGCCCCTAGTGCCCCTAACTGCCAGTTCAAATCTCAACCAAAAACCTTTTGCATGCAAGCCTAAATCCCATTTTTTCGAAATTCTGACATTCTGGGTTGCATTAGAATTTGATTCTGCACAAAACCCATATCTTAGAATTTGTTCGAAAAAATTCACTTCCCCTTGCTATTTTTAGCCTATCCTCGAGTTTTTTTTTCAGTTTTTCCAAAGTTGTCCAAACATACCCGACTTTACAGTCAAAAGTCTAGTTTTTCAGAATGCAATATAATCCCATAGATTATAAGGCCAAACAGGTCTTTCTTCATAACTTTCTGAAAACTACCGATACCGACTTAAGTCATGTTTTTCCCATTGTCAATCTGAACTCATTGGAGGGTATTAGCAGTACTACAATCAAAAATCTTGAACGTTCAGGGATATTTGCAGCGGCGTCCATTCCTATCTCAGTCTTTGATCTTGAGTTCGTACTTGCTTGTGTCAAGCATTATGACTCATCTACCAGACAAATCAGATCGACAGATGGAAGGATTATTTGTAGCCTTAAGCCGAGGGATGTAGAAAAATGTTTTTCTATTCCTCCACGTTCAGATCATTTCGCTGTATCCATTTCAGATTGTGACAGAATATGGGAGGAGGACAAGGATAGATCACAGAAGAAAGTAGCTCAACGGTGGTTGAAAATTCAGAAAACCAACATGCCAAGGAAGATTGCACGTGGAGATTTCAAGGATGAGATTGCTATTTTGATAACTTTCCTTAACCGGTTAGCAGGTTCTGAAGACGCAAGTGTTTTCCGAACATGGATGTTCTACCTCATCTCACGAGTTATTGATAAAAAAGAAACATTTGACTGGGCCATGTTTATCAGCGAGTGTCTTCACCAGCAGATTACAGAGTTCCTAAAGATTCATGAATTCCATATGGTAACTTTTCTGGTTTACTTAGTTGCATTTCAAGGCAACTTTAAATTATTAAAGACCGATGGAGTTCTGGGTGTTCAGCGAGTGTACGAATACTACCCTCAGTTGGAGTTTTCGAAAGCTGAACAGGACTTTACAGCAGTGAATGATCATTTTCTTATGAGAACGGTCAGAAATTTAGATAACGAGATGCATGTGAGGATTTCTACGGAGGCACAATCAGCAATGGAGAGTTGGGCAGATTGGTTTATCCAATTTCCTACTTTCACATATATTCGTGTATATGGATATACAGGAGAGCCTCTGATGCTACCGAGGTACCCATCGGATAAGGTTCTTTCCATGGAGTTCATGAGACAGGCACATGAGGTTCACACTTTTCTTCGCAATCGACATAAGCCAGCTTTCACCTTTTCGTTTGAGTTAGGTATCTACAAATGCAAAACAGCTGCTGATTGCAAGTTAATGGCACACGAGTTAGAGAAACTTCAGCTTGGGTGTTTTCCTCAGAAGCGTGCCTATGATCCGTTGGGTCATTATTCAGCAAGGTTGGAGCGAAATGTTTCACATTCGGCAGCGCTTGAGGACTTTTGGGTCAATTGTGAGGATGAATTTGAGGTGTGCCGTCGTCATTATTGTAGGCTTACTGTTCCACAGATTGCTGATTTCTTATCAGAGGATGTGGAAGGTTTGTCTGATGATGATGGGGAGATACTACTTCATTCATTCATTAGAGACCAAGTTGCTCGCCAGCCACTTCGCCAACCTGATTGGTATGTTCCATTGAACACTTCAGTGAAAGACTTATCCAGGTCTGTTATCAAAACCACCATGTACTTCCTTGAGAGCAAGCGGAAGCGAAGGGTGATCCCAGTTACAGAGCCGCCAGCAGTGGTAGCTTCTTCTTTACCTTCTACTTTGAGAGCTAAACCTCGAGTCAAGGTTATTATGAGGCCGCCTGAAGGGGTTAAGATGGGAATTAATTCAAAAGGAAAAAGCATCACCAAAAGGAAACAGGTTGAGAAAGAGCCAACACTTCCAGTTGCAGAGACAGTACTTCCAGAGCCAGTTATTCAAACTGATGCCGGTTTGTCATCTCCAGGTTCACCTTTTTCGGTGCACTCATCTCCCATAGATATTGATTCGGAGCCTGAGATTTCGATACATGAGACCTGCATACCAGTGGATTTGCCAGCAGCTAATACAGTTGAAACGACTCCACCTCGAGAGGACAATATTCCTTATTCATCTTGGCTCGAGAAGTCATTGGAGAGGGAGAGGCATATGCCTTCATATAATCTTGATTTGTCTGAGTTTGGTGAGCCCTATCAGAACAGGTTGAATAAGAGGGCCAGAAAGCAGATAAATATTGAGAAGAATCTTGAGGCAGAGATCGTCATAGAGGTTGCTACTCCTCCAAAAGACAAATACTTGGATGAAGTTGATGTTGGTGATTTTACCTTCGTCAAAACTAATCTGGGTAAGAATACTCGACACACCGACGTGAATCTATTCAGAGTCGTCGCGAGTAATCTAGAGGAGCGCGTCATGAAAGATGGTGAGGATAAGGCAGTTCTCAAGGCTGAAATCAGACAACTTCGCAGGTACATCTCGGGTTTGCTTCATGGCAACGAGGGGCAAGCACCTTTACTTCCACAACTTCGAGAAACCGCCGCAGAGCAGCAAAAGATTCAACACTTGGTTAATCGAGGAAAGCTACTGGATACCTGGATTGAAGACTTTATCATTGCTGGTCGACACCTCCTCATAGAGCTATATCAGTTGAGGGTTGACGCACATAGTCTTCGCCAGAGAATTCAGGAGCTCGAGATTTGCATAGCCGAGCGTAAGCCGAAGGACCTGATTTTGATATCACAGCTTGCAGGAATCTATGACGCCATTGAAGCAGATGGAGATCAGAAGAAGGTCTTCACTTGGAGAGAATTGTATCTTTGCAGGGTGGAGACATATGACAGGATTTCTGCTAAGATGAGCATGATTCAGGAAAAGGTTGTTGCAGCTCTTCGTTTCATCAGCGAGTACATCACTCAGATCCCATGTCATTATCGGCATGAGGATGGTACCTACGCCGAGTTAGAGGCAGTTCAAGCTGAGTTCGAAGAGTTAGTTCGTGATAACCTATGTGGAGGGCCAGAGGCGTCCAAGATGGAGGAGTTTACAATGCTGACTATCAGTTTCAAAAAGGTGACCACAGAGGTTAGAGATAGTCAGAGGGAGATCCGAGATGGAGACAAAGAGTTGGACAAGCAGTTAATCATCGTGGACAGCGTCAAAGTGCCAGATGATGATACTATTGATAAATTCCTGGAGGAGATGATAAACTTGGAGTAGATTTTCAGTTAGATCATGCAGTTGTTTACAATGATGAGTCATCAGAAGTAGTTAACTCGAGGCTTCTTTCCGAGTTAACTTGCTGTTATACATTGCATGCATGTCTTTCTTGGAAACATCTACATATACTTGGAGATTAGATTAGATTTTTCAGTTGACTGATGATAGCATTCCAGTTGACTTGCTTTCAATAAGGACGTGCATGTTGCACCTTGTCCATTTAGATTAGATGTTTCAGTTAACTGATGATAGTTTCCCAGTTAACTGTATAGTTTCATTCAATTAGGGTTTAGGAATAAGATCTTGCATGCATTGCAAGACTTTAGTTGACTCAAGGTGATTTTAGGGTTGCCTACACCTTGAAGTCTATAAATAAGAGCTTTAAGCTCATTTGTAATTTAACTTTTGCTTGATAGCATACATGCTGCGCCTACCTTGCCTGTAGTATTGCTATTATTGTATCTGTTCAAAGAGTAATTGCTGTTATAATAAATTGTTGCGCCTACCTTGCCTTCATGTTATTGTCATGGTGTTTATTCGACCTTAGTTAAATGGGGTTGCTGGTTTGATCGTTATTGCATGCGTGTTGCGTCTATACAATCTACTGTCCCAGTTGCTTACCTTTTGTTTTGTTTATTATAAGCCTATTCAGAAGAGCAAATAGTTGCGCCTACCTTGCCTTCATGTTGCGAAACTGTACTTAAAGCTTATCGTTTGATGTGTGTTATAGTAGACTCATTCAGCCAAGCAGATAGTTGCGCCTACCTTGCCTTCATGTTGTGAAGCTGTACCAGGTTTACCGTCCTTTTGTTTGTTTTAATAAACTTCTTCCCGGATTAGCAAATAGTTGCGCCTACCTTGCCTTCATGTTGTGAGCCCGCACCTGGAGTTTATCGTACATTCCTGCTCCATTTCCTCATGCTCTGTTTCTTGAGGAAATTGGATAGATATTAAAGAAGTTAGCTTAGTTGTAGTTACATGATCTGCGAAACCAGAAAATACTTAGCTGCAACGTTTTAGGTTTTCTTAACCTTGTGCCTCTACCAGCTGAGAACAAAAAGATAGGACATTAGTTTAGTTTTCTATTTCATGAATCTTGAGGCAGAGATCGTCATAGAGGTTGCTACTCCTCCAAAAGACAAATACTTGGATGAAGTTGATGTTGGTGATTTTACCTTCGTCAAAACTAATCTGGGTAAGAATACTCGACACACCGACGTGAATCTATTCAGAGTCGTCGCGAGTAATCTAGAGGAGTGCGTCATGAAAGATGGTGAGGATAAGGCAGTTCTCAAGGCTGAAATCAGACAACTTCGCAGGTACATCTCGGGTTTGCTTCATGGCAACGAGGGGCAAGCACCTTTACTTCCACAACTTCGAGAAACCGCCGCAGAGCAGCAAAAGATTCAACACTTGGTTAATCGAGGAAAGCTACTGGATACCTGGATTGAAGACTTTATCATTGCTGGTCGACACCTCCTCATAGAGCTATATCAATTGAGGGTTGACGCACATAGTCTTCGCCAGAGAATTCAGGAGCTCGAGATTTGCATAGCCGAGCGTAAGCCGAAGGACCTGATTTTGATATCACAGCTTGCAGGAATCTATGATGCCATTGAAGCAGATGGAGATCAGAAGAAGGTCTTCACTTGGAGAGAATTGTATCTTTGCAGGGTGGAGACATATGACAGGATTTCTGCTAAGATGAGCATGATTCAGGAAAAGGTTGTTGCAGCTCTTCGTTTCATCAGCGAGTACATCACTCAGATCCCATGTCATTATCGGCATGAGGATGGTACCTACGCCGAGTTAGAGGCAGTTCAAGCTGAGTTCGAAGAGTTAGTTCGTGATAACCTATGTGGAGGGCCAGAGGCGTCCAAGATGGAGGAGTTTACAATGCTGACTATCAGTTTCAAAAAGGTGACCACAGAGGTTAGAGATAGTCAGAGGGAGATCCGAGATGGAGACAAAGAGTTGGACAAGCAGTTAATCATCGTGGACAGCGTCAAAGTGCCAAATGATGATACTATTGATAAATTCCTGGAGGAGATGATAAACTTGGAGTAGATTTTCAGTTAGATCATGCAGTTGTTTACAATGATGAGTCATCAGAAGTAGTTAACTCGAGGCTTCTTTCCGAGTTAACTTGCTGTTATACATTGCATGCATGTCTTTCTTGGAAACATCTACATATACTTGGAGATTAGATTAGATCTTTCAGTCAACTGATGATAGCATTCCAGTTGACTTGCTTTCAATAAGGACGTGCATGTTGCACCTTGTCCATTTAGATTAGATGTTTCAGTTAACTGATGATAGTTTCCCAGTTAACTGTATAGTTTCATTCAATTAGGGTTTAGGAATAAGATCTTGCATGCATTGCAAGACTTTAGTTGACTCAAGGTGATTTTAGGGTTGCCTACACCTTGAAGTCTATAAATAAGAGCTTTAAGCTCATTTGTAATTTAACTTTTGCTTGATAGCATACATGTTGCGCCTACCTTGCCTGTAGTATTGCTATTATTGTATCTGTTCAAAGAGTAATTGCTGTTATAATAAATTGCTGCGCCTACCTTGCCTTCATGTTATTGTCATGGTGTTTATTCGACCTTAGTTAAATGGGGTTGTTGGTTTGATCGTTATTGCATGCGTGTTGCGTCTATACAATCTACTGTCCCAGTTGCTTACCTTTCGTTTTGTTTATTATAAGCCTATTCAGAAGAGCAAATAGTTGTGCCTACCTTGCCTTCATGTTGCAAAACTGTACTTAAAGCTTATCGTTTGATGTGTGTTATAGTAGACTCATTCAGCCAAGCAGATAGTTGCGCCTACCTTGCCTTCATGTTGTGAAGCTATACCAGGTTTACCGTTCATTTGTTTGTTTTAATAAACTTCTTCCCGGATTAGCAAATAGTTGCGCCTACCTTGCCTTCATGTTGTGAGCCCGCACCTGGAGTTTATCGTACAATACATTCCTGCTCCATTTCCTCATGCTCTGTTTCTTGAGGAAATTGGATAGATATTAAAGAAGTTAGCTTAGTTGTAGTTACATGATCTGCGAAACCAGAAAATACTTAGCTGCAACGTTCTAGGTTTTCTTAACCTTGTGCCTCTACCAGCTGAGAACAAAAAGATAGGACATTAGTTTAGTTTTCTATTTCATGCATTCCAGCACAACGAGGGAGCTTCCCCTCCTAATTTGAAGAGCACTCATTACGTAGTGTGCATAGCTGTCCGTACAAACTCACACTCCAGAGGTGTTAGTTCTTACGCCAACAATGTGATAAGATGCTTTCTCCTGAATTGGCACACGTAGATGCTCGATTCTACACATGACACCTGTTTGCCAGGTTTTCACCAAGGTACTTGCCCAAAGCGCCATCGAAGTGGTTTTCGCTAGAGGACGGTTTTTTTCTTTACTGTTTTCAATCCTTTTTTTTTAATTCTTTTGGATTTTTTATATTTTTTGATTTTTTTTGTTGTCACCAAGACGCCTGTTTGCCAGGTTTTCATCAAGGTGACCATTTTTTTAGGACATTATCTGATTGTTTTTGTATTTTCTGAGAGATTTTAAGCTGATGTTGAACCACCTGGTGGTGTTGATGTTGATGCTTCTGTCATAACATGCCATCGGTATCCTGTTTGAAGAAGTTGCCTTGCCAAGATACGTGCACTTGAATGCAACTTTTGAGATTCTTGATCTGCTTTGCTGATACCGGAGTTAACTCTGTCTTTGTGCGCACATCGCGATAGAGTGCCTTTTGAATCCTTATGATGAAGGGTCATTGCCAACACATGGTCAATGTGAGAATTGGATATCATGCGTGGAGGCGTGGATGGAGTGTGTTTAGGAGTAAAAGATGGATTGGTCGATGGTTTGGAACCTTTGACTCTCCAAACTTGGGAAGATGAGTAGTAATGGGTGGATACGGAAGTGTATGTGGAATTAGGACCAACTTCTTGATACACTTTGTATGTTGCTTGAGAAGCTTTATTTTGCTTTTGTGGAAATCTTTGATGGATACTTTTCCCTTTTTTATTTTGCCCCATAGTTTCTTTGACTGATGGAGTTTGATAAGGATAGTCTTTCTTTGTATTCTTGGGTATCCACTTGTATTTGATTTGTCCAATATGCTTCTTAGCTTCTTTTTCTTTGATACTATTCTGCATGCTTCGATTCAAGTCTTTTTTTTGACGTTGGTGGCAATTCATGGATTGGGTGATGGGTGGATGAAGATTCGTGACATGGCGGGTTGTAGTATTGGCATTGGTTTCATCATAAGGATTCTTCGTGCTCCCCATGTTGACGTTTGCTCGAGACGAAGTTGCCCCCAGTTTTGTGGAAGTATTACTGATATGTTGAGATCCCTTGATTGTTGAATAGCCAAGGCCTTGACATTTAGGATTTCCAAAAATCTGCACTGGTTCTAGGATACCCTGTTCATGTAGGCCTAATCCTTTGCCTTGATAATTCATCTGTTGAAAATTTTTATTTGCCATAGGATATGATTTACCTTGGAAACAAGGTGTTGCTCCTTCTCTGCTCTGTGGTGGATCTTTAAATGTCATAGCTCTTTCATTGATAAGATGATTTTCCCTTACAAAGGTAAGTGATCCAAGTTTATAAGTGAGGATCTTCCATAAGTGGGATGAATGCCTGATTGATATCTTCAACTTGATCTTGTGACATATCATATTGTAGTGCTTCTTCAAGAAGTGTTGATGCTTCGCTGTCTACACAAAAGTCTTCCTCATGACTCACTTCATAGGATGTTTTTGATTCATGACTTAGGTAGAAGCCTTCTTCATGCTTTGTTTCTGATATGTCTTTGCATTTCTCTACATCTTGATCATGTGTACAAATTTTAAGAGTAGGAGACTCTTGTTCCTCAGTAAGAGTATGAGACTCTTGTTTTGAATGAAGATCATCTACAGGTCCATCCAAAGAAAGCATCTCATGGGTAGATGGAAGAGTATGTGCTATGCGGATATGGTCATTATTTGCAACATCTTGTATAGATAGGAGAGCGTCCATTATATTGTTGTAGTAGCTTGGAGATACAAATTCTTGATCTTGAGTGATTTCGGAATTGCTTTCAACATGCTTTGGATCAAGTTCTTGACATGGGTCAATTTCAAAGAATGGATTTCTTTCTTGGATATCTTCATTAGGCATAGGAATATTCTCAAATTTCATGAGGTCAAAGGATGGCCATATGTTTTGGAGAGGATCATTGCTAGACCTTGGTGAAAGACGTTGATCATGCTTTGGAACAAATTCTTGAGATATGTCTTCTAACTCATTAGGTGATGTAGAGACATTTTCAACATTGTCATTAGTTGAAGGATCACAAATTATAGGATCAAATAATGTTAACCCTCCTTTGAATGGATCATTGTTAGACATCGTTGGTGAGTTTTGATCATGATTGAAAAGTGGCTTTTGGGGTGTGTTGATTTGACCGTTGGTCGAGGTGGAAGCATCTTCAAGGTGCTTATTGATAGATTGATCTTGATTTTTGATTTCAACAATTGTGGTGGGAATTTGTTGCAAGCTCTACTGTGGGAGTAATGCCTGTGTTTGCTACTGAGCCAACAATGCTTGTTGTTCGTCATGTTGTTTTTGTGCCAACAAAGCTTTTTGTTGGGCTCTTTGTTGTGCTACTTGTTCTTGGATTGCTTGCAATAGTGCGTAGAATTCTGCTTGCGCTTGCGCTTGTTGGGCTACTTGAGCCGCTTGTGCTTGCTGAGCAACTAGCTGTGTAGCTTGTTGGGCTTGGAGTGCCTTTTTGCGGGAAGCTTCTTGAGCGGCTTGCAACATGATGGAGAATGAATTGGTCGTGTTGTGTTTTGGCGGCGGCGGCGGTGGTGGTGGTATGGGAATGGTGTTGATTGTTGGGGTTGCTTGGATGGTTGCCATCTGTTGTTGCGATATCGATGGAAAAATGGGATGATTTGGTATGATGTTTTGATTCGGCATGATAGATTGAAATTGAACATTGTTGTGGTTGGGAATCATATTGCTTGGATTTAGGTAACTTTGATTTTGCATGGTGTTACCTTGCCTTGAATCAACATATGGAGTTGCCAATATATTGCTAGGATTTTGAACAACATTAGGGGGATTTGAAAACATGTCGACCCCAAAGTTTACCAAGTGTGGATTTGAAATGGTCATGTTTGGTAAAGTTGCACTTGGTATGTGTGGATTTGGTGGGATAATGTTGTTTGGAAAACTCATGCATTGAGCATTTGGTTGATAGATTTGCAGATTTGGACTTGGATTTAAATCTATCATTGGGAAAGGTGTTCCAAACTTTGGATCAGGCATACTCACATTCGTTGTACCATTGATGTTTGTATGAGATAATGCTCCCATGTATGCATTGTACAAGCTTTGATAATCAAATGGTATTGCAAGGCTTGGATAGTTTGGTTGGATCGAATTGCTCCTGATGGATGGATCAAATTTATATTCCATGCTCCTCTTGTGTTGAGATCGAGTTTGAACCATAAAATGAAGATCAATTTTCAAGAATGTAAGAGATGACCCTCTAATCCTTTAGATTGGTCTAAACCTTAGGTTCAAAGAAGCAAAGAACTAGGATAATTGAAGGATCAAAGCGATAACGAGGATGAGATAAACAGAATATGAGTGATATGGATGAATGGAACTCTTAAAGAAACTTTGAAGGAAATGCTAAACTTTTTAGGACTTTGATTTGATTGATTCATGATTGGATTGATGGTTTGACTAGATTTGTTAAGTCAAACAAAAGTGATGAATGTAATTGTAAAGCTCTAGGAAGTTGTGTTATCCATAGAGTGAACTCCTACAAGATGATAGTTTGACTAAGTGCATCAAGTCAAACGTGATGATGATTTGATAATTTGGCTAGGTGTGTTAAGCCAAACAAGATGAACTCGTAAACCCTAGGAAGTTGTTTTATCCAAGAGAGAACTTGTGTATAGGATGATGGTTTGACTAGTTGTGTTAAGTCAAACAAAGTGATTTGATTTCGCCTAGAAGTTTAGCATAAAAGATGTTTACAAAGTTTCCAAGAGCTGTTGGTGAGGTGATTTTGATTGATTTTGATGGTTGAGAGATGGATGAAAGTGATTGAATTTGATCCTAGACTTGACCTAGAATAACACTTCCGCTTACAAGACCTCGGTGTTGAAGAACACGTTATATTTCCTATGGGAGGAAAGCAAACCTTTCAAACAATTCAGGATCTCAAGACGCTTCTCACTAGCTTTCAAACTAAGCTTTTTGAACTTCGGTTTTGGGATTTTGATCATGTTAGAAAACACATGTGTAATCCAATTTGTCTCTTTATCTTGGTTAAATGAGGTTCTTTTTATCCAAGACACTTGCTTGCTTAGGTTTTCAAACTATATGTCTAGTGTCCCATTCTCTTTCTCATCCCACAATGTCCTTTGTGTGGAAATCGAGGAAAATAGGGCAAAAGTTCCTTATGTTTATCCTTATTGGAAACAAATGATGGTAGAATTTGCACACTTAGAAACCTCTAGGAATGTGATTCCTAGGGAAAGCAAGAGTGGGCAAGTTCGTCAATAGGTATTTGTTCCCCATAAGGTGTTTGAAATTTCAAGGTTTTTGTGTATGTTTGTTTTCCAAATGTTTTCAAGATCAAGCAATGTGTTTTTTCCAAGCACTTTCACACTCCTAGGTTGATGAGACAATACCTTGTTGGGTTCCCACTTGGATAAATCCAGCTGCGCATATCTTGTGCGAATGGCTAAATGCTTGACCACACTGGCTCCCCTCCACGGCACTCACTTATTCGGGTCAGCCAAGCATTAGTACCCATGAATCTCCCATGGCATACTTTCCATTTCCACAACAAGACCGCATGTTATGTGGGGCGGCTTCAAAGGACATGACCTTTTGCACCAACAAGATAGATAAGGTTTTGGCCAATTTCTAAACAAGGGGTTTTAATTCGGGCATTCCGTTCGTGGGGGATTATCCAACGTCGGCGAGAGTCCATTGCTGTCCATCTCGTCGGAATAATCCTCGTGATATTGGCCTTTGTTCCAATATCCACACTTATATCCCGGATGGAAGTCGCTTGGCTTTAGCGTGTTCCCGGTTGGGTCGTTCCCTTGGGTGATTACTTTTTCCCACAAGGCAGACCCTCTAAGATAAACAATAGCGAGCTAACATATCCCGTCGTTCACACAACCCTCGTTGAAAAACAAAGGGGAGAACCTCCACAATATATCGTGCTCACACTCGCATGTTTTGTTCAATTTTAAAATGCCCAAATTGAAGTGTGGAGGCAATCTTTTATGCAACTTAGGGTCATCAAAAAGACTTTTGATTCTCAAGATCACCGTGAAGCGCGAGAGAAGTGCATACGCCCTTTTAAATGACACTATTTTGCAAAAAAGTTTACAAAACACAATGTACACATGTTCAATTTTAAATTCCTCAAAGCAATGATGAGTTCGTTTTAAAAGCACCAATTGAAATGTGAAGTTGCCTTGTTCAATTTTAATCCCAAATTGAAATCTAGTAAATGTCTAAGGTTCAATTTTAACCAATTTTGAGAAGATCAAGTCATTGATTGATTTTAAGCCCAAATTGAAAGATGATTTAGTTTAAAACGGAAAAAAAAGGTAGTAAATGGAAGCTCCAAGATTTAAAACAAGCATTAAAAAATGCTTTTTTCCAAGTCTCGATTTCAAAAAGGAAGCTTCCAAATTCACTCTATTCGCCTCCGTTTTTTGTTTGGTCACAACGAACACACCTTCAATTTCAATCTTTAACCTTCATTCAATTCAGATACTCGTCTTCAACGGTCCACCTTGTTTCAACCTATAAATAACATAGAGTTTAGCAAAATAAGATTTAATAACCTTCTACAAAACCATATAAGCATGCATAAAAAAAAAGACAAGATTATCAAAAATAAGGCTTAATCAATTAATATAATAAGTAAACAAGGTTGCCATGACCTAAATAAAGCTCTATGAATGCATTTACTCTTTCCCCAATGACCTCCAAATACAATATTTATCAACATTAGCCAAGTATGTCATAAAATTATTTGTGAAGCAATATGATATTATTTATGACATGGAAAATCTAGGGATGTCCATCAAATCTTTGCTGAATCGACAACCACTATTTAATGTTGTCATCGGTAAAACCAATCATCTTTGCTATTGAAATCTGTAAAATAATAAATGTTAAACCTGTCAATAGTAAAGGCACCCTTTCAGTCTATATTATTGCATTGAATGTTCAATCAAGACTACTGTATTGAATGCAACTATAGATTGAGTGCTCACGATGAATTTCAACAGTCAATATTTAACAGACAGTGAGTAAATTAAATTTCAATCAATATTTTTTTTTTTTTTGAAGACTGATTAAATTCTAGCATGAGTATAACAGCGTTGCTATAGATTCAAAATGTTAGAAATTAATAACATTGCCAGTTTATAATAACAAAAAGAAAGACCCCAGAGGAATGAAGTCATGTTTGTTTTGACAGGAACCAGCTAAATGCGAATTGGCAGATGTAGTAAGTGCAGTACGTGTGTGATATATGCGCAGGTTGAGGACCGGGAGTGAAGGCGCAGGCTACTGGCATCAGTCTAGCAGCTAACCATATTTGAAATTGTCGGACATTCGCCATCACTTCATACTTTGACAGGATATTAATGTCCAGGAAATGACAGTGACTCTTCAATGAAAGAATGTAGATTGGGGCGGCGCTTTGGAAACCTTCGGGTTAATGCAAATGACAGACCAAACTATTGGAAAGTACACATAACAAAATGGCAGTGACCAACTTTGGACTAAAATGTCGAATCATATACAAAGCGTGTGAACTATTCTGCTTGGTCCTAAACATTGAATGACAGTCCCGCCATTAATACTCCACTTTCTTTCTAGCTATGCCACAAAATGCGTGGGTTGGAGCGATAGTACACATCAGTGTCACATACCAAAGCATTAAAAGGCAGATCCAAGCATATCTTTCTTGCGTTGGGGACAAGGAGAGAGTTAATGCGCAGACATCAGTATTGAAGTAGATGAAAATAACATAGCTTGTGATGTGGTGAACAACGATGGACAGCCAGGTAATAAATGATATCTTAGTTCGTGGAACTTATGACATAGCCAGGTAATAACATAGCTTATGACAGGCCGAAAGAAGAGAATAAATTTTCCAGTCCTGACTTTATCTGTTCGTGGGACTTATCATGAGAAAGTGTGCTTCAGCGTTAAAGACTCGCGTACTCCTCCTTTCAGCGTTTACACACCTTCAAGACACAAACTAATGAGTCAATATCGAACAACAATAATAAGGAAGACAACGATATAAGTGCTTTCTCCGTGCAGACGAAACATCTCAGACAAATCTGTGTACCACGCAGTATTAAAAATGAAAGAGGTGCCTCATACAGTATGCTGTTAGTATCAAAATATGAGGCGATGCTATGATATGGGAATTTGGACTTAAAATAGTTTAGTGTTTATTCAAAGAACTGGACTTGTATCTGAAACAGATCTAGAGACTGAACAAGTTTTACGTTATGATAGGAAGGTACAAAGCCAAAACAGTTTCAACATAGTTACTAAAATGGTTACCACAGCAAGATTCATAGGGCATGTGTCGTGGCTAGAGAATTAAAGATTTTAAACATGCTAATATAGTCATGCCATCAACGTGGCTTCCATAGCACAGCCTCAAAGGCTTGAAACCAACACTCACTTAGGATTGAAACAATGTAGTTCAACAAGCAATATGACAGCTTCAAAGCCTTCTCCAAATAGTCTTGGTATTGGATGCGGCTTGGAAAGAGGAATCCACACTAGTAGCCACTTCTAAAATACATCAGAAAGGACATACAATGTGGGCCTGCGTGTTATTCCATATAAGAAGAACAGATACAATTCCAAAAAATAACGGACCACACTAGAGCAAAATAACACTAAACAACCAAAAAAAGGAAGAAAAAGGAAGATTATTGAAATCTGTTAAGAGGATGCCCTCCTTCTAGCGCCATTTGTAGGATGGTGAAATCTTACACATGGATTGTATAGATTCAACCATCCTCATAGAATAATATAAATCATTATCTCCAAACAAGATAATAAAAACTAAGACAAACATGCATTAGAGAAAATGAAATACAACCTATTCTATGGTGGATTGGTGCCCTCCATGAAGATGTGAGAGAGCCCTTTCCCAATCCCTTTCTAAGCCAAAGTGAAATAGACAATGAGTTGCTATGAGCTCAAGTTGCCTATAGTTTAGATGCATTCAAAATGTGTTGTTGAAATGAGAGAAAATGCCTTGTATTTATAGGAAAAGTTGATAGAAGAGAGGCCAAAATTAGGCAATGTGGGACTAAATCCCATCCAATAGGATAGAGACACTTGTCATAATGGGATTGGTCAAAGCTTGTGCAAGTTTTGGCCAATGTGCCCATTCAAATTTGAAAAATGTCAATAAATGCATGTTGTTGAGGGTTTTTGGGGGGAATAATCTTTGTCCAAAAAAATCAAAGATGAGAGTTATTGAGGGAAAATAGTCTATTTAATAAATCAATTAAATTGATTTATTGATGCAAGTGGGTGGGTTAGTTAGGAGTTTAGGTTTGACTCTAGTTGAGTCAAAAGCTAGAGAATGGTAATTGTGATTAAAAGTTAATTAAATTTAGATTAATTAACTTGGGGGATTTTAGGGATTTGATATTTGATTTTAAATCAGTTTGATTTATTAAATCAAATAAGAAGAACCTTAGGAACTTAATTAAATAATTTGATTTATTTAATTAAGCTTGATGAACCTTAGGATTAAATCAATAAATTGCTTTAATTGATTAGTAGAAGAACTGAATGCACGATGTTAGTTAAAGCGGAATGTATAATGTTATTTTTGGATGTCTACAAGTAGAATAAATGTACTCTTCTATTGCTATGCCATTTGCTTGATTTGTGAAGGTAGACTCCATCCACTCGTTTGAAACAAACATTCATTTCAAATTCATTTTGTTGGCAAAGTGTTTGTAGTGTTAGAAAGTGTATTGCAAATCTTGTCACCCCTAGTTGAACTAGCTCCTTGCCATTTGTGAAAGAGTGCATACCCTCGTGTGATTCTAGGTGAATTTGGTAACTGTGCGAGCCTTTTGCAATGCCTTCTTAACCCATTCAAGTTTTCCAACATCCTCTGGGGTTAAATCAAGGCAATGTGCTGCATATGGGGTTTAAAATATAGAGGGGTATTTGTCCATTAAGAGTCTCCCAACAACAATAGAAACAACAACATTGTCTGTAATAAACTAAACAACATGTTGTGGCCCTACATCTTTGACCACTAGGTAAAAAGTATTGAATAGTGCAGTTACAAATTTGATTGTATCTAATGTATCCATGGATTTCAAAAGTATCAGGCCAATATCACAAGAGATGAGGAAGTTGACGAGGGTTCAATTCCTTCTATCTGTCATCCATCTGACATTATGGTTCAACCAATCTTTACCCAATCTAGTTGATGTTCATTAACAACATGCTTAAAATCTTGTACTGCATCATTGAGCATACCAACCCTCAATGCCTCATAAGATGGGGCTTTGAAACGAGGACCCACAATTGCAATAGCATCCTCTATACCTTGCCAGTGTGGAGACTTGAAAACATGGGATGTAAAGCTAGAGTAGTACTAGAAATTTGCAATCGCCTTCTTTGCTTGTTCATGGACATTCTTCCTCCATCCTATACTCTCCAAAGTGGTTTGTGATCTTGGTTTAATACTAGGTGTGAAGAAAGAATTAATGTTTCCTCCACCTGTGTTTGGGCCACGTGTTTTAGAAGAAGGTGTTGACTCAAATTCCTTGAAATACTTTTTGTTCACCACCCTCCTCATCCAAATGATTGCTTCTAGCATATGTAGAATTAGAAGCTGTTACTATCCCAATTCTTTCCTTTTTTACCATACCCTCATAAATGGCTAGAAGAGCTTGTTTTACTTGAAATGTGACATATGTAGGAATGAACAACTAGTGGTGGTATTTCTTGCTTCTTTTGCCAAATGCCATTTGAAGCTATAAATGACACCGATGATATCAATCTTACACCATGTGCATTTAACTTTTAGTTCTACTTGAGACTGATGTACAATGTGTCCATGCAAAGTCTTTCTGACATGGCATTACAATCAGTTCTGCAAAAGCATTTTAATTAAGTCTTTCATATTTGGAGCTACCTCATTCACATGATTTTATAGTTTGACATCAAAGACCACAAGAAAGTTTGAAAGCATGAATACTTTTTTGTGTAAAAATTGCAAATTTTAGTTTAATTCTCTTCCACATGGCATTTTGTTGTTGTGACTCAACCTATGCAGTTCAATTGTAACTAATTCAGAGCATTTAAATATTCATTTGGTAGAGAACTTTACAGGACCTGGATGTTTATTAATGTTTGAGATAAATGGTGTCTGCAAAGATCAGTACAGAATTTTGTTCAGACCCCTACAGTTTAGGATAGATATGTGTAATATCAAAATAAGCATAAAAAATCACAATGACCAAGATTTTGATGTCACAAAGATTGGACATCTTGTTGCAAAACTAGGTTACAAATGAGCATGAGGCTGATGTTTTTTATGCAGCCAAGGGAATTTGTACTACAACTTGAGAGAAGCAGAAAATATTATGAAGACAAAGATGACCTACATATAACATTAGCTCTTCACTTCTAGTAATGAGACTAGGTAAAAACTGGAACTATAGCATTGTCATATTCATGAAGCAAAGCTTTGAGAGTTCTTATTTTACATCCCACAACAAGGTAGATCATGCCTGCAAAGCGATACAATGCAATCCCCATCCAAGTATGACATGACATGGACCCAAGAAACAAACACACATTTGGAGAGCGTCCTAATCCATCTCACAAAACACTTTTTAGGATATTAGCTCGTTACGCCAAACTCTTTCATCCATTTTGACAAAACTCTACTCATCTTTTGTCAATATGGTAGTAATAGTTTATCAGAAATGTGAATATGAATTGGCAAAAACTGTCTTTATCAGATGTATATAAATGTGTTTTGGACACAATCTAATCAGTCATGCTTAAGTTAATCTCTATAGGCCACTTCTAGTACAGGGGGAGAAGGTAGTAGAACTTTTTCTTTATCCTAGATAAAAATCCTTTGTAACAAGCCAATCTCTGGTTTTTGAAGTTGTCTAGTTCCCAATGCACTTATTTTCAATAAATAGGTCTTTAACTTTTTTCATGCATCTATATATAGATAGGTATTCAAGAGGTCAATAGGGGTTGATAATTGATCCCTTGCACCAAAAACAAAAGTAGAAATAAAGCATTCTATTACCAAAATCTTATAATAATTCTAGAATTGCAAAAGAATCTAAATTTCCTTTAAATTTCTTCACCATGTGCCAAGGTCATCATTATCATAAAAAATCTAAGAATGCCTAACATATAAAGCATTGTTTTGTGTACTTGAAATTTCCCCCTACAAAATTGCAAGGCTACAAAGTTATTTAACACCTAAAATATGCTATAGCAATTTAAGCTGGGACCTAATTACGTCTTTGTATATTGTTAATATGTCAAAATTCGATCAATATAGCTGGACAATGCCAATAAAAGCGTTATTTTGTTGAACTCATGGCCATTACCTCTAAGGGATGTTTGTTGTTATAGGAACTTTTTCAGCTATAATATGCAAACATGGAAAATAATTTGCTACCTAAGAGGTTAATTAACACAATGTTTATCATTCAAATACACAACCAGAAGCATCAAACTACCGATTTCAGAAATTAGTCTAAAATCGTGTAGAATTCTTACATCGAGAGAATCACTCACAACAAAGCAATGAAATTTTCCAAACTTGTTTCTTGACAATATTAAGGTTGTTGATAGGCATCCAAGTTAAAGCCATGATATTAGTTCTTTGTTGTTTGTGTTTTAATTTGAATCTTTTTAATGATTGACGAATCATATAAGAGAATGTTCATACATTTCTAAATTTGGTATTTAGAAAATTCTAAATACATGTTGCACCAGTGTTCTAGGAGGTTTCAGGGACGGGGACGGGGACGGGGACGGGGGCATGGCAGGGGACACATTTCAGGGACGTAGGGACAGGGGTGGCAAGGGGACAACGGGGGGACGACCACAGGGGGGCGGAAGGGTGCTGAAATACATATAGTACTTGAAAAAATAGTTATAAAAAGATGTATAAGTATAAGAATTATACATCTTGGAGATAACTAGGAGTCCCCTAGACGTCTTGAGGACACCCCAGCACCCTCGAAGTCCTAGCAGCGTCTTGGAGACAGCAACACTGGTGGTGGGATGGTGGCGTTGGTGGTGGGCTGGTGGGGGACGTCCCCCTCAAGTCCCCAAGTCTCCTAGACGTCCCCAAGTCTCCTAGACGTCCCCGTCTAGGAAACAAGAGGTTTTTTGGGGGAGACACGTCCCCATGGAACACTGTGTTGCACAGTATGCTTGGTACTCGTGATCCTTTCAAACAAGAGGTTTTCCACATACCTTGTAAATGGAAGTGCACTATCTATAGTGAAAGAAACTATATACAATAATGACATGCACACTAATTGTTTTTCATAAATGTTATGTTTGGTGAAAGAAACTATATACATGCAACATACACTAATATTGTGTTATAGTCTCTTAGGTAGCAAATTATTTTGTTGTTATATGTTAATGTTCAATTCATAGTAGCACATAAGGGTTTAACGTCCACTATAGCTAAGACTAAAGGTGGTAGCCTATTTTTAAGTTTTCAAAGCAAAGAAAACACCAAAATCGCCTACTTCAAATGCATTGGCTTCCAATTCCCTACATAATTGAGTTGCAATCCACCTTTTTTTCACATTCGATCAGGTTGCGTTCGAAGTTGTTTGAAAATGTTGCCCAACTGAGCTTTTATGAGTTGTTTCGCGGGTTACTAGGGTTTCGTGGGTTCTTGGTTTGGCGAGAATATTTGCCCATTTTTTACTTTTTTTAAACGTGAATTTTGACCCGATTTTCGCACGATTTAAATGCGAAAAAGATAGTTGAAATTGTGGTCAATGATTTTATATTGAAACACAATTTTTGGTGGAAAAATCGATGCTGTTACTGATTTTTGATTAATCGTGTATAATCACGATTTTTTGTGGATTTTCGCTTCTATGGTTAAGGCAATAGATCTCATTCCTTAGCCCAAAACAAGTAAGGTAGTGTAGTCCTTTGTGGAAGTCAACTTTGTTAGGAGGTTTGTTCCTAACTTTGTTGAGAAGATCAAGGCTATAAAAAAGATGTTCAATTTTGATTAATCGTGTATAATCACGATTTTTTGTGGATTTTCGCTTCTATGGTTAAGGCAATAGATCTCATTCCTTAGCCCAAAACAAGTAAGGTTGTGTAGTCCTTTGTGGAAGTCAACTTTGTTAGGAGGTTTGTTCCTAACTTTGTTGAGAAGATCAAGGCTATAAAAAAGATGTTCAAGAAAGAACAATCAACCAATTGGGATAAGGAGGCAATTAACTCCATGAAAACTAAGGATGCACTCAAAAGGACACTAGTATGAACAAGCCCTAATTATTTAAAGCCTTTTCAGTTGTTTTATTTTGCTTCTTTCTACACTATTGCTGCTGTTTTGCTTTTGAAAAATATTGATGGATATGAACAACCAATTGCCTTCTTTAGCAAATCATTACAAAATGTTGAACTTAACTATTCCATCATGGAAAAACCATGTTTATGCTTTTGCAAGGGTTGTCAAAAACTTTACGTGTTATCTTATAGGAGCTAAAATCAGTGCCTATGTGCTTCATATTGCTGTGAGGGATATCTTTGTTTGGCGAGAAGCTTCTGGAAAAAGATGCAAATGGATCAATAAGATCCAAGAGTATGGTGTGGATGTGTAGACTAGTAAGCGGGTCAGAGGTCAAGCTAATGGTAGATACAAACTTGTAGTGGAAGAGCATCAGGTAAGTTTTGTTTCAACATCTTTTCCTTGCCCTCCGGAAAATGATCCATGGTACAAAGATATTGCTTTCTATCTAGAAACAATGAGTTTTCCGCAAGTATAGGGCTTACCATTAGAAAAGAACTTTAAAGTTGGTAACTCAAAGTTAAATGTTGCTACAGGGCCAATTAATGTTGAGGAACCTTGATGGCCAATTCCTCCAATGTTTAGATCTTGGAAATTCTATGAAAGCTACCAACGAATGTGATCAAGGGTTTTTTGGGGGACATTTTATGTCAAATTCTATTACTCACAAGGTGATGAGAGTTGGATATTGGTGTCTCACATTGTTCAAATATGTGGCGAAATTTGTTAGGAGATGTGATGCTTGCTAGAGATTTTCAAGCAAGAAGAAGTTTGTAGGTGCACTCCCCCTCACATCTATATCACCCAAATCTCCATTTCAACAATGGGGTATTGATCTTGTTGGGGAGAATGTTGAATTATCAAGGAATAAATACAAATGGATTTTGGTAGCCATTGACTACTTTACCAAATGGGTTGAGGCAATACCTACTAAAAATGCTAGATTTAAAGTGGTGATTGACTTCTTGTTGAACAACATAATCACAATGTTTGGTGTGTCTACAAAAATAGTTGTTAACCATGTGGTGTGTTTTAGATCCTTTGACCTTCTTGGCATGTGTTTTAACTATGTAATAAGTTTAAGACAATCTTCCCCTTATCATCCACAAGGAAATGGCCAAGCTGAATCTAATAACAAGTGTATCATGACAATCATTAAAAGGCACAAGATTCAAATAAAAAATGATGGGATGATAAACTTAAGTTTGTTGTTTGGGTGGATAGGATAATGTACAAAAAGGCTATTGGTAGGAGCCCCTATGAATTGGTTTCTGGAATAGAAGCAAAATTGTTCATCAGTTCTAAGTTGCTAGTGTACAAACTGTTGTAGCAAATTGAAGGAGAGGAAAATAATGCCATTTCCTTGAGAGTGCATGAGTTGATTGAACTTGAAGAAATGAAAAGAGCTGCACATGAGAGGAATATATTGTGACAACATAATATGAAACATTTTTTTTAGAAAAAGATGGTTCAAAGAGACTTCTAGGTTGGGGACATTGGCTTCATGTGGAATGCTAGGTCAAAACATAAGGGAAAACATGGAAAATTTGAAGCCTTATGGATCGGACCTTATCAAGTTGTAGACAAATGTGGTCAAGGCACTTTCCACCTCAAGAGTTTGGATGAAGAGTTCATGGAGTTGCCAATTCATGGTCAATGTCTCAAGCAATATTTCTCTTAATGGTATGAGGCTCTGGTTGGGCCAATGCATATATTCTTCTTCCTTCTTTGTTTTTTTTTTTGCCTTGTACATATTATGTTGTGTGTGTCTTGTCCTTGTGCAATTGTGACCCTTGTTGGTCATGATAAAATGTAATTGTCTTGATCCCCTTTGTGTTATCCCCTTTTAGTGTACATCCTTGAGATAGTTGGATTTTTATTGTGGTTGCAAGAGACATACAAACCCAACTAAAGCCTATGTTGGCACTCAATCTAATAGTGCAAAATTTTGCCTGAATCTAGGCCCATGTATGCATTTGGCTTTATTTTGGCCATCATTTATAACTAATTTGAGAAATCTTCAAGTCAATCTCCTTTGGTTGAATTTTCATAAGTATTGTTCCTTTCATTCCCAATAGTCATATGAAATGCTAGAAGTTGCAAAAAATTAAAAAAATTCTAAGTTTGGGAGTGTTGTTGGTCATTTTCTATAGTTTTGGTAGTGTTGCGGACTTTCAGTGTTCTATTGGACTTCTAGTTGTCTTCCTGTCTTGCTCCTGCCTCACTTTGAAATTCTGCAAAGTTTATTGGGTTCTTCTCCATTTGCATTTCCTTTGTTTCATTTAGTTGCATGTTTTCGAAGGACATCTGGTCTTATGTATCCCCTCTCGACCTCTAGTCTTCTTTTTCATCAAATCCCCACAATCTTCCATTTCGTCTCCTTTGTAGACTTTCAAAGTTTGTTCGGACTTCTTCCTTCTTCCCTCAATCACTTCCACTTCCCTCCTCTAGTTATGCATGTGTTTCCAATAGCATTTCCATTCCCTCATGCATAATTCCTTCCCACTTTTTGAAATCCAAGCCTCCAGTTCCTTGATCTATTGCTGCATTTTATTCCACTCCCATTTTGTAGAATTTTCCCATTTTGTAGAATTTTGCTGGACTTCTAGACTTTGTCCAATTTTGCCTCCACTTTTGATTGCTGGTCTTGCATTGTTTTCTCACAAAATTTCCAATCAGCTTTGTTGCGCCTTACATCCGTTTAAAGGGTTCCTTTAGAGTCTGAAATGTTCTTACCTCTTGTTCTACATCCTTTCCCCCCATTTTTTCTTGCATTTGCTTCAAACTTTTATTGCAAAGTTTCAGTGAACTTTGGACTTCTATTCCAATGTTCCAACCTCTTGTCTTCCACTTCAAATTCTTGCAAAGTTTCCCAATGTTTTTTTCTGTTTGTTTCTCAATGATTTTTCCGTTTGTTTCTTCCTAAGTGGAGTTCAAGCTAACCTTTAGACTTCTAGTTTCCCACCTAGATATCTTGTCGTGATGCCTAGTTCCACATCTCTCTGTCTCTATCTCGTGTTTCTATATATTGCTTCCTTTGCTCTTTTCACCCATTTGCAGAGTTTTGATGGGCTTTTGTACTTCCATTTTAATGTCTTGTCTTGATCTTTAGTTCTGCAACAAAACCCTACATCTCCCATTATTGCCTTCCATCACTTGCTAGATCTTCCTTAAACGCCATTAATGATTGGATTTGACCTTGCAACTACTCCATAAATATTTTATCACCCAAGTATTATTGTTCATCCCAAGTGTGCAAATTTTCTTGCAATTTTAGTGGTAAGATGATGAATTCTAATGTACCATTAATGTGTTGGTTGAGTTGCACATCTGAATGACCCTCTAGCTTGTCCTAGATCTTGCATCTTGCTGACTTTGTGGGTTTTACCTTATCTTGCATATCAAAGTCACCATATCTTGTTCTTTATCGAATTCCTACAAGCAACTAAGGAAAAGGTTACTACCTCCTTGCATGATTTAGAATATCATTAATAGTCTAGGAATGGATGTGATTAGATGGGGAAGGCTTTCAAATGCCTTTGGGTATTGGTGGACTCCTCAAAGACATGTTCTATGTAGAAAACATATGGTTGTTGATTGAAAAGACATGGATTTTGGTGAATGGCTGCGTGAAGATGATGCAAGAAGGCATGTGCGACTTGTGTAATGGCGGACAACCTTGGTTGTTCCTCGAAGATTGTGTGATGGTGTAATGTCCTGTTGGTGTGTGTTTTGAATACCCATCGAACACAGAATAAAATGCCCAAGGACACTTTATCCTCTCTTGAAAAGTGATTGCAAATACTTAAGAAGATGGTGCAATAACTCCAATGTTTCTTTTAGTCAGGTCATGCCATGTGGATAAGGCCAGTGGGCGTTGTGATTTGCTGGTAATCACAAGGGGACTTACGTTATAGTTTATTTGCAAATTGAGGACTTAGATAGTTTTATCATTGAAGGCTCTTTCCATCGGGCATTTTAGATTTTCCAGAAAAAAATTGCAAAAAGGCAAGGGTTTAGAAGTCTAAGCTACTCCTAAGAAATCAAGAGACGGCAATGATTAGATGAAATGGGGTAACCACACTTTGTTTCGCCTCCTCCGGACAACTGCGCAAAGCGGGTGCAATCTTCAACAGGGGTGATAATGATTTTCATGTTTGAATTAGTAATTATCCAAACGAAAGTTAAGCATCCACAACTTAATAGCTCAGGCTAACTGTACACATTGAATACAAATCATCTATTCAACAAAAGTATGAGCTTAATTTCATCAACCACTGCTATCAAATCTATCATTCACTAACAAACATACAAATAAAATACTAATTTAACTCTACTCTAAATGTTGAAGGAGAATATATAAACCTCACACACTATTTGAAAACAAAAGTGGTTCTAAGCAAATCATGCACTAAAGCTTTTATTAATGGAAATAGTCTTATCGCAACAATCTCATACTGCTCACTTCACAAATTGAAAATGAGAGCATGCAAGTTTATGTAGAGTTCTCAAAAATGAATAAATGGGTCAGATAAAAAATGAGCCGATGGCCAAGATTGAAACAAATAAACCCTACTTAGGGTTTCCCAAAATAACATCAGTGACTAAGAGTTGACAAGGTGAGTTGGCGCTTGGAGCTATTTTCAAGGAATTCCATCCCTATCCTCCCGCGTTGCCGTGTGTTCCATGAATCTAGACACGATTAAGGCAACTTCTTCCATGGTGACCTGCGGAAGCATTCCAATCCTGAACTCCAGTCCGTCCATACTCTTGGCGCACCTGACAAAGATGTCTTCCCATTCTGGCTCAGTCTTCACAAAAAATTCCCGGATGTCTAGGAAGTTCGCCATTTTGGCCCAGTTCTGCTTCAATATAGGCCCAGTGATGGAAAAGAATTCTTCTCGCATCCTCTTCTTCAAAGCCTCCAGTTGCAAGTCGTTCTCCCGAATGACCTCTTTGTCCAGGATGTCGGCCACCATATTAAGGATCTTGGTTTGGACTTCTCTAATTTGCTCTTCTACTTTAAGCCCATCAACCTTTACTCTTTCCAGGACCTCCCCTCGTGCTGTCAAAGCCCAATACCAGGTGTGGAAATCGTAAGCTGCCAGTCTAGAGAGTAAAGAAGTGGCCTGACCATAGACCAATGTCAACTTCTCCATGAACGCATCGGCTTCTGTGCCTTTGATTGCTATCCACTCTTTAGCCTCCCTAGCCGTGATCCTATCTTCTTCTATACTCTTTGCTGCCTCCTGTGAAGAGTTTGGGAGAAGAGGAGCTGCCGTGTCATCTTGATCAAGTGGCTTGATCAGATGCTGGATATACTCTTTCAAGTGCTCGATCTCTTGTTGGCACTCTTTCCTCTTTGCCACCTCCTTCGCAAACCTCGACTTGATAGTGGACACTGAATTGTCCAAATCTTCAACTTCTTGGCCCTTTGTAGTTGGACCCAAGTCAATGGTAGTGATAGCATACTCATGTGGGGCAATGTCTTCCTGTGGCTTGTCCACTGTCGGCATCGCGATCTGTACGGTTCGGTTGCCATCCTCATCCCTCTGTATGCTTGAGAATTTCTTGGCCGGCTTCCTGACTAAAGTTTGTGTAAGTCTGGCCAAGAAGTTTGCAGTATCATCCTCTTCCTGCTCTTCCTTTGGCACCTGTATTTTCATCCTTTCCTTTAGCCAGTCCGGGATTGTGTGTTGTTCCACGCCATCTTCTTCCGGCATACCTTCTCTGTCGGGAACGTCCAAAATTCCTCGAAGGGCTGAAATCATTCCCTCCTGAAAGTCATCATTTTGGGCGCCTATATCATCATCAGACCTCAGTATCTCTGTGCCCGTGGGAGATGGCGGTTCATCATCGTCCGACTGAGGTTCCATATTGTCTTCAGGAATTGGAGAAGGATCCCTAATGTCGGCCAATGAAGCATTAATGGTAGCTAGGATCTCCTTGATGTTCCTAGATGCGGCAGAGCGTGAAGCCTCTACCCTTGTTTGTTTCTGAGCCGGCTCCTTGCTTGCAGCTATCTCCTTCCTTTTCCTGGAAGTAGTAGCCTATATCATGTCTACACCCTGAGATGCCTCTGCATTAGAAGAGTATGATTCCATCTTGCTAAGCATATCATAAGTTAGCATCACCTTCATCTACCTTAGTTCCTGGATCTGCTGGTCAACCCACCATTGCGTGTACTTGACGACTGGTCTCATTAGGGTGTTTAGGTCGGCATGTTCGGGTTCTGACCATCTGACCGTAAGCAAGGGCAAGCTCTCGTCAAGGTACGACTGTACTTGCTTTACATCTTCCTCCAACTGATTGGGCACTTGACAAAGCTCGGTCGTCGTGATCAAGCTAACAGGTAGCCTAGACCACATTCTCCATCTGACTTCGAACTCATTTGCAGCGTCTACCTAGAAGTCCTCTAATTCGACCCTATGCCTATATCTTCTCCCATCCACAGTTTTAATGTGATGATGTGGGTTGAAGTGGTCCCTAGATGGATAAGTGGCAAAGGGGTAATGCTGTATTTCAAGTCGGGTGCTCTCAGTTGCCTGTGCCGACGGACATGTCTCCAGCATGTTCCCTATAAAGAAGGGAAAGGTGACTGCCGCCTTTTGCTTCGTCCTCTGGAAGCTTTGGTATCCTCCAACTATCGCAACACTTTGAGCAGGATCATCTTGTTTGTAGGAAAGATAGGCAATCGGTATGGATTCCCAGTGAATCCCTAGATTCTGATATATGTATACCTCGGATACTGGATGAACCAAGATCCGTATTTGCCTATCAGACTTTTGGCCTCATGAGTTAGCCGTTGGTGTGTTCCTCCCTGAAGTATCCTTGTTATGTACATGAGGAAGGCATCGTGCGCTCGCCGGAAGTGAGACTTTTCACTCAACTGCAGTTGTGGATAGCAGTTGTAAGACTTCAGCTCATTTTCCCCGTTGCCAACTATGCCTTTGCAGATCAAGCCTGCATACCTGTACGTCCTAGCCAACATGTAGATGACATAGGAACTCATATAAAAAGTCTTGGTCTTCTCCAGGTTAACCAATTGCTCATAGAGACTGTTGCTTATCATGCGTGACCAGTTGAACATTTTGACCCCTTCTGTGATATCCTCAATAAAATAATACATCCAAGTCTCAAAGGGTGCTCCCAAAGGGTTGCCGACTATCCTGTTCAGTAGGACAATAATATCCCCGTAATCTTCCTTGAAGTCTGTGCGCAACTACTTCTTCGACATCTTTTTGGTTGACGCTCTCAGTTTGTCCAGCCATGACTTATTAATGTTGGCGGCACAGAGGTCAAGCTTTTCATCATACAACCTCTTTGCGTCCTCCTTGGTTTTGTAAACGGTCTTGGGATATGTAGGAATGCCAAAAGCTTCCTGTATGGCCACTCTCCTAGATGAGTTAGTATCCTCCCATCGGGTGCAACAATCCGCCTTTTTTCAGCGTCATAGTGGAGGGCGCATTCTACCATCAGCTCAACACACTCAATCGCAGGTGGGAATCCGGCAGCCTGAACAATCCTGTTCCTCAACATTCTTTTGGCGATACGTGTCAGCAGGAATCCATCGTGTCCGTACATCCTTTGCTTGAATTCTTTGAGGTTGATATGCCCAAGGTTGGTGTTCGTAATATTCTTCAATTTTGACTTTATCTTGGACTCCGGCTGCGACCCTTTGCTGGCGAACTTCATGAGCGCTTGTCTGGACGGCTCTCCCTGGTTGGTCATCCACCTGCAAGTATAAAATACTTAAACATTAATATGAGACCTTTAAAAATTAATTTATTCTGAGATGTTTATTTGATAAAATCGCACTTTCAGCTTGTTTAAAATAAAATTTCTGTGAAAAAGCAAACTGAAAGTAAATAAATTCGCCAAGCATTGAATAAATCTCGTGCCGGAATGAATGTAGAAGTTAGAAAAGAGTAAGAAAGTGTTGCCAATGAATTTCCAAACCTTCGAGATCGTCCTCTGGCTGCAAATGAAATAAAATTTCTGAAAATGTGATCATAGAAGTGCGCCAATCTGCTGAGAAGTGCGACTTTCAGCAAAGAAATAATTTATTTCTTTCTAAAAATCATGTCCTTGCATAAAGTTACTTCTTCCACTGAAGAATAATAATACTAGCCTCAGTATTTTCCTCTTCAAAAATTACCTCTTGCAGATTTGAGCGAACAAATTTCTTCTCAGTCGAATTTGTGAAGAATGAGTTGCTGAAACTCATTTTATGGCTGAGAAGTGCAATTTTCTATGGCAACTACTTTCTTTTCTCTCAGTTCTCTCAATTTTTAGAAACGTTTTTCTTCCTCAATTGGCAAGTTTCTAATTCTTTTCAGAATCGTTGAGGCAAGTTTCCAATTTTTACCATGGCGCCACCTTTGTCTGAGATCTTCAGATTTCTTTTAAAATTTGCCTAAGTGTTGGAAATAATATCAAAAGATATTAAATTAATTATTAAAATTAATTTTCCAACATGTTTAATCCTCGAATCATGGCAAATTTAATTTTACCTAAGGCGAAATGATTTAATTTTCCAAATAATCTCTAGATTTTCAATATTTTAATTAAAATTCCCTAAGTGTTGGGAAATAATTAAAAATATTAAATATTAAAATTCCAACCCGTTTAAAATTGATACATGGCCAAATATTTTATTTTCCAATCGTCTGCCTAGCCAAAATGTGCTTAATAACTCGTCTGACAATTTTCAACTCTCCGGGCGGACTTCTGGCTTCTCTGGACATTCATGTTTAGCCAAAAACTTAATTTTCTCTCTCCTTCTGGGTTGGGCGAACTTGGAGATTCCTCTACCATTTTGCCATTTTTTACTCATGCCTTAGGAATTTATTCAAGCTGAGAGGGATGGTCTTCATGTTTGCCTTGCCTTACACTCTTCCTTGCTTGCCAAAGAATTTTATTCCGTCATGCCGAAGAGTGATTTCGTGCTCGCTTAATCTCTTCTCTCTCTAGGCATTTCTCCATTTTTCCATGCCTTAGAATTTTTTTATTTTCCTAAGTTGGGCGAATTTCTTCACACTTCCTTGCCAATGGCGCATTTTATCCTTGCCTTGTCCAAGGGCGGACTTGGGCTTCTTCCTTGCCATAGGCGCACTTTGGTCTTGCTTTGTCCAAGGGCGGACTTGGAGAGTCTCCTTGCCATGGCGAACTTTACCTCTTCTTCTTCCAAGGGCGGACTTCACCTCTTGTCTTGCCACTCACTTGGCTTGGGCGGACTTTGGAGGCTGGCTTCCATTGACTTTTGAGGCAGACTTTGACCTTGCTTTGCCAGGGGTGGACTTCATGCTCCACCAAGCCATCCATCCTTCCTTCCAAGGGCGGATTTCAACCCCTCTCAAGACATGGCGGACTTGGCTTCTCTCCTTCCATTTTCTTCTAGGGCGGACTTCACCCCTTCCCTTGCCATGGCGGACTTCAGCCTTGGCTCGCCATTGCCTGCCTTTGGCATGCCAAAGGCAAGGGCGGACTTCACCTCTTGGCCTGCCATTCCTCCTCATGGGCGCACTTTACCAGACTTAGCCATTTTTGCAACCTTTTCACCATTTACCTTGATCTTCATGTTGACTTCTGGAGGCGTAATGACTTCATGCTCAGTGGGATCCCAAAATAGAAACTTTCCAAAAATAGAAACTTTCTAAAAATAGAAAAAGCAAAAAACATCCCTAAAAAATAGGAACTCCAGAATAGCCTAAAAATGCCAAAAATAAAAAAAGCAAAAGCAAAAAAGTAGAATCCCTAAAAAATAGGAAGTGTCAGAAATGACC
Organism: Sequoiadendron giganteum; assembly: GCA_007115665.2. Lineage (NCBI taxonomy): Eukaryota > Viridiplantae > Streptophyta > Pinopsida > Cupressales > Cupressaceae > Sequoiadendron > Sequoiadendron giganteum. The sequence goes on along the minus strand of CM021104.1, from coordinate 398,280,288 downwards.
AAAAGCACAGGCGATCCTTGTCTTCCGGACCTTCCAAGCCCTTCCATGACGTTTAGGCACACAAACGGGTTCAAACTCTTAACTTGGCCGGACTGACTCTCAAAAATTTATCCAAATTCTGAACTCTAAAATTGGCAACGTAGAGGGCGAAACCAAAACTTGGGGGTCCCCATTTGCAATGGGGTGATGTGTGAAATAGGTCACAACATGTCCCTTGCAGAATTATTATAAATTTTGCTTTTATCTTTGTAGATTAGGATATCAAGGTATGTCAAAAGAGCAATTCTATCTTCTATTTATGCTAATCTGATATATATATATATATGAATAAGAATAGATATTATGACAGTAACAATAACACCAATTTCTATTACAAATTCTGTAATGGAATTTGATTGAGAATTAATTCAAGAATGAGAGTTTGATAATGACAAATAACCACTGTTTCTGCTTGATCACTCTAGAACCATGCGATTAAATATGTCATATAATTGTGGCATCAAAATAATTGCTGTTTGATTTAATTCTTCAAATTCATGCAACAGAAAGTGAGATAGATTGATGCCTTAATTCTGATCACTATTTCTGATTATCACCTTATCTTCCTGCGACTTGTTCTTGATGCTGTTTCTGAATTTGGCGGACTATTCATGCATCTAATAGGTGGCTGATCATTGGCTCCTCAGAGCACGCCAGATCTGATATTTAAATAAATATATCTGCAAATGATCGACGGTCTTTTTGGGCGATTTGGATATCCTTAATATACCTTTTGATGTGAGAAGTTGTGTCTATTCAAATGATTATGTCCCTTTGAATGGACATGCCCTTTTATTAATCATCTGATTTTATTTCTTAACTATAATTGATGGCTTTTGACTCTTGGAAATTATCGCTGCATCTTGCCATTAGCAAACAATGCCTTTGATTGCTGTCCACTATTAACTAAAATTGCTGTTAGTTGTCTACGCATTTAACATAATTAATCATACTCTTCACCGGCTGACTGTCTTTTGGTTCAATCAGCGATAATGAATGCTTTCACATCCATAGTTGTCTTGGGACGATGCGTTTAATGTTTGTGATCTCTTTGGATCCTGATTGGGGGTTATTACAGGTGGCATGGAAAGATATGCATACCCAATTCTTCAATGAAGAAGGTAGGATGGAAAAAAAGTTGTAGAGCTAAAATCAAAAGAGAAGAGTTTATAGACCATTAGGGTTTCTTGTCAACAATAGGTTTAGGGCATTTTTTGTATTGTAATTTTTTGGGTTTTATCCCAAAGAGTGTAGTATCAAACTGAAAATCCAAAAGGAACATTTTAAATGTGTAGATTCAATGTCTATTGAATGTCTCTATGCGCGTTTAGTGCATTTTTTATGATCATATCTGCCTTTTAATCATATTTGTTGATTCGAGTGTATTTTTGACTAGTTTGTTGATTGGAAGGTAGTAAAACTCCTTGGGCATCTTATCAAAACAATGCAAGAAATGTGTAGGATTGTTAATGGATAACTAATAAAGATTCAATAGGATGTCTTGCAATTTCATGTGTGGAGTTTGAAGGTATAGTCCTTAATGTTCTCTTCATTAAGGTATAGAGTGGGTTTTATTTGGTGTCCCTTGTTTGTTCATAAAACCTGAGACTTTTCTGCACCTGTTCGATAAAGGCACCCATCTTCTTTGTGCTCAACCTCCCATGTCACCAACACATTGAAAACACATAAAATCAGTCTACCTTTTACACTATTTTTTCTTTATTACCTTTTACTGTCATGTATAGATGTGTGCAATATCACTAGGGTTTACCAAAGCAACTTCAAATGCTCTACATGGTTGTTCATCTGTTCCAAGAAGGTGCAGAACCTTTGTATTCTCAAAGCAACATATAAGCATTTAGTGACAAACAGATAGCAGTATTCTATGCAATGGGCATGTTTTCTTAGGGTTGGTTGTCATTACTTGTAGTTATCTTTAGTGCAGCACCTTAGGAAATACCTCTCTTAGCCTAGTAGAGCCTAAAGCTGAAGAAGGCATTACCCACCTTAGCAAATTGGTCCATTGTTGTCCTTGCCAAATCATATGTCATAGATCTTTTACCTTGAATTTGACACACTTGGCACTCAAAAAAGGACTTACTTTAGGGATTTGGGAAAATACAACTTTGAACACCAACAATATGCTTGAATAAAATGATTTAAAAAAAAATGAATTAACCTAGTTGAAATATACCGAGCCAAATTTTTCAAATTTTCAATAACAGTAAGCAAAGCAACACACATCCGTTAGGGTTAGCACTTAAACCAAAACGATGCGAAATTCAACTCTTACCAAGAATGCGCCGGATGACGACGAGCATATGGTCAGAGGATCTCAAAGCAATGCTGAATAAATAACTCTAACCAAGAATGCGCCGGATGATGACGAGCATATGGTCAGAGGATCCCTATCTTCTATTATGCTGAAAGTAAACTCAACACCCAGAATGTGCTTTCAAACCCGGAGTGGGAATGGAGCTACCATAGGGCGGAGATGCAAGATATTACAATGCAAATCAAAGTAAATAGGCGGCAAGCCAGCCTCTTCCACTTATCCAGCGGGTATTACAATGAAATAACAAAGAAAAAGTAAGATTGCTGACAGTACTACTATTCAGCTTACAATAATTAGAGATTTGCCTGCCAAATACATAGCATAAGAAAGTCTAACAATGCTGCAATATAGTATAATGTCTCCTCAATGATCACAAAGAATTTCAACCCAAACTCAACTCAAAAGATAGACTTTACGCAAGCTGATATGACAGAACAGCAACTTAATATGCATAACCAGCAACCCTAGAATCCACTAAAATGCTCACAACTCACTCAATACTTGCCAGAATGACATGAGACTTGATGCAAAAGAAAGCTAGGTTGATGACAATGAAGACTAGACAAAGAAACATCTGAAAAATTGAAGTATTTTTTTTTCTAAACACTTGCCAGGCAAAACAGAATGGTACAGCCTCAAGAAATGTTCTACCAACAAGATAAAATCCAAGACACCTCTAAAAAATCTGCAACTTGGCATAGAGGGGCGCCCAAGGCTAGCAAATGCATGGGTTAACTACCCAGAATCAAAATAAATTCGCCCAAAGACTTATGAGTATAAACTTCAATCTGCAATACAAAAATCAGCAACTCCAGATTTGATTAAAATGCAAGAAACCGAACTACAAATGCAAAACAACTTCTACAATGCAAAATCTCACTACAAAACTCAATCAACTACAATCTAACTCTCCACTAGTTGCTGTCTTTCAAGCAAGAAGTCGAGCCAAGGCTAGGAGGCATTCATTCCTCGAAGCAATCCAGCACCATTTCGGCAGCATAACAATATTCCAAACATAAGATGAGAAATGAAGACCCAAGGCTCCCTTTTTATAATTTTGAGAAGACCCTCCAGAAGCTTCCAGAAGGTGCGCCCTAACTTCAAGATGCTTTTAGGGTTTTGACCCAGTCTTCCTTCAAAATGGCGTCCCTTTTCATGAAGGCAAATTTTCTTTAATTTAAAATCATCTTTTCTCCAAAAGTTGGCGTCCATTTTCCCTTGAGCAATTATTGACTTTTAGAAATATAAAAATATTTCCTTCATGAGAAAATACCCCTCAAGGTCCCCTTCTTTAAAACAACTTTTAAGTTATATCACTAGGCCAAGGGGTATTTATAAAATAAAACATTTTGACTTAAAATAACTTATTTCTCCAAAATGAACCCCTTAAGCCAAAAATGAGAATTACCCAATGAACTGCCAGAAGAGGAAAGTTGACTGAGCTGGTGTTGACTGGACCACTGCTAAATATAGAATTTACTCAAAATAGTAAATTCAAGAAGTTGCTCGGAATGTAATGCATACGACACCATTGCGAAGCCTTCTGAAAACCCAAAAAGAGTCCGCAATCCAAACTCCCAAACTCCGAGATGTAGCCGTCATAACTTACTAAAAATAGTAAGTTCGGAAAGGTTGCTCGAAGCCATTGCAAGTCATACCTCTGCGAAGCTCTCTGAAAACCCAGAAGGAATCCAAAATCCAAACATCCAAACTCCAACAAACAAAACCCTGAATCTTCAAGAGAACCCATCAAATAGCCAAAAACCCTAATTCTGCCACTGACTTGTCGACAACACACTTGGAATAGGTTACCAATCACTGAAAAATGAAGTGCTAAAAACGGGGACATTACAGTCCGCCCTTCCCAAAATTGCTTGTCCTCAAGCAATACCACCATAACTCCAAAAAACTTAAGACTGGTCCATACCAAAACAAGTATGATCCCAGGTTCCCAAACCCATCTCAGGAAGGACCCACCATGCCGATGCTGCACCACTCTGATCACATTAGTGAAAACATCATGCCAATGCTGCACTAACCTTCCTTGTAACCCCAAAGTGTTACCATCCATGATACTCAAACTGAAAGATCTTAAAAGACTGAGATCAATATCATGCAACATCTCATATCCACAATGCCCCGAATTAACAGTATCAACCATACTACTGTCAATCACAATTCTAAGCAATAGGAAAGATAGTCTACTCAACTCAAAATCGAACTCCTTAGCATACCTCCACATGGTAACAAACAGAACCATGACTGCAAATGTGACATCTTCAAATCTTCTTGCAAAGAGGAAGGCAATCCTTTGCAAGAGTGCAACAAATTCATACTCATGACTCCCCATGAATTCCCTATGCCTCAACTGAATTATCATGGCACAACTACGAAGTCTGAAGAAGTTTTTCACAATTCCAACCCCAAGAGTCTCCAAAGTGGCTGAAAAACACGCTAAAGCCATCTCCATCAAAAAACTACCACTTCTTTGATCGGGAGTGAGGAACCAACTCTCCTGAATGAAAGTAACTCCATAAGTAAGGTGGTTGGTCTGCCTCCAACCAGCAAGCTCGTGTCTCAGAATCTGCTCTTGTCTGAGTTGAAAGTCACTCCCAAGAACTATCGATCGTTGAACTCTCCAACCCATATTCAAAATTTCTCTCCAATCCATTTGTTGATGAACAAACAGAACCATCAAGTAGCTGGAAAAGAAGGGAACAACTTCAACAAATCTAGAAATTTGATCCTTATCCCTCCAAAAGTTCTTCTTTCCACAAGCAATAGGCTCCATCAACCCATGTTGAGGATCCCAAGCATGGATACCCAACTGAAAAATATTTTCAACACATCGCCAAGAAATCTCAACGCATCTCCAAGTGCTAGTGAGAACTGAGTGCATTCTCACGAAACTGGTGACCCCTTGAAGCTCAACCATGAAAGCTTCAACCACATTGGAGTATGTAACATAGAATGACTTCAGATTCAATTCCCAAAACTGACTAGTATGAGCCCAAACATCATTCCACCCGAGGGATATATTGTCAAGAGTGCCAACACCGGTTTTAGGTCTACTCTTCCTCCATTCCTCATGAGTAGTTGATCTGAAATCATCACTCCTTGCTGCTGTAATGAAGTTACCGGAAGCTACCACAACTTGTCTCATCAACATCTTGATGTCATAGATGTTGAAATTACCTTGCTTCGACACCTCCCATAGGCTATCTTCACCCTTGAGCCCACTTATGCATTCATTACTTATCAACGGACGTGGCAGTTCCTCATGGAGTGATATCAAAGCATCCAAGCACTGGAAACCATGCTCAGTCTCATTCTCTGTTTCATCTTCCATCTCATAGAGAGGATTGTCATAATCTTCCTCATCACCTTCTTCAAAGAGAGGATTGTCAAAAACTTGAAAGTTATTCCATCTATCTTGCTGATCCAAATCTGCACTTGTAACTTCAGTCCTTCTTGTGAGACCTTCAAGGTCAAACTCTTCTCGAAGACTATCAAGCTCACAAATTATATGCTTGATTTCTTCAGCTTTATGTGCATTCTCTCGCTTTGTGAAAATTTTGAAATCAGCAAACTGATTTCCTACCTCCATTAATGCCATTTGAGTTTCTTCCAGCGTAGCTCTTGTCGATTCAAACTCCAGATAAAGTTCATCAAACTTCCTCTCTCTATCTTGAAAAGCACAAATGGTCTTCTTTGCAACTTCAAGGGCGTGATCACGATCTTCAACCAAGTGCATGTACTCGGACTTCAAGGTTACCAAAGAGCTTATGATAAATTGCAGATTGGGAAGAGCAACTTCATCTTTCACTCCTCTTTGTCTCTCTTCAAGCTGAGCCTTCCAGTACAACCCTTCAACCAAGCTAAGTGTGTGATCAAATAGGGATAGAGCTTGCACTTCCTTGTCAACAGACACCTTGAATTGTCTGTCCCAATCATGAGAATTCAAAGATGATGAACTGTTGATAGGCTGCAACTGAAAATCAGAACCTTGTCCCTTGTCTTTGCTGCCCTCATTGCTGCTCCAACATTCATGAACTCCACCATTGACTAGAGGAGAATGCTTATTGTCATAAAAAACAGCATACTTCACAGATTTTTTGACCCCTAGTTTGCAATCAGCTTCTTGAATTGGTAAATCAGCCTTGTGTTCTAAAACCATTTTAAACCTTTCTTCTTCAAGAGCCATAAGGTCTTCTAGCTCTTCATCCACCTCTCCATCTTCTTGATCAAAGGTTATGACAGCCTCTAACTTGAACGAAGAATCATTGAATGTTGTTCTGAAAGTTTCGGAAGTAACAACATCCTCCTTGGTGGCTGCAACCAACTTGATGGGGTCACCATGGAACCTTTCAGAGCGAACTACTTCATCAAAGACAACTTTCCCTTTTGTGCCCTCCTTATGGCTTGCAATGCAAACGAAACTTTGGTCTTCATCAGGGTCAAAGGGAAATTCATCCCACAACGGTTCTCTTTCATTTCTTGGTGCCAACACACCCGGATCCCAAATGCTAGTGGGTTGATTAGGATGATCAACCGTAAAAAACTTATCATGCTCCTTTTGTAGTGATGACTCTTTGAATAAGTCAAGTCCCAAATCACTTAAGCAGATATCATCAAAAATATTTCTTTCCCATGGTTCGGTTTGCTGGTCAAACCCAAGTCCAATAACGCCACCACGGAAATGGAGTGAAGAACCTTCTATACTTGCTGTTTTGAAAACTTCACCATCCCTATCTTCTTCGGGACCTTCATGGAAAAGTATGTCGCCAAATTCTTCATGTGGAACTTCTTGGGAAGTTGGGTCAGCAACAAGAAGAGAATCCTTCTTCATCAAATCTTCAAAATGAGTATGCATGAACTCATGGGATTCGCTTCCAATATCATTAATATGTCCTTCCTTTTCTTCAACGAACTCATCGCAAACAATAGTCCTACCAAGCTGATCTTCATTACTTCCTATTACATGCAAGTCAAGGGAAGTATTATGGGACTCTACCCTTAACTCTTCACTTGCCAAGGTGTCCTTATCGAACTCACGTTCATTTTGATGTGATATGTGCACCTTGCTTGTGCCATCTTCACTGCTAGATGGCTGATTTTTCTCTTCAACTTGCATATTTGTGGGCTGCAATTCACAAATAGGCTCTTCATCTTCTTCCTTCTTTGATTCTTCAACCAAAGCTTGTTTTGCTTCCCTTTTTAACATTTTCCTAATGTGGTCCACCATCTCCGACTTTTCGGGCTTCAGAAACGCCACACAATTCAAATGGACATCAAATGAAACATTGTACTTATAATCATCTGGCATGTTTTGATATTGCTCACGGAGTTTGGCAGCCTCATGTTCACATTGTCTTTTATATTGTTTAGCATATTCAATGAAATCCCTCACGGCAAAACTAACCTTTCCTTCCTCAGATACCATAGTTGAATATGACTTCTCATGATCCCTGGACCTTAGAAAACGCAACATCTTTGAAACTTTTGAAAGCTAAACTGAACTTTGTTCTGACCTCAGGTGTAGAAACTGATTTCTCTGTCATTCAACAGTCAACTGAACCTTGATGGGCACAGGATGGCAGGATCTTGGCTCTGATACCACTGAAATATACCGAGCCAAATTTTTCAAATTTTCAATAACAGTAAGCAAAGCAACACACATCCGTTAGGGTTAGCACTTAAACCAAAACGATGCAGAATTCAACTCTAACCAAGAATGCGTCGGATGACGACGAGCATATGGTCAAAGGATCTCAAAGCAATGCTGAATAAATAACTCTAACCAAGAATGCGCCGGATGATGACGAGCATATGGTCAGAGGATCCCTATCTTCTATTATGCTGAAAGTAAACTCAACACCCAGAATGTGTTTTCAAACCCGGAGTGGGAATGGAGCTACCATAGGGCGGAGATGCAAGATATTACAATGCAAATCAAAGTAAATAGGCGGCAAGCCAGCCTCTTCCACTTATCCAGCGGGTATTACAATGAAATAACAGAGAAAAAGTAAGATTGCTGACAGTACTACTATTCAGCTTACAATAATTAGAGATTTGCCTACCAAATACATAGCATAAGAAAGTCTAACAATGCTGCAATATAGTATAATGTCTCCTCAATGATCACAAAGACTTTCAACCCAAACCCAACTCAAAAGATAGACTTTACGCAAGCTGATATGACAAAACAGCAACTTAATATGTATAACCAGCAACCCTAGAATCCACTAAAATGCTCACAACTCACTCAATACTTGCCAGAATGACATGAGACTTGATGCAAAAGAAAGCTAGGTTGATGACAATGAAGACTAGACAAAGAAACAGCTGAAAAATTGAAGTATTTTTTTTTCTAAACACTTGCCAGGCAAAACAGAATGGTACAGCCTCAAGAAATGTTCTACCAACAAGATAAAATCCAAGACACCTCTAAAAAATCTGCAACTTGGCATAGAGGGGCGCCCAAGGCTAGCAAATGCATGGGTAAACTACCCAGAACCAAAATAAATTCGCCCAAAGACTTATGAGTATAAACTTCAATCTGCAATACAAAAATCAGCAACTCCAGATTTGATTAAAATGCAAGAAACCGAACTACAAATGCAAAACAACTTCTACAATGCAAAATCTCACTACAAATCTCACTCAACTACAATCTAACTCTCCACTAGTTGCTGTCTTTCAAGCAAGAGGTCGAGCCAAGGCTAGGAGGCATTCATTCCTCGAAGCAATCCAGCACCATTTCGGCAGCATAACAATATTCCAAACATAAGATGAGAAATGAAGACCCAAGGCTCCCTTTTTATAATTTTGAGAAGACCCTCCAGAAGCTTCCAGAAGGTGCGCCCTAACTTCAAGATGCTTTTAGGGTTTTGACCCAGTCTTCCTTCAAAATGGCGTCCCTTTTCATGAAGGCAAATTTTCTTGAATTTAAAATCATCTTTTCTCCAAAAGTTGGCGTCCATTTTCCCTTGAGCAATTATTGACTTTTAGAAATATAAAAATATTTCCTTCATGAGAAAATACCCCTCAAGGTCCCCTTCTTTAAAACAACTTTTAAGTTATATCACTAGGCCAAGGGGTATTTATAAAATAAAACATTTTGACTTAAAATAACTTATTTCTCCAAAATGAACCCCTTAAGCCAAAAATGAGAATTACCCAATGAACTGCCAGAAGAGGAAAGTTGACTGAGCTGGTGTTGACTGGACCACTGCTAAATATAGAATTTACTAAAATAGTAAATTCAAGAAGTTGCTCGGAATGTAATGCATACGACACCATTGCGAAGCCTTCTGAAAACCCAAAAAGAGTCAGCAATCCAAACTCCCAAACTCCAAGATGTACCCGTCATAATTTACTAAAAATAGTAAGTTCGGAAAGGTTGCCCGAAGCCGTTGCAAGTCATACCTCTGCGAAGCTCTCTGAAAACCCAGAAGGAATCCAGAATCCAAACATCCAAACTCCAACAAACAAAACCCTGAATCTTCAAGAGAACCCATCAAACATCCGAAAACCCTAATTCTGCCACTGACTTGTCGACAACACACTTGGAATAGGTTACCAATCACTGAAAAATGAAGTGCTAAAAACGGGGACATTACACTAGTGCAAGTCTGAAATTCGAGAAAAATGTTATTGAAATCTCCTAAAAATTTCTTTCAATTTTCTCTGTAATGCTCTAATGTTGTGTGTTTTCGACATGGCTGAGTAGGGCTTATAAAGCCAGAAATCTGCGTTTTTCCCGAGATTATTTTTTTTGTGTTCGGCATGGCCAAGTCAGGGTCATGAACTTGATAAGTACCAAGTGGTTACTTGCCAAAAAACTCTCCAAAACTTTGTGAAAATTTGGTGGAAGAACTTTTGGAGTTTACTTCATAAAAATATGTTCAATGTTTTTGTCCAGTACTTGGCAACTTGCTACATTTGCTATTTATGGCTACAACATTATTCAATTTTGATCGCACCTCCAGTTAGAAGGGTTTTGATATTGAAAACCTTAGTCTTTTTCACAAGATAAGGGAGCAACAATATTTATTTGTTGGAGCACCATTGGATTTTTTGTGGTACTGACTCTTTTGTCCAACTTGCCAATATTCCTTCTTTCCTTTCCTTCTGTTTCTGGCATTTTTCTGCAACACTATGTCATTTTGCATATGGTGCCAACTCTTCAAATGTAGGTGGTATGAAACTGATTTATTTTTCATCTAATATGGAAGGTTCAAACAGGCAAAAGTTTTCCACATTTATAACAATATATATCTCATGAATGTGGATAGCTCTAATATGAAAGTATTCTCATTCAGTTTTTAAAGAATATCAAATAGATCATATCTTAAGGGCTTAAGGTTTGTTGCATACCTGTGGAGTCTATCTTTGCTCAGGTGCAGCCATTCCTTGTCTCTTACTTAGAACCATAGTTACGAGACTTGCCCAGACTTGCCAAGACTCGGCGAGTCCCGAGTCGAGTCACCCTTGCCGAGTCCTGGGGGCTCGGACTCAGACTCGGCCGAGTCCTACCGAGTCCTGGATGGACTCGTCGAGTCTGGTAGACTCGCCAAACTCGTCGAGTCCAGGCGAGTCCCATCAGCAGGACTCGACAAAAGGCAAGTTTTGAAAGTGAAAAAAATACATGAAATTTGAATTTTTTTTTTTAAATTTATTTACTTATTGTGAATGCAAAATGATGTATGCCATGGAGGTTTGTATGGTTTTGGAGGTCTTAATTTGGGCTTGGTGGCGGGGGCGCTGCCCCTTGACCTTGCCCTGTATCGCAATAGGGAGTGGCCCAGGGCGCTGCCCTAGGACCCTACGAGGGGCGCTGCCCCTCGACCCCGTTGGGGGTGCTGCCCCCAGACCCCCGCAAGGGGTGCTGCCCCCAGATCCCCACTAGGGGCGCTGCCCTAAGACACTCGCAAGGGGCGTTGCCCCTTGACCCCACTAGGGGCGCTGCTCCCAGATCCCCGCAAGGGGCGCTGCCCCCAAACCCCCACAAGGGGCGTTGCCCCTTGACCCCATTGGGGGGACTGCACCCAAACCCCCACGAGGGGCATTGACCCTTGACCCCACTAGAGGCACTGCGCCTAAACCCCCACAAAGGGCACTACCTCTCAACCCCATTAGGGCAATTTCCCTGATACTTGAGATTATGGCTACTACATCATCCAGGACCTATCTTAGACACATTCATAGGAAAGATGCAGGCTCTTTTGAACCATAGACTTCTAGTTATTGTTTTGAATCTTTTGATATGTCATAGATTTCATATTCCATGAGTTTTGTATACATTTGAGTCTTTGACTATATATCTAAGTGTGCTATTGTCATATTTGTTTGGAACATTTGATGTCATGGATTTCATATTCCATGAGTTTTGTATACATTTGAGTCTTTGACTATATATCTAAGTGTGTTATTTTCTTGAGCAACTTAGCTACAATTTGTGTTTATAGTTATACTTATATGATCGATGTATACTTGTGCTAGTGATGAGGACCTTGATTGGGTTGACTGGGTAGATAGAGAGGTTGAGGCTATAGCCATGGCAGAGGAGGAGGCTAAAGCATGAGCAAACACATCCAAAACTAATGTTGGTGAGGGTGGCATGGAGTCACAAGCAGAGACTATGGCTGCAATTTGTGTTTATAGTTATACTTATATGATCGATGTATACTTGTGCTAGTGATGAGGACCTTGATTGGGTTGACTGGTAGATAGAGAGGTTGAGGCTATAGCCATGGCAGAGGAGGAGGCTAAAGCATGAGCAAACACATCCAAAACTAATGTTGGTGAGGGTGGCATGGAGTCACAAGCAGAGACTATGGCTGCAATTTGTGTTTATAGTTATACTTATATGATCGATGTATACTTGTGCTAGTGATGAGGACCTTGATTGGGTTGACTGGGTAGATAGAGAGGTTGAGGCTATAGCCATGGCAGAGGAGGAGGCTAAAGCATGAGCAAACACATCCAAAACTAATGTTGGTGAGGGTGGCATGGAGTCACAAGCAGAGACTATGGCTGCAATTTGTGTTTATAGTTATACTTATATGATCGATGTATACTTGTGCTAGTGATGAGGACCTTGATTGGGTTGACTGGGTAGATAGAGAGGTTGAGGCTATAGCCATGGCAGAGGAGGAGGCTAAAGCATGAGCAAACACATCCAAAACTAATGTTGGTGAGGGTGGCATGGAGTCACAAGCAGAGACTATGGCTGCAATTGCTACGTCATCTACGACCCACCTTAGATGCCTTCGTAGGAAGGATGCAAACTCCTTTGAGCCATAGACTTGTAGTTATTGTTTTGATATTTCATATTTGTTTGGAACATTTGATGTCGTGGACTCATATTTTGTACCACACACTACTACTGGTTCTCAACCGTCGCTTGAGAGCATGGGTTGGAACAAGGACGCACATGATGCAACAAAAAAGACAATTGTAGACTTTTGGTACTACTACACCATTCCCTTCCATGTAGCCAGGTAATTCTTTTTCGTTCAATTGTTCTAAAATTTATATTTAAATTGTATTATTTTAAAATCTAGATGTATCTCATTATCGAATTCAAATTTAAAGTTAAAAACTTAAAAATTTTCATTTTACAATACTTATGTAAGTAACTTTTCATCATCCAAGATCCTTAGACGCCTTCGTAGGAAGGATGTTGGCTCCACTATGCCATAGAGTCATAGACTTATAGCTATTGTTTTGATATTTCATATTTTTATGGAACATTTGATGTTATGGATTTCATATTCCATGAGTTTTGTATACATTTGACTAATTTTATATATCTAAGTATGCTATTTCCTTCAGCAACGCAACTACAATTTGTGTACTTTATACTTATGTGATCATTGTATACTTGTGTATGTGATTAAATTTTATTTTATTTGTATTGTATTCAATAAAGGGTGCTTGAAACAAGTTTTAAATCCTTAAAAATCTCTAAATTTCTAGGGTTTTTTCAACTTTTTTTCATTTTGCCGAGTCTGCACCGAGTCCGAGTCCCGAGTCCCCGAGTCCCGAGTCGAGTCGCCCTAGCCGAGTCCGAGCCGAGTCCGAGTCGAGTTACTGTGCTTAGAACTTATGCCAAACATTGTACCTTGTGTATGATTTTTTGAGATTACCTTAGACTTGTAAGTGGATTCCTAAATTTGTGAATGAATCTTGAGGCTCTTTGAATTTCTGAATCTTCCTCTTTTTGTCTTCAATGGGTGCTCGATTACAATATCAAAAGAATTAGGTGGCAAATTTCTGAGACATGTTTCAGAATGAGAGTTACTAGTTGATACGTGCACAAATTGGTTGTAGGAATGTTGAATATATGTTAGACTCTCATCTAATGTCTTAGGATCCTTCCTGTCGTAGGCTCTTAAGAGCTGAGCCAATGTTCTGTATACCACTTCATTCTGACCAGCAATTTTTGGATTAAACATTGTAGAGCTCTTGAACTTGGTATCCATTGTTTCCCACAAAATGGTTCAACACCTGTCCAAAAACATTGCATCTCTATTGGATATGCAGTTGAGGAAACCAAAGCACATCTAAACATTAGTGGAAAACATCACAGTTGCTTGATGTTCTTTGATAGTTTTCATGCCTGGACTAATAATGAACATTTTGCTGAAGTGGTCAACTATCATAAAAAGATAACAGTGCCGTGCCCTATCCTTGACATAGGCAACCCTCCCACAAAATCCATTGAGATGCTCTCCCAGAGTCTATAAGGATCCCACAGAAGCATTTACAACCTCAATATTTTGTTGTTTTGTTTATTAGTGCTAGACAACGTACAGACCCTTATAAATTTTGCAACATTCCTTAGGCCAATAGACACACCTATGCAGATTTGCTAATGTCTTGATCACTACAAAGTATATTAACAACCTGAAGCTCCCATGAGCTTTAGTCTTTCGTCTTTAGGTACAGGCAACTTCCCTACGAAGCATCTTAGCATTAACTTCTTCAGAATAGTGAATGACGTCCATCTTGGCCTCAACTTTTAAAGGTAGCTGGATTGGGGCTAGTGAAATTGGCTTGAATGTGTACTTTTCCTTGGTCTGGGAGTTTTAATCTTCCTTGGTCTAGGAGTTCTAACTAATCTTGTCTGGAATTTTGGCTGTATTTATTGAAAAACCAATTTTGCCAATGATTGGCTTTATAATCTTCTCCATCTTGTCAAGATTGCCCATTGATTTGGAAATATGTGCAACAATCTGGCTTCAACTTCAAAAATCTCTCTTATTAGCCATAACATTCTTGAGGTATGTCTATCTTATCTTGTGCTCCATGTGCTGTAATTTATTGGCAGTGGCACTATCTTATTTAGGAAACTCCTGATACCATGTAAGTGGACTTCACCTCCTTTGCTAATTTGATCAACGACATTGACTACAAATTGTAAAAACTACAATCCAGTCCAAGGAATACGTAATAGCTCTAATACCAATATGACACCTAATTAATTCCATTCTGCCATTGTCTAATTTATCAACAGAAATTTTACTTAGTCTTTTGACTATTTTGTGGAATGATGTGCTGATTTACTTCTGAGACTAAGCACATTTCCTCATATAGTGGTCATGTTTAATAAATTGCATTAAATAAGCTAGTTGAACATGCACGCATGGAATGGAAACAATATTAGCACACACACAAGATTTATTTGGAAAAACATAATGTCATGGACCTAGTATAATGTCTAACCTAGGGTCTGATTTATCAGCTTCCAGGATTCAAATCATCACAGCTAAGATGTATGTATGCTTGGATCTAAAAACAATTACTCAGAACTAAACATCAACAAAATCACTACAATCAATGCTCTAGCAATGCATTGTTCAGTACAAGAAGTCTATTACTCAGAATTATGACTGCCACAGCTCACCAAAACTGTAGAAAACCCTTGATTTCAATAACAGTTCAGAATTACACATAATATCAGCAATAGAAGTGATGATTTGTGAGTTACAGTAAGATAAGTGCTGATACCAATATAGAGCTCTTCAATAGATCATTACAAAAATATCAGAACTGTTAACAATATGATGAGTTGCTGGGTCTCACATCATTACCAAACACTACCTTAGGCATGTACACTGTTATGATGCCTATAGATGTGTATGAGGGTTGCCAGGCTTAACTAGTTAGCTCCCAGATTTCAGGGAAGATGATCCATTTTCATGCAGTCTCCTTTAATTCGTGCCCAGATTTCTACTCACACACGCCCAGATTTCTTTGAATTGTGCCCAGATCTACTAATCCACTGTCAGCATTCATAATATGAATTGTAATCAGAAATATGTCGCTTGGAATTGTCTCTCTCAATGAAGCAGCTAGCTAAATCAGATCCCTGAGCAATTGGCAGCTTGTAGATGGTGATTCTAGCCCTGGAAAATCCCTGAAAGGATAAACAATTTTGCGATCAGCAGAAAGGCAATCCTATTAATAGGGCTACAAATCAAAAAGTAGGGTTTTCGACCTTGCAGGAAAGCTCTTGAATTAAAGCGAACAAAATGTCAAATTGTAAACTTCTGGATGGCCAAATGATCAAATAAACCTTACTTTTATACCTGTTTTGGAATAGACCCATGGTCCCAAAATTGGTGCCTTTTTTGTTTAATTCAAATTTTTATTTCACATTATTTTATTTTATATTTTATTTTTAAATATTTATTAATTAATATATTTATTGTGGTGTTAAAAAAAACACTTTTAATTAATCTGGATGCTGGCCAACCCAGCTAGGAAGGGGACATGACACATAGTGTGCAAAAACGGCAGCAAGTGGGGTTGGGCTTATAATCCCACTATGAACAATAATGCAAGGTTATAATCTCACAAGGCAATGAAAGACAGCTAAATACCTATCTCCCCTGTGGAAACTTTGTTGTCTGATTTCTTCCACTTCCTTTATGCATGCTCAAAATTACACAGAGAAATCTCCAAATGTCCAACCAAACCAATAGATGACACCCAATTAATCTACATTCCAAGCAGCGTATTTAGTTTCAACTTCTGACCCCTTCAGGATAGGTATGTTCTCCAAGAAATTTACAAGATCATTAATTCCCAAATGTGTTGCCTTGTTACTCTGTTTTGGAGATGCGTGTGCTCATGAACACACATTGTAAGTTCATTATGATGGCTTTGGTCTGGCACCGACTTTTCTTTTAGATCTGCTGTAGAAAAATTGAACTTTCACAAAGATACCATAGGGCTTACTACACCTTCAGTGGTGCTTTGCCATTATTGACAACATGTTTAAAATGCCTGTACAATTCTTCCTTAACCAGTCACAAGTCCCAAGGTTTCTAATTAAATGAGAAAAAATACTCTTAAGTCTAAATGTTGTACAAACCTCTTAAGAGTCTTTTACCAGAGGCATGAACTTATAATGTTGTAAATTACATTACAATGTTATCCAATTTGAGTCAGCCATTTTAAATAGGCATATTATCACCTATGTGACATAGTTCTGGCCAGACTGATGGCACTCACTTTGACACTTTAACAAAATATAACCTTTTCATATAAACATCAAGTATGCCAATGTAAACAGTGTAATGATCCAAGTAGAAATATAATATTTTGGACATGCTTAATATAGATTTTCCATTTTATTTGCCTCATTGCATTTCATCAGTCAGCAAAGCAATATATTATAATGTTGGATCATTGTTTTACGACATGGGCTAACTTGATCCATTGAAAATTTGCATGCTTGTATTATTTTCTGCAGTGCCTTACCGTGAACATCTTTGCAGGCTCCTTTGATTATTTATATGGATGCTTTTGATTCTTTTGCTGCTGCTCGTGGAGAAAGCAATGATGTGCTACTAAAATTTCAGGATATGAGAGATCATGAGGCAATTATAAATCAATTGTTAGTTGAACTTGATGGGTAAGTTCTATCTTGTTCTTGTTTTGTCTAAATGATAGGATCTAATTTGGATATATATATTTGGATGCATGTTTGTCTTAAAATGCATGCAAAAACTGCAATATTATTTTTTATAAAGAGTTTAATCATTTGGTCAGGCCTTTTGAATATTTTGGTGGCTTAGGGATATCAAGCCTTGCAATCATGCAAGCTCAGAAAAACATGGTGGCAGCATTGATTTTGAGAAACTCTAATGCTTCTTACGAAGACATTCACTAGTCTGAATGCTCTTAAATGCTCTTCACAATGAAAAGGTTGGAGACTCCAACATTGTGAGTTGAAAATAAAATCATGTCAC
Source organism: Sequoiadendron giganteum (assembly GCA_007115665.2). Taxonomy (NCBI): domain Eukaryota; kingdom Viridiplantae; phylum Streptophyta; class Pinopsida; order Cupressales; family Cupressaceae; genus Sequoiadendron; species Sequoiadendron giganteum. Next base: position 398,262,648 of record CM021104.1, on the reverse strand, counting down.
TACTTCTTGTCTGAATACTGGATACTTGTTCTTTGTTATTGCAAGACATTACAGGCAAATTTGTTGTGGTGGTTGGAGTTTATATGTTTGAACATACTCCAACTTCACTCACACCCAAAAGTGGTGTACGAAGGGTTTACATGTCAAATGAGAATGTTTTGAAGATTAGATATGCCCTGCCAAAACAATTCTGCCACAATAATAGATTTTTGTGAGAATTGAGTATGCTCTACTCTTGCATTGTATGATGATTTGGATAATTAGAAAAGTTTGGAAGGAAGATTGAAATCATGGGCTTCCTTTTCATGGCATTATTTTGTAGGAAAATCTAGCTTGTGTTAGGAGTTGATATTGTTGTTTTGCCTCTCATTACATTTGGATTGGGCTTCAAATGTGAAATATTGCAAGGGTTTGAAGGAAAGGTTTTCTATTGGGCATCTATAGATCACTCATCATCCAAAGTATTTTGGCTCAAACAAAACCTTGACATTGTGTCCAAAAGACACAAAAATCGTAGGATTGATTGTTAATTTGTCCAATTCGTACAACTTTGCCTAGAGGCTTCAATAAGAATTTCCTTGCATGTTGTCCATTGTATTGTATTGTGTGTAGAGAATATTCCTTGTGCATTGGAATCTTTGATAAGTTTTGTTAGAATCATGAGCATAGGTAGATTGGACAAGATAGCTTAATTTTGAATATTTTTTAGATTTGAGTTAATGTTTTTGTGTATTTTTTTTGTTTTTTGCAAGTTATTATTTGGGGTACGCAAGGTACCCAATGTTGGATATTTTGTAATTGATGGCAAAGTTCGTCATTGTGTGGATGCCACTGTGGAAGGTCAATGCCAAATTAACGTTGAAGTGTTAGGGGGTTAGGTCTTTGGTAGAGGCACATTTCTGTTGAATATCTTGCATTATGATTTCCGTCAGCTTGTTCATTTGTAACAGCTGCAGATTTTTATTTGCCGACTCCTTGTTAAGGGCGGCTCATTGATTTCAATTTCGTGAGCTTTATTTTTGTGCATTGGCTTCTCCATTTCTGACGAGTCATTCATTCTTAGCGACGACTTTAAATATTGTGTTTATGGGGTGGCTTGTTACTATCATCTATTCTTGGTGGTTGTATAACGAGTTAGTGTGTGGGTGTGCAAGTGTCAGGGCTACGCTAAATGCAAGCTTTTGTCACGATGATTAAAAATCCTTGATCATATTCTATATGGCAATGTTTGCATTTAGTTCGTGTTGAGCTGTTGGAGATGTAAATATTCTCAGAGTGTTCGTGGATGTATATGGCTTACATTAGAATCTTCTAGAGTGGTCAATTTAGTCTTGCTGTACTAATTTTTTTGTGTATGTGCTTTGAAAAGGAGTTATGTTTGAAAAACGGTTTTGTGGAAGTTCGTGACTAATGTTTTGGCATGGAGTAAAAAACACCTTGAGGCTTCAGGCACTAATAATGCTTCTCGATAATCATTTTGAAGAAGTTTTTTGGGGTATTTGCAAAGTTGTGGAGCTTCTTGAGCAAACTGTGACTACAAAATAAATGTTTTCATGCCTTGTGGAGTTGTGGGTGATTTTGTGCCTTGTGGAATTGTGGCTTACTAAATCACGTCCTTGTCGTTTATATATATTTTTGAGTCGTTTCTTTTGTGATGAGATGTGGTTTCCAAATATGCAGATCTCTTCATTCTTCTATTGCATGGGCAATAAGTAATGGAAACTGCATGAATCATATTGAGCTTCGGTGTGTTTGTGTGAAGTCGTGAGCTATGGGTGTTTTGATGAATGTAGTCACTATCACACATTAGAGTCTTCAACTATTGTGTTAAGAAGGGTGGATGGCATAAAACATGAGAATCCTTTTTTTGTTCACTGGAGTTAGTATATTGGTTTATATTCTGAGGATGTGAGATGCTTTTGTATACATTCTTCTAGTGGGGTAGAATCGTTTATGCAGATTTTTGATTACTCAGTGATTAAATCAGAATGATATAGAGCTTAGATTGAGGTGATGGTCGGATTTAGGCAATGTTCAATTTTTGATAGTGAAGAGATGCATTTTGAAAGTATGCATTTTTAGTCAAGAATCAATGTTGTTAGAATTTAGTACATGACATAAGATAGTTAAATAAATAAATTAACATGTTTGTTAATTTATTAAATAAATTAGGTTTTGGAGGTTATATTCCCGTTATTGATTTCATATGGGAATAATGGCCTTATAAAGACAATTTTATGCAATTGATTTTTAGTTGAATGTGATTGACAATATTTTGTTTCGAGAGCAATCTCGATTTTCCCCCTTTAATTTCATTATGGTATCGGAGTAGGTTTCTTCTTGGACCTCTCTTTGATCTCTTTCCATTTGTTTGTGTTCATCCAAAGTGGTGTTTACAATGGTAATGCAGTGAGGACCATGTGCAACTGCTATTGTTTTCTTCCATTCTTGCATTCGTCAACAAGTGAGCAATGTAGACCATGTGCAAAACCCTTTTGACTCCATCATTAATTTGCATTTCTTCTCTTTCTCTCCACTGTGTTCATTTTTGCCATTGTTTGACATTCCACTCTGTTCATTGTTATCGTCCCAAAAATTTAAAATTTAAAATTAAAAAAAACCCCAATCTATTGCATATTGGGCATTCTGTATTCTATGCTTCCGACTGTTTCTGTGGATGCCGTTTTTTTTCTTCTGTTCTTTAGTTGGTTTCACTATAGCCTATATTCCATTTGGGTGTTAAAAATTTGGAGGATTTCAATATTTTGGACAAGGCCCCTGAGAGAGTTGTAGAATGAGAAGGAATGCACGAGTATTGCAGTGACAGGAATATTTCCTTGTGATGTTACTGTGAAGAATCTGGCTAGGAAACTGTGAAGACGAGGGAGTGCTGGCTGTGACATCTTGATATCGGGATAGTCGTTTGTTTCAACTCTATCTTTAACGCCATTGCCACTTGCTATTTATCCTCACCGCATCCTCGTTTCTAGCCGAGAGCAATACAAACACATCTTCTATTGTCGGGAATATCATCTGTTCCGTTGTGATTGAAGGAGGTGTCTCTACATCTTCCAAATCTATTTTTAGTGCCGACAACTTGCGGATATATCTAATATGGACATTACGGGAGTGACCAATTATTACGGGAGTGACCATTGATAAAGCCCAATGATAATATTTTGGTGGCATCCAAAGTAGGCATTGGAGATCATACAGTTTGGGATAGTGATTAACATTAGCCCATGATCAACTGCCGCCACAGATATGAGGAGTCTTCATACGGGGCCAACAACATATTTTGAAGAGACAAACCATTTCATACTCAATGTTGTGGGGCGATTATCATATTGTGTGCCATTCCGTATTTGGTTGTCTTTGCCATTTAGTTCATTGGGTATTGGAGCGAATATAATAAAAGAGGCGGTTAGGGCACATAAAGAAGAATTTATATCTTAATGAGTTTTTTCTTTTATCCAGTGAATGAAATGCTCTTTATTATTCATGGTTACATAGACAATGCATTTTTCAATTCAATTACTTTGGGTCTTGGTGACTTTTGTGGTGAGGAACTGCTCACTTGGGCATTGCTTCCAAAAGATAGTTTAAACTTACCATTCTCAACAAGGATTGTTAAAGCATTGGTAGAAGTAGAAGCATTTGCATTACGGGTAGAAGATCTAAAGTTTATTGCAAACCAATTCCGGTGGTTGCACAACAGGAAACTTCAACATACATTTCTAGTTTATATCTATGTCAGTACTAAGGGGGGAGGGGGTTGTTAGAATTTAGTACATGACATAAGATAGTTAAATAAATAAATTAGGTTTTGGAGGTTATATTCCTGTTATTGGTTTCATACGGGAATAATGGCCTTATAAAGACAATTTTATGTAATTGATTTTTAGTTGAATGTGATTGACAGTATTTTGTTTCGAGAGCAATCTCAATTTTTCCCCTTTCATTTCATTAGTGTTGTAGCGTTGTGATAATCTTCAGTGAGTTGGTGCTTCAGCTGTTCGAAGTTGGTGCTCACTTTTGTAATCTGGGTTGCTGCCCTTTGAAGTTAATGAAAGCAAATATGCGGTGGTTTTTTACTTGAAAGGGTTTTCCACGTGATATTGGTGTTCCTCTTGTCTGATGTTTGCTCTTACTGTTTTATTGCTGATTCATATGGTTTCATGTTTTAAAGTTAAAAAAATTTGATTCACCCGCCCCCCCCTCCCTCTCAGTATTTTCTATGTGCTCTTCAATTGGTATTAGAGTGGGGTTCCTTCGAATTGAAAGCTTAATCGCTTGGAGGTAGATCTTGATAGCGCACATGGGTTCTCTTGAAGGTCTTGCTAGAAACAAAGCTCTCTTATTCGATGGTTCTAACTATGCTTTCTAGAGTATTCGAATGCGCACTTATTTGATGTCTCTTGGATTTGATATATGGCAAAGTGTGGTAAAAGGATATGCAATTCCAGCAACTCCTCCAACAGATGCAGATGGAAAGAAAGCTTTTGAAAGATAATGGCAAACAATGAATGCCATTTTTTGTGGTATGGCAGAATTTGAATTTGTGAAGGTTATGCATTGTGATATAGCTCATGAAATTTGGGATAAACTTCAGAAAACTTATGAAGGAGATGATAAAGTTAAGAAGGCAAAGCTTTAGACACATAGGAGACAATTTGAGAGTCTTAAGATGCAGGAAATGAAAATGTTGCTGCATATCTACTTTATGTAGATGAAATTGTCAACACAATCAAAGGCCTAAGAGAGAAGGCTGAGGAGTCTACAGTTGTTCGGAAGATATTGAGATTCCCTTCCTTTTTGTTTTGATGCAAAGGTTTCAGCTATTGAGGAGACGAAGGATCTTGACAAGTTGACAGTAGATGAGTTACATGGTATTCTCACAGCCGATGAGATGAGGACAATTCCTGATTCTTCATCCAAAAAGGAGGCAGCCTTTAAAGTTTCAAGAAAGGAAAAAGACAAGGAGCTTACAACTAGTGATAGTTCAGATGATTCAGATACTAATGAGGCACACTTCATGAGGAGGTTCAAGAAGGTTTCAAGAAAATACAAAGGCAAGTTGCCTTTCAAATGCTTCAACTGTAGAAAGGTAGGACAACGATAGTGAAAAGAAATCAAAACATTTCGAAAAGGGGTATCAAGTAAGAAGAAGTTTAAGAAATCTGCAAAATATTTTTATTCAAAAGATCACAATAGCTCAATAGAAGATAGTGATGAAGTTTCTTCAGTAGAAGAAATCTTATTTATGGTTGACGAAGTTAATATGCCTGAGATTGAAGATGAAGATGTAGAAGATGAGCAATATGATGAAGAAGGAGAGGTAGATCTTGAAGTAGAACTTATACGTGCTCTAAGTGAAATAAAAAAACTTAGGAAGAAAAATCAAAACTTGAATTTGCAGATACAAGTAGACAATGAAACAAAAACAAAGACATCTCGAGCATTTGAAGAAGCGGAAAAACTGATTATTGATTTGAAGGTTTAGATCGAAGAGGCAAAGAGGATTGAGGAAGAAATCAGAAATCAGCTAAGGATAAAAAAAGAGAATGAAGAGAGACTTGAAGCTGAAATAGTTTCACTCAAGAAATTAGACAAGTCTATGTTACAGCTGAATCATGAGATGATTAATCAGAAAAGTTCTATGTCTTTGGACAAAATTATTAGCTCACAGAAATCTTTTGCTGATAAAGGTCGAGTTGGATTTGAAGGTGGTCAAAGTTCCAAGCCTACAAAAAAAAACAACAAAAGAGCAACTTTGATAGCACAAAAGGTTTGAAATCAAAAATCACAAATAGCACTTTTAGAAGACCTATTTCAAGGCAACCTCACATGACCAAGTTTAACAGTTTTTTCTTTCATGGGTATTATTTTCCATGCAATTGTTTTGGTCACAAGGTAACAAATTGTAGTGTCTATGCAAGAAATGATTTCAGATATGTGAATAGAAATCAAGGATTCTTGAATAGGAATTCTTTTGCTCCTCTTATGAATTACAATATTATATGTCTAAATGCAATAATTTTGGTCATACTGCAAAGACTTGTAGAAGCAATTTTGCAGATTCTTTCAAGCAAAGTAAAAAGAAAGAGCAACAAGGGGCTGAAAAAGAAGTTGATAGGAAGGTTTGGAGGAAGAAGAAAGAGGTAGAAAAAGAGAAATATATGATTGTACAAACAGCCCTGCATGCACAAAATAAGAGTGATCAATGATATATTGACAATGGCTGTTCTAGACATATAACAAGAGACAAATGCAAGTTTCTCATGTTGAAGAAAACGAATGGTGGTACAGTAAGGTTTGGAGACAATGCATGTGCAAGAATATTAGATAAAGGCACTCTTATGTTGAATGACATAAGAACAAAGGTAGAGAATGTTTTGTATGTTGAAGGTTTGAAACATAGTTTACTGAGCGTGAGTCAAATGTGTGACCAAGGGCACGCTCTTGTTTTCAATTCTGATATTTGTGAAATCAGCAAGGATAGTAGACTTATTGCTGAAGCTAGTAAAGCTGCTAATAATCTTTATGTTCTTGATGGTATCATAAGAGAGAAGTTGGGAGTGATTTCACTCCATCTTTGACTAGATGTCTACACCTAGGGGGAGCTTTCATTGTCATATTCTATCAACCCCGTTTCAGTTTTAAAGGTTGTTTCAGTTATGCAGGTTGTTCAGTTTGTCATTGATGTCAAAGGGGGAGTAGTGAGTCAGGGGGAGCAGTATTGGTTTTGGTTTTAGGAGGTGTTGCCATCAATGACAAAGGGGGAGATTGTCAGATATTTTGTCATTGATGTCAAAGTTATATGGTTATCTGATTTTTCCTTTCGAGATAAGCTTGTTTAAAGTATTGTAAAAGTTGAAGGACACAAGTTTTTCGTCAAGAATATTGGACGCTTTGGTCATTTTTTATGGGGAAGTGCTTCCAATTAATCCATCTAGATCTTTTGAAACTGTGATAATTAGCATGAGATTTGCAAGGGCTTACTTCATAGGGGTTTTGGTGCATGCCCATTCTTTATCCTAGAAACATGGTTGTCCCCTCTGCCCACATTCCACTTCAGAGGAGATTTGAGAATATATAGAGGTGCTGTTATGAGGTTCCATTGTGATGGGATTGTGCAATGATTCATTCCGGGAGTAGGGAGTGAAGCTATTTTCTCTTTATAATTATATATCATACATCATAGATCATAGATCTTTTTATAGTCTTCATGCCAGTTTGACACCTAGAGTTTGTTAATTCCTTTGTTAACCTTGTTTTACCCATAATAAATTTTTGCTTCAATAAGGCATTTTGCTTAAAAAGATTCAAATCATGCAAAATTGTTGTCAAAACTATGTTTTAGGTCAAACAAAACATAGGGTTTTTGTGGGTTTGTGTCAAGGAAGATACTTGCAAATTTATGAAAATTAGGGTTTCAAACCCTTGTTTTTAGGAAAACCCTAAAAAATAGGACCTTTCTAGAAATGATTGAAAATGATTTTGATAGGATAATTTGACTTCACGATCACATTGGTCAAGTCAAAATCACCAAAAAGTTTGTTTTACTCTGGTGGGTCGATTTTCATTTTTCAGGAAGAAAGCTAGGACCTCCACAACCATTAATGGCAGAATGACTAGTACCAGGTGGTGAAATCTAAGCCTCAAAAGATTCAACGAAGAATCCATGGCGAAAATGCTCAAAAAAGATGCTTTGCGACGAAGGGGATTTTCAAAAGTGAAAAATGCTGAAAATTGACTAAGTCTGGAAATGCATGCCTTTCTACCAAGGAGGCTGTGCAGTTGAATGCCTTTGTCATTTTTCCAAACACTCGTACACGCAACATGATGAAGGTGATTGCGAGGATGCATGCGTCTACGTCGTCAACAACCATGCTCAAACCAGTCAAGTTACACGACAAACGTAAAATGCAAAGAGATGAAGATTCAAAGGAAATGATGAAACTGCACCTAAAAGTGTCCCTGTAGTCCAGAGGTGCCCTTGAATTCAAAGGGTCAAAGACAGTCATCAACTTTCACCAAGACAGTCATCTCCTTCGTGTTTCTGCTGGCTTTCTGATGCATCGTCAAGCTAAGTCATCTGATTCATTGATCAACGGTGAACACAAGCGAAGTCGGGAGATGATGCAATGCAAGTACTATCAAAATGGCAGTTAAACATGAAAAAAAGCGCCCCTGTTGACCAGGGGCACCTGTGAATTAGATGGTCTAGACATCAGTTGTTGAGCAAGCTTGTCTTTGGGTAACCTTCTCAACATCAGCTCAACTTTGCAACGAACCTGTTCGCCAGCCTACAAGACACATCAAATGACAACAACTATTGATCGTTAGGGCATGCCAAATGGAGGGTAAATCAGTGCAAATCAAAGCAAAGGCGTCCCAAGGCTAGGGGCGCCCATCAGTTTGAGCCACCTATTGAGGTTTTCAATAACTGTTTTCTACAAGGCATCTGTTCAGTTCTCTCTCAGCTTCACAATCAATCCAACTACATGTTCACATGACCTGTCAGGCATTTGCAGAAGAAGATCAAACAGAAAACACCAAAGATGAAGGCAAAATGAAGAACACATAAAATTGGCTAAGTGTTAAGGAAAATGCATCTTCCTAGAAATAGGTGCCCAACTTTTTGGGCAATCAAATGCAGTCTGCAAGCTCAGTGACCTCCAAGATGACCACCTCCATTTTGATCAATCTCAACAATGACACCGTCAGCAAAGAGAAGAGACAAATCAAACATTTGACGACAAAGATCAAACTGGGATCATCTGCGAAAGTTTGCAACATGAAAATAACAAGCCAAAAGGTCAAAGGTGCCATTGCAGGCCAGGGGTGCCCAAGCTTTTGAGGCACCTAAATCAACTTTTAGGATTCACGAAACCGGTCATCCTTTTCGGAATTGAACTGGTTATCCATCCCATGTTGCAGCAAGATCACCAGACTCATCAGTCTTCAGTGATCTTAGATCAGAGCACCGAAGGTCAATTTGGAGGAATTGAAGAACACTCAAGAAACTAAGTTTGGTGAAAAAAGCACCTTCTTCGAAAAAGGCACCCAAGAATTAGAAGCACCAAACTCAGGTTTTGAGCTTTGCAGCTCCCAAGCATACTTCATTAGTGTTGTTCCATCTCAACAATGAATCTGTTAGCTACACTTCAAGATCAACTGAGCAACCAAGATCAGGGATCAAACGGAGGCATTTCATTACAAAAAAATGATAAAAAAGTGTTCAACTCTCCAAAAGGATGCCTAAAGTCACTTGATTGCTTCAGCATCAATCATTATATATCAAGCCTAGGCGTCATAATTCAACATCTTTCATTGCAGGTTGAAGCCAAGAACAACATTTTCTTCTCCAAGACGTCTTTTCAAGATCTAACAGAGGGGTTTTCACCGTTCTTCATATTTTTGAAGATCTGTTGCATAGAGGGACAGTTTATTAGAGATTGCATCTATAGGCATAATTTTCCAACAGATCCAGAGAGGCAGTTGATAACTTCCAAAATTCTTCTTGTCTTATTCCTCTATTCTTGTGTTAGATCTTCTTGCATGTCAAAGAAAACAACGGATAATCATAGATCTGACCTTCTGGGTATGATCAACACAACTTTTTCAACAAAATCCACGTCTCAGAATTTTTAGTAAAAAGTTGCTCCGACAAGGCTATTTTTAGCAGTCACAGAAAAAGTTGCCTGAACAACATCGTGTGCACAGTCAATCTTTAAGTATTTTAGGATGGAGTTCTCCCAAGTCGAATACAAGACCAAAACAGTCTTGGTTCATGACTTCCTAAAAGTGACTTACACCGATCTGCGTCGGGCACACCTAGAGGTCAATTTGGACAAATTGACAAGCATAGACACACAAGTCCATAGGTTCCATAATGGTTTCACCTTGTATATCTGATAGCCTTCCATGGCCAATTTAGAGGATTGTAACCGTTGGAATTTTGCATGTGTAGCGAGTTCGTGTGCATTTCTCACGACCGGAGTGTTTGCAGTCAAACTTCGCGGTTTCATCATACAACACTCTTCCATTGAGAAAGATCAAGGAAAACGTCACAAACGTAAAGTTGCAAAAGAGTCATTCCCAACACAGAGCCGCCACCGGTTCATACTACACTACCTTCCACGTAAAAATGGAAACACAGACAGATAGACAAGGAGTAACCCTCCTAAGGGAAGGAAAATGAAGGAGATACATACATCAAGTTGCTAACAAGTAGTAAGTTGACAGCTGAGGCATGTGATGGTCTCCATATGAAGAAGTCGACGATTGGTTAGAAGGATTGTTGACTAGTGGTGATGTGGTGTGAAACACCTAGTAGGGACGTCCTACCCTCCAAAGTAGCATTAATGACAAATGGGAGTTGACTTGATGCCTCTTTCCAAGTTAACTCATCGTCCCATTGATCATGCATGTCTATCTCCACTAATTGTGGATCTCTGTTTTGGAGGCACTTTGTACATTGGAGTTCACTTTTAGTTTAGTTTCAGGTAACTGAAGTAGCTTTCCAGTTAACTGCTAGGTCACCTACATTTAGAGATAGGAATAAATCTTGCAGATTGGCAAGAACTATTTGTTAACTCAAAGAGATTTTAGGGTTGTCTACTCCTTTGAGCTTCTATAAATAAGAGCCTTTTCTCATAATTTTGTAACTTTACTTCATGGCAACAAAATGCTGAGCTAAAAAGCCTTAATAATGTTTGCTTAGTATATGTTCTTGGATCATATTTGTGAAAGGGAAATGCTAAGTACAGCTTGCGTTCTTCTTATTCAGATAGGTGTATTCAATCATTGTTCATGTATTCTTGGTTTGATTGCATCATGTGCGATTGTCTCTTTGACACATGTTGCTGTCCCAAAGTGTAACCTTAGATAGAAGATTGAGATAATAAATCAGGAGAGCTACCTTGCCTTTGATCTAAAAGTCTTGAAATTTATCATTGTATGTTGTTTTCAATAATCTGTTTTTCGATCTACACCTCGGAAAGAGCATTGTCTCTCCTTGGGAATTTAGGAAGAAAGATTATCGTCCTTTGTTGTTTCTAGTAGATTATCTTTCAGCCTACACCTCTGAAAGGTCTTGGTACCTCCTTGGGAATCCTGAGATCTAGCCTACCGTCTAAAGATTACTTGTGTGGATTCTATTTCGGTGTAAATCTGGGAGTTCAGAGCCTTCTGATGCATTTTGGGAGAAACATTCGTCCAAGTGATCGAACCATTACATTCCAGCTCTTATATTCTCTTGATCTGTTTATCTAGAGGAGATAGGATAGATTAAAAGTTAGCTTAGTTGTAGTTAAGATCTGCAGAAATCGGAGAAAACCCTTAGCTGCAACGCATTGTGTTTCTACACCCTTGTGTCCTGCCGCTGAGTAAAAAGATAGGAACATTAGTTTACTGTACTTTTTATGCAAACATCAGCAACAAGAGGGATCTTCCCCTCCTAATTTGAAGAGCAGCGATTACACACTTGCAATAGTTGCTGTTTTCCAATAAGCCTCTAGAGGTGCTAATTGAAATGCCAACAAACCCTAATCTCAGCTTCCCCACAAAGCTTTTGGCAGACAAATTTTCTCCTAGTATATTGAGTGGGATGTCTTGTTTTTCCTTTGTTCTAAAGAAATATTTTGTGGAGAGTTCTGTCTGTTGATGCATCCTTTGCATAGAAATAAAGCTACTTATCCATTTTCTCCAATATAAGTTAAAGCTGACCTTATCTAGCATAAAGTTTAGAAATGACCATTTTATCTATCATAAGATGTGCTCATATTTAGCTTGGCTATCATGCTTGCTTGCTCTTGTACTTTGATAGAACTAATTATCTGATGTGCGACTATGATACCATCCAAAGTTTTCTTTGGTGGCATAAAACCACCTTGCTCCTATGATATTATCTTTGGTAGGACAAAGTTTCCGGTACTTTTCAAATATGTAAATGGCCTCTGCTCAGACGTTTCTTAGAGCCTGGGTATAATTTTGTGAAGGAAAAGCTTATTTTCTTGTAGATTAGTCATGACTGGTAGGGAAAACTAATTTCATTATGACTTACAGATGCTTCTCTAACAATCTAGGATGATGTTTTCATATTCATGGATAGTAAACCTATTATTCCTCTTGGCCCTTGGGGAATGAAAAATATTTTAAGCACAACACTTTTTACTAGTGAAATTCCATATTGAATTGGTTTGGACATGGTTTGATTAAAGTGGTTTTATAATTGTTTCACTTGGTATTCATTTGTATATCTGTTAAGTCTCCACTTTCTTCCATATTGGGCCTCCTTTACTTTTCCCCGTGTCTGATTTCTACCATTACCTCTAAGAATTATCGTGTGAATAATTGCATGTTATTGGCGACTTTTCAAACAATGAATATGTGTTTAGGTTAATATCAATCTACTAGTTTTCATTATTATCTCTTACACATCTGTGCCTTTTGGTCTTGCTGCATTGATGCAGTTTTGCATGCAAAGATAAAAGTTCAACAGAATAAGACATTTCTTTTAAAAATTGTATGTTAATGTCTAGATGCATGGACCTCAGGGAAGGTGCAATACCTGACTTAATTCCGCTTTGCAAGTTCTCTTGACATCACTACAATAATGTTTGAAAGCAAAACTCGAGTTATTTAACAATATTGACATGGATTTTCTTGTTTTCATAATAATAAAATATGCTTAGAGGTATGATATATTATGATGTATGTTCATGAGGCATCTACACATTGCAAATGTTAGGAATCAGGGGTGAATAATATCATTATAATGAACATTATTCTTTTAGCTGGAGAAATGTTATTGTAGGAGAAGCCATTATGAATATAATACCAAGCAACATTCTTAAGTGTAAATATGTCGCAGATATTTCTGATGAGACAAGAAAATTGTGGATTTTAATGGTTTTCATTATTGTGGTTTTTTATGTTGTTAATATTCTTTTAATAAAATGTTTTGAGTTTGCAATCTTCCAAAGGAAAAGCATTATAGAAAATTAGTATTTACGAAGAGCATTTTATCTTAAATTTTGATCATTTTCTGAGGTGGCAAGTGTTGGACATATTTAGATTTGAAACACGGGAAGGGGTTGTTTTCATTGCTTCGGCAGAACAGCCTGATGCCATTGATGAAGCTTTACGTCGTCCAGGACGCATGGATAGAACAATTACTGTATCATTACCAAATGAAAAAGAAAGGAGGACAATCTTACAATCTGTGTCAAAAGAGATGACACATGGCAATCACATTGATTGGAAAAAGGTATGTGGAATTATATATCTCATGATGAATTTTCCTCTCATACATTTTGTAATTTGTTTCCATTTGCTAAAGTACTGCAACTGTTTTCTTAAAAATATGAATAATATATGTTAGTGATGTGGAAATATACAAGTAAAAGAGAATTGCTTGTGAATGCTAGTAAGACTTTGGGATCAATGCTACTGGTAGTGATTACAGTGCTAAAGAAATACAATATTAAAAGCTAGTAGTTGGAACTATTTGTAGTATCACCATATGGATTTATAGTTCCTTTCCCTGCATACTGATGGCCATTTATAGTTTTATAAAATATGACTTCAGGAAGTCTATGTAAGCTATTTTCCATTCTGGGATGGTCATATGTAGCAATGTATCTCAGGACTATACCATTAGGAGTGAAAATTATTAGTGATCTAGATTTCAAGTGAAAAGTGAAAAAAGAAAAAGTAATTTTGGTGGTTTGAAAAGTATACACATTTTTGTGATTTACTTAATTTTATGTTGTGTTTCAGCTTTACATAATCTGTAAAGTCTTTGAATAAAATTTTAATGGTAACTCAGTAAGTCCTAGAAAGATGATGCAATAGTGGTGGCTTGTTGTTATTGACTCTAGTTGATGCCACAAAATGGATGGTACTGGTATATGAAATACTCCTCTAGTAGTGGCACATTTTGTAAATGGTCACCAAGACATCTCAGTAATGGGTGTGAATCAGGTAGATTTCTACAATATAGAGACTATCTGTTTTAAAAATTCCAAACCATGCCTTTCAAATGGAGTACCATGTGCAAAAAAGCAAAGAGTTTTGAAGAAAAGTATTCCAAGTGTGCTGAAAACCTTGTCAGTAATGCACTAAATTTTAGCAGCTGGAGAAATAATTTAGAGATGTCTGAAATTATTTAAGTAACAGTGTGGACGAAAGGAGCGAGAGACCTTTAATTTCAAGACAATAACTTAGAGATGGTTTCAGAACTTTAAGGTAGCAAAGGAAATACTGGTAAAATGGTCACCAGTTACAAAATCTGAGCATATTTGGCAACAATACTACCAATTATTGTCTATTTCAAAACTTATAAAATTCCACTTTCAAGTGTCTGGTCCATTCAAGAAAGGACATTCTAGACTCTTGTTCATTGGAAATTATTAACATGATGTGTTGATCGATATGATGGATGCTATCTTAGGCTACTTATCAGATTTATAGATTATTTATATTGATGAGGTTGATTTCTTCAAAAAGTATGGAAACAAACCTGAACCATGTTCAACTATATATCAAAAAATTGAACCAAGAGAGTAGGACAACCTTTCAACTTGCAGTGTTGTATCATAGTTACATAACTGACCGATTTATTCTGATTAATCAGCATTCAGCTCCCTGCTGATGCTATCTTTGAAAAAATCATGATTTTTTCATTTAATTTGTCAACCCACTTTTTGACTGGTTAAAATTGCTATTTTTTCTCAAAAAAGCAGAATTTCTGGGTATTTTTTTATTACTTCAGATATTTTTCTGCGTTTCCTTAACACTTGACCCGACCCTAACCTTAAACCTAACCCAATTTATTCCTGATTTTTCCCTATTAATTGAAAAAATATTTATCCTTTGGTTTGCAAATTTATTACCGAGAAAGACTTTTGGTACTATGCATTGTATGAAGCAAATTCCATATTTGAGTTATGCTGTTGATGAATATGCATTTCATGTTTATTTAAAAAAAGGTAAGTGTTATTTAAGAATGGTGAACATTTGAGATCCTCATCAAGCATCACAAAGTTTTTGGGCAGAGAAATTCATGAGTAGGAAAGTTGTACTTTCCATTTTTTTATATTGCACGGCCTTTGAATTAAGGAACCAAAAGTACTGCCCATGCAATCCTTACCTTGCTAAAGTCCGTCTCTCATCAAAAAGATGAGTTTGAAGGATTGAAACGTTCACTTTGTTTGACACCCACACTTGTCTTTTTAAACCTTTGACAACCTTTCGGGATTGAAACTTATCCATCTGAATATGCACTTCAAACAGTATTGCTGAGCCATCAATATTTATTCACCCACCTTATTAGAAGTTGTGATGTTCCCTTATCTCTTTGCCAAAACCTCGCTCCTTTACAAACTCTTGTCAGGAGGATGGACTTTCCACACTTGCATGCCTCACCTTTGAACCTTGACACCTGAACTTCGACTTTCCTGCCTCTTTGGAATGTTCACCTCCACCTACCTCCTTTTACATCAGGAGTAGCATTGATGCTTAAAGTGATTACTTGTCTTCTAGAAGAATTTCCCCCTTGTACATCCGGAGTGGCATTGATGATTAAAGCGATTACATGTCTTCTAGAAGGATTTACCACAGAACATAAACATTATATAATAAGGGCATGGATCCATGTGTACCTCAAGAATGGACAAAAGAAGATGAATCTAATCGACATTAATGCAATAGTTAGAGTTTGAACCCAAAGGGGCTCCTTGCAATACTTAATAAGGATAGTGTTAGGTCGTAGGGGACCCTCCTCAACACCTTCAAAGTCTATTTCTGCATGGAATAACACCATTTCTAGCTTGATGCGAAGGGAAATAATGCTCAATAGGTATGAGAAACTGTTGAAGATAGATAGCTTCGGTCAGATATAAATGATGATTGCATTTATGCATCATCATCATTTATATCAAATCACTTCATCCAAGCATAGTTTGAAATATATTTTTGAGGATATAAATTAAATATATAAAACAGATCGAACTTAATATGATCACCATTTCTATTTTGATTAAGTTTGGTTGTCTAAGTGTTAAAGGACACTAACTTAGACACGTCCCAAGAGAGACACGTCTCATGAGACGTGTCTCTTATAAGACGCGTCTTCCTTGAGATGTGTCTCTCATGAGACGCGTCCTTCCTGAAGTCGTGTTTCTCTTGACTTAGGACGTGACTCCCCTCTCTATATTTAATAGAGTTCGAATCCTCAAAAGCAGAATATCGAAATCAATAAATGTTCTGCAATTGAGCATTCACAGGAAGAGAAGAATTTCAGACGTAGTTTTTCTAGGACAGAAAATTGAGATATAGTTTTCACATCTACTTAACAATCAAAGTTCTCATCCTGAACCTGATTTGACCGATTTGATTAATTTAACATGGTATCGGAGCCATGTTGAGAAAATCCGAACCAAATCAAAATATTAGATTATTTAGAAAATCGTATTTTTCTCTAGAAATCAAATACATATTACATTCTTCATAATGTCTAGTGTAATCAGATTTGAGGATCGTCTTGAAGGTGCAAACAACTTTACTTCATGGAAGTTCAAAATCATGATGATTCTGAAAGAAAATAAGTTAGACTCATTTGTGAAAGAAAACAAAATAGAACCAGAGAATGATCCAGAGAAATCTCAATGGATTGAGAACGATGAGAAAACTATGAAAATTATAGTAGATGCAGTCATATAGTACCTATCCTATCTAAACATGAGACTGCATATCAAGTGTTTAAATCCGTTGAGAAAACCTTTGAAATAAACAACACCAGTAGGACCCTTGCTCTAAAACGGCAACTAAATCATGTTCAAATAAACAAGGGAGAATCCATTAATGCTTATTTCATGAGAATAAATGAATAAAGAAATCAACTATCAACAGTTGGACATCAAATTGATAGCAAGGAGTTAACTCTAATTGCTCTAGGTGGTCTACCAAACTCATGGGAGTCATTTGTTCAAGGAATAAGTGCAAGATCAAAACTCCCTAAATTTGATAGACTAAGAACAGATTGCCTACAAGAAGAAACAAGACTAATGACAAAAGAAAACAAACAAAAAACCATAGATGAGGATATTCAGGTGCTAAATACAAATTCTCATAATAAAAGTAAAAAGAAAAACTTCAAAAGAAAGAAGAATTCTTATGGAAAGGGACCGTTTAAGAAAAGGAAAAACATCTCCCAAATTCAATGTTTCAGATGTGACCAATATGGACACTATGCAATGAAGTGCCCTGATAGAACAAAACAACAAGCATCTTTTGCTAAAGTTGGAAAAACACATACAGACTATGACTCTGAAAAATTTGTCTTCTACTCAGCACTATCAAGTCAAGTTTCAAACCAAGACAACAACTAGATAATTGATAGTGGTTCATCTAGGCACATCACAGGATTTAGAGAACACCTAGATACTATAAAAGAAGAATCTGACGAAGAAGTGTCTATTGGGGATGATTCTGCACATCCAGTAAAAAGGGTTGGAACTTGCACCATAAATTTGAAATCTGGCCCCTCTATACAACTCATCGGAGTATTGTTTGTACCGGGAATAAAAAGGAACCTAATATCCATTTCTGCTCTTGAAGACAACGGATATAGGGTTACCTTTATGGATGGAAAAGTTTTGGCATGGCCAAAGAACTCAAATATAAAGAAAGCACAAACTATAGGAGTAAGACAAGGATATCTCTACAAATTGTGCACGGTTTCTAAACAAGCTCTTATTCATGAGACCTCAGACTCAAATGAAATTTGGCATCGAAGATTAGGACATCTTCACTTCTGCGCCATACTTTCTATAGAAAGATTAGTAATATGCTTGCCCAAACTAAAACAAATCCATGAAGGAGCATTCAGAGGGTGTGCCCTAGGAAAGAATACAAAGGGAACTTTCAAAAATAGTTTGAGTAAAACCAAAAATGTATTAGAAGTAGTACACTTTGACTTATGTGGACCCATGTTTGTACCCTCCATGGCGGGATTCTTATATTATGTAATATTTGTAGATGACTTCTCTAGGAAGACCTGGATTTATTTTCTTAAGTGTAAAGAGTCAATAGAAATCCTTAAAAGGTTTAAGGAGTTCAAAGCACTTACAAAAAACTTCTCTGGGAAGAAAATCAAAATCCTAAAAACAGATAATGGGAAGGAATACACCTCAGAAATCTTTAAAGAATTTTGTGTAAATGCTGGAATTAAGAGGGAGTTTACTGTAGCCTACAACCCTCAACAAAATGGTGTTGCTGAGAGGAAAAATAGAACAATTGTAGAAGCTGCTAGAGCAATGTTGTTTGACCAAAACATTGAAACCTCTTTTTGGGTAGAAGCCTCTAGGACAGCTGTCTACATCCAAAATAGATGTCCCCACTCACATTTAGATAACAAGACTCCTGAAGAAGCATTTACTGGTATAAAACCTGACATAAGTCACTTAAGGATCTTTGGTTGCCCTATCTACATTCATGTACCCAAGGAAAAGAGATTTAAACTAGAACCTTCTGGGAAGAAAGGGGTATTTGTGGGATATAGTGAAACCTCCAAAGCCTACAAAATATACATATCCGGGCAGAAACAAATTGAACTGAGTAGAGATGCCATATTTGAGGAAGACATTGCCTTCAAAAGGGCAAAGAGCTCAAGTGAGATAGAAATTCAAGATTCCCCTAAAGTCTTAGAAGAGGAGCCTGCTCCTGAGATTCAGAGGGAGTATCCTGAAGAAATCTTAAGTGAAAATCAAACTGCTCTAGAAGAGAATCCCAATGACAACAGTAAGAAGAGACCACTTTGGGCTAGGAAGATGATTAAAGAAGCTGAGAATCATACAACACCCAAAGGAACTTTTAGAGAAAGTAAGAGACCCAAAAGATTCTCAAGCTATGTTGCCCTAATGAATGAGATCATTAGTTCAAAACCTACTAGTGTTACGGAAGCTCTCAAACATCAAGTGTGGAAGGATGCAATGACGGAAGAGTATCAGTCCATCTTGAAAAATGATGTATGGGACATAGTATCTAGACCAAAAGAGAAATCTGATGTCTCTTCCAAATGGCTCTTCAAAATCAAACATGCTGCTGATGGCAGTATAGAAAAACACAAGGCACGTTTTGTGGCCAGAGGTTTCTCACAAAAGGAAGGTATTGATTATGAAGAGACATTTGCACCTATTGCACAGTACACCTCTGTGAGAGCAGTAATAGCTATTGCAACAACTAAAGGCTGGAAGATCCATCAAATGGATGTGAAAACTGCCTTACGTGAATGGGACCATTGAAGAAGAAGTCTATCTAGAGCAACCTGAAGGCTTTGTGATACATCATACTGACTCACATGTATGCAAATTGAAGAAAGCTCTATATGGACTTAAACAGGCTCCCAGGGCCTGGTATGAAAGAATTGACAACTATCTCTTGGGACTAGGATTTTCCAAGAATGATGCAGATCCAAATCTCTATTTTAAGGTAATTAAAGGTGATATGCTAATAATAATTTTATATGTTGATGACCTACTGATAACAAGAGAAGATCACCTTATTGCTCAAGGTAAAAAGGACCTAACTTCAGAATTTGACATGAAAGACTTGGGCATTTTACATTGCTTTCTTGGGTTAGAAGTCTGGCAGAAGTCAGATGGCATCATCCTAAATCAAGGAAAGTACACTATTGATATTCTGAAGAGATTTGGGATGTTGGACTGTAGACCCATGTCTACACCTATGGAAACCAACTTACACAAATTGAAAGAAGCAGTAGCAAAATCAAAATTTGCAGATCCTACTCTCTATAGACAGATAATTGGATCATTGATGTACTTGGTTAACACCAAACCTGATATTTGCTATGCTATGAATGCCCTAAGCCAGTTCATGTGTGAACCGAAGGAAATTCACCTCCTTGTTGTGAAATATATATTGAGATACCTTCAAGGTACTATTGGATATGGTCTCAAATAAAGAAATGTCCAACTAGACTTACATGGATACTCTGATTCAGATTGGGCTGGAACTGTAACCGAACAGAAAAGCACATCAGGATGTTGCTTCAGTTTAGGATCAGCTATGATCTCTTGGATCAACAGGAAATAGTCTTCAGTGGCACAAAGCTCAACAGAAGTTGAATATATTGCAGCCTCTATGGGGGCAAGAGAAGTAGTATGGCTCCGGAAATTGCTTGTGGGATTATTTGGTGAGCCCTTGAATCCTACTATTATCCATTGTGATAATCAAAGTTGCATTAAGCTTTCTGTAAATCCAGTATTCCATGATAGATCTAAGCATATTGAGATTCCTTACCACTATGTAAGAGACATGGTAGAAAGGAATGTGATCCAGTTGGAGTATATTAGTACAAATGATCAAACAACAAACATTCTCACCAAGCCTCTCTCCAGAGTTGAAGTTGAACACTTCAAGACGAAACTTGGTATGGTTGAAATGTAATTTGTTATTGAAATTGAGATTCAAATTTTTTATTTTGTACTAATGTATTTTTAAAGATGTTTAATGTGTAAACTCTTTTGTCATGTGTGTGACTCCATGACTTTATGGGCCCTCTCTCCCCCTATGTACATTATTGAAAGGTGACGATCTTTCTAATAATGAACAGTTGTATTTGACATTGTAAAGTGACGACTCTACAATGATTAGTTGAACTATCATGATAGATATCATGTGACTTGATATCTGTGGATATGTCATGATAGTATCTCTTGGACATTTTTGATAGATATCATGAGACTTGATATCTGTTGTAGATCATTATGATCCTTATGAGATAATCATGGTGGATAAATGTATCCATGGATATGCCATGAATTTTTATGGTAGAGATCATGAGACTTGATGTCAGTGCACATACCATAATGAAGATGTGTTATGAAGAATGTCATGTGACTTGACAATTTTAGAAGCATTTCATATCTTCTGATATCATGAGTAAGGTGATATCACTATATACTTGGTTGAAATTATCTTCCCTAGCTAAGAGGGAGTGTTGAAGATAGATAGCTTCGGTCAGATATAAATGATGATTGCATTTATGCATCATCATCATTTATATCAGATCACTTCATCCAAGCATAGTTTGAAATATATTTTTGAGGATATAAATTAAATATATAAAACAGATCGAACTTAATATGATCGCCATTTCTATTTGATTAAGTTCGGTTGTCTAAATGTTAAAGGACACTAACTTAGACACGTCCCATGAGGGACACGTCTCATGAGACGTGTCTCTTATGAGATGTGTCTTCCTTGAGACGTGTCTCTCATGAGACGCGTCCTTCCTGAAGTCGTGTCTCTCTTGACTTAGGACGTGACTCCCCTCTCTATATTTAATAGAGTTCGAATCCTCTAAAGTAGAATATCGAAATCAATAAATGTTCTGCAATTGAGCATTCACAGGAAGAGAAGAATTTCAGATGTAGTTTTTCTAGGACAGAAAATTGAGATATAGTTTTCACATCTACTTAACAATCAAAGTTCTCATCTTGAATCTGATCTGACCGATTTGATTAATTTAACATAAACCATTTCCGTGAGGACAAAGACCATGACAATTTTTGACGCTCTCCTTAGCCATCTTAAGTTTGCTGAGACGAGATTGAGAGAGGCATCTTTGAGCAACCCAACACCACCAAAAATCGTTGTGAGCATTTGTGTACAAGTGTCCAAATCTAAGAATGAAAACCCATAGATATGTGGAGGTTGAGGGACAAAAATCCTGTAGATCCGACATTGGAGGTTGAAACCTCTTCAGCTTGAGGGTCGGTCTCACACAGAGGTCGCATTTGAGTGCTACTGGTGGTCTCACATAGAGGTCTTGTTCAAGTTTTACTTGTCGCAGATGTAAGTAATGATGCTTTATTTTTCCTTAGCTGCTGTAGCAAAATATTGTAATAGCTTACAGTTCTGTTCCATTTAATAGAAGCTCTGTATTCTAGATTTCCTATAAAACATTGCACCCTTAAGTTTGTTGTGTGATTGTGCAGTCATGTGATGTTATTCTTGTGATGGCTTTATTTTAACCTATTATAGTTGTAGTAGCAGCGTTTTGTAAAGAATTCCAAACTGTGTAGTATAAATATAGTTGCAGTTTATCTTCCTTTGTGGGTTGCTGTTATTTATACGAATGAAATGAGGAACTTCTATTTTTTGCTCGAGTTGGGCACAATAGATTAGGTTTTATTGTTTTAGGGTTAAATAATGAATTTTGAAGCTTAGATCTGCATATGTAAACACTAATATAGTCTAGGGTTCGTAAGGTATGGTTTTACATATTTTAGAGTTATTAATGTTGCACGTAAGTATTGATGTGAACGTAAGGTTTGCATGGTTCCCATTTAAATAATTTTAAGTCTGCTGAAACTGTTTACTCTAATTTTAGCACAAGACATTACAATAGTACCATTGACGCACTCAAAAAATTTGCAACATGTGATCAGGAATTGTTGTTTAGGTGTGCAACGAATGAAAGAATTATGTCCTTGGAAAGGAGACAATCATGCAGTCTATAAACCAGTGCAGTTTCTCCAAAACTCAAAACAATTTGCAAAACAATTATCAGCAGATGCAACTAAGCTGTTTGTGGCAATTGAACACTAATATCAAGAATAAAAGGGAAGTACTAATCCAACAGCTGATTCCTCTAGATGTCCACTGGTCAAAATGTTGCTCATAGTTCTTTATTCATGTGGGTATGAGACCGGTACATGGCCAATGATGCATGAGACAAATCTTGTTTTTTCTAAGAGGTTATATTATATATTGAAAATTGGAAATTCATTTCCTAATGTTTACTTGCAAGATGGTCTGCTTTACTACCTAGGGCTTTTATTGTGTGTAGCATCATGTGAAGAGCACTAGATGTTGACATGAGTAGAACATTTCTATAGATAGGTGATGTAGAAAAACTAGTGTCAGTTTGGAAGAAGTATCTATTTGTGACATCTTAGGAGAGATATTGCAAGGTGCATTAGATGACGTGCCACTTGTGCCATAGCCAAACTTTCCAACAAGATACAAGAATTTTACATTTGTGTTACATGGGAATGTGTCTTCACCCCTCACACCTTTGTCCCCATCCCGTGAGGCATTTCAGTGACGACAAGATGTTAGGGGACATCCCCTAGCCATGGTCCCCTCCCTGTCCTTTCCCAACCTCCAATTGAGAAATGTGGAAACATCCTGGATTATGTTCATAAAATCGGGGATGATAGGAAACACATAGGGGACATGTAGCTTTCGCTAAGGTGTCCAGGGATGTCTTAGATGTCCCTTGACGGTCACAGGAACAACCAGGCATATTTTGCAAAAAAGCAATTTTTAATAATGTTTTTAATTTTTTTTTCATAACATTAAAAGAAGATTGTTAAATATATCATGACAACATTATAACAGCAACAATAAATATATCATGAGAGCAATATAAAAGCAATTAAATTAATCATGACAGCAGTTACAACAAGAATTGTAGTATAACATGAATAAATAGATCATGATTAAGATTCATAGTTAATGATATAAGTTATATAACAGTTAACACTAACAACATAAGTTGGATTTTTGATTTCATTGTTCAAAAAAATCTCAAACTTCAAAATCCTTGATATGGTATTAGAGTTAGTTACTATTGGCAGTTGCAAAAGAGATTAAAGGGGCATTTGCCATTGTTAGGTAAAGTGTGATATTGTGCGAGAAGTACAAACAAACATTTTATTTTTGGAATGTGGCTGGCATGCAAGCTTCTATAGACATCATCCAATATAATTTTAACATTGTCATGTTATATTGCTCTATTTTACTGCTGTTCATTAACTTGTAGAAATTTGACTCTCTCTCTTTCTCTCTCTCTATATATGTATATATATTTTTTTTCATATATATTGCCGTCCCCCCTATTGTGACTCAAATTTGTAGTGTCTCTTTTGTTTGAGTCCTGTCCTTTTTGTGTGCCTTAGTCATATTTGACCCATTGTTTATAATTGATTTGAGACATCCTAAATTGGCCCCCGCAAGTGTCAAAAGATGCAAAAATCCACAAGTCTAAGTCTTGGTTGTTTCTAGTATTTTCCTTGGTATTTTGTGTTTCTGTCAGACTTTTAGATTCTTAGGGTTGTCTATACTTGCATACCTTCACTACCAATCTTGACAACCCGTTCAAGTCCTTGTTAAAATTTTGTCTAATTGTTGTTTTCCTAATTTTCGGACTGCCATAGTTGTCCATACTTCCATCCTTGTTATTGACATTTCGGGAAGTTTGACATATTTATGTTTCCCTTGCATATGTTTTTGGAGTTTCCCATCCCCTAGTACCATTCCTTTGGCTTTCTTAATCCTTGAAGCCCGAAAATCTATTTTAAGCGTAAGTCCTTTTCATTTTTTGGACTTTTAGATTTCATCCATCCCATCCCTTGGTACCCATTCCACTTCATCTCTATTGCTCAAACTTTTATCTTTTGCATTCCAAAAAGCTTCCAAGTCTATCAAAGTTGGACTTTCAACATTCCCTTATTTAGGCACCCCTTTCCATCAAACCCTGAAAGCCTGAAACTTTGACATTTGGTCCAAAAAGTTTCTAAGTATATTGAAGTCAGACTTTCAGGATTCCCTTATTTGAGTACCTCTTTCGAGCCAACCCCAAAAGTTTGAAACTTCACCGATTTTCTCCATACAACTTATTGGAGTCAAAATTTTGGCCATTTCCTTGACTTAGTACCAAGTCATGCCTAATCTTGACTCTCCAATCTAGACACCTCGAAAGCCTTTTCTTTGTTAGGGCTCCCTTGTTGGTCTTCCTCCATTTCACATCCCCTTTAGCATGACTTCCCTATCACTATTGATTCCCTGATTCCTTACGTACTGATTGTTGGCATGCAGTATGAGTTCCTTTCAACACTTGATATTGCGAAACTTCCACCTTTTTCACTGACTCCCTTCTACGCTCTTGGACAACTTAAAAACACCATTAATGTATCTTAGTGTCCTGCAACCACTAGATCATTTTCGATGGTGCCTAACAATCATTCTTTATGCAGGTTGCTATGAATTCAAAGAAGAAAATTGGTGCTTAGCCCATTGAATAATTTATTGCAGCAGTTGAGATCATTGAGCCTGAAAATTCATGTCTTGTGCCAAGACATGTTATGGTAGATCTTGTGGATCTTGGCTTGAGGAGCATGCTGTTTGCAACAAATTGTGTGGATCTTGCATTGATTACATCTGTTCAAGGGTTGTTTTCCTGCTCAGTTTTGGTCATCAAAGAAGGGTTCTATAATAGTGTCAAGTTTTTAGAAATATATAGTGTCCATCGTTGTTGAAGTTGTATCGTAACATGGTTTTTGAAGAATTAATATGTATGAATGTTTGTGGTCTAAATTGTCTACAGTTGCAATTTCTTATTTCTTTGAATTGAGTTGCTAATTGTTTCTAAATTCTTTGCACACATTTTTTGTGACAAATTGTTATTTGATAATAGTTGTTATTCAAGGATTAACATAAACCTTTTATCAATAACAATAGGAAATATGGAAACTGTAAGGGATTATTAAGCAAAGCTTAGATCACAGGGTCATATACAACTGAGAGCTTAGATCACAGGGCCATATACAATTGATTTAGTCACTATAAGGCAATAACAAAGAAATAAGCCAACATAAATATTGTTATGTTATGATGCAATTAATGCATTGAATTTGTGATTTTGCTGCTTTGTTATAAGGCACTGGTCTATAGGCTAAATAACTTTTCCCAATCCACTATAGGCTAAATAAATTTTCCCAATCCACAATAAATCAATCATGAAAAATTCATGAGTGCAATTTAAATTGTTATGTTATGATGCAATTAATGCATTGAATTTGTGATTTTGCTGCTTTGTTATAAGGCACTGGTCTATAGGCTAAATAACTTTTCCCAATCCACTATAGGCTAAATAAATTTTCCCAATCCACAATAAATCAATCATGAAAAATTCATGAAATGCTTAAATTGTTGTTGCATTCATACTTGAAAAATCAAAGATACAAGTAAGTTGTTTCTTATAATGTCACAGATCCTTGTCATTTTGTATGAATCTTTACATCTACTAAGAACTATTATGCCATATATCTTTAGCTAGTGTATCTTATATGTCTACCCACCTAGGCTTTGCAGAGCTTGAAGTGCAGGGTAGAGTATCCACTTTTCTCTCGTTCGTTTGCCAACCCTATGATAGTCTTGAGCGTAGAACTTGAGCAATTCTTAGAAACTATTCTATTTTTCGGTTAGAGAACCAACACCCTTGCCAGCTCAAATATATGGTACTTGGATTGTGAACCTTGAAACACATCTCATCCTGGAAATGTTGTGGAATATAGTTTTACATGTTATTGAGACTTTGTGAGAAATAGAAATTAGCTTGAGTACTCCCATTTCCTTGCTTTTAGGAATTGAGATAACTATATATTTTTGACCGAACACTAGACACAAGAAAGCCCTAAATTGAGACCTAGTTGAGGATTGGAGATGAAGGTCAAGAGTAGAGAGGCTATGGACAACTTTGTTCAACCTCAACATTCTTTCTTGGAAGCAATAATTGTAAGATCCGGTTTGAAAGTCTCCAAAGATGACTTGCTAAAAAACCTCCTTTAGCACAACAAAAAGGTATCATCCAAGCGGAACTTATAATCCAAAATGCTAAGGAAAGATCCTAATATGACAAAGAAAGGGCTTAAATTTGAATGTTTATGTGTTTTTTATCCACAACCCAAAAACGTAAGTTCATAGGCATATGGAAGTTAAATTTTTTCTTTGTGTTACTCCCGTATTTTTATCTTGTTAAATTAAATACAAAGATTTTTGTCCAAAACCATGTTTTGGTTATGGAATGGTTGACATCTAGCTTACAAAACCTTTCACTTGTCAATAGTAGTTTTTAAAATTGCTAATTTCTAATTAGTTTGCCTCTTTAGGAGTTTAGGATACTGTAACCTAATGATAAATACAAATAGGAGCTAATTGTTTAATTATAGGGAATCTTGTGGTATTATCCTTTTTCAATAGTTAAGCATTTGTGGAGGTTGACAACTTGAAATGGCACTGCTTTCTCCTTTTGATTATTTGGTTGTTTTGGCCTTGTACCATCATCTATAATTCAGATCCACTCTTCCCTACATTTCCTTTTGTACCCTTGATTGGAAGATTGCTGTTATTTTGGAGGTTTTAGTGCATTTGACTGTCTGATTACATGCATCCACAATCAAATTGTGACAATGGGAAGCACTAAATTGCTTCAAGTTTAGAGTAACCTCCATATTTAGGCTGGCTTTCTTAGTTTAACACTAAGTATTGGAGGTGAGAAAAGAAGAGAAATTATGTAAACAAAAGAAAAATAGGGGTGATGCACTATAATATTTGATCAATTTAATTAGTCCTTAATGAAATAGCACAAAAAGAAAGCACCCTTGAGATTGAAGATTTGCATAAAATATTATGCTAAAAGTTAAGCTAAGCCTTAGAACACTTTATTAATATACTTCAAAACATACCGAGTTGCATTCAACTCTAAAGGTTTTCTTGTACAAAGAAAATTGTTGAGGCAATAACTAGTGCTAGAAAATTATTGAAAAGATCCTAAATACAGAGACGAATGTTGTATTTATTATTCTATACAATCACAAGTGCAGCTAGTGCACTACAAACACGGCACATATCATAATAGTACCTTTAAGCTTACAACTGACATCAAACTTTGAAATATGCCTTGCCAATGACCTGCCTTATCCTTGAACTGGTTAAACATGTCTTGCTCAGTTCAATTCTTCTTTTGGAAGGCCTTTGGAGATAATTTTATTGGTTTCTATATAATAACCCCTTCTGAAGTTTAATTGTTTAAAATGTTTTTTTCTGATTTAATAGGGGCTTTTGCCAGGCAATCCAGGAAAAAGCAAATAATTGCAGAATTGCTAAAATACTAAGGAAAAAGCATAAACTGAATTGAACCTAGTAATTTTTATTGCATAAATAAAATATTGAAATCATACCCATTTATTTAATTGCAATGTTACAAGTCTGATTTTCTGAACCAGTAATCTGATTTCTCAAACCCTAGGATGCCATTCCTCAATCTACTTCTTATTCACCTCAGATTTGATGCTGACCTGCTATTCTGCCCTAGGCATCTCAATTCTACCTGTTTGCAGGCTCAAAGCTTTGACCTGTTCTTGAGAACCCATGCCTTGCTTGAATTGCACGGCCTGCTAAAGATGGTCCACACGCGCCAGCTGAAAGTGCAAAATCAGTCACAATTACCACATGCTAGCTATGGAAGGTATCGACAACAATAATGGCCTGTCAATTCAATTCTGATCTGCAAATCAAACCTTTAAAATCTCTGAAAATAATAATCTCTAGGAAACCAATAAAGTTCTGATAATAACCTTTGTATGAGATTATCTCTTTGAATGCCCTTGGGTGATCTTTCACACCTGTAGACACTGTTTTTTTCGAGGGATTTCATCCTCAGAAAAGCTTCAATCTTCAAAAGCAAAAAACCTTTGTTTAGTTTCTCCAATTTGCACAAGTTCAATGAAAATGATCGATAATAATGAAAAAGCAAATGCTTTTTTGCTTTTATACTCTCCAAATCCCCACTTGGCAAAATAATCATTAAATAAAATATTTGATTTTGATGCTTTTAATACTTTTGGCTTTTAATATAATAATTAATAAAGCATCATTAAATATAATACTTTATTAATTGCCATTTAACCCCTTATATCACCTTTTAATAAAGTCATCATTAAATAATAATATTATTAAAGTCAATTAATTTTAATCATATAATTAAATCACTAATTCCCATTTAACCCTTTATATCACCTTATAATAAAGTCATCATTAAATAATAATATTATTATAGTCAATTAACTTTAATAATATAATTAAATCATTAATTCCCATTAATTAACCAACACCAACTCAAAAGAATGATCCAATCACATTTTCTAGATGTAGGCATGATGACAACTAATCCAGGCATGACTTACTATAAATAGTAAGTATAGGCAATATGACCAAGCGACTTACTATAAATAGTAAGTGTGGGAAAAATCGACCAAGATGACCTCCAAAAGGCCCACCACCAAAACACTAAGTCACTGAGCAGAAGAATACCGAAATGAACATCAAAAAGCCTGTCGAGGAGCCATTGATTACCCTCAAAGGGTTCCCTAAACATCCCATTAGCCTACAAGGGCCAAATAGTAGGCTAACCGCTGCAAAGACTGATCCCGAAAAAAAGGGGACATTGCATTCTATGCAAGCAATTCCCTTTTGTGTAATATCTGTGATTGCTTTTTGATGCCACTGGTTTGATACAACAATATGATTTTTGTTTTGTTCTGTGTTCACTCCCCATATGACCTGCTTGTGTTTCAGATTCTCAAACAATCTTTGTCTTTTTCCCTACATGAAGTTACCTTCTTGTTTTTGTTTTCTTTATCTCGTTGAAATTAATTTGATGGGAAGCTCTCTTTTAAAACCAGTGACTAGGGATTGCCCTTTTTTAAATGCATCCAATAGTGGTTGAAGTTTCAAGAGTTTCAAATCTTTGACACACCTTAACATTTTTGATTTCTCTCTAAGTGTAGATATGCCTTTGTTGTGGGGTTTAGTCTTAGCGTTGTGTTTTCACATCTTGCTAGTCCTTGAATGCAACTTTAGCTTTATAAGTTCAATAGTGGTTGAAGATTGCACAAGCTAATAGAAAAGAAAACTCCAAAAAAGTTATGCTATTGTGACATGTCAATAGTGTCAAACCATCAAGAGTGATCAAATACTTTTGGATAGCTTGGTGGTTTTTCTTTCTCAAAAGGTCTTTGATCATTGGATCTTAGCCTTAATCAACTGTGGGTAAGGAATTACAAACAACCTCAATGGTGTTGTAGGGAGATGCATTTCCGACCTCTTGGGACTCATCTTAGGGATTGAGACATGTTTTTTGTACTAGAAACAAATGTAGATATGTCCCTGCTTGCAAAAAATATCTTACTTGTGGTTCCTTGAGTAAAAGATGAATTAAAGAATCCTACATCATTTTTCATCCTTCTATAAAATATAAAAAGTGAAAAAAGTGACATGGAAACCCTAAAAAATGGCATACAAAGTCATTTTTAGTGTTTTGTGCAGATGTGAGGTCATTTTTCACTGCTTTGTGCAAACGTGAGGTCGTTTTTCACTGTTTTGTGCAAACACGAGCTCATTTTATGCAAAGGTCATTTGGACGAGTTTTACTTTGAGACGCAGGAGTAAACGCGAGACTAGCAATTAGAGGTTTAAATAGACTTGACCTAGGAGAAAATTTTAAAAATAAAAAGCCGTTGTGTTGTTTAGGGTTGCGTGGCAATGAAAAGGACTTGCTTTCTTATAAAACTTGTATTCACCTTCCCTATAATATGCGCTTAGCAATTTAACAACACGTTTTAATTTTGCAAAACTATAAAACATGTATGCCATTAATAGGGTGTATATCCATGCACTATACGACAAACTTTTGTGAACTTCAGTACATGTTTCACTTGATAATGGTGTGCTCCATTATATGCAGTTGCAAATTTTATTTAAACCTTCTTGTTCATGGTTAATCAGGCACAAATCCCTTCCTTGAGGAACATAGTTTCATGCTTTGATGAATTTCAAATGAAAGATTTTAAATTAATATTTTTTTTTTTTGGTTTTAGAATGTTAGGTGGGAGAAAACAAAGATTGTACACACTGTGGAAGTATTGTGATCGTGTTCTAGGGCCTAAGGGGTTGGGTGGAACAACCACCATTACATGTAAGCTTTGTGAGATATCATGGAAAGTTACTTAAATGAGGGTGAGAGCTCATTTTCACCACATACCTAAAATGGGTGTTGATCCTTGTCTAAATGAGGTAGAATGATATGACAGTGTTAGGGATCAAGAAAGTCTTATTGGGAAAGTCTCCAATTTGAACTCTCATGCTTGAATGGTAGGGGCAATGTTGCAACTCATAATCAAAATAGAGAGTTGGAGGTGGATGTGTTTCTAGAGGTGATCTTGTGACAACAAAAGATGTAGCATTAGAGTATTCTCGCAAGAGACCACACATTGGCAACTAAAATCCCATCGGAAGATTATTTGGTGTGCAAGGTTGAGAAGCAGTTGATGCAAAAATTGCACACTTCTTTTAAGCAAATGGAATATTGTCTAATGTTGCTCATGCACCTTTCCATGGGGAGATTGTCCAAGCTATCAATAATGGACTAGTTGGGTATAAACCACTTGGATATGAAAATCTTTGTACTACTCTGATTGTTAAAGGAAAAGTTCGATTAGAGCAACAAACCACACCAATGTAAAGAGTGCGGTTTATAGAAGGATGTAGTATTGTGATGGATGGGTGGATAGATGCTAGAAATCGTCCACTAATTAATATCATGGTAGCATGCAGCAAAGGGCCTTAATTTTTTTAAGGGAATAGATTGTTCATGGTAAGAACAAATGCAGATGTCCTTCATAGCCAGCTATGTGACGACATTGTGGAGTTGGGGGCATCACATGTAGTCGAAGTTGTTATAGATGCTGCCCTTGTTTGTAAAGCACTAGGCATGTTGGTGCAGAAAAAATACAAGCATTTATTTTGGACACCATGTTGTGTGCATTCGTTCAATAGTGCACTGAAAGATATTGGCAAGTTCCAGTGGATTTTAGATCTCATTGAAAAGGGCAGAAAAATACAAATGTTTATATGTAACCATCACCACACACAAGCCATTTATCGAAAATTTGCTGAGGTAGAACTTCTCAATCTTTTTGATACACAATTTGCTTCTTATTTTGTTCTTCTTGAGCATCTTTGTGAAGTCAAAGGAGCCTCGTGTTCTCTAGTAGTTAGTGTTGCATGGGTAGCTTGGAGACAATCTACATCAGATATTGTAGTTGAGGTGAGAGGTATGGTCCTTGATGGCTAGTTTTGGACTGATGTTAAATTTGTTGTGGACTTCATTAAACCCATATGTGAGGTGATCAAATTTACAGATTCAGACAAGCCATGTTTGGGAGAAATATATGAAGAAATAGACTCCATTTGTGCAAGAGTTAAAAGAATAATAGATACAAGAGATCTTTCTTTATATCCTTTGATAGAAGAAAAGATACATGGAAGATGGAACAAACTTAACACAACCCTTCATTGTGTTGCCTATGCCTTAAATCCTAAATGGTATGATATACAAGTGATGAATAAGAGGGCTCCATATGAGGATAGAGAGGTAATGAAGATATTTTGGGCTGCAATAAAAAGATTTATGGCCGAGATGAGGATGCTTCAATTATTAGGACTCAATGGAATAAGTTTACATGTGGGTGTCATGATTTTTCTTTCATGGAAGGTTTATATGATATGCATGTAAAGAAAGACCGTATGGAGTGGTGGTGGAACTATGGAGGTGAAACTCTTGAATTGCAATCATTTGCAATAAGATTGCTCTCACAAGTAGCCAACTCCTCATCTTGTGAGAGGAATTGGAGTACTTATGGGCTTATTAATTCACTAAGGAGGAACCAATTAGGGTCAAAGAAAGTGGAGAACCTAGTGTACACTCATAGCTCACTTCACCTTCTTTTTCGTGTAGAGCTTGGGTACAAGTAGGGTCCTTCAGAAAAATGGGACCAAATTTCACTTGATGGAGAAGTTGCAGCCTTCGTGGATGCAGTGGTTGAAGTAGGTGGCCTTAGTGATTTACTTCTAGCTCTACTACTAGTAGAGGAATTTGAGCTTTAGGCGAATGAGTATTTGGAGAGCATCATAATTGGGGACTTAGAAATGGATGACATAGACGTGTAGACAATAGATTTCTGATTTCTGATTTGTGTTTTTTGTATGTGTATCAACCTATCAGATTATCAACATTTTTGAATTTCAATATGTAATACTAAAGTAATATCAAATATGTAGTACTCTTTGACATTTGTGTGTTTAAACATTAAAGTCAATGTTAAACTTACCCGTACTCTTGTTTTGAATGTTCAATGTCATGATATTTTCAGTTTTAATGTTGGCAAATTAATAAATTAATAAATTATGTAAAAAAGATGGTGTTCCCAAGTATCCCCGTCTCCTATTTTTCAAAAACAGATGTACTTGTATTGGTACCAGCCTCCCATACTAGTACCAGTACCAGCCTCTTGGAAACCATGTGAAAAGTGTATTTTGGCAAAGAGATGCAACTTTTTTTGGCTGAAAAGAACAATGTAGAATCCTAGGCAACAAGATGATTGTTTGCTAGGGGATGATATTGTTATACTAATAATGAACACAATAGCAAACTCCCATATAAAATGAACATCCTAGAGACTGCTTACATCATAAAATTAGATCTTTTTAACTTTATTAATATAGGTAAAGTACATTGAGTAGCTATAGGATAGGGAGAGTTCCCTTCCTTGACCTTCACTATCAAACATATATGTGGTAGATTGAGAGTTTCACCCTGTTGTACCCAAACCAATTTTTTTGCTTCATTAAGGCATTTTGCTTAAAATGGTCTAAACCTTGTAAAAGTGAGGTCAAAACACAGTTTTTGGGCAAATAAAGTATGGGCTTTTAGTCAGTGTGAAGCTAGGAAGATACTGGCAAAATTTGAAAATCATGAAAATTAGGGTTTTTGAACTCTATTTTTAGCTCAAAACCCTAAAAAATAGGAACTTGTCAGAATTGGCTGAAATTAATTTTGATTGGCTTATTTCACATCACGATCACAGTGGTGAAGTCAGTTTTAGTTAAAAGTCAGTTTAAAACTAGTGGGTAGTTAGAACTTTTTAAGGAGAAAAGTTAGGACCTCCGAGGTCGTCAATGGCAGTTGGCCAGTACTAGGTATCAATATCTAAGCCTGAAACTCAAAGAAGAACGCTCTACGAAGAAAGATGTTGAAAAATATGCTTTTTGACGGAGGGGATTTTTAGATTGGCAAAAAAGTGCTAAAATATTCCAAGTCTGAGAACTTTTCACTATGTAACGTAGTAGACACTTGCGCAATCAACGTGCAAATCCACTTTACAGTGTTCGTACTTGTGAAAATGATGAAGTATAGTCATACACACACCTTGGCAGTCATAGCACGTCGACATGGTCAAACTCAAGCAACAGATACATCGTTTGCAAAGTATAATAAAATGGTGAAAATCAATGAATTTAGAGCAAATCCGCTCCCCTGTAGCCCAGGGGCGCCCTTCCATTTGAAGGTCAAGATTTGATTGTTTTGCATCGAGAACACATTCATTGTTTTATGTTTTCAGTTAGCTTTCCGACTAGCCATGGAGCAAGACCATCCGAGTTACAGAACTCCGGCAAACGAAGACAGAAGCAGAGGTTACGAAGAGTGTTTTCCACAAGGAGGTAGTCTAGAAATATGGATCTGCTCCCTTGTAGCCCAGGGGCGCCCTTCTTTTTGAAGGCCCAGATCTGGTTGAATGTGTGTATTACTGGATTCAGTCTTTGCAGAATCAGTCTAGCTTTTCAACGAGCTATCAAGCGGAAGCGTATCCAATACAGAACTCCGGTTATCAGTATTAGAAGTGGAAACTGCAGGCAGGATACATGTGAGAAAAGGTTGCTGAAGCATGGTTTGAGTGCCCCTGTAGCCCAGGGGCGCCCCTAAATATGACTTGTCAGATGGATGAGTTTGTTGATAGGGTTTTTCTGAGATCTTTTCTAGTTCAGTCCAGCTTTGCAATGCAACAGTTCACAAGACGATCCAGTATTCTGAGTGATCATGACAGAGGTTTTGCCGAGCATGTAAAACAGAGGATGGTGAAGCATAGCTACACAAAGCTGCACATCTGTAGGCTAGGGGTGCCCAGCCTTTAGGCTTGCCAGATGGGGTTATTTGCAATTGCAGTCTTCACAAGACTTGTGTGCAATTACTCCAGCCATTCAACGAGTCCAACTGACAGCCTTTGGGATTTGGCGAGTGCTCGTACGTGCAAGGCCAATGTGACAATGCTGTAAAGTGGAAGTGGTTGAAGACAGTTCAAAAAATGACTAAGTATAAGGCTAGAATTTTATTTGAAAAAGGCGATTATCTTTTAAGGGCCTTAGAAGCAGTTTTTTGGCTGTCTTCTCCATGGACATCTCTTGCAAGTTGACCAAACTATACAGAGAGACAAACGACACGCGAATCAGAGCATTCCAACTCCCGGTATCAAGGGTCAAAGTATGGTGTTCAGATAAAAGTAACACTTTTGTCAGAATGGTATTTGTGCTATCACAGAATAGGGGTGCCCATTCTTTTGGGGTTCCTAATACAATTTTCCGATACCTTACATACAGTCATTGGATGCAGAGCACTTTCAGTCATGCAATGAATCCACTATCCAGTCAGCAGGGCTCATCATTCACCGTCAATAGCAGTTTGAGGCATCAGAAGGCAATACGGAGAAATGATTTAAGTCTGGAATCAATGCATCAATTTAATCAGAGGCGCCTAATTTTCTAAGGTGTCAGATGATGATTTTAGCAATTGTTGCTCCCAGCAGACGTTTCATCCTTGTTATACAGGCTTCACAGTGGATATCTTAGCACGGTCGCAAGATCATTCAATCATCCGGAAATCAGAGTTGAACATGGTCAGATACAATTTCGTAGTTAGCTATAAAATAAGAGATTCTCAAAAATCTCATAACTCTTGCAGATGGATGCCTAAAAGATCAAAATTTGACTTTTTAGAATCAATGAAGTGTGTTGAGCACAGCAAGAGGCTATTTTTGGCAAAATGATTAAAAAAATATTTTTGCATGCAGAGCATTGAAAGTGACGAATTTCTTCAAAGATAAATATTGGCGCCACTTTTGGTTCTTTGCATGTTTTGAAATTAAAATATTATTTTTAGTCTAAGACTCAGAGACAGTGGCAGTTCAACTGGTGAGAGACCAATCGAATTCCTTCTTCACAATTAGGGTTTCAGCATGCATGCATGAGGGTACGATTTCATCTATTTAACCAAGCATGGCATCTTTCCTCATTCACACAGCTTTGAAAGTTCGAATTTCCTCAAAGAGATTAGTGAATTTTCATCAGAGAATCAAGCTCGAAGGTGATAGGTAAATTCTTTTGCAGGTTCAAGTCCAGATTCAGCATCAAATTCAAAGACAGAGTGGCGATTTTGAAGGAAGAGGCACAAAAACAATTAAAATAATAAAAAACTTCTTTTCTCTTCTAGATTTCTTCCATCTTCTCATCTTAAATTCTCTCGCATGTTCGAAGTATTGGCAGATTTTGGCAAAACAAAGTATCTGGGTTGATTCAAAAGAGCTTTCTCAGCAAAACCCATGTGCCAAAATTTTTCAAGAAAATTTGTTCCAGCACATCTGTTCTTGAAGTTTTAATTTTCTCAACCGAAATTCTTTTGCATGGCTGGGTAAAGGGCAAATTTTTACATTTCTGACGTTCTGGGTTGTCTTAGGATCACTTCCTAGACAAAACCCATATCTCGGATTTTTCCGTAAAAATTCTCATCCGACAAGCTATTTTTAGCCTCAGCAGGTTATTTTTGGCTTTCTAGAAAAGTTGTCAGAATACAGCCATGTTTACAATCAACAGGTGAGTTTTTTAGAATGCAGTTCACTCAGCTCGAATTCAAGACCAAGTCGGTCATAGCTCATAACTTCATTGGGATAGTTGATACAAATCTACATAAGGTATTGTCGGAAGTAGTTTTGGATCCACTTAAGATCAGGGATTCGGTTATCAAGAACATTCAACAATCCGGTTTACTCGAGGCAGCTTCCATACCTATTTCAGTACATTGCGTGGAGTTTGTAATATCTTGCACCAAGCATTACAATTCCACTACACGAGAGATATGGTCAATAGATGGACGTGTCATATGCAGTCTCAAACCCCTTGATATCGAGCAAAGTTTGGATATTCCTCAACATCCAGATGGGTTGGTTATTTCCATGAGTCAGGGTGAGCAGGCATTCAATGCTGAATTGGATAAATGTCAGAATAAGATGACGGAGAGGTGGGTAAAACAAAAGAAGAACAAGTTGCCAAACAACTTGGGTCGTGGTGAGTGCAAGGATGAATATGGTATGTTGATTACACTGCTTAATCGTGTCTCAGGTCATGCAGATGCAAACAAATTTCACTCGTGGATGTATTATATCATTGGTGGAA
Organism: Sequoiadendron giganteum; assembly: GCA_007115665.2. Taxonomy (NCBI): domain Eukaryota; kingdom Viridiplantae; phylum Streptophyta; class Pinopsida; order Cupressales; family Cupressaceae; genus Sequoiadendron; species Sequoiadendron giganteum. The sequence continues at coordinate 398,225,427 of CM021104.1, read as the reverse complement.
TCATTTCGGAGCAAGAGCATTATGACTGGGCATCCTTCATTAGCGATGCTATTCATGAGCAAATCATTGGTTTCCTAGCTGCGCATCAATTTCATATGTGCTCTTACCTTGTGTACTTGATCGCTTATCAAAATCAATTTAACGGGTTGAACACGATGGGCATACTCAGTGTACAAAAAGTCTATTGTTATTATGACCAGCTTGAGTTCACAAAGGCTGAAAGTCATTTTAAACGTGTACAGGAGGCTTTCTTAACATATACAGTGAGAAATTTGGACTGGGAGTTGCACATTTGCATCTCAACAGTTGCCAGAACAACAATGAAGAATTGGGCAGATTGGTATATTCAGTTTCCTACTTACACCTATATCTGTGTCTATGGATACACAGGAAAATCAGCCATGTTACCACGTTATCCTTCGGATAAAACTATATTCATGGAGTTCCTGAGGCAGCTGTATGAAGTTCACAAACGTTTGCGCAACAAGCGTAAACCAATTGTTGAGTTTCCTTTACAGTTCGGGATGTATTGGTGTAAGATGACAGTTGATGCTAAGGTTGTAGGTCAAGAGTTAGAAAATCTCAAACTCAAGTACCTGGTTGATACACGCACATATGATCCTTGGGGTCATTACGCAACTCGCCTTGGTAATCTCTCTTATCACAAACCTACGATGGAAGATTACTGGGTGAATTGTGAGGATGATTTCGAGGTTCGCAGACATAGCTATAGCAGGTTCTCTCTTCCGCAGATTTTTGTCTTCTTGGCAGAAGATGTGGAAGGATTGTCAGAGGATGAGGGAGATACACTTCCTCAATTTTACAGAGAGCAGGTTGATGGACAACCATTGCCGTTAGTGAACTTGTATGCCAAGGAGTTCACATCAGTGAAGGAGAGATCGAGCAGGGTCATCCAGAATAGTACACTTTATTTAGAAAGCAGAAGATTGAGAAAGGCATCCATGCCTAGAGCAGAGCCGCCACCAGAAGGAGATATACCACCTTCCTCATCAAAGCCGAAGCAGAAGAGGAGGAGTAACCTTGCTAGGAAGAATCCAGCGCCTAGTAATTCAAAGGGAAAAGCATTTGTTGCAATTCCACATATAGAGCCAGTTGTAGAAGTTGTGAAGAATTCACCGCAGCCTGAGGTTCAAACGCATTTACCATCACCAACACCAGAGCAACATCCAGTTCCAATTCACATTGATTTGGATGTGGATTTGCCTCCTCGCAGTGACCCTTCTACACATTCACTTTCATCAGATCCTATGAACAATACAGATCATTCCAGTGGGATTAGTCGGGATTCGTCTTGGCTTGAGAATCAACTGGGAAGAAAAAGGAGACAGCCATCTTATGTACTTGATCATTCCGATTTCGATTAGGACCATCAAGATGTGCCTGACAAGAGGATCAAGAAACGGGTCCACGTTGAGAGGAATGCGGGAAAGGAGATTATTGTTGAGACTGCTACGCCTCCTGAAGATAAGAGTCTGGACGAGATGGAAGTACAAGACTTCGAAGTTATCACAGTCAACTTCGGTAAAAGTACTCGTCAGACAGACATTGACCTCCTACAGGTTGCTACAGATAGTGCCAGGGATAGGATGGTGAAAGATGGTGAAGATAAATCAGCTCTCAAGGGTGAAATATAGCAGCTTCGCCAATATATTTCCAGCCTTGTACATAGGACAGGGGATACTGTCATCACGCTTCCACATATGTTAGAACGACCAGCAGAATAGGGTCAGATTGATCACTTGGTTGCATATGGCAAGCGGTTGGATGAATGGGAAGAGGAATTCATTGCTAGAGGCCGCCTTGTACTTACATAGTTGTATCAATTGCGGTATAATGCACGTGAGCTTCGTCTACGACTTCAGGAGGAGGAGCGTGATTTGGCCATCACTAGACCCAGGGATGAGATTCTGATTGCTAACCTGGGAATGCCATTTGACTCAGTCACAGATGTAGAGGATAAAGAAGATGTCTACGTTTGGAGAACAGAGTTGATCTTCAAGGCGGAGATAGAAGGAAAGATAGCATCTGAAGTGGCTGAGAGTAGAGTGCATGTTACTAATGCACTCCACTATGTGAGAAACTTTGTGTCTCAATTACCATGTTTGTATCAGCATGTGGGTGGTGACTATGTTGAGCTTACTAATGTTCAATTAGAGCTCCAAGCACTTATTCACAATATTTTCAGTGGTGAGACCATTGGCTGCAAGTTGAATCAGCTTACAGTCATGTCAACATTGTTTGATGAGGCGACCAGGAGTAAGGGTGAGTTCCAGTGTTAGATAACTAGTGGAGAAGACATGCTGCATAGACATGGGATTCTCCGCCAGAGCTTCAGTTCCCCAGAGGGTGATGCAGTCGGCGACTTCGTGGATGGGTTAATTGCCAGAGATCAGGGCCAGTAAACTTCAGTTCAAGGCGTCCCACCTTTTCCAAGATAGACATTAGACACAAGAGTTAAACTCAAGGCTTCTTTCCGAGTTAACTGGTTGTTACACATTGCATGCCATGTCTTTCTTGGAAACATCTACAAACACTTGGAGCTTAGATTAGATCTTTTAGTTGACTGATGATAGCATTGTGCAGTTGACTTGCTTTCAATAAGGACGTGCATGTTGCACCTTGTCCATTTAGATTAGATATTTCATTTAACTGATGATAGTTTCCCAGTTAACTGTATAGTTTCATTCAATTAGGGTTTAGGAATAAGATCTTGCATGCACTGCAAGACTCTAGTTGACTCAAGGTGATTTTAGGGTTGCCTACACCTTGAAGTCTATAAATAAGAGCTTTAAGCTCATTTGTAATTTAACTTTTGCTTGATAGCATACACACTGCACCTACCTTGCCTGTAGTATTGCTATTATTGTATCAATTCAAAGAGTGATTGCTGTTATAATAAATTGTTGCGCCTACCTTGCCTTCATGTTAGTGTCATGGTGTTTATTCAATCTTAGTTAAATGGGGTTGCTGGTTTGATCGTTATTGCATGCGTATTGCGTCTATACAATATACTGTCCCAGTTGCTTACCTTGTGTTTTGTTTATCATGAGCCTATTCAGAAGAGCAAATAGTTGTGCCCACCTTGCCTTCATGTTGCAAAATTGTACTTAAAGCTTATTGTTTGATGTGTGTGATAGTAGACTCATTCAGCCAAGCAGATAGTTGCGCCTACCTTGCCTTCATGTTGTGAAGCTATACCAGGTTTACCGTTTATTTGTTTGTTTTAATAAACTTCTTCCCGGATTAGCAAATAGCTGCGCCTCCCTTGCCTTCATGTTGTGAGCCCGCACCTGAAGTTTATCGTATAATACATTCCTGCTCCATTTCCTCATGCTCTGTTTCTTGAGGAAATTGGATAGATTTAAAGAAGTTAGCTTAGTTGTAGTTAGATGATCTGCGAAACCAGAAAATACTTAGCTGCAATGTTCTAGGTTTTCTTAACCTTGTGCCTCTACCAGCTGAGAACAAAAAGATAGGATATTAGTTTACTTTTCCATTCCATGCATTCCAGCACAACGAGGAAGCTTCCCCTCCTAATTTGAAGAGCACTCATTACGTAGTGTGCATAGCTGTACGTACAAACTCACACTCCAGAGGTGTTAGTTCTTACGCCAACACACCCATTAGAGCACAACTTTCTAGGTACCAACTGTGCTAACCAAAACATACTTAAGTGCATTACTCATGTTGACAAATGTAACTACCCAAAATTATTGTCTTGTTGACACATGTAATAATAAAAACCCATTGTTGACTGCAATTGCATAGTACACGACATTATAAATGACTAATTATTCTAAGTACAAATATTGTTCCTTGTAATTTGAATGTATGGAATTGACAATTGTTGCTATTTTCTATTTAGCAAATCAATTCCTTTTAAAAAAACTAATATCATAAGGAGTGGTATTAGAAAGATGACCTTGGCCAAATTTTGTGGTACAAGGAAGATATAGTAACAGCCTCAAAAAAAGGTTTGTGTAAGTTTTGGCCAATCTTTTCTTATAATGATCAAATATTTGTTCTAATTAGATCTATAGGAGATACCATCAGCTAAAAGCATTATCCAAACAATAAAAGTATTTTCTAAACAGTAAAGAAATTGGGTTTTGGACTTGGAAGTAGTAGGGACTTTAATAGTTTAGGAGTGGGTTAGCATAGATTGTAATGAATGGAATGGTCTTAAAGAGACAATCATAAAATATAGGTTTATCATAACTGTAAAATTTTCTTTCTCCCATCTTGTCAAAATTTCCTTGATGATTGTGATTTTCAGCCCTACCTTTCAAGATCCAGCTCTGGAAGCTGATAATGCCTATCGTTTGTAAATGCATTTTCAAACACTACTTTAAGTCAAACTTGGACAAAATGCTCACAATTTACTTGACGGCCTTTTCTACATAAAATGATCTATTCAAAACACTATTCCCGTTATGGTAAAACTCCCATATCCCTTGCTGAGTTGCGTTTACTTTTCTTCATAGGTTGGACTGGGAGGTGGCCGTCCAGCAAGAGGCAAATCCCCTTGGTCTTGGAGGAGCAGGGCCATCAAATTATTCAAAGGTACTCTCTAAATAAGAGATGCTGAGCCAAGATATGTGCGATAGGGGATATGTGGCCCCACTCACTCTAGTAGTGCATGAGCTCTATGAGTTGAAAAACCCACCCATTTGTAGTTCTGACTTAGAGAAAAAATCTATCTAAGAATCATGGAATAATTGCGTGCTAAGTTATTTATGCAAGTGAGATCTAAAAGAACAAGGATCTAAGAAAGAAGAATCTTGGTGATATGTCCCATCATCAATTCTAGAAGGTACAATTGAAGAAACAAAGTAAGTATATTTTGCAGCATAAATTCAACCTTTGAAGTTTAGGCTTTTGCAAAAAATGGAGCAGCTCAACTAAATTGTAGATAAGTTGCTGCAAATGATGTTAAGCTAAAGCACGACCATAGAAGGAGAGAGCCTTGGAGGGTTTGTAAGTTTGTAACAATATTGGGAGAAGGATATGGTACAGCCTTCAGCATAGCAACTTGGCATCATCACCAATTTTGGAGGATATTGTGCTACAGTGGGCACAAATAACATTTGCTGTGCCATATTGTATTACTTTTGGATGCAATGACAATTATACTTAATCTGGAGAAGAAGAATCAATACCAAGTCATTTGATACATTTTTCTATGTGAGGGCTGTTTCTGTCTCAAATATATATAATCAAAATGAGTAAATTGCTTTAGTGGTAATAAGTTTTAAATCTGCCAAACATTTTCAAAGACTGAATCCCCACCTCAAACGCAAATATCTTTTCTTCTGTATGACCTGGGCTTTGTTTTGGAGGTTTGTTATGTGATAGCTTTACATGATATATGCAGTTATATATGATCTTGAAGAAAATTGATCTGCAAGGCTTTGGAAATAGGTAATGACAGTTCTTCATCTTTCTTGAATACATTTTCTGTCAGACAAGATTTTAAAATGTGGAATTTTTAATAAGCATGAGTTATAAAGAGAAATTTTATGTGATTGGAATTACACTGTTTGTGCGTTAAAAATATTTGTGCTAGCTACATATCTTTCTGTTTATCTGCAAAGGCAGTTTGACTCGTATAAAAGTACAATTCACTACCCTTTGTTTATATGCTTGCTTGAGTAAGAAGATAGAATGTTGGATGGAAGCCTTACTCATTGGTATCAACAGTTTCAATATATATTCTGCATTATCTGAAAATCCATCGTAAATACTGTTTAGGTTTCTCAGGTTTACATTCTGACTGGTTTCAGAAATTGGGTAGTGGAGTGGTGATCTTTGTAGACTATGATGTATGGGGATTTTACTAAATTTCTAATAATCACCATTAATTGGAAGCTTTTTGCAGGTTGCGGGTAAAACATCTGGGTTAACTGCTTCACAAGTGCAGTTGGTTCCTATTTCATTGCAATTCACTGCCCTTGCTGGAAGAACTGTTGATGAGGAGGAACTGTTCAGTATTTATGGGTGGCTTGTGGTTAGTAACATAACACTTCTCTTCCACACTTTGACACTTATTTTTTGCTATAGAAATGCATGGCCAAAGCTAAAAGCCTGTACAATACAACAAAAAGAGCAGAACAGAGTTGCTATTTTTTTATCAAAGTACAGTGCAAAGTTAATAAACATAATTGAGTTTTCTGTAGATCTGGGATACAAATGAGAGCATCTGTTTTTCTTAAAATTAATAGACTTAGATTGTAGCTGACTTTTATTCAGTTGTATGAGGTGGTGCATGCTATATTAGATTAAAAGGAATAGGAAATTACGTTAGTGTCAGATATGAGGCATCCTTTCTTCATGAAGGCATGGATAAATAGTATCTCTGCCATTCAACTAATTTGCAAAAATTGATCATCTTTTGAAAGGTCACAAATCTAGTCATGGTATGCTCGTCTAAGTCCAAAAGAATGACATCTTGAATACATAGCCAAGGCTTTGCCTGTTTCATACTGGCAAGAGAGCTATGTATGTCATGTCCTCTTTTTGAGCTAAGGAAATAATTTAATAATTTAACTGAAGTTTTCACAAAAAATAACTTCCAAGTTATATCCATAAAAAGACAATGTCATGTCCCCCGAAACTGTAACATATTGAAAGGAAATAATAATAAAATATGAAGTATTAAAATATTGTTATTATAATAATATTAAAATATGAAGTAATAAAATATGAAGGCTTAATATATTTATTAAAATAACGAAATTATAGTGTTAAAATATGAAATGTTAAAATACAAATAAATTAATATCAAAAAATAAAATAAATATAAATAAATGCAATTTAAGATATCATTATAATTATATGTCATATCCCTTCAAAGATGGTAACACATTGAAGTGAAAATAATAATATTGAAAAGTCGCTAATATTATATTTTAAAATATATGACATATTAAAATACAAGTAAATCAACAATCAAAATAAAGTAATAAAATAAATATAGTTATCAGTAATAATATTACAATTATAAATATTATAAATAATAAATATGCTTGTTATGGCTATAAATAATTTTTATTATATTTAACAATATGTAAATTATAAATAATGTTTATTGTGCTTATAAGAATGCTCTTAAAAAATTACCATGCTGATATGAAGAACATAAATCTTTATTGATAAATAGTCAATCCAACACTTTTCAGTTAATAATCTTTAAACAAATCATTAGTCAGCAATAATGCAAAGGCATCGGTCAACCGAGAGTATTGATGCTTCCTTAAACAAACCTTAACATAAACTAAAGTGCGATCCTCCCAAGGAAAGCGGTTAAATCAAGGGTCACGTCCCTTGTGAAAGGTGATTGGATATTTAAAGGAACTGGTGCAAGATTAAAAGATCATCATCGCTGGGCATAGATAAGTTTCCGTGGCTGAATATAGAATAAAGGGAATTCTGCAGGGAGATAGAGGTCTGCTGATCGAATCATCTTTGGAGGGAATAAATATATTACTCAATCTGAAATCTGGAGGGAAAGCAAATGAATTATAAGGATAAAATATATTGTCAAAATATATTTGAGCAGTAGTTAAATACTATTATAAATATAGATAAAGATACATGTGGTATTATATATATGTGTACACATATTACTTACACACACACACACACACATATATGTATATATATATAAATTTACATACATGCCAATTATTGTAAAATGAAATCAATTAGGAGTAGTGATATATATATATATATATATAATATTTAAAATTGTGCAATAATGATGCTTATAGAAATTATTGAGCCTTATAAGTAATAATGACTCTTTATATAAACATGTATAGATTGTATCTATATATTTATATACGTCCTTAGCCTATGATCAATCAAATGTAAGGTTGAAGGAAGCAAGTTAGGAGGATGCCGTTTACGGGCCTCCCATGCTAAGTACGCCACTCCGAGGGTGGAATAGTTTTGGTCAAATGTTCCTGCCACTTGGGGCCAAGAGGTGGGTAGTCTTGGTCGGACGCTCGTGCTCTTGGGCTTAGATGGGTTGAGTAGTTTACAGGCAACCCTTTCAAGACTTTTCTATCAAGCCAAACTATGATTGATTGTTAGGATAGATTCAAGGAGTCTCAATCATAAGGAGGATGGACAAGACAACATGGATAGGAAAAGCAAATACAACTGTATTCACTAGGCATGCCACTCTGAGGGTGGAATAGTCTTGATCGGACATTCCTGCTGCTTGGGGCCAAGTGGTGGGTAGTCTTGGTCAGACGCTCGTGCTCTTGGGCTTAGATGGATAGCTTCGGGCAGACTTATCCTGCTTCTCATCCAAGTCCCATTATGATTAAAGCTTCCACAATGCATTATGGATATTGGTTGTTATGTATTTTGTATAGCTTAAGTAGATAAGGTATTTATAATGTTTTGATCATATATTCCCGATATTATCTAACATGATTGCAGGATCTAAACCAAGATTTATCTTTCTTGAAGCATTCAAGTGGTAAGCTATAACCCTAACTACATTAAGCTTGTGATTCTATGGCAAGATTTAGGGTTATCCCGAAAGGGGACATTACATTATAATTATCTTGGATAATATTATAATTATAATGCAGTTATCAAAATAGAATAATTGATATTATGTATAATTATTAATAACTGATTATGGTTATGTTTTAAATAAATAAATAAAATCAAAACATTAGTAAAATGCAGCGACTCGCATTATCATTTAAAGGCATCGATTCCCATTATCATTTAAAGACCAGTGATTCCTAACAAGTCTATAATATGGGATGGTTAAGGCATCCATCAGCAAAAGAAAAAAATCAAACAAAGTGACACGTCCCAAGCAAGGGGGGCGCAAAGAAAAGACTTGAAATGAAATCAATCCTAAAGCAGAATATCATCAATTGAAGAGGAGATTAAAAGGGATCATCTAGCAGATAAAATACAGTTGTCTTTATTGTCTTATATCTGCAGAACTGTGAGTAATATAGTAGAATATCTGTGATGTAATTTATTGAGTAAATAGGGTCATTAATTCATGTATGAACACAATATTTAGAATGTGATTTATTTAGTAATAGGATCATTATTTCATGTAGGAATAGAATATGTATGATGCGATTTAGTAGGTAAATAGGATCAACAATTTATGTGTTATTATTTCTTAAGATGGCATATTTTTAATTCATTATGTATTTCTGATGTAACTGTTTGCAATTATACAAGTTGGTTAACTTGCCATGTATATATTATCACCATGATAGAGGAGGGAGAATTGTTAAAGGGGAACGGTGAGTGGGTGCTCTTCTAGGCACGCCACCTCGGGGGGGGGGAACAAGATGAGCTCACATGGGCTAAAGGGGTACTGCCTTTGTTAAAAAGGGTATTGCCTTTGGGCTTAGAGAGTTGGCTACCCTTTACAATCTCATGCCCCTATCATGGGTAATGATATAAAGTGATCAATCATGAGGGAATGGGAAAGGATGTCGAGATGAGGGAGTTCTTCACTAGGTGTGCCAACACATATGAATGGCATGCACTACATGGGGCCACCTCATATGAATGGCATGCGCCACATGAGACCAAGGAGGATGGTATATCTGCCTTGGGCCTAGAAAGGTTAACACACCCATCAAGTCATCCTCGCCTATGCTCTCCATGATTGAGGATTTCTTAGGGAAGTAATAATTAGGTTAACAAATTTACTAGGGGTTCACTAATATCAAATCATGATACTCTACTTGATAAGTTATTATTGTAATTGATCTCTAACTTGTTTGTAGGGGTTGAATCAAGCTAAAGTACTTTCGAATTCTTTATTACTTGGGAAATCAGTAATTTGGGGTAAGGCTAGTATAGTTCCATTTAGGGACATTACATACAACTTATGTTTTAATATTAAAAATGTTGTTTTAAAAGGGGGACCAAAAGTGATGCTAGGAATGGGGTTTACAAAGTAATGTATTTTATAAAGTTTCTTCTAGTTACTTTTTAAAAAGCAAGTTTGGAGGGAAAAGGAGAAAAAAGAAAATAATATTATTTTTCTTCGAAAAAAGTATATAAGGAGGAGTTGAGGAATGGAAGGGGTTATTGATTCATATTATAAAATTCATTTCTTTTTAGATTGAATATTGTTCATCTTTTTTGCCATATAATGAAAACCCTTTGGCAAAAAATTAATTCAAGGATGAAAACACTTTTATTCATTTGAGTAATTATATCTAAGTTACCGGTTCAAGTTCGGGGACGAGTGCAGGTACGAGAACCCGGTACGTGGGTGCATGAAATTATTTTTAGGGGTTTGGGTACGTATGGGTACGTGTGTATATATATACATATATATAAATATATAATGTATTATATATACAAAAAAATAAGATAAATATATAGAATTGTAAAACTAAATCATTTCATAGTATGATAATTGATCATTGATCAATGCCAAATGCCAAAGATAAATATTAAATGCCAATTCATAGTTGTATTTGATTGATTTGAAAGCAAATTGGGTACAAAATGGCATCCTCATGTGGAATGCGCTGATGTTGATATTCTTAAACAAAATGAAAATAGAAAATTGTTTTTGTAAAAATGAAAGTAAATACTACATTAATATATTTTACAAATTTACATCTTCCTCTTTCCCATGAAATGAGTTGCGCCATGGAGTTTTGTATGGTTTCAGAAGCCTTAAATGCGATATTATAGATGAAGACTTGTAGGAAAACTATGGAAACTTGGACTTGGAGAGTACCTAGAAAATCAATTAAATTCAATGGGAGTTTGAGGGCAATGTCTCCAATGGTGTCGAGGGGCGGCACCCCTTGTGGGGGTTTGGGGGCAACGCCCCCATCGGGGTTGAGGGGCAGCGCCCCCAGCGGGATCGAGGGGCAGCGCCCCTCGCAGGGTCTGGGGGCAGTGCCCCTGGCACGCTCCCTGTTGCGGTACATGGCGGGGTTGAGGGGTAGCGCCCTCGTCGCTAGCACCAATTTAAGGCTTCTGAAACCATACAAAACTCCATGACGCACCTCATTTTCATGATTTTTTGAGTGGCAAAAAATAATGCTGACAAAGCCCAATTTAAGACCTTCAAAACCACACAAACCGCAAAAAATATGAGGGCTAAAAATGAAATGTATGTGTTTGAAGGCCTCATATTGGGCCGTTTTAGGGTTAGGAAGAAACAAATTAACAAAAAAAAGTTTTTTAGTCAAGTTTGGGCCCACATTTTTTGACTTGGCCCATGGGTTTGCTTGGGTTCGTGCTGGGTGCGCATAGGGTGTGTGCCCATCACTGTGGGTTTGCCTGGGTGCGCGGGTGTGCGCACCCGGGCGAACCCACAGTGCTGGGCGAGCACCCTATGCACACCCAACACGTACCCACAGTCGAACCTGAACCGGGTTCGTACCCAAACCGGGTTCGAGGCCTGTGGGTACAAACCCTGCAACACAAAATTATATTTAGAGATTGCTAGTGAGCTGATTATTGCAGAAGTATTTCCAATCGTTTTTTCGTGTGTGCGTTTTTGATTTGAGTTTTTATGAGGAGTTTTTAGTTTGGATTTCAGTTTGAAGTGTTTAATGATCATTCTTTTTGCCTAGCAAATTTGATTATTATCTACTACTATTATTTTATGTGCTTTCGTAGCTACTATTTAATAGTTTGTAGCCTTTATTTAATAACCCACCCTTCATTTTTTCAAAAACTTCAGAACTTGCACCCGTTAGCGTTAGCCAATATTCAATGATAAACAATTGAATAAGCAACCCTCCACTTTCTCATCACCCAGATCCCGATGTGGGCAAGGTGAGAGCATATAGTGAGAAGGGGATCTTGCATCAATTGGAAAATTAAGCTAACTGAAAGTAAACACCTTCCACTTTCTGATCACCTAGATCCCGATGTGGGCAAGGTGAGAGCATACAGTGGTAAGGCTTACAAATTCTGAAATTCTCTAAGCTGCCACTTCTTCAGTGGGGTGAGTAATCAAACCAAGTGCGTGAAAGTAAACCATCCGCTTATTCAACAGGAATTACAACAAGTAAACCAATACTTGGTGGCAAGCCAGCCAATCAAAAGAAAGTCATATGCTTGTTCAGCGGGCATAACATGAAAGTAAATGAGAACTCGACCACTTATTTAGCGGGAGTAACATGTAACGTAAAGAAGCTCAACCACTCATTCAGCGGGAGCACCACTTGTTTAGTGGGGTGAGTAGCAATGTAAATACAATGAGTAACCACCAATGGTACTACCAACGGTGTTACAATCAGCTCAATCAAGAAATGCTTCAGGATTAAATATGCTGTTGTTATGATAAGGAAATGACAAAAACATGAAGCATAAACTCCCCCCAAGATGCTACAATGATAATATGAGAGCACCTTCACAAAATATAGCAATTGTACATCAATGAAATGAGTTCCAAAGGCTTATAGCAGGTCTTAAACATTGCTGCTTCAGGTCTGATAAAGAAGGGGCAGCAGACTGAAACACCAACCGGCAAGCTTCAAAGGGTCACAACTTCACACCAAGCTCTCCAAGCCAACTCCTAACACCATAGAATCATCAAACGTAGCCCAAGGGAGTTGAGGTGTCAACATGAAGGGAATATTTGCAGTAAAACATGAGTGGACAATCATCAAAACCTTCATACCATCTTCAGCCCAACTTGTATGACCTAGCAAGTAGGGCAACCTGCTGTATAAAATCCGACACCACCACAAAAAATCTCCTTTTTGGTGCAAAGGGGCGCCCAAGGATGAGGAAGCTGTTAAACCAATACCCACAAAAAGTAATGAAGACCTCCAATCTGCAAGTACAAGCATGTGGTATGACCTAGGGCAAAGAATGATAACCAGCAAACTGAAAATTTCTAAAAAACCACTCTAAAAAGCTTCCAAATTGCTGCAAGAAGAGTTAACACACCAAAACATATCTAGAAGACATCAAAACAATCCATAACTAAAAGCAAATTGAAAATCTTTCACCAATAACTCCAATGGTGACTCCTGTAGTGGAGCCACTCCAATGTCCAGCTAGGGAGTATCTCTCAACTCCGAAACTAGAGCAACTTTGAAGGTTTTCGTCTCCAAAGCCCTTGAAGGATTCAATCCTCACTCGGACATCACTTCGTTATCATCAAAATCACATACCAAATGAGAGCAAATGAGGGAGTATATATAACACTTTGAGACCCAAAAGTTTGAATACCATTTCCCTCCAAAAGGGGACACCACACTTGGGAGAATAAAATACTTTATTAAAATTCACATAGAACCCTTTATCTAGGTGTCCACTTTAGTCATGCTTTATTTTTGTCGCCGTCCCCCTGTTGTCCCCCGCCCCACCGTCCTCCCGCCATGCCCAAATTTAGGCCCATGGGCACCCTGTCCCCGAAACCCATCCTCACGTCCCCGCATCCCCCCGTCAGGAAACTCCGTGGAACTATGGTTTAAAGGGGCTTCCGTACAGCTCTAGGGAGGTTTGCAGCCTTTCAAAAGTTGCTAATAGATAATGATGAGCCTATCATACACCTTCAAAGGCAGTTGTTATATGTTGCAAATATTTGTCATGGTTTATATTTTTGATCTTACAAAATATTGTTATTTTGTAGAAATTGTTTTATTGACATTTATGTAGTTGCAATTTAGTATTTCAGATCATTGAAATAATATTTTCATTGTAAATTTTTGTGCAGTTTACCATCAGAAATGTTAGATCTGTTGATGTTTTCAGTGTTGTAAGTTTGGATGGTAATGTTGTTAGGAGACTCAAGACATTAGAAGATTATTTTTTAATTTCCAGCATTGCTATTTCTAACAATATTTTGTGTAGTTCTCTGCTAGATTCTGCTGCCAGAACTAGCTTCAGTTATTATTTTGTAATCTAGAAGGCTTGTTGCTAGAATAAATATTTCATGACTTCTTAATTTTGTAGAAGAATGCAATATTGAGTTGTGCAGCTTGCCATTGACAAGTATTCTACTATAATATCACTTTGACCCCTTCAATGCACCAATATCCCAATGTGTTGAGGTTTCATGCTTGTTCATTATGAAAGTGAAAAATTAGAAAAATTGCAATTTGGGACATTACAAAGTAACGCCATTTCTTGTTATGGGCATGCAATACAAGCATTGTTTGTAAGCCCTTTTTTCTTCAATCTTTCCTTTCTAGCTAAGCTTTGATAACGAAGGAACCAAGCTTAAATTTTTTATTAGAAGGTGTTAGCCTACAATATATTTTGGTATCTACATAGCTAATGTTCCTTAGTGGAATTCAATCTCTTTATTTGTAATATATATATTTGGTTTCATAGTACTAGAAGGATTCTAATGACTTGATATTCAATGACTCCGAGTTTTCTCAAATATGTACATTTGCATTAAAAAAGACATCCTTGGGCAATTATCTTGTAGAGATCTGTAATGTCCCCTTTTTAGCGAGCATTAGATTTCTGGTTGATTAGCCTATCATTTGACCGTCATAGGCTAATGTTGTTGTTTAGAGGGTCTTGTGTTGGAGATATCTGGTATCTCAGTTGGCAGTTGTAGCGTTTGGCATCTTCAGATCCTTGGCGTATTTTGAGGCGATGTTATTTAGGGTGTTTTGGCTCCGTTTTTATATACTTACTATTTATAGTAAGTCAGTTGGATGATAGAGGCCAACCTTACTATTTTTAGTAAGGCACCCTGGTGAGTAGAGAATGTCGTGGGCTATCTCCTAGCACAGACAGGATTGGTTTATGAGGTTTATTTTAGGAGATATGGAGTTTTAATTATTATTAAAGTAATGCTTTAATAATTATTAATTAATTATAAAAAGTGCACATCATTAAATGTTTAATTGACTTTATATTTAAGGAGTATTTAATATTATAAAGTCAAAATATTAAAGTGCATATTATAATGGCTTAAGTTGACTTTATAATTAAGGGGTCATTAATGATATTAAGTTAATTTATAAAGTGACTTGAGGTGAGCGCCCTTTTAATGAGATGTTATAAAGTCACAACAAAAGAAAAAAAAGAAAAAAAAATATTTTTAATGATTAAAAGCTCTTGGAGGATGTGGCAACTTGAGGAGATATAAAAGCATTATTCAAAAAGCAAATTGATCATCTATTATCTATTCTACACTTATGCATTTGGAGAGCTCTTTCTTTGGAGAAGGAAGAACTAGGGTTTTTCTACAATTGGGGTCTTGGAGAGCGTAACATCTCTTTGATTATGCTACCTGAGGGTGTGAAAGATCATTTGAAGGCTACATGCATGGGGTAGCTTTGCTTCTGAAGTCACATTGTGCTTCATTGGAGGAAATTTCAGAACTTACAAGGGTTTGATCAGAAGGTTGAAGACAATCATTATGGAATATCTTTATTGCTGAGTTGTGCATTCTCTTTTTGGCATGTGGGAGTCATATTATGCACATATGTGGTGATTTATCCCAAGAGAAATTCAGAGGGTTTGAAGAGCAAACATCAGAATATTCAAAGAATAATTATTGCTGAGGCTTACATTGCTGTTTACACTTCTTAACACAGCCACGTGGGGTTTATTGGAAGCTGTACCTTCCATCTATGCTGGCCGTACATTTCATTCTTTGCTGGACGTGTGAACTTGAGGCAGAAACACCAAAGTTCTAAGCTTCTTTCCATCACTACATTGGGCGGCTGGTTCAATGACATCAAACTGTAGATTAATGGAGGTGGAGAATCTTTGATATTGTGCTAGGCGTTCAATTCTAGGGTTTATCAGATGCTGATTTCCATTTCCAGATTTGCTGATACAATAGTTTCAGGTCTGCACTTACTATCTTCAATATTCTGGGTATGAGTTTAATATAATTGGGATGCAAAGATAAATTTGTATTGAAGGTTTATGGTTTATTGTGATGCATCTTCATAATCTGATTTGAAGATGAATATATTGTATTTGCAAATTTCGTTTAACCAGATTTGAGATTGATGTCTCATTATTAAGCATTTCTATACTTCGCAATTCGTATATGTATTTGCATTTCTTAAATCTCCTGGCAATTTATCATTTGAACATCAAAACCCAAATATTTTGAAAATCAAACATTCAAACAAGGCAGAAATTTTAGTCAGCAAGTGTCCACTAGGGGTGGGACATTTCAAGATCAAGGTACATGGTTTTATCTGCTCCAGTTGGCCTTTTTTTCCTATTTGAAATCTATCTAGTTTCCTAGTGTTTTTTCTCCCATAACTTCTTCCTCGGAGAGAAACCCTTTCTTAATATTGCTTCCTTCCAAAGGGGTTGATACTACCCTTTTGTCCTTTGAGTGTGGGAAACACACATTTGGACCTTAAAGTTAGATCTGAAGTACCATGTGGATCTTAATATTTCATTGAAATTGGTCATTAATGAAAAGTTTAAATCTTGCAATTTCATTTGAGATCATTGCACTCTTACTTCTTTGTGCAATTCCTTTATCAAGCATGTTACAAACACTTAAATGACCTATAATCCCTTAGATGTGAGAATCCCTTTTGATTGTGTCCAACAGTAGTTTGGCATGGGGCTTAATTGATTATAACACAATTGATATGTATCATTTGCTATTTTTCTAATACTTGTTAGTGCTTTGTTTAACCCAAGGCAAAAAATGGGTAAACATTGCAATTAATTGTGGAATGGCAATGGATGTGATTTCCTGCCTAAATAAGTTGCAGTTTTTTGAAAGCATTGCAATCAATATGTCTTGACCAATTTTTTCTTGTCAAATCACAATTTGAATTGTGTGAATTGCATTTATTGCAACATTGACCAATTTTCTAGGTTTTTTTACTCTCTTGCAGTTTTTGGGGATTAGGGTTTGAGAAGTCTTATATTATTTGTCATAATGCATTTTGGATTATTTGTTTTTTATTTTTGAAGGCTTTTAAATTTTTAATGCATTTGGAAGCATGTCAGCACATGCATTGGTGGCATCATATTCTTGCTTCATTTTCATGTGACTTTGACTATACTTACACACGTGCATTTAGGCACAGACTATAGTAAATAACACGATTGGTCTGCATTTAGATTCAGTTTTCTCTATTCCATGTATTCCAAAGCATATCAAATATAAGTATTCTTTGAACAACTATAGTAGTATTTAATGAACTTTGAATGTTTTGATGACCCCTTGTAATTTTTATTTCATTGATTTGAGTGTTGAACATGTTCACAAGAGTAGATTACCATGAAATGTTGATTTATAAGCCTTATTATATTGATTGTTGAGCATGTCATGTCCACTATTTAGACATAGGTAATTGTGAGTTCCCCTAGCCTATTATTTTATTTTCCGTATAAAAGGGTAAGATGAGGGAAATAATTTAATAATATAATTCAAATCGTCCTAGTAACTTTATTTTATATCTATTAAAAGACTACTTTTGTTTTATTATTATAAGAGGGTCCAACATAAAAAATCGTTTCTAGAAAAGGTGGCCATTATATGTAATATTAAAAAGGTATTTTCTTGATGTTAGTTTTTAATGATCAGATAATCAGAAACTGAAAGTAATCATAAGATGCAGCACATAAGACAATTGACACAGCAAGATACCTTGGGAAAACCCTCCAACCGGAGGGAGAAAACCCCAGCCAATATATCCCTTATATATTGATTGAATAAGAGCAGAAATTTGCTTACAACTCAGGCACTATAATGCTGATTTGATACAATAAATGATAGCACCTCTCTTAGATGCAATATGCAAATAATATGATTCTCCTTGAAGTCGATCTGCTGCTACAGGTTGAATAACTGCTGGAAATGCGAACTCCTTCTAGGAAATACGAAATGAACTTGATGATCAAATGAATGATTGTTGACTTGTATATAAACACAACCACAAGAAGGATCGCACCTCTTCAAGAAGGAAGTCGGCCTCATTAAAAAGACGTTTTACTTAATCATCCAAGTCGGCCTAGAGTAAACATGACTTTTCATGAATTACGAATTTCTTCAAGTCGGCCTTTGTAATTATTAATTATTAATTATATAAATAATGTAATATAGAATGAGGTGCCTCATTTATAATTCAATCGACCTTGGATAAATTTAAATAGCCAAAATGCATGACGTGCATCTGGAAGTAGTCATCCAGATGCTGCACATCAACACTTGACACCTCTGGTATAAAGTGGGAAAATACTTTTTAAATTGAAAAGAGGATTACAAAAGGAGAGGTTGGTTGCAGAAGAAAGCATCCATTTTTTAAATTTAAACCCTTTTTCTTGAGTTTGAATGTTTGTTCATCTTCTTTCTTGAGGAAGAAAACCCTGCAGGTTTTTGAGTTGGAGGATGAAAACCCTCTAATTTATTCAAAGTGATTCTATCTAGGTATCATTGTTGAGTTGAAGGATAGCAAAAATTCTAGTGTTTGTGAGTGAGCTGAATGTTTGTTGATCAAATACAATCTATTATCTGTTTACAACAAATATTTAATAATTTATTTGAGGTTTTGCTGTTGTGCAAGATTTGTGGTGTATGTACTAGGTTGCCGTATGATTCCTACAATGGGCTGATTATCGCTACAAAATAGTTGAAATAATACCAAGTTTTCTACATCATTTTTTTGGGAGATTGATGTGCACCATATTTTGGGTGCCATACATGTTTGTATGGTTGCTGGTTATTATTTATTGTGTCAACCTTCTGTACCAAATGAAATGTTTACAATTAATTTTTGAAGGCTGCTGCATGAATATTTATTGATAAAATTCAATTCCAAAGGTTGTTGTAACTCTTGGGTATGCATTGTACCACTTTGATATGTTTTTTTGGGATTTTGAGTAGTAGCTGTATCGTTCTATCTGATGTTATAGTAGCTGGAATCTGATTTCCAATTGTGATTATTGAGAGAATTGTGTCATGATTTTGCAGTATTTGATCATTGCTAATATTCTTGTTACTCAGCTGATTATTGAATAATTTTCAGTGTTATTGGGAGACGCCTCTCTGACCCCTTGGGATGCGTCTCGGGGACCAGGATGTGCCTAGAGATGTCTTCATGTGCAGGGGATGTGGGCAAACATGTGATGACCCTAAATACTTTAAAATGAATTTGGAGGGAACTACTAAAGTGTTTTTAAACACTACTCTGCAATTAATAAATAATAATATTAAATATTAAATATTAAATAATATTATTAAATTTAAATAATAATATTAAATATTAAATAATAATATTAAATATGAAACAATAATATAAAATTTAAATTATTAAAAAATAATATATAAATTTGTGGCCGACCCACTTGGGAAGGCGATCTTGATCTAGTATTTATACTAGCTCAATTCATTATGGAGGGCATCTGGAAATCAAGATTTGGGACGTAGTCTTTGCGGCAAAGGGACGAAAACCCTTAAGTCGGCTACCAGGTGAGACATCAACCTCACTCTGGCATTTCGTGAAATCCTTTCTTTTGCATATTCCTCAATTCAACATTATACTTGCATATTAGGTCGGGATCTCTCTAGCATAAACATTGAGGAGTATCGAGTTAGAACGGATAATTGGGTGGCTGTGACTGAGTCATATCGAAAGTCCAAGTTGTTGGTAGTGTGTCGCATCCTCTGGGTCGGTCACAGTCTTCATTATCACACAATGGGCATATACCAAGAGTTTCAGCGACTTGGGCGAGCATACACGACAGTGCCTTTGGCATACGTTCCATCTATTGTTCATGAGACTCGGGTGGGACACGAACTGGTGGCTGGAAGGTTTGCATGGGACTTACAACTCTAAATCGTCCGCCCCAATCACTAATTCACTAGGCTAGCAAGGCAGCGGATTAGTTGATGAGGGTGTGCTATTGCAACGACGCCCGATATCGAGCAATCATCAATAATATATATTTGCACAACTATTCGGTGATTATAAACTCCACAAATCTGAGTTATCGCCCATGACGTTTCCATCAAACGCCTTGTAACTCATGCTTCATCATTTAGCCAAGAAGATTGTGATGCCTGGTTGTATATCTATCATCGAGAGAGTTGAGAGTCTTGGTAGTGAGTTCATTCAATGTACCTCATGTGAATAACATATCGGCTTAGTATCAGTGATTGTCATATTTGTCAATTTTGTGTGATCGATTTGTTGCTGTAATTGATGTTATTACATGTTTGGGAAATCCGCTCAGCTAGGCTACTTCTTTGGAGCCACTTGCATTTTGAATTTCATCTCATAGTTATCTTATGTGCATAGTATTATTATTGGTGAACTGATATTATTATTTACTAAGGTTATTGCTACTGTGTGATATTACTTCCGTAGTTATAAGATCCGAATCGACCTCCATTGTTAAATATTTTATATATCAGTGATTAGTACATTATAGTGGTATCAGAGCGTCGATCCTGCTAGCCCGTGGGAATGTTATGTGTTTGACTGAAAGGGATCATCGAGCTATTGAGAGGGAAAGACGAAAAGCTGAAGCTAAGTCATCCGAAACAAGAGGAAAAGGTAAGAAGATGGCTGATAGAGACGCGCAATAGGAGACTTTCTTGAGGCAAATGGCTCAAATGCAGGAGCAAATGGCCAAGCAGTTGGAGCAAACATCACAAATGATGAATATGTTGATGCAGACCATGAATACCATGACCAACGTTTTCAGATCTACACCAAATCATGATCCGGAAAGCAGTCACTCAAATCAGAATGGACCTGAGATTTAGAACAGCAAGGCTCCTCGCCCAACACAACCTTCAGTTTTGCCCAAGAATGGACCTAACAACGAAGGAGAAGAACAAAGACTTCCTGAAGTGATATCGATGCAAGTGTGGATGCCTATGCACAAATCGATCCCAATGCGAGAAGTCAAATACTATTTATTCAGTATCACAATGCAAGGAGCGGATCAAAAGGGGGACAATCAACATTCTATTCCAATAGGGACCTGTAGTATAGGGTGAGCAAGTTGACTCTTCCAACTTTTGATGGTTCGGGGAAGGTGACAGTAAAAGCATGGGTACCACAGCTAGACACATTTCTCACTCAGCCCAATGCTTGAATATGAAGCGGTCAAATTAGCCATTCTACATTTGGAGGGGATAGCACATGAGTGGTGGCATCATGGAGTCGTGACACAAGGGTTTAACCTTGTCACCTCATATGCTGATGTCACACAAAAGCTCATAGAGAGGTTTGATAGAAGAGATCCGGTAACATACTTCAAGGAATTGACGAGCCTAAGGCAACAAGGAACCGTGGATGATTATGTGGCAGAATTTCAAAGACTTGGTGTGATGGTTCTGGATGTGTCAGGTAAAAGGCTCATGTTCCTCTTCATTGAGGGGCTATCAAAATCTTACTGTGGTTTGGTGAGAGCCTTAGAGCAGACATCATTGGAAGAAGCTATTCGAAGGGACTTGAATCTTGAGGACTCCACCATGAAGATTAAAGCCTATGATCAAGAATGCGTCAATAGGACAGCTGTAATGTTCCCTATTGGTTTATCTAAAAGTTTTGTCTTTTGGTCTTCTAAATTAAGATATTCAATAGATTCGGAGTCAATAGTTTTAATGCTAAATTCTGAATCTTATTAAGAGCTACTTCCAAAGGCTAATAATGGCTTGATTATCAGATCCGTTATATACATAGTTTTATATATATAATGTTTTAAATGATCTGTTGTTAAGTATATATATTACTCATAAATTGTTCGCTTTAAATATATTTTAATCTATAAATCTGTATACCGCTTTTCCAATCTATATAGATATCTCCACTCTTTCGTTTTCCTCCAGTCAGCGATCTCTTATGTTGAATTCCCTTCTTTTCTTCCATCGATCAGATTAATGCTTTTTATATATTCTCTTTTATCTTCTCTTTCCAAGTGAATGTTCCCCTAATGCCATAACCCTAGATTGAAATCTGATCCGCTATGTCTTCCCATGACTCTTTATTCCTTAATTACCTTCTTCCCAAATATATTCTTGGCAATAACACTTAATAGTTAATTAAATATATCTCTCATAATTTATCTCATTTCCAGTCTGCTGCTTTATGAAGATTTTGATTGATTTTCCTCTCTTTCTTATTCCCCCCCCTTCATTGAAATGATCTCCCGTATATATATCTTTATTTGGGAGGAGTCGTGACCTTCTAATACCACCGCTGACCTTTGGTAAATTATGATTTAGTTTTAAATTAAATATATTTATCTTTGTGCTTTATTAACTCATCGATGGTGTGGGTACTTGCAAGTCTAGGCATAAGTATATTCCTTACTTTACTCACACATCTTCATGATGTATTGCTGCCTTTAGTTGCTCTTTAGTTGCTGCCTTTTATTTCTGAGTTTGCCATATTAACAACTCTTTTAATATATAATCTTTTGTCTTTTAATTGATTTCTGCTTATTATTGTGTTTGATAATCATAGTTTTCTGATCGCTGCTTTTAGCTTTTGTTTCCCTCTTAATAATTTATGTTAAATTACTGCCCTCTACCATAACTGTTCTCTTGCTGTGCACTTCCTTATTATATTTTATATTAATATATTATATATTTATATTTATATGTTTCTTATTAGAATATATATTATTATTTGATATGGTAGTTTGTAAATATTTTATATTGTTATATATTTGATAATTTTAATTATAATATTAAATCATTATTATTTCTTCTTATATTTTCAATATGTGTTTTTGTTATTTATTTATTTTATATTTTATATTTTATTTCATACTTTTATATTTGTGTATTTTATATTAATTTTATCATCTATTATGATTACATTATTTAAATTGTTTCATATTTTAGTATTTATAATATTGCATTTGATAATTTAATTATAATATTATCTTGTGAGAATTATAATTAAATTACTAATATTTAGAATTTTAATATGTATTTTATTTTTATCTTATTTACTTATTCCAATGCTCATTATGTTACGTTTTCGGGGACATGACAACAGCCAAGGAAGCCACCCCACGAGATTTTTCCTCAACCGACGAACCCACCAACACAATCTCACAAGATGTGCATGTCTGGGAACGAGCTACGAAGAAGGGGATTGTGCTACCATTGCAAGGGACCTTAGGTAAAAGGTTGTAGGTGCATGGGGAAAGGACACATCTACTATATTGAGGTTGTTTCAGATGATGACACGGAGGAGGGGGTAGACGTAGTGACTCTTGAGCAGCCAGAATTGAAGTTGCTTGAGGGCAAGCAAAATCTAAGCGGGGAGGACTGTGATGACCCCAAATAATTCAAAATGAATTTGGATGGAACTGCAAAAGTGTTTTTAAACACTACTTTGCAATTAATAAATAATAATATTTACAAATAATAGTAAATATTAAATAATATTATTAAATATTAAATAATATTATTAAATATTAAATAATAATATTAAATATGAAACAATAATATAAAATTTAAATTATTAAAAAATAGTATTTAAATTTGTGGCCGACCCACTTGGAAAGGCGATCTTGATCCAGTATTTATACCAGCTCGAGTCATTATGGAGGGCATTTGGAAATCAAGATTTGGGACGTAGTCTTTGCAAGAAAGGGACGAAAACCCTTGAGGCGGCTACTAGGTGAGATGCCAACCTCACTCCAGCATTTCGTGAAATCCTTTCTTTTGCATATTCCTTAGTTAGACATTATACTTGCATACTAGGTCGGGATCTCTTAAGCATAAACATTGAGTATCGAGTCAGAACGCAGAACGGATAACTGGGTGGCTGTAGCTGAGTCATATCGGAAGTCCAAGTTGTTGGTAGTGTGTCTTATCCTCTAGGCCGGTCACAATCGTCATTATCACACAACAGGCATATACCAGGAGTTTCAGCGACCTGGGCAAGCATTCACGACAGTGCCTTTGGCATACATTCCATCTATTGTTCATGAGACTCGGGTGGGACATGAACTAGTGGCTGGAAGGCTTGCATGGGACTTACAACTCTAAATCGATTGCCTCAATCATGGATTCACTAGGCTAGCAAGGCAGTGGATTAGTTGATGAGGTGTGCCACTGCAACGACACCCAATATTGAGCAATCATCAATAATAAATATTTGCGCAGCTATTCGGTGATTATAAACTCCATAGATCTGAGATATTGGCTGTGACATTTCCATCAAATGCCTTGTAACTCATGCTTCATCATTTGGCTAGGAATATTGTGACCTCTGGTTGCATATCTATCATTGAGAGAGTCCATAGTCTTGGCAGTGAGTTCATTCAATGTACCTCATGTGAATAACATATCGGCCTATTATCAATGATTGTCATATTTCTTAGTTTTGTGTGATCGATTTGTTGCTGTAATTGATGTCTTTGTTGCTATAATTGATGTTATTTCATGTTTGGGAAATCCACTCAGCTGGGCTACTTCTCTAGAGCCACTTGCATTCTGAATTTCATCTCACAATTATCTTATGTGCACAGTATTATTACTGGTGAACTGATATTATTAATTACCGAGGTTATCGCTGCTGTGTGATGTTACTTCCGTAGTTATAAGATCTGAATCGACCTCCATTGTTAAATATTTTATATATCAGTGATTGGTACATTACAAAACGTCTCCCGAAGTATCTTGCAAAAAATTAGACGTCTCCCGCTGAAACACAAACATTATTGTTCAGAAAAGAAAGCTATGCACTTCAAATATTGCACTTCAAAAACATAGTGAAACATTACCATTAGTACAGTGGCTACAGATATACTAATCCAAGAAGATATTCATAAGCTAAAACCATAGAGCTGGACTCTGTCACTTTTCCTTAGAGAGAATTATTGGCAAGCCATCATTTTGTCTGCAATAGCTAATCCATTGTAATTTCCCTTATGTGAAAGTTAGCTAACAAAATAATATTTTATTATTTTGTGTTTGGGCACCCAAAATGGAGGGAAAAATATTTAAATATTTATGTCAATATATGTTATATATATATGGGCTTGGATGATCCTTGGATGAATAAGGAGAACAATAAAAAATAAAATAAATATAAATTGGAAGTTGGCACCCAAGAAAAGGAGGCTTAAAAATAAATTAAAACAATTCAAATTGCCAAAACCTAGGTCAGTTAGATTGGGAGTTATAAGATGTGTATTTATACAAGGTGAGTTGAAGGCATTATTCATCATTCACAATTTTATATCTTCTTTTATGCTTTGCTTAGTGGCAAATTCTCTAAGGACGAAAACCTTTGAGAATCAAGAGGAAGTTGGTCGAAACCCTAGCTTCTTCCAAGGAGGACTTTATGACGGAGGTTCCTATGTGCTTCAATGGAGATCATTGCTTGTTTCATGTCAACTTACAGCATTTAGATTTCTGATTTGAAGGGGGAGTTTTGAAATTTGGAGGTTCTAATTCAGATCTTCTAGGGTGGCAAAGCCCTAATATCACTCCAACAAGCTAGCGCACCCTTGGTAGGGTTATTTCAATTGTTTCTTCATCATTTAGTTCACCAAGCTAGGGTAAGTTGTATTTGCATTATTTGGGTTTCTTCATGTTGTGGCGCATGTTTGAAGCCCACTCTACTTTGTAATTTGCATTCATATTTTGTAGTAGTAGACTGAAGGTTTATATCAGACATTTGTTGGCTCATATTGAAGGATCTAGTCATGCTATGTTGGTGATTTAATGCTACTGTTATCTACTACAAGTTTTTCTATCTTTTGGTTGCATTATGTACTACTGTTCACACATTATAAAACTCAGATAATTACATCAGCACACTAGGGCTCAAGGAGAAATTAAAAATCAGAAAGTAGGACATCAATTTGCATTACAAAAAAAACAAAAAATTGCACAAATATTGGTTGGGATATTTCAGTGGTATCAGAGCCTTGATCTCTCCAGCCTGTTGGGTATGTCATTTTGAAAGTTTTGAGTTATGGCAACACATGGGAATTATGTTATGGTTGCCTATGATGAGTACAACACACTTCCACAAAAGGCTAGAAATGAGCTCTCCTTTGGTTGCTATATAGAGTATTGGATGGACAAAATCAAGCAAAAGAGGAAACCAAAGAAGCATGACCTTTCTTAGGTGTTGCAAACTTTTCAGCAACAGATAATGGCTGCACTTAGAAAATTGAGGGATGAGTTAGAAAAATCAGAAGTTACCAATAAAGAAAGTTTAGAGAAGAAAACGGTACTTGTATATGACTTGTAACTTGCAAGTAATTATGATGAGGACAAAAATCAGTCAATATGCAGCCCTAAAGAGGACATGTCGACAAGTTCTTTTCAGCCCTATGAGGACAAGGATAAAGGAGATTCACCTATTGAAGCTACAAATGAAGAGCGCATGAAGATTGAAGAAGATACCACCACGAAGATTGTCAAACCAGCCATGTTAGATCAGCTACACGAAGGTATGGGTTCTTGTGATGTTTCATTAATTGAGCCTAGCATTGCTTCATCACCTTTACACCATTGTGGCAAGGAATCAAATTGTGATGGCAATTCAGAAAATTTAGTATGTTTGGATAAGACTGACTTGACATTGCAAGATATGAAGGATCACTTGGTGGTTAAGGAGGTTATAGCTGTGCACACTCTTTCTAGATCAGCCAATGAGGGAGATCATGATGTAGAAGACTTTACTCATTATTTTGATGGAGATCCTTTGATGAAGCATGTTGATGACCTAGTTCTCACACATGGATGGGTTGAAGAAGAGGCCACGAAGGAAAGGAGATTTGGGGGTACGATCATACCAGCACTTGATGATAGGCATTCAACCAAGGATGTAGATTTGCTCGAGCTCCTTGAAGACACTACAAAGAGGTATGGTGAAATTGCAGATTTTCTGTTTGATAACAGTAGTCCTATTTCCTCACATCTTCATGAGATAGCAATTACTTCACATGGGGAAAATGAGGTGAAAGAGTCTCCCCTTGTTGGCACTCATGAGATGGGTGTTAGGCATGAGGATGATGTTGAAAATTTAAGCCACATCAAGCCTTATTTTGTGTATCATACCATGGAAGATGTCAAGAGAACTCAAGTCTTGTGTGGTGGTTGGTTACAAAGAGCTAGGAGAGTAAAGATAGTGTCTGCCCAAGCAAAACAACACTTGTGAGAGGTTAAGGAACGTTGCAACCAGCTAGATAAAGCAAAGAGGCAAAGGCAGTCACACCTTAGATCTCTATTTCTTCGAAGAGAGGAAGGCATTGCAAAGGAGCAAGCAAAGGGAAGGTCTCTTGAAGAAAGCAACCAAGAAGAGTATGCAGATTTGGGTGGACAAGGGGAAAGGTATTATTCAGAAAATTTTGTTCATGTGCCTGATTTGCATCGTGATTTGCCTTTGTTTGAGGGCCCCTTGAAGGCCCAAACCCTAGAGGATGTTAGAGTAGTTGAGCATACACTTAGTGGATCAACCACTAGTGTCAAATGTTCACATGAAGAGGAAGTCATAAGTGATTCAGTTTGTGGTGATTCATTGGTCTTCCTGGAAGATGTTTTGTTGGCCAATAACGAAGTGCAATCCTATCATCATATTGACTCCTTGGTAGGATTGGAGGCTGCCCTAGCTTAGAAATTTGTGATGCATGCCATGGAGGCACTTTCTTTTATTGGGCATACTTGGGAGATGAAGCTGAATTTTGACACAAGGGAAATCCTACAGGCCACTTGGAGGATAGCAGCTGTTTGGGTGTTTTGGGGAGGTTTGGATCACCTCTTCATCATTGGTGGATGGCATATGGATGATACTCTATCATCATATGACATCAGTATAGTATTTGCACTCACTTGGATCTAATTTCAGTCGGGAGGTTGATGTTCTGATTGATATAAGCAACATAAGAGGGCTTGATATGTTCTTCTATGCTCCTACAAAGGGCATCTTGCACATTCATGAGGAATCCTTCGAAATTGGAGAGTTGGTGGGTGATGATACATCCATGAGGTACATTCATCCTTTCAATTTTGATATATATGGTAGTATGATGACTTGGGATCCAGGTGGTGGCATGCTTGACACATCATTTCCTTGGGATCTTGATGAGTTGCTTCACAACTCATGGAGCGATGATGATGAATTTGACAAAGTGGAGCAGCAAAAGCTTGAAGACTTGTGGTTGTGTTTCAGAGTTCGCATTTTTCATATTCTTCTTGGGAGGGGCAGCCATAGGTTGAGGAGTTATATGATCACTGGATATTTGATTGGATGGAGATACTTGTCATTTGACATAGATTTGTCATTGCTTGAGGTCAAGCAATTTCGGGAAGAGAGGATTGTAATATCCCTTATGCGAAAATTAGATAACAAAATAATATTTTATTAGTTTGTGTTTGGATGTCCAAAAAGGAGGGAAAAATATTTAAATATTTATGCCAAAATATATTTAATATATATATGGGCTTGGACGACCCTTGGAGGAATAAGGAGAAGAATAAAAAATAAAATAAATATAAATTGGAAGTTGGCGCCCAAGAAAAGGAGGCTTAAAAATAAATCAAAACAGTTCAAATTGCCAAAGCCTAGGTTGTCAGATTGGGAGTTACAAGGGGATGTGTATTTATACAAGGTGAGTTGAAGGCATTATTCATCATTGACAATTTTATATTTGCTTTTCTGCTGTGCTTAGTGGCGGATTCTCTAAAGACGAAATTCTTGAGAATCAAGAGGAAGTTGGACGAAACCCTAGCTTCTTCCACAAAGGACTTCATGACGGAGGTTCCTATGTGCTTCAATTGAGATCATTGCTAGTTTCATGTTAGTTTGCATTAGCATTTAGATTTCTGATTTGAAGCAGGAGTTGTGCAAGTTGGAGTTTCTAATTCAGAACTTCTAGGGTTGCAAAGCCCAAACATTAGTCCAGCTGGCCAGCGAACCCTTGGTAGGGTTATTTCAGTTGTTTCTTCATCATTTAGTTTCATATTTTCAGCTGTAGCAGCTTCGCCCAACTAGGGTTAGTTGCATTTGCATTATTGGGGCTTCTTCATGTTGTGGTGTACGTTTGAAGTGCACTTTATTTTGTAATTTGCATTCATATTCTGTAGCAACAGACTGAAGGTTTATATCAGACATTTGTTGGCTCATATTGAAGGATCTAATCACACTATGTTGGTGATTCAATGCTACTGTTATTGCTACAAGTTTGTCTATCTTTTGGTTGCATTATGTACTATTGTTCATGCATTCTAAAACTCAGAAAATTACATCAGCACACTAGGGTTTAAGCAAAAAATAAAAATCAGAAATTAGGGCATCAATTTTGCATTACAAAAAATCAGAAAATTGCACAAATATTGGTTGTGATATTTCATCCATAAATATGTAATGTGAACTATGAGCTCTTTGACTCTTTGACAAAATAACATTTGTCATTTTTGTATTTAAACTTTAAAGTTAATGTTCATTGTTAAACTTTTCCACTGATCTTGTTTTGAAAGTTCAATGTCATGATATTTTCTATAAATTATTAAATTATATTAAAAAAATGACGTCTTCGAGTACTCCCGTCACCTATTTTCAAAAATAGCCATACCGGTACCAATACGAGTCTCCCGTACCAATACTAGTACCGATCTCTTGGCAACCTTGAGAATTTTGTAATCATTGATTTAATAGTTCTTCATCTAAATCTATGCAGTTCTTTGCTAGAAAATAGTTCTTTTGTAATTGTTTTGGAAGGTACCAACAGTTGATTAGTTTCATATTTTTTAATTGCATGCATCATAGGCTATGTGGCTTGCCATTAGCAAGCATATTGATTCAATATAGTACAAAATCTAATCGTTGTTTGCTCGCACCCTACCCATTTTGAGATCTCGGTGATCAAAAGGTGTAAGTTTCATGCATTTACATTGTGAAAATTGTCAAGAATAAAAAATTCCAATTTGTGACATTACATAGAATATAGTTATGGTTTCCATTAGGGAGTTATCTTGTGGTCACATTTTTGTGCGAATAAATCAATGGGGGTCATTGATTGATTTGTAATTAACAATTTTTTAATATGAGATTAAGAATATAAGGATGTAAATTTCTAGTTGAAAAGGAGTTTAAATAGAAATAGTTCGATTATTGTTCTCGGCCACATTTGTTTATCTAGAGAGTATAGTTTGTTATTTCCCTTTTAAGAATTGCTATGTTCAATTATTACTACGTGCTCTTGGCTATTTTTGTTTTCTTAGAGATTGCAGTTTGTTATTGTCCTTATAAGAACTATTATATTCAATTAATTACTAGCTATTCTTGTCACTCTTTGTTTATTTAGAAACTATAGTTTGTTACTATCCTATTAATAACACTTATATTAAATTATTTAACAATTTTTTCTTGCTTTAGGATATTGTCTGTAATGTCCCCGATTTAGCCCTACGCTCTTCAATTGGATTTAGCCTATTTCCAGAAACTCGTAGGCTAAGAAGAATAGGAACACTTACTATTTATAGTAAGTCATGTTACTGCTCAATTGGCATATAGATGTGGTTTTGACAAACTTACTATTTATAGCAGTATCACTCTAGCAGCAACTCAATCTTTTGCAGTTTAGTGTGGCCGATCAATTTGGCTTTCCGTTGAGTTGAAGTGAATTTACTATTTTTGGCAGTGGCTATTTTTAGTAAGTATAATTTTGACAGTATCATCATCTGCAGTTCAGCTCAGGTCATCATGCTATTTGTGGTAATCCTTCAGTTTCAGTATTGGCATTGGTTTTGGTTATCTCCTTGGACTAAGTGTTATACTTAGTTAATTTCATGTTTTTAAGTTGTACCCCATGCCTAGGAGTGATAACTTCATGTTGTTTTAAAGAGGGGACATTAAGGGGCCATGTTGAACATTTAATGATTTATTAAAATGCTTTATTGTTGCAAATAGAAATGGATGCCTAAAGGGAAGGGAAATAATTTTTATTGTTTCACAATAAAGTGAATGGTTGAACAGCGTCCCTTGGGAAGTTGAAGTGATTCAACTTCTTGGAATTCGAAGTGTTTCATTTGCCATTGAAACCTATATATTGCTGCATTGTAGAGGGCTGATTATGTTATGTTTTGGAAAGCAAAGTTATGCTGCTGGTTTGAAATCCAGAATTCGGCTAAGGGAGAGCTTAGCAATTCTATTCCACTCTTCGGGCCTGAAACTATGGTTCCCTAGATGATGGATCGAGAGTGTGCTTCATTCAGAAATGCACATTGAGCCTCAATGTTGAAGATTCAGATGTTATTTCCAGATTTTATTGTTGCTGATTTAGTCATGGCTGTAGGTGAAAATCATTAACAACTTTAAGGGTATTTCTAATTTGATTATGGGTAGTTGTTCATATTGATTCTATGCTTGGGGCGACCCTTTCTATCAATTTACAGATTTTAGTTTGGAGTCTTTGTTTTTATATGTCAAAATCGCCCCTCAAGGAGGGCCGTACATTTCAGCTTGCATTGGGAATTGTGCCATAAATAATAGTGGGTTTTTTGAGGCTGTTTCTTCGTCTCAGCAGCGGTGCCTATCTTCTAGTTGATCAATGCACTTGGAATCATGCAATTCGGAGGTAATTTGGTTGAGTTGTGAGCATTTGATAATTTTCTGTAGTTGCTGATTTGACATTTCCAGAATTACAGTTTGCTGAAACAGAATTAAATCATTTGATGTTTCCATCTTTCTTCTTCTTTCTCATTATATTTTGACATGGAAACAATGTATAACTTGGTGCTTGAAAAATTGGTGAAAACATTGTAATTTGCAGCCTTCTTTTTTGAACAAACTGTTAATAGTAGTATTGTTTCAGTATTAATATTGCTGCATTATTTAATTAGTTTCACATTAAGTACCCCTGGATGGTATACCGCCAGTGAGGATAAATTGAATTGTAACTCTCTTGCATACCCACTTTCAAGTGGTGAATCCCCACTCTTCAGTGGATGCCTGCCACAGCAAAAGAAGTATTAATACTGTAATCTTTTCCTCCCACTGTTTGGTGGTAGCGTGGAAAGTTCTTATGGCTGGTTATCCGCCTTTGTTCATTTTAATTTCAGCATTAGTACTCCACCATATGTTAGCACCTCGCATGTCAAAGGATCTTGAGTGCACATTCTTGGTGTTGAGTTTAATCTCTCTTTCAGTGTAATCATTGTAATAGTTGATTCAGTAGATCCTAGGGATCCTCTGACCATATGCCCGCCCCTCCTCCTTAAGTGGTTTTAGGGCGCATTCTTGGTTAGAGTTCTTTCATGCAACGTTTTGGGTTATGCTAACCTTAACGGGTGCTTGGTTACATTGTAAATGTTTATTTAAAAATCAAAAAAATTTAGAGAGTATATTTTAGTGGTATCAGAGCCTGTTTTCCTACCATCCTGTGAGTTTCAGTGCTTCAGTGATCAGATGAGAGTCAGAGAAGACCGTTACTACATCAAAAAGCAGAAGAGTTTAGTTTCAACTTCATAAGTTTTGAAGTTGACACCTTTTCAGTGATTTGAGAAACTTTGTCTTGTCAGATTAAGGTATGGCTAATGAAGAAGAGATGAATTTGGCAGAGACACTTTATATGGCTGGAAAGAGTCTCGACAAAGAATTTCAGTCAAGGGAGAATGAAAAAAACATTCTTCATTTGTTAGAACAGTGTTTGAGGCAAGTGAAGCAATTACCCTCAGAGGAAATGCAGTTGGCATTAGCTCCTGCTGTGACTTTTTTGAATCAACCCCATTGGCTGAGGCATCCTGATGAAGAAGTAAATTTGCTGGTTACTTCATGCCTTGGTGAAGTGATGAGAATTTTGGCACCTTTGGTGCCCAATGATGATAAAATTATGAAGAGAGTGCTTCATATGTTCGTGGAAAGTTTTTAAGATCTTGATGAAACTGATAGCAATCAGTACTCCAAAAGAGTTGCTATATTGAAGATCTTTTCGGAATTCAAAATAATTGTGTTGCTGATAGATTTGGGTATGCAAGAGAAAATATATTATTTGATTCATTACCTCTTGATTTCAAGTTGGAGTGAACAAGAGGAGGATGTAGTTGCAGCAATGAAAAACATTTTGATCTTAATTATCAATGAGTTGGATGACATTCTTAAAAACATCCTATCCTTTCTGCTAAACATTCATGAACAAGAAGGAAAGAATTCCTCTACTGTTGGTATGTTGATCAGAGATTTAGTCATTCAGTGTGAGAAAATTGCAGCCACACTTGAAGAAGACAAAGCAGAAAAAAGAGGAAGTTATTAATGTAGAAGATGGAAATAAAATATTGTTTCTCAATGATTCTAAGGTTGTATCGCAAGAAGTACCTATTGATATGCAGCTATCTGCACAAGTTGATGATGAATGCAAAGAAGCAACAACAGTTTTGATTTCCCATGAATAATTTATGTCAAGGAATCAAGGAGACCTCCTTGGTATGTTTGTGACTACAAATGAAAAGATCAATATTATACTTTCACATGAAGTTCTTATTGAAGGTAAGGAGGATATAATTTTCAAACCAGCTAATAGTGATGATTCCTTACTTCATTATAACAATGAAGATTCATGTGGTTTTGAGTTTGGTCATCAAACTAAGATCTTGAAGAAAGATTCTCATGAAGATTTCAGCTTTGTTGAGTTGGGAGGTGTCTCATTCATAGAGTCACCATTTCAAGTGAAGTTCGAAATGCAGTTTCCTTTTGATAAAAATAATCAGCCTTTCGACATTTGGGATTCGGGTGTGAAGGCACCTAATTTTGTTAATGAATTTGTATGGGATAAATTTCCCTTTGATCCCAATAAAGAACAAAATTTTGATTTCGCTGCAAGCTTTGATATGGCCCTTGGAGGAGAAAATGTCTTTGACAAAGAAGCTTGCATGGGTAAGCCCCATAATGAATCCTGTAAGATGGTTGCAGCCACTAAGGAAGAATTTGTTGCTGCTAAAACTTTCAGGATTGTGATCAATAATGACTCATTGATCAAGTTGGGGGCTTCTTCAATATATAATCAAGGAGATAGTGAAGGGGAAATGGAGCTTGAAGACCACAGGGCCTTTGATGATGAAGTTTTTAAAGAGGTTATCAAATTCAAATCAGATTTACCACATCATGAAGCTGATTATAAACAAAGGCCCAAAGGATTGGTAGGATTTGATTCTCTTCATGACCTTGAGCATTTTCAGTTAGTGGGTGGTGAAAGACAAGAATCTTGGAGCAGCTATGGGGGTAGCAAAGACAAGAAACAAAGTTCTGATTTTGAAATACAGTTGATCAGCAGTTCACCATCTTTGCACTTTTGTGAGTGGAAAGGTCAATTCATGTTTTCCATTGAGGATGAGGTGCATGCCTTATTCAGATTTGACCGCTCATATAGTTCAATTGAAGAGAGATAGGAAGGAGTTTGGGATAGAGTCACTCTCTTTAATCTGCAATTTATTGAAGACTCCTTAGTGATCATGAAATCAGAGTATCTATGCTGGATTAGAGATCGGGATTACGCCTATGAATTCACAAAGAAGATCATTGGTGTTTTTCAAAGAAGTGAAAGAAAGGTTGATAAGCTTACCCTTGAGCTTGAATCAACAAAGTGCATGATAGAGAATGCTCAGTTGGGTGTAATGGAGGTTGGAGACCAGCTAGCTGATTTCAAACATCTCAGAGAATGTGAGGATGAGTTCTACTCTATGATTGATAATCCTCCAAGCTTGCTTGTAAGTGAATGCATAAGAGGTTTAGAGAATTCAGTCTCCATATGGGAAGTGTTGATTCATGATGACTTCCCCATTTTTGACACCAAGGTGTTGTCAAAACATGTTTTGATAAAACATGTTGTTTACATGCTTGACAGTTTATTCTTTGGATTGAGTAATGCTCACACTAACCTGTCTTGGGAGATGGATTTGAAGATAATGTTTGTTTCAGGCTCCCTTGTTTTTGAAGTTTTCTTGGATAAACTTCAGTGGTTCACTAAAGAAGTCAATAATTTTCTGAGTGTGCATTTGGAGTTGATTGGCACTCAGGAATGTTTTGTGAATTTCTTTAGGGGTGTGGTGGATCATTCTTGGTCAAGTATCTTTGTTTGGCACCCTCGATGTGGAATGAAAAATCTTTTGGGTTATGGTAGGAAGGTTCCTTGGAGGGATAAGGATCAAAATTTCAGAATTAATGGTGATGTTCCCTTCTTTACCAACCACTTGATGGATCCATTTGTTCATCAACAAATGGATTGGAGAGAGATTTTGAGCAATGATCGGTTCTTTTCTGTGATGAAATCTTCAGAAAGGTTGTTTTCAGCTGTGGATATGTGCAGATGTAATATTTTGGATGCTGATTTCCAGTTTTGCAGCAGCTGTTTATCTCCTTGGATGCTGATTTTCGTTAAATCAGATCTCAAGTTGACCATTTCAGTCTTGTTCAGTAGCTGGTGCATTCATATTCAGACTTTCCAATCTTTTGTTAGCCATGATTTTTGGTCTCAAGTGGGAGAAATGAAGATTTGGAGTGATTCGAACCTGCATCTAGAAAGTGTTCAGGTTCATCTCAGTGACTATCTTGTTACATTTACTTGTACATATGCTTGGGACAACAAACCAATGCTTGATTTGGTTTGACTTTTTGAGATTCTTGTAGGGAGATTGGTGAAAGTTTTCAGAAGCCTTCTTGGATATATCAAAATTATTCGGAGGAGGCATTGTTCATCCTTGAGGAGTTTTGAGGATGAGACTGTTGAGCTTTTGCAAATAATTGTTTTCTTCTTTGCAAGAAGCCTTGAAGGAGTTGTTACTCTGTTTGATGCTTTGAGGAGTTTCGTTGATAAGAATATTGTTGAGATACTAGATCATTTTTCCTTATGTCCAAAATGTTGATAGTCATTGGCATTGATGATATTAACTCCTCAGAGTTTGTTGGGCATGAGATGTTGCAAGTTCTTTTTTACATCAGTTCTTCCAGGTCTATCAATTTGGGTCACAAATATGGTAACTTTTTGGGGTTACAAGGAGGGTTAGTGCAGATTTGGAGTGTTGGTTATTCTTGTGTGATCAAAGTGATGCAGCATCAGCAGGGTGGGTCCTCTCAGAGATGGATTTGGGACCCCGGGATCCTACTTGACATAGTATGGATCAAATAGTTTCTTGGAGTGTGGTGATATTGCTTGACGACAAGCAATTTTGGGAAGGGCAGACTATAATGTTCCCGATTTAGCCCTACGCTCGTCAATTGGATTTAGCCTATTTCCAGAAACTCGTAGGCTAAGAAGAATGGGAACACTTACTATTTATAGTAAGTCATGTTACTGCTCAATTGGCATATAGATGTGGTTTTGACAAACTTACTATTTATAGCAATATGCTATTTTTGGTAACTATATTTATAGCAGTATCACTCTAGCAGCAACTCGATCTTTTGCAGTTCAGTGTGGCCGATCAGTTTGGCTTTCTGTTGAGTTGAAGTGAATTTACTATTTTTGGCAGTGGCTATTTTTAGTAAGTATAATTTTGACAGTATCATCATCGGCAGTTCAGCTCAGGTCATCATGCTATTTGTGGTAATCCTTTAGTTTCAGTATTGGCATTGGTTTTGGTTATCTCCTTGGACTAAGTGTTATACTTAGTTAATTTCATGTTTTTAAGTTGTACCCCATGCCTAGGAGTGATAACTTCATGTTGTTTTAAAGAGGGGACATTAAGGGGTCATGTTGAGCATTTAATGATTTATTAAAATGCTTTATTGTTGCAAATAGAAATGGACGCCTAAAGGGAAGGGAAATAATTTTTTAGTATTTCACAATAAAGTGAATGGTTGAAGGGCGTCCCTTGGGAAGTTGAAGTGATTCAACTTCTTGGAATTCGAAGTGTTTCATTTGCCATTGAAACTTATATATTGCTGCATTGTAGAGGGCTGATTATGTTATGTTTTGGAAAGCAAAGTTATGCTGCTGGTTTGAAATCCAGAATCCGGCTAAGGGAGAGCTTAGCAATTCTATTCCACTCTTCGGGCCTGAAACTATGGTTCCCTAGATGATGGATCGAGAGTGTACTTCATTCAGAAGTGCACATTGAGCGTCAATGTTGAAGATTCAAATGTTATTTCCAGATTTTATTGTTGCTGATTCAGTCATGGCTGTAGGTGAAAATCATTAACAACTTTAAGGGTATTTCTAATTTGATTATGGGTAGTTGTTCATCATGATTCTATGCTTGGGGTGACCCTTTCTACCAATTTACAGATTTTAGTTTGGAGTCTTTGTTTTTATTCGTCAAAATCGCCCCTCAAGGAGGGCCGTACATTTTAGCTTGCATTGGGAATTGTGCCATAAATAATAGTGGGTGTTTTGAGGCCGTTTCTTCATCTTAGCAGGGGTGCCTATCTTCTAGTTGATCAATGCACTTGGAATCATGCAATTTGGAGGTAATTCGGTTGAGTTGTGAGCATTTGATAATTTTCTGTAGTTGCTGATTTGACATTTCCAGAATTACAGTTTGCTGAAACAGAATTAAATCATTTGATGTTTCCATCTTTCTTCTTCTTTCTCATTATATTCTGACATGGAAACAATGTATAACTTGGTGCTTGAAAAATTGGTGAAAACATTGTAATTTGCGGCCTTGTCTTTTGTACAAACTGTTAACAGTAGTACTGTTTCAATTTTAATATTGCTGCATTATTTCACACTAAGTACCCCTAGATGGTATACCGCCAGTGAGGATAAATTGAATTGTAACTCTCTTGCATACCCACTTTCAAGTGGTGAATTCCCACTCTTCAGTGGATGCCTACCGCAACAGAAGAAGTATTAATATTGTAATCTTTTCCCCCCATTGTTTGGTGGTAGCGTGGAAAGTTCTTATGGCTGGTTATTCGCCTTTGTTCATTTCAATTTCAGCATTAGTACTCCACCATATGTTAGCACCTCGCTTGCCAAAGGATCTTGAGTGCACATTCTTGGTGTTGAGTTTAATCTCTCTCTTTCAGTGTGATCATTGTAATAGTTGATTCAGTAGATCCTAGGGATCCTCTGACCATATGCTCGCCCCTCCTCCTTAAGTGGTTTTAGGGCGCATTCTTGGTTAGAGTTATTTCATGCAACGTTTTGGTTTATGCTAACCTTAACGGGTGCTTGGTTACATTGTAAATGTTTATTTAAAGATCAAAAAAATTGAGTGAGTATATTTCATTGTCACATTGGGAACATTTGAAGCATGTAATGGTTTTGAATTTTAAAAGATCTCACATATGATGGATCCAAGAATCAATGACAGATGTTAATTTATGTGCTAAGCCTCTGGCTATATAGGCATTTATTGAGCAATCAATATACAAATTTAAATTTAGTGAATTTTAACAATCCTTGTTGGAACGAACACCCTTAGTCTGATTTGGTTAAGAGGGTTAGGTTTTTTTTTGCCAAATCAATCATTATTTAAGTTGAACATGAAAGATTGATCATGATGCATCTTGGTCTCTACTACAACCAAGGTCAAATGCAATTTTTTATTTGAATGACATCCATGGAGGCATATGTCACTTAAAATGACATTTGGCAAAGGTGCCATGGCATGACCCCATTTCTTGCTCAAATTGCCATGTGGATATTGCATATTAGGCAAAACACTAAGTTTATGAATTTTTGATGGTAAGGCTAAAAAGGTAAGAACTCATTTTATACATTTGTAGCTTTATTTTGTATAAAATTTATGTTTCTTTTTGAAATTCAAGTGTTTTTTAAGTTGAAGTTTTGCCTTGTTTCTGTCGAGTCGTGAATTTTTGGCTTGCCAAGTACTTTCAGAGTTGGAGTCTGTGAACTATGATGCCTACTTCTTGATTTTGATATTGAGACTTGTAGTTTTGTAAATACAAACATATTTGATCTTATGTGCCTTCAACCTTCAATAATACACTATTAATCAAATCCACTAAGCATTAGATATGTCCATCGATCCTTAATTTAAAAGGAACTTTAGAAAACACTGAATTTTCCTTTCTTTAAACATTTGAAGTCTTATATGGACAAATTATTATTAGATAAGCCATAATGAACTTGGTTTGATATCACTACTGAGAATACAATTAGATTGAAACTACATTGCAAATAATACTAGAACACACCGTCTAACTATATTATGCACGAATGAATGCGTACATTGATTTCAATGGTCTCTATTAAGGCTCATATTAAAACTACCATAAAGGAAGCTTCTCGGTCAACCATCCTATTAACATTAACAAGTTATTAATAAACTACCAGTCTACTACTAACAAAGGGGTGTCCCATAAGGATAAGCATGCCACAACAATACACACATAAAAATAAAACTAAAACCAAAAGTTTTGATCAAGACTCAGCAGAATAATGTGGATTTTCTCATTTATTATTTTCCTTGTTTTTTCTTTAAGTTTTGAAGTGTTTCCTTGGTAGTTTGGAAGTTTATTTGTGCATTTTCATCCGGTTGGAGGATTACTGGTTCAGAATGTAATGTCCCCTGGCCTAATTTGCCGTAGAATTTGCCTATAGATCACACATTGCCACAAATTAGGGTTAGGGTTTCACCTTATTAAATAAATATCTCTTGGATTGGAATCCTGCATTCACCACATGAACAATATTCCCAAACATGCATGTATACACTTGTTAGCATTAATCCATGGCAACATATTTATAGACTATCAATAACGCAACCTATTGTGAACTAAGAGTGACATGGTTGGTCCGCTCGAAGCCATATACTAACCTAAGAGGTTTTATACCACAACTCTCCCTGTTGGTGACTTGTACCTGCTTTCCCCAACCATGTCCCAACCTCAACAAACACTTTTCCCACTTGTGGGAATGAACGAAGCTCTTGAGTAGTCTTGGCCCTTCCACCCCTCCATGGCCCATCCTTTCCTTAAAGGTTGGGCGGTTATAAGTGGAACCTGACCGCTCTCTCAGGCCCCTTCCCCCAAGTGGGTTTTTAGACAATCAAGCACATCGTATACAAGAAATCATTCATTAAATATTCTTATTATCATATAGGCAATATACGCACATATATAAGCAATGATTGGCAGTAAATACACTTGAATATAGGATGTATCTGGTGGTAGTAATCTATGGTGGTGATTGGGACAATTCCCCATTGTCTGTTGAATGTTTTCTTCTCCTTGACTGATGACCTGTTCTTAACGCTCAGGGTATAATGTTAGTGTAGATCAAGCAAAGTAGAATCTATCATTCCTATTAAAGTATCATAATTACTTATAAGGGTCAATAATCACTACAAGCATCATTATTGCATCATTTTGAATATAATTCATATGAACATATATATATATATCTATACTATTATTGATTAATCTAATTGCTTTTTGCCTATACATACTATTCGAAGACACACACACACACACACACACACACACACTCATTTCTAACTGATAGGAACCTATGTCTATTTATGAATATTTGTACATCTAAATATGTAATTATATTAGTCTTATTTCCCTTATTCTGGTCTTCATATATTGATTCGTATCTTTTGTTGGGTCTGCACATATCCCTTGAGATCTGCATATTTTATCCTTTCACTATCTCTCCTTATGAATAGGAATCTGCTGGTAAAGATGTATTAATCTCCGTATTATTGTTCGATCTGTGGAGGCCTGTCTTATTTTTTGTAGCCATGATCATCTGCATACTTTATAAAATCTGCTATCTCAGAAAATATCCTCCTAAATTCGTATCCCCCTTTTCCTTTCCAAATTACAGTCACTATTTATATTCTCATATCCAAATGGGGGGACACATCTCTTCGAATAATGATATTCTTTGAATGGATATGTCTCTTTATTAAGGGATGGTCGCTGCCTTTAGACTCTTCTTTCTTCCTCAAATCCTTTCATATCCTTTTACTTGGAATAATCGCAGCTCTTCCTAATCTATAATTGCTACCTTCTTAATTATTGTTTATTTAATAAATTAAATCTGCCTTTTCAAAGGATATATCTCCTCAAGGGAGTCGCTGCTCTCTAAAATAAATTGCAGCCCTTAGCAATTAGGAATCGTTGTCTTAATGAAATGCTATGTCTTCTAGCAATTTGTCTTTTGTGATTTGTCCTATTCCCTTTGTCCCATTCACTAATAAAATGCTGATCGCTGCAGTTTGCTAATTCCATTTACTTAATATAAAATAAATTTTGTACGTATATTATTTTATATTTACATGCAATATAGCATATGTCTATTTTATATTAATATTTATCAAATTATGTTATAATGATTATTATAATAATATTTAAATCATTAATATTCATATTTGTTTATATTGTTATTTAATTTAATTTATTTATTAATTTTACAATTTCGGGGACATGACACGGAAGTCCGAATAGAGTTATTTGTTGGGTTTTTTGTCTCAAGGCACAATTGAATGGGTTTTATTGGATGCTTGCACTTTCTATGTTTTGTAGAGTACAGTATGATGGGGAATTAGAGTTTCAAAGATTGGAACAAGTTGTAAAATATTGTGTAATTGTTTATTTAGCTATGTGGATCTACATATTCCTTTGTAGTTTTTGTTATAAATCACAAGGTGTGGTAGTTAAAGCACAAGTTGGCTGTCTTCTGTGATGGTTTGGTAAGGGTAGAGCCCTGTTGATCATATGGGCATGGCATCAGTATTTCTTTATAATTTTGTGAACAATTTAAAGAAGGAATCTAGCCTACTGGAAAGGGCACTTGCTTCAGGACATTATTAATGGAGCCATGCATCTTCGTAGGCTATTTGATTTTCATTATGTTTATGCTTGTCCTTTGTTTGATTAAGAAAATCATATTTCTGGATTTCTGGTTGAAATTTTTGAGTGGCCTTGATTTGTATTGATATTTTCAATTGTTTTAGAAAATAATTTCTGACATGAAATACATGGTTAGAATGCCTGATATATTATTTACAAAGGCTATGTACATTGAGGTGTTTGTGTACATTTGAGTTCACCTTTGAAGTTGATTCTTCTCTGATATCACTGTTGAGTATAATGACTCTGTTAAGTGGTTGAGGTGTTTTGGATGTTTGTAGTTAATATTTATATTCTTGGAGTGAGTTCTCGTGTCTGTAAGGTTTACTTCAATGAGTAGGCTAATTTGTGTTTATTATAACCATTATAAGAGGTCACATGCTTATGTGCATGAAGGTTTTCTAGCACTTGCACAATGTTTGTCATAGTGTACATGATTCTTTAGAAGAATGCCATCGGTATAGTGTGTACACATAAGAGAAGGGTTTTGGCTTAATGTAGATTTGTTATGCCACTATTTTAATATCTGATCTTTTTTCTAATTTTTAATGTATGGTTTATATGTCAAATTTCTAATATGATGGTTTCAAAATTGTATATCTTTATCCTAAAAACAGCTTTGTATTTTTTGATTGGCTCATCTCTCTTTAAATCTAATCATATGTTGATTGGGTTATCT
The DNA here is from genome assembly GCA_007115665.2 of Sequoiadendron giganteum. Lineage (NCBI taxonomy): Eukaryota > Viridiplantae > Streptophyta > Pinopsida > Cupressales > Cupressaceae > Sequoiadendron > Sequoiadendron giganteum. The sequence goes on along the minus strand of CM021104.1, from coordinate 398,183,052 downwards.
CTTTGTGTGTTTCTTATAACAGACCATAAGTGGTGTCATCCCACAGTGGTTGAAGCAAAGTATGTTGATGAAGAAGTTGAATGAAGCACTTGTAGATCATCTAGGTTTGCGATTAACCAAAGAAGACATGCAGTCAACAGTTGAATTAATGGAACCATATGACATGATAAACCCTGGATTGGAGCTTCAAAGCCCTCCAATTACTGTAAGGATATTTTATTTTCAATTTGTCTTGTATATTTTTGCAGCTAATATTTCCTTTCAAATTTAGAAGGCTTTTGTCTCTTTTTGTAATGTTAACTTTTTTCTTTTGTTTTAGTTCAATATTTGTGTACCTTTTTTGTAATGATTTTAGGCTGTGGTGGTTTCATAATAAATTTAGAGAATCTTAAAGTGTAAGTGTTCAACAGATATTATAAAATCCTTGTCAATTGCAGTTAAATATTGAAAAAACATGCCATATTTAGAATTGAGTGTGTTGGCAGGCTTTTAGGGATCTTCTTCATTATTATTTGATGGTAGAGGGAGTTACAGTGAATTCAACTATTAAGGTGGTTTCGGTGGATGATTAAATAGGTCACAATATGATTAGATGGCATTTTTTCAGTGGTTGCTCCTTCCTGCTTATTCTGAGGTCAATTTCTTCTTGTAGCTTTTACTGTCATATATAATGCAGTGGATTGCTATACCAATCAAAGAGGTATATGCTACTTTTCAGAAGAGTTAAGAACGATATGTCCATGCACATGAATTAGAAATCCTTGGAATGAATTCATCCATTTTGTTGATAACCATCTAGTACCATAATTGGGTGAATAGAATGAAAGGGCTGTACAAGTCTATCCCACCCAATCAATAGAGATAAATTGTGGTAAACAATTAGGTGTGGCTGATAAGGTTGGAAGAGGTTAAACAGACAACTTGTTGTGGCTGTTTTAGGTAGGGAGACAGCACCATGTAAAGCACATGCCAGCTGTTTAGTTTCAGCTGATAAGAACTATTTCAAGCATTGCTTAGTTACCGTAGGAAATAATTGCTTGAACTATTGTTTGTTTGGGAACAAGACGTGGCAGTTAATATGAGGCAGTTAAAAACTAATTGGTTATAGCAGTGATGTGAGAAAGATTATAAATTGGCATGAGTTTGTAAAAGATGTCACAAAAGTCATTATGATGAAATGTATCATTTGAATGAGTGAGTGTCCATAAGGAATTTTTTTGATCTGAACACAACCTCAACCTTTTGTGTCCTGACTTAAGTGACCCAGATAAGTTCGTGCAGACCAGCAACAATAGAGCACCATCAACCTTTTTCTACAGGAGCTCTTAAAACAACATGTTACAGCATAGCTCTTGCAGATTAGTGCTTAACTCGGTTAGTGCAACCTTGGTCAGCATGCAATCCACAATATCATCACAAGTCAGGCATAGTGCCAACTCCTACATCAGTTGGCCTCACTCTTACTGATGCTTCCCTAGAGACTAGCTTGCATAGATCAGATCTGGAAACTGATTCACACATATTACTAGGAAGGTGGGGCTTGTTGGTGTGAATAGGGGTATTTGCTATCCCGTTTCCCTTTGTAGTGTGAACAAGGTACATTATCTAACTGGTCATTAGTTAGGACATATTCACACATGTTCACGTGTTAAGTTTACTTGGGGAGTTAGGAATCTTTCTACAAGTTTCTGGTTCACATGTGATTTTATCCTCTAGTTCTCTCATGTCATAGGATTAAGACACTTGTCATCATCCTAGTTAGTCCTATCTCTCAACCTTGCATGTATAAGCAAGGTCTCTCATTGTACATTGTATCGGATAATTTGAGCATTATACATTTTGCACCGTAATCAAGCAATTATTTCTCTTGTTGCTCTCTTGTAGGCAATCTTTGGTTTTGCAGGTGATCCTGGGAGCTTGAGTGTATTGGTGACTCTTACATGTTATTAGAGGTGCCTCCTCCATTGGTGGTCCAACTTGGTACTGCTGCTTCCAGAGCACTCGAGCATATTGCATGGCTCGAGAATTGCTTGAGTGGCCGAACAAACTTTCTTGATTATATCTGATTCTGTATTTGTTTACTTATTTTCGTTTGACCCAAAGGGGACATTTATGTAGACTAGATATATCTAATGGACAAAGTTTCATTGAAGCTGATTGAATCTACTCAGACATCTTACCCTAGTTTCTCATCACAGGAATGCTTACTTTGTCTTCTTGGATTCAGATGTAAAATTCCTAAAAGTGCACTAGAAACATGTTACATCATAAAAGTGCCTTATACATTATCAGTGGCATTGCAATATGAAATATGCCATTCCAATGTTCTACCAATGTGCTCTAGTAGATAAAGATCTCTAGTTTTTCAGTTTTTAGTTTTTGGTATGAGATTTTATGTGATTTTTTAGTATTTTCATGGTTTATTTGTAGTTGATGATTTCAGTTTTGGATTGAGGGTGATTATTATTGTTGTTTCTTATTAATCATTGTTGAGAGAGTTTATGGTATATGCAGGCTATACCAAATAGATGAAACAAGTTCTTGAGTTTGGGTGTTGAAGTTTTGGAGTTATTTCCTTGCACTAGGCCCTACAATTATCATGCCAAGCTGCACAGTTTATATGCTAATTCTAACATTTCTAATTCCAATCATAGGAGTCTAGGTAGGTCGCACTGATGTATATTCCTGGCTATATAGTTTGTACTTTTGAGCTGGGTCATACTGGTGATGTTTAACCTCTAAAATAAGTGTTGTACAATCTGCAGGGAATCTAAAATAATTGTTGATGATTGGTTATTGTCTTTAGAAACTAAAACATTGCAAATATTTGAAGTTTATCACCTAATCGTACCTGTTTCTAGAATATTGCTTGTGTTGGTGCCATCCGTCTGGGTCTAAAAGGTGGCGAAACTTCTAACAAGGCTGTCATACTTTCCCTTGTTGCATCATACCGTTTTTTCCTTGCTGCCAATCTGCCATTATTTTGATCATAGCCTTATATTGGCTGATCGCTGTTTTCAAACTCTTTTTGTATGGTCTGCTATGACAAACCATTTAATCCATAGTCATACTATCTTTGGAGGGTGTCTGGACTCTGTACCATTGTAGCAGGGATTTCATATTTATCAACACCAATTATTCTTTAGTTTCCGGTTTGGGTTCTAGTTTTAACTTCTGAACATATCCAAGTATGTTATATTCAGTCATTTTGGGTTTCCGCATATCAGGTAGACGTATTAATTTATTTCTAGTTTATACAATATTGTTTTGTAGTAATCTGGATTTGCAAAATAACCATTTGTATCAGTTGCTTGCAATTGTAATAACAAGTCAGTTTATTACTAGTAGTTTGTTTAACTATTGAAGATCCTGGATGGTTAACTGTCAGATCTGTGATTTCATTGTAATAGAACTTAGTTTGCTTATCCATTGGATCCTTTTATTTTTCCATATATTATCTACGAGCTTGGCGCATATCAGAATTGGGTGATATAGTTTGCCATTTTGGCGTTGACTCATTTTTGCTTGTTATTAGCCAATTTGGCTTAATCAGAATTTGCGTATCACTTTGCGGTTTTGGCATTGATTTATTCTATGAATTTGAATTTAATGTAAATTGATCGGCTTGCTGCCAATATCTTGTTGTTCAATTCTATTGTGTCCTCGTTCTAGTATTTGTATGCTCTCACCTTGCCCATATTAGGATCTTGGTGATCCAAAAGAGCTAGGATTTGAGTGGATTTGAGCTAACCTCGTGTCAAGGACATCACAAAATAAGAGAATAATGGATTGAAGGAGTACAAGGGTTGTTGGGAATGGGAAGAAGAGAATGTTGTTAAATTTGAGGTAATTGAGATGATGGTCGAGAAGGATTGCTTCTATGAGAAGTAGGAGGTGAATTATAGGATGATGCAAGAGGTAAAGGAATTGAATAGGGACCAACTACTTATGAAGCATGCCAAGGATGTACTTGCATAGTCAAGGTGGATTTTTTGCTTTTTCATGTGGCCAATTTTTTTTTTCCTTTTTTGGGGGGAGAAGACATCTTACAAATTGTTTTTAGCTTTTTACTTTTCTCTTCGTCATCTCCACCACCACTTTTTTCAACAACCCCTAAATCCAATCCCATTTACACTTGAGGTGTGCTCACGTTCTTTTCTACCTAGACCTACTGTGATATTGTAGATTTGGTAATTAACACTCAAATGCATCACCACTTTTGTCTTATCCTCAATTGATGTACTTTCCTTAGTGATTAATTTACTAATGGTAATGGCTGCTGATCCATCTGTGAGGTTGCATAACTCGGAGATTGTAAATTTGTCTTTTAGTCCAACATGTCTAGAGGGACTTCCTCTATATTGTAATTTTTGTTTAAGGATAGAATTTTGTAGTGCTTGAGTCTAAGATGAAAGAGAAGGTTTGGAAAGCCTTGAATGATGTACCCATGGTGGGACATCCTAGATTCTATAAGACATATAAGAAAATTAGGGAAAGGTTTTCTTGGAAGGACCTTAAGGATGATGTATTTTGATATGTCAAGGAGTTCACAATTTGTCGACAGAGTAAGAAATAACATGTTTTTTTGAAGGATTGCTACAACCATTGGCTATTCCCTATTAGAAGCGGGAACGCATATTCATAGACTTCATCACAAGACTTTGAAAGCTCAATGGTAGGGATTTTTATTTTGTAGTGGATAGATTAACTAAGCTTGCACAGGTTTTTGCCCTTTTTATATGATTTAGAGCACTATGGGTAGCTAATGTATTTTTTAAAGAAATATTTATTCTACCATCATGTGTACCAATATTGTTAGTGATGTAGATGGTAGATTCTTTGGAATCTTTTAGTAGGAATTATTTTATTAGGTTGGTACGAAGTTCACTTTGAATACCATATATCACCCCTAGATATATGGACATATAGAAATAGTGAATAAGTGGGTTGAAGGATATTAAAGAAACTCTATCACAAACTACATGGTAGCATGGGTTAAATGGTGGTTGCTTGGAAAATATTGTTACAATACCACCCATCACATGTCCATTGGTATGATTCCTTTTATAGATTTGCATAGATATGATGCATTAACCCTCATAGATTTAAGAGTTTGCTACTTCTAGATTAAACTGAGTGTTTGTTCTTGGATCAACGTTTTAGATCACACTCCATGATCCATCATTAGGATGCAAAAAGAGTTGTAGTAGTAGGAGATTGCGGATCAAAACCAGTTATAAAGGAGGTGAGGGGAAGGTTGCACAAAAAGCAATATGGTTTCTCAATAGAAGAAAATTTGGAAAGAGAAAATAAAATATAGAAAGAAAATATCATCAATGAATAAACTCAAAAATGTTACAAATAATCGATGTTAGAAAATACCACCATTCATTTAAAAGAAAATTACAACAAGAAAAACCCAAAGTAAAATCATATTGCGAATGATAAAGAAATTGAGAATTTTGCAGTAATAAATGGAAATAATAAGGAAGGGCTAAAATTGATAAAATAATACAAAATTTTAAAAAATAAAATAATTATTCAATAAGAAATTAATAATTTATGTAAATAATAATCTTACACTGCAAAATTACACTACCTTATAAATATAAAAGATAATCAAATAGGCATTACTAATATGCCAATATTAATCTTTACAATATAATAAAATCAAAGTAAAAATTATAAAATTGACATTAAAATTTTGACAAATAGAGGACAATATAAGAGGAAGAATGGGATACGAGTATTGATAAAACATAAAACAGTAATGGGATTAAAATATAGAGATATTAAGATAAAAATATAAAAAATCCTATATATGTATAGATAGGCATAAAATAATAGACTCAAAAAAATTAAATTAAAAAAGAAAAATAGAGATAGAAGCAAATAAAAGAGGAAAAAAGAAGAAACATATGCAATATAATGACAAATTGTTAAAAATAAGAAATTAAGAGATTCAACAAAATGAAGCAATAAATTAAAAAGGAAGCAAATTAAACTAACAACCATAAAAAGGATAATAAGAAGCAATATTAAGAAATATTGAACTATAATGAAATCAAACAAATAAGATAGAAAAATTATAAATAGAGAATTAAAGGATAATAAATAAACAAAACAATTAATATAAATAAACCAAGTAAAGAAATGTACAATTACAATAAGACAAACATGTTGGAAGTGGAATTACTTTGAGAGGGTCGGGCGGGGAGGAGGGGTGAATCAGAGTAATATATTTTTTTTAAAACTCTTAAGACATGAAATGCAGATTTGAACCTTTTTGATCTTGATCAAAATGAGACTTTAAATATGCAATAGAGAAACTGAACTTTAAAAGAAAAGACATATAACTCAACTAATTATAAAACAACTCTTGTTAAAGCATGATGTATTTTGTTCATATAAGGCCTGAATGGACAACTTTTAAATGCTTTCTTTTGCAAGGAAACTAGACTTTCAGATGACAGTAAATAACATTTAAACTTTGCACATTAACAACTAAACCAAGAGCATTTAGATGAAACTGAACAGTGATAAAGTATCAGAGCATTGCATGAACTAACTCAACATAAATGACAGAAAGAAAGATTGTGCAAGATAGACACAAATCACACAAAAGAGTGACATAGAAATTGACGAGTGGAAAACCCTCTTGGGGTAGAAAAACCACTCCAAAATGCCTTGTAGGCTTGATTTCAAAATCTGATTACAATATTTTTAGAGCACCAACTCAATACTGAAATTCTAATGCAACAACTTCAATAGGAGCACCAACCCCTTTGCAATTTTTTTCAAATAGCAATGTAAACTATCAGGACTTTATAATTGCATGCTTGTGCAATCACAAAATCTTAATAGAGTACACCAAAAGTATTTTCAATGTAGCCCATTATAATATGTACTGTGCATAACAATAAACAGTTTATAAACAATTGCATTTCTGAGTATTATCTCTATATAAAATCAGAGATATTATACAATATAAACCCTTGTGTTCTTTTTCTTTCTTTCAACAAATATTCTGACTGTAAACTTCTCAATATTCTCTCCTTAAATACAAAATGATATCACAACAATAAACCCTTAGTAATACTCTATTAAATCTTTTCTCTTTTCTTCTCACTGAGTCATGGCTTTTGTCATGCATTTAAACAAAGAGCATAAAACAATTATCTTTTCAAAAACCATATCCACAATAACCAGGGTTTTGTAAAACTGATAAACCATGTTGTTAAACCATGATAACCATAATGGGTGTTAACAATAATCATTGAAATTTCGATGAAAACCACAAAAGACAATAGAACCCCTGAGTATAAGCTCGGGTTACTCAAAACTGAAAACAAATCTTCAACAAGATCTTAACCACAAAAACAGTTAAGAGTTAAACCATCATAATTTCTTTCGAATTGACAAGCAAATACCTGTCATGGCGGCCAAAATATTACCATCTGTTTGTGTAAAAGTTCCATAACGGTTTCACTAAAATCCTTCCAACTTTCAGCTTGAAAAGAATCCATCATAGAAACCGCCAACGGATTCTTTAATTCAACATACTTCCAACTCAAACCAAGACTCAACACAGAATCTGCAAATATATTTGTTAAGGTGGCTAGGGTTCGGCTGCTTGCAAAGTGAAATGACAAAGAAAATACTCACTTTGCCCTATTTCCTTCACCGTCGAGCCCCTTAGTCAAAAAAATAATCATTTGGAATCGAAAATAGAATAACAATCATTTTGTGTTCGATCAAAATCACAATGCTATAATCAAGTGCCAAAAGATAAGCCACTCGTGCTGTAATCAACATGCTCATTGAAACAATAATACTGTCGCTGCCAACTCACATCCACGTGAGCTATCATTAGCCAAAGTCAAAACCAATGAAATATGTCTATGCCAACTTTACAACTAAAAGAGTGAGCCCGATAAAAATGAATGCTGTCGGCCTTAAGTGCTAAAGCAATGCACTTTAAAATGAAATAAATGTACATTAAAACCTGAAATAATATTGAACCCATGCAAAACGTGAAGGCCCAAGTGTATGTCGAAATACACTATGTATGAAGCAGTGTTACAAGACTCGCCCAAACTCGGCGAGTACTCGCGAGTCCCGAGGCGGGTGACCCTAAACGAGTCCCAGAGACTCAGCTGCCGAGTACTCGCCGAGACTCGCCAGACTCACCGGACTCGGCAGACTCGGCAGACTCGCCGAGTCTCGTGCCTTTGACTCGAGCATTTTAATTAAATTTAAAAAAAAAGATCAATCTTTCATTTAAGTTTTTTTTAATTAAATGGTGTGCGCCATGGAGGTTTGTGTGGTTTTGAAGGTCTTCATTTGGGCTTGGTGGCGGGGGCTCCGCCCCTCGACCCCGCCCTGTATCGCGACAGGGAGCACGCCCAGGGCGCTGCCCCGAGACCCTACGAGGGGCACTACCCCTCGACCCCGCTGGGGGCGCTGCCCCCAGACCCCTGCAAAGGGCGTTGCCCCTTCACCCCACTAGGGGCGCTGCCCCCAGACCCCCGCAAGGGGCGCTGCCCCCAGACCCCCATGAGGGGCACCACCCCGTTGGGGTGTTTCCCCCAAACCCTCATCAAACTATAGGTCTAAGCACGTTATAGGCCAATGATGAATCATGATCATAAAACCGACAAAATACATATCCCCTGTTGCAAATCTTTGCATCTTTCACAGTCAAAGCCATAATCAAGGATTATCTTGTTCCATACATTAGACAACAAAACATGCAGTCTTGAAGGCTACAATAAAATTTTAATAATAAATTCCTCACTTGAATATACATACCAATCATTGAGACGCAAGCAAATATCATGGCTACATCATCATCTAGGACCTATCTTAGACACTAGCGCATGACTTGTCGTGATGTTGGGATGAGTAATCCAAGCTCTTCTGAGCCATAGACTTATATTTTTAGTTTTGATATTTGTTTTGATGCCATGGATTTCATATTCCATGAGTTTTGTATACATTTGACAATATTTATAATTTTATATATCTGAATGTGTTATTTCCTTCAGCTAAAATTTGCGTTTATACTTATGTGATCGATAGATGTTTGTGTATAGGATCATAGTAGTTTCTATTTCATGATGTTATTGTGTATTTGAGGTTTATTTACTAAAGGGTGCATGAAACAAGCTTTAAATCCTTAAAAATCTCTAAATTTCTTGGGTTTTTCTATTTGCCGAGTCTTTGTAGAGTCTTGGGCGAGTCTGAGCTCCGAGTCCGAGTCCGAGTCAAAAATCAGCTTGCCGAGTCCGAGTCTTGTAACTATGGTATGAAGTGATAAGATAAGCCCAAATAATACCATTGCTTATTGCCCTATCCATTATTTTGAGTCAAAAGTGAACTCCATGTAATGAAAAAACCTTATGGAGCTATATACAATAGCCAACTCAAGAACACAAATCTGACTGTGTATCAATGAAGTGAAATAACTCATGTAAAGTGACCATAGCAATGAAACCGGATAGTGCTATCATATGTGTTAAGGATAGGTAGCTTCGGTCAGATATAAATGATGATTGTAGTCATGCATCATCATCATTTATATCAGATCACCTTCATCCAAGTAAATTGAAATATTCTTTTGAGGACATAATTTATATGTATGCAAAACAAATCGAACATAAATTGTGTTCGCTATTTTTAAGTTGGCAAATTCGTTTGTTAAAGGGGACGAACTTAGACACGTCCCATGAGAGACATGTCTCATGAGACGTGTCTCTTATGAGACGCGTCTTCCTTGAGATGTGTCTCTCATGAGACGCGCCCTTGCTAAAGTCGTGTCTCTCTTGAGACTTAGACGTGACTCCCCACTCCATACTTAATATGGTTCGATCACTCAAAAGCAAACATAGAAATTGATAAATGTTCTACATTTGAGCATTCGCAGCAAAGAAGAATTCAGACGTAGTTGTAGGATAGAAATTCACAAGTAGTCTTCACATCTGTAGTTCTTCATCTTGAATCTGATTTGCCAAATTTGATTGAATTTAACAATATGACTATGACTGTATTTGTGAATAATGCAAGCAAGCTGAATATCATGTGAAGGAGTATATGCAACTATAGTGTCACAACATAAACCAAAAACAAGATATGCCTTCGCATTAGAAATGAAGAACCTTCACTTTGAACTGAACATCACAAACATCTGAAAGCATAACCTTGTGAATGCCATTATCAACCTGAACATTGAATCATAACCTTTTAATTTGCACATGGGGCCAAACGATCAGTACCAACAAAACTGAATAAAAATCAATATCACAATGCTGAATGCCAAAACCAAGTATGCCAAAACTGAATATGAACAAGAGTGCCAACCATCTGAATGTAAACACAATGGCACTGATAATCAATCACCAAGATACCAATCTGAATCATAATTTTGACATCAAGGACAAATACCAAAAGAGAAGCTCAACAAACTCCCCCTTTGTCTTTGATGGCAAAAACTGAGCCATCGGAAACAAAGTAACACAATCTGAACCCAAAAACTCAATAAGCTCTTCTCCCCCTTTTTGTCACAAGGACAAAGGGACAATAGTGTAATGCCAAGAAAACAGCTGCAGATATAGCATGAAGCAACAAAGTCATATGAAGCAGCAAGAAGTTGCATAGAGAGCTGAAAAGCTCCCCCTCAACAAATGATGGATTTTAAGAAAGCAATGATTGAGAGACAACTCCCAATCAAGAACGAAGCCCTTCAAAGACTTCTTTAGCCAAAGGCTTTGCAAAAATATCTGCCACTTGTGCTTGTGTGGAGATATACTGCATTGTTACCTCATTAGCCAAAACTTTTTCCCTCAAAAAATGAAACTTAATTGCAATATGTTTAGTCCTTGAGTGCATAATAGGATTTTTAGACAAATTAATTGCACTTGTGTTATCACAAAAAATAGAGACAGGTTTAGCAACATCAATACCCATGTTTGATAATGTCTGAGCCATCCAAAGAAGCTGAGTATTGCAAGATGTAGCTGCAATATATTCAGCTTCAGTTGTTGATAATGAAACAAAATCTTGCTTTTTGGTATGCCAAGCAACAAGACAATCACCAAGATAAAATGTTGCACCACTGGTGCTTTTTCTGTCATCTAAACAACCAGCCCAATCAGCATCAGTGAAAGCTCTCAATGTAAAATTATTGTTTCGAGGATACCATAAACAAAAATCAAGAGTACTCTGGATATACTTGAATATTCTTCTTACATCAGTAAGATGGGACTGTTTTGGTGCAGATTGAAATCTAGACACCATACACACAACTTGCATTAAATCAGGTCTGGAGGCAGTCAAGTATAACAAGCTGCCAATCATTGATCTATACTCATTTTGATCAACATCAGGAGAATCATCAGTTTTAGACAACTTACAGCCAGTTACCATAGGTGTGCTCACGAGATAACATTCATCCATTTGAAACTTTTTCAACATCTCTTTGGCAAACTGTAAAACTTGGAGGCCAAGAAAGAATGTTAGTTCACCTAACATTGACATTTCAAATTCAGATTCCATAATCTTTGAAAACATTTTAGACAAAGCATCATTATTGCAGCCAAAGATTATGTCATCTACATAAACCTCAACAACTAGAATATCATCACCTTCAACTCTAACATAGAGATTGCTGTCAACACCACCTCTTTTGAATCCGTTTGCTGTTAAGTGTGCATCCAATCTCGAATACCAAGCTCTAGGAGCTTGTTTAAGACCATACAAGGCCTTTTTCAACCTGTATACATGATCAGATTTTTCTTTTGCAACAAAACCTTCAGGTTGTTCCATATATACCTCTTCATCAAGATAACCATTCAAGAATGCAGTTTTGACATCCATTTGGTAAACCTTAAAATTCTTGAAACAAGAGTATGCTAAGAAAATTCTAAGTGATTCAATATGAGAAACAGGTGCATAAGTTTCACCAAAGTCTATACCTTCTTGTTGTGCATACCCTTTGCACACAAAACGTGCTTTGTTTCTAAAAACCCATTTGCCACCAATAACATTTTTATCATCAGGTCTTGGGACTAGTTCCCAAGTCTTATTCTTTTCAATCTGGCTGATCTCTTCCTACATAGCTTTCAACCACCAATCATCATTTAGAGCATCAGAAACAACTTTAGGCTCAAAATCAGTTACCAAACAAAAATTTTCAGCAATTTGTGCTTGCTCATCAACTTTTGCTCTTCTTCTTGTTAAGATCCCAACATCTCTATCCCCAATGATTAGATCTTGAGGATGATTCTTGATAACAATCCTGGAGGGTAATTTTGGAAGTGTTACTACCTTAGAGCTTGAAGCATCCTCCTGTTGTATATTATCTGCTTCATCTGATTTAGGAGAAATATCAAGACCTACCATAGGTTCATCTTCAACATCCTGCACATGATCATCATCTAGAAGCAATTTTTCACCAAATTTGACATTAACAAATTCAACAATCTTATTTAGCCTCTTATTGAAACACCTATAGGCTTTGCTTTGAGTAGAGTATCCTAAAAAGATACCTTCATTAGATTTAGATCGAAAGCTACCTAAATTATCATCATCTCTTTTGATAAAACATTTACAACCAAAGATTTTGAAGTATTTAATTGAGACAGATTTACCATGGCAAAGTTCATATGGAGTGAAATTGGATTTCACTCTGATTTGTACTCTGTTCAAAATATAAACAGCTATATGGACAACTTCTTTCCGGTACTTGTCTGACAGTTTTGCTTCATCTAGCATTGTCCTTGCCATCTCTTTCATTGTTCTGTTTTTCCTCTCCACAACCCCATTCTGTTGAGGTGTTCTTGCAGCAGCATATTGCCTTTTTATGCCATGTTGCTCACAATAATCAATGAATTCTTGAGAGGTAAACTCACCTCCCTTGTTTGACCTCAAGCATTTAAGCTTCATATCAGCTTCTTTATCAACCATTTTTCAAAAGATTTTAAATTTGTCAAAGGCTTCTGACTTATATTTGAGAAAGGTTACCCAAACCATTCTTGTGTAGTCATCTACAAATAACATGAAATACTGCTCACCATTTATAGACCTTGTCCTAGTAGGACCACACAGATTAGTGTGTACAAGCTGCAAAGGTTTAGTTGAAGCATATTCTTTTGATTTAAAACTAACCTTTGTTTGTTTACCTCTTAGACATTCTTTGCAAACATCATTTTCTGGTTTGCTTAGAACAGGCAAAGCTCTCACATTCTGATTTTTGCTGATTCTAACCAGATTATCAAAGTTAACATGCCCTAATCGTTTATGCCATAACCAATTTTCTTCAACTTGACCCATAAGGCATATGCCTTCATTGCATTCATGATTGGAAGAGTCAAGAAGATTGTAAACATTACCTTGCGTCCTTAATCCAGTTGCGACTGTTTTCCCAGATTTGTTCTTTATAGCACAACCTTGCGAGTTGAATATAACATTATAATCATTGTCACAAATCTGACTAACACTTAAAAGATTGTGTTTAAGGCCTTCTACATAATACACATCATAAATAGGTGTGTCATCATTTAGAAGCAGAGAGCCTTTACCTTTAATCTCAATTCTTGTATTGTCTCCAAACTTTACAAAACCTCCTGAATAATCTTCAAGCTTAATAAACTTGTCCTTATCTCCTATCATGTGATTGGAACAACCACTATCCAAAACCCACAATGCCTTCTTTTTGGAAAGAAGAGCAGTTTGGACAAGCATGGATTGTTCTATGTTTTGAACAAACTTGGGTTTGCAAACTTTTTCAGTGATATGTTTACCTTGTTTGCACTATTTGGATGTGCGACCAATAGTATTGCATGTGAAACACCTAATAGTATTAGGAAAGCCAAAGAACTGTTTGTGACCAAATCTTGGTGTTCAAGACATCATTATCCTGCAATTGCTCACTTTGTGTCCGAATTTATTACAAAAGAAGCAATAACCATGAAAAAAAGCATTAAACCTTAAATTGGTTCTTTTATGCTCAAATGGCTGCTTCTTATCAGTTGCTTTAAAGTTCTGATTTAAAGGTTTTGAACACTCACCAGTGTTGAATCCAATACTAGTCATATCTTTATGCTGTTTTTGTTTCCCAAGTATATCATTTAAGTGAATAGTACTTTCATAACCTTCAACTTGTTTTTTAAGATTGACAACCTGCTGTTCAAGGTTTTGAATCTCTTTATCTTTATCAACAAGATCAGATTTGAGAGTATCCACCATTTTTTTAGAATCATCAAGTTCAATTTGTAAGCTAGTGACCAAACTGTCTGGACTATGCTCTTGAGAGGCAATATGTTTCTTTAGTCTTTTTATTTCTTGAAGAGCACAAAGCAATTCAATTTCACAGTTTTCTACTTCAGACTGTTTTTCTGATTCTTTGTTTGAAGTTTTTTGAGTTTCTACTTCAGCCATAAATAAAGTTAAGTCCTCATCATCCAATGAGTCATCTGACTCAATATCTGAGTCTTCTTTTGAAAAGAAACTCTTTTTCAGTTTGATGTTAAACTTCTTTTTAGGATAATAAGTCTTTTTCCTATGCTGTTTTTCTGGTTTTTCATCTTCATAAGACTGATCACCATAAGGAAATTTAGCAGCAAAGTGTCCAGGCTTGCCACAAGTAAAACATTTAAAGGGCATCTTACCCTTATACTTCTTTTTTAGTTTCTTGACAAGAAGAGCTTCTTTAGAATCTGATAAATCAGAATCACTGTCATTAGATAAAACTTTCTTTTCTGCCTTAAAGGCAATTTCTTTTCCAGAGGAATTGTTTTTATTGATTCTTATTTCATAGGCAGTCTGAGTGCCTTGTAAACTGTCTAAGGTAAGCTGGTCAAAGTGTTTCTTTTCTTCAAGAGTAGCAACCTTAGCTTCAAATCTATTTGGTAAAGTCCTGATAACCTTAGTTACAACATCAAATTCTTTTACTTCTTCTCCTAGCCCTTTCATAGCATTGACAATTTCATCAAGTCTCAAGAAGTAATTAGCTACCTTTTCATCATCCTTCATTTTTATTTCCTCAAACTGATGTTTTAGAGTAAGGACTTTTGACTGTTTAACTTTTTCATTTCCTTGATAGATAGTTTCAAGTTTAATCCAAATATCTCTAGTAGAAGTGCAATGCATGACTTTGATAAAAACATCTTTAGTCAATGCACACAAGAAGATCCCTGATGGAGTAGAGCAAGGGTGGAAGAGAGGGAAGGGGGGAAAAGGAATGAGGCTACGATCAAGAGGAAGGAAAAAGAGAAAGAAGGGAGAGCTAAAAGAGGGGAAAGAATAAAGGGGGAAAGGGGGAAGAGAAAGGACAGTTGGGAGACATGGGAAGCTAGGAGGGGGGAGGGACCTGCAGATTGAGGCTGGATAACAGAGGTTTCCACGAGGAGCTCAAGGCCCAACCTTCGTCACGATTAAGATTTAAGGGGTGGAGGGGTGGTTGTTGATCTCAATAGCTTCCTTAAGCTTCCTCTTGGAAAAATTGTTTTCAATGGATAAGATTTGGGTGCTTTCAAGACAAATATGGTGCTTAGTCGAGGAAGAATGGTCGACAAGGGCAGACTTGAGGACATGCTCGTGGTTGATGACAACACAATGCTCTTTGATCTTGGTTTTAAATGAGTGGCCCGTTTCACCTAGATAAGATATCCCACAAGAACAAGATACCTTGTAGACACCAGAATCAAGATAGATGTCCTTGGGGTCTTTGGGGGATGGGATGAGGTTTCTTAAGGTGGAGATAGGTTTGGAGGTACACCAAATGCCCTTTTTAAGAAGGATTTTCACAATTTTTTGAGATAAGCCTTTGATGTAAGAGAGGGAGGCAATACGGGAAGCAGAGGGTTGGGAGGACAACGGTTTGGAGAAGAGTTTAGATTTGGTTTTGTTGAAAATTCTAGAGTTTTGTTTGCTTCTATAGCCATTCAAGAGGAAGACATGACGAAGATAAGACATCTCATGGTCTAAGTTGTCTTCATCGCAAATACGGAAGGCTCTCAAGGTTAGGTTTTAAGAATACAAGTTTTTTGGGCTGGGTTGTGGTGGGAAGAAGAGTGAAGGTAGGGATCAGTATGAGAAGACGTGCGGTAGATGAAAAGATAATTGATATTCATGATTGCATGTTTACAAGAGGAGACAAAAACTCCATATATAGAAAATTACAAGACAATGTTTCTAAAAAGAAACCATGGTAAACTAAAGCAAACTAAAACAAAAATCAGAAAGATGCTAAATCAACTAAAGCGTAACTAAAGGTATTAAACGGTAGTGTTTTTCCTCTTGTTCTAGTCAATATAAGAAGAGAAAAAATTAAAACTTGGAGATGCACATCTACTTTAGGTTTTTTGTATATCATCATATTTTCCTATTTTACAACTTTTATGGTGTGATGCACTTATTTCTTTGATATTATGATCCTTGTAGGTTTGTTGAATTTTCAACCGGCTTAAACTTGAAATATATTTTTCGGAGATATAGAGATGGGCCTCCATTTGGCATGTGATTTCCTGTGTTTTGATAGTTCTACATTTTGGCATGTCTATAATGCAGATTTCACATGTTTTGATAGTTATGCATTTTGGTAAGTAATACAGAGAGGGTTACTCTATACATTAATAATTTCTTACTCATGGGTTTTGATTTGTATGAAGTGGACAAGGGAATTTAAGCTCCCACATGCTGTTTGGGCTGCTGGCCGAGGATTGGTGGCTCTTCTTCTTCCTAACTTCCATTCAGTAGATCTATTATGGCTTGACCCAACTTCTTGGAAGGTATGCTTCTTGATGTTCAATTATCTTGGAATTGTAGAGGGAATTCAAAGGAAATGCATTTTAAAGTGAGATTAGGTTATATCTGGTTGGTTAGGCATATTGACATATTCATGATTTTATTCTGTTATTAAATACTTAAAATTTGTTCTTTTATTATTTGAGAGTGACAAAGGTAGTAGTTGTGCACAATAATATTTTTTAAAGGTATGAATTCCATGTTTCTTTTGTTACTTCATTTTTTGATATATTATATTTTTAAATCGAGTGAAAAGTGAAAGATGAATAGTATATTTATTCTGTAGTTTTTGACTTGTAGCGGCTTTGTCCAAATTGTAATCGACTTTTTCTTTCTTCAAAGTTTGGCATTATGGTCTATACACTTAGATATTTTATGAAATCCGATTTTTGGATGTGGCATTCTTTGAACTTTGAACTTGTGAGTGTACTTATTATTCTATCATGAACAGAAGCATTAGTAATAGTTTTGCTTTGATATATTTCATTCAATCAATGCATTTGAAAATTCAGGTAGACCTGTGCATGGTCATAAAGAGGTTGAATGCTATTGAAGGTTATTTGATATGCTTTTTTGTTTGTTTTAATGTCAACATTAGGCTGTGGAAATAGACATCAAACTTGGTGACAATCCCAAGTTGGAAGAGTAATATTTTATAATTCTTACATTTAACAAATAAAAAATCTTCTCATTGTTATGTTTTAAGTTGCTGGTCTTGGTATGTGGATGGGTACTGGTTCAAGTATGCTGGTAGAACATTTTTTCCCCTTTGGTATAAGTATGGATTTGTGTATATTTATATTAAAAATAAAAAAAATAAAAAAATAGTAATACCTATAATTGCTAATAAACGAAATATTTAAATACCTCATAATTTGCAAAAGGGAAAATAGTCAAATTCACAATAGGATAATTCAATGAATTGTCAAATGTCAGTACCTAATGAAAATTACAATAAATATTCAATATTATTTATATTTCTCTTCATTGAGAGCATCAAAGTCAACATTTAATTCAATTTGATTCCAACCACAACTAGCTATAGTACCACTCCCACTAGCCATATCATATGCAGAAGCTGCCTCATCTATAGAGACTTTGGCAAGCTGTTCAACTGAATGTCTAAGTTGGCACACTCAAGAGTTAGATCCCAGTACCCCGTCACCCCCTCATTGTAATTAGGTCTCTTCTATGACAAAAGACACAAGTTGAAGTGCACAAAAAACAAATCCTCTAGTTTTTTTGCTCCGAATTGGTTGGACTTAACTGAGTGGATAAAGGAGTATGCACTCCAATTCTTCTGAGTTGAAGAAGAACTCACAACTTGTTGAGTTTGCATACAACATTTACAATTAGAAAACATAAATTATTAATTATAATATATAGCGAGGGATAGAAAATGAAAAAGTTAAAAAATAAAAGATGCATACTTGAGAGAGAATTTTTATTGCAAGAGGTTGCAAGTAGATAGAGCCTTGGCTATGTATCTATTTCCATTCATGAGCTTTTTTACTATAGTTGTCTCAAAGAGCACAAACATCACGATTCTTGAAAGATATGAAGTCGCTAAACTCACTCAAGACAACACTTTGTATATCTACATCTAAGTATATTCTTCTAAATGCAATCTTGTAGCTAGTAGCAATCTTTTCATTCTTATATGGTGTGACCCTCCTCGGCAAAGAAAGTATCTATAAGGTAAAATATTTTGGAGACAAAGAAATTGCTAGGAGATACAAAGGGCATAATTGTGTTGTTTCAATGGTCAACATTGATCTTTTGCACCCTTTTTGATTTTTTTTTTTTTTTTTTTGTGGTCATGCTCCTTGGATTATATTATAGTCCTTATTTTTTCAACCATAGAGTCTATGCCATACTAAATTTCACCCAAACATGTGCAATTTCTATCAACATGCCTAATCATGTTGATGATGGGCTTAGTGATATGCAAAACATGTTCCACATGAGCCCACTACTCATCATCTAGGATCAATGAATTGATTTTTTAGGCTCTCTTTGTGTTTGATTGCCTCCATACACTTGAAAGAGTGTTAATGACCATAGTGCTCAAGACATCGTGCACCTTCATAAGTCATCTTAAGATGATCGTGTGTGATGCAAATTGAGTTTCAGCAACCTAACATAGTGTAAAAAATAAAACAAATTAAAATATTAAATGGTAGATGACATGTTGCTAATAAAAAAATAAATAAAAAAACTAAAAAATAAAATTGAATTTACCTTCAACAACTCCAAGTTGGAGAAGTTTCTAAAGATGGCTTGTGCCATATGATGATTTCTCATGATTATTTGAATCTCCTCTGCCTCCGTGTAGATTTTTTTTTGACTCACTCAATCTTTGTGCCAATCTTTTGCAATGTCAAGTTGAGTGAGTGGACAACACATGGTGTCCAAAGAATATGCTCATATATACCCTCTACTATTCAACCAATTGCTCTACATTTTTCGGTGTTGTCTATTATGACTTGTACAATGCTTTCAAGGCCCCACCATTTCAATGGATTGTATCGAGATATTGGCAATTGAATTTGCATCCTTCACTTGCACCTCATAATCTACTACCTTCAAAAGCATCATCCCCTTAGGGGATATTGCAATGACATCAATTAGTGGTCTATTTTTTCAATCTTTTCATCTATCATAAATGATGCACACCTTTTTTGGGCCATGTATCCTTGATTGCTCTCAATGATGTCTCTACGAAAGTTTTCGCCTTGGCCAATAATGTGGTGCACATCTTTTCATAGTTGGGACTAATGTAATCAACAGGTGTATTGGCAATCGCTATTACCATATCCCACCAATATGGTAATCTAACAAGGTTGAAAGGAATCCTATTGTGATAAATGCAATGAGCAATGCTCTCATCTACAACCTTCCTCACCTCATTCTTGAAGACTTTTTTCAATGGGCCTCTTTTATGCAAAATAAAAGGGTATTCTTTTCTTAGTATGATGGTGGCATGAAAGGATGTTGGCCGACTGATTTTGATAAGCCACTAGAAGGTTTTTGTAATGCTTTCTTGGTAAGAGTATGTGCTCTTTCCTTTGATCTATTACTTACCATGTTGGCATCCTCCTATTCTTTAATATATTCCATTATTTGTTGCTTTGGCAACCGTTTTTATTATTTTTTGGATATATTCTTATTCTTAATCTAGTAATAGTGCACATTTGAGCTTTCACTTGACTAGATGAGCTCTTATACTCATTTCCACATTGACTACAATGCCAACGATAACCCCCATTGCCAGGAATTTTTTTAATCATGGTTGTATGTCCCCAAAGAGGTGACATTGCATCAAATTTAAATGAGCTCTCTACATGTGGAACAATTGAACTAGAACTATCGGCCATATTGTATGAACATATCAAAATAATTTTTTTTACAAATTTACAACCCCACAACTTAAAAAAAAATGAAATTGGCATAATAAACCCTTGTATTGTATATTAAAGGTTTAATAAAAATTCAAAACTAAAATATATTGAAAAAATTCCTCAAAACTTGAAAAAAATACAAATTCTCTCACCTTTGATAGATATATCTTTCTCGTGCAACTATTTGTCTTCTATTGGTGTAGGTTTCTCTCCCATAGCCTTCGCCTTTGAAGAGAAGTGTAGTAACCTTTAAAAACTAACAGTGGTAGCTTGGAGGCAAAATGTTGTTTTATTCATTTGTTTTTGTGAAATGAAGTGAAAGAAGTTAAGTGCCCTCAATTTAGGGTGAAATTATGTATTTAGGACACTTTTTGTTTTTTAAATTGTTCAAGAAAGTGTTTTTATTGATTGAGTGGCCTGCAAGTCCGCTTGGATTCACCTTGGGTTCTTGAGGTGGGCCCTAGGTGAATGTAAAGCAATCTTGGCTGTAGAGTGGACCCATACGGGTAGGGGGGGTTAGGAAGGAATCCAACAACATAGGTTATGTTCTTAGGATATGAACAAAGATATATATAGTAAAACCAAGTTGCAAATGCTAAGCACATATATGGGTACAGTTCTTTTTAAGGGCCCACACAAACATGTGTGTGTGTGCACATGTACACACACACAAATACGCACATGGATCCACTCATACCCACATGCACACACACACACACACACACAACATGCGCACATGCACATACCCACACAAAAAAACATTTAAAAAAGAAGAAGTATAAGCTGCAATTATGCTAGTGAATAAATTACAAATTCTTAAATATATATAAGATATATTTGTTAAGTTTTTAATAATTATTATTTTTAATGAATGTGTTTAAGATATCTGTACTAGTATAATTTAACTGATAATTACATCATGTATGATGATGATAATAACAAATTTAACACCGACACCCATTGCATCTCGAGCTCTATCCTTTGGCATTATACTTAATAGGCATTTTGTTAGGCCATTTGGAGATTGGATTAAACCCACTTCATATAGTTTGGGGGAGTCATTGTTTTACCATATAAAATTTTCTACTTTTCTTCTTTCACTGCCCTTGGGTATTATGTTTATACTGCATTAGGCATTGCATAAACTTTAATAGAAATTGCATTAGGTCATTTGGGGATTGGATTAAACCCAGTCCTTATAGTTTTGGGTAGTCACTTTTGTGCTGTATTAACCTTTCTTTGTCTACTGCCCAGGGCTATTAACTTTATACTGCATTGGGTGTTGTATTAGTACATTTTTTAATTGGATTTGACTATTTGAGGGTAGGATTAAGCTTCCATTGCATATTGCTTTGGGTAACAATTAAGCTTTTATGTTGCCTTGTATTCGACTGCCATGGTTATAGTGTATTGTAACATTTTGCGATTGGGTTACCATTCTATATTGTTTTGGCCCTTTTGGGCACTCACATTGTAGTGTGAGAGCTATCTTCTTGGATTATGTTTAGGTGCTATGCTTATTACATAAATTAAGTAAAGGTTTTGAATATTAGGCTTACTTTGTGAAACACTTCTCTTGTTCTCAAAACATTGAAATGTGACTTTTCTACTCGCCTTCAGTAAAATAACCCAATAAAAATATAGATTGAATATTTTAGGTTGTTGAGAATTTATTCAAATTCACTAATTTGTGGCAATAGAAATATACCTTTAAACTACAAACTAACCTTTACCACTTATGTTTTAGAAATTGTGATCATATGAGTAGATAAAGTCGATAAACATCCTATAGCGTTAGGAGAAACTTTCTAGTCTTCCATTATGTTGATCAATGAAAATATAATAAAGATTTGAAAAAAAATAAAATTTTCAGATAGAAATTACATACATTAATAACATCACCCTCAACATACATGAATATACTACCCATATTTTGAGAAATATGACTAAAAATTTATTTTGAAGTCTACATGCTAGACTTGAGAATATGTGTGATCTAACACAAGAAACCACAATACTTCAAAATGCATTGATGGACAAAAAATTTTCAACTTCTCTAATTATTTTACTTGACTTAACCAGAGTCAGCTTAAAATTTTTATATGTTAGTGCATGATTGGATATTCAAATTCACTTCTAATATATATTTTTAGTATACAAAATACAACAAGTAAAATTGACCCCGTGTTTAAAATTTACTTGAATTCTATTTTGCTCATGTAGAGTGTTTCTTTCATCTTGGAGCTGCTTTATTCTCCTTCATTCATCTGTGCAGATTCTAAGGTATGATATAAGTGGTTGTGAAAGGTTGGACTTAAGATGTTGGGAGAGGAGTTTAATTAGAAGAAGGGGGAGAGGGAGTTTGTGCAGCTTGAGGATTTAGTTCTATTAGTTTTATCATCTCATCCTTTTTGATTAGTTCTATTATAAGCGTAGTTACAAGACTTGTTGGAAACTCGCCAAAATTGGTGAGACCCAAAGTCAATAGAGCTAAATGAGTCCTAGAAACCTCTTACTGTGTTCCTTCCTAGACTGTCAAATTCACAGGAATGATTGAGTCATGCGCCTCAGATTCAACTGTTATAAAAGATGCAAAATAATTGGGAAACACACACACACACACACACACACACATATATATATAAACCTAAAGCCTTAAAAAGGTCCTACATCACTTCTAAATGCAATTCATTTAATTTGCAAGCATAAACAAGGAGAAAACAAGAGCATTTCAAGCTAAAATACAGCCCACCAAAGCAAAAACCAGCAAACATACTTTGGGAACCATTGCTTGATAGCTTCGACACTTGCATTTTTTGAATGGTTGGAGCCTGCCTCATGGAGCTTGGTTAAACTTCATGCAATTCATTTCATTTGCAAGCATAAACAAGGAGAAAACAAGAGCATTTGAAGCTAAAATACAGGCCACCGAAGCAAAAACCAGCAAACATACTCAGGTAACTATTGTTCAATAGCTTCGACACTTCCATTTTTTGAATTGTTTGGAGCCTGCCCCATGAAGCTTGGTTAAAAGTGATATGATTATGAAAAATGGGATGCCTATGAAGGTTTGTGTGGTCTCAAAGGTGCTGCCCCTAGACTGCTATGAGAGGTGTTGCCCCTAGACTGTGTTAGGAGCTACTGCCCCCAGCTCTTCACTCTTGTATTAAAAAGCAAAAATAAAAATTATTTTGGCGCATATTGGATGGAAAAGTAATATTTTTTTATTCTCTCAAGTTTTTCCCAATTAAATGCCAAGTAATTAAATCATTTTTATACTTTTGGTTTGCCGAGTCAATCCTAATCCCGAGCAATACTACTATGGCTGTAGCAGCATTGCAAATTTGTCTGAGAGACCAGCACAGAGATCCACATAGAGCAAGTGATGTAGGGCCAAACAATATAGGCTCCTGTCTACCATGTTGTGATTTTTGTTTTCATGCCATAAATATCATAATCCATGAGTTTTTTACACCTATAACTGTTGAGGATATTCATATATTTAAATGTTGTTCCCTTCAACTCACATCCATTTTTGTATGATGTATACATGCTTATGTGATCAAAGTAGCTTCTAATTTATAGGTCTATTACATTTTAAAACTGATTTATTAAAAGGTGCCTAGTAAAAGCTTTAAATCTCAAAAAAATCTGTATATTATATGGTTTTTCAATCTGTTGACTTTTTATCAAGTCTAAGTGCCAAGTTCGAGTTTGAGTGAAACATGGTTTTCTGTCCAGGCCAAAAATAAGTCTTGTAACTATGGTTTGATCCATTGCCTTTGTTCTTAATCTTAATTTCCCTTTTACAACATCTAATAATCTTCTTTATTCTTTTTGATGTTGTAATAATTAAATTGGACATAGTCTAGAACAGCCTTTGATGAGTTCTCAACTTCCATCTCCACAAGTGTTTATCGATGGAAATTTCTCTTATAAATATTTTAGAGCTAGCGCATTCATGGTTAATTGTGGGGATGGACCATTGCCTAGGTTGCCAACATCCATGTATGAATTTTGAATTTAGTACCATGGAAATACTTGGAAGTGTCATGTAGGGCCATTTCTTGGGCGATGTCCCATCTAAGTAGTAACGAGGAGCGATAGTTTTGTACAATTTCTCTCCCTTGCTTTGTTGCTAGATTATTATCAATCTCAACAATAGGAGAAGGATTTCAAATTTGTTCCAAAAATGTTGTGCTTCTTTTCATCAACTTCCTCAACAAGTCTTATCTCACTTTGATTCTTTAGGAATCCATATGCAAGAACAAAGTTTTTAAAACTTGTGTATTGAAGCATTCATCATCTTTAAGAAATACTTGATGATCGACAACTATTCTCATCTTCTTCATATCATTATCAATTTTTGGAAACACTCCAAAATATGATAAACTTTTCTTTTTCTAGTTTCTAGTTTTAATTTTTCCTTGTATGTTTATTGTTTCTAAGAATTTTTCTTAAAGTTCATGGTGATGTTTACTCGCTATGGATACAATGACGTACAGAGTAAATGGAAATATAAAATAACATGGACAGCATATAATAATCACATGGCAATTGTACAAAACATAGGTGTATTGCTTTATTCAGTATTCGACACTTCCATCATAATGTCTCCAAACAGTTGATAGCATAGCATAGTAGAATTTTAATGTTTCCCGGACTACATGGCAAGTACATATAGTACTCTGGCAGTGGTTGACATACCAACTATCGCGTCCCTTCATCATAACTAATTACTTCATCAGAAACTTAATTCCCGAGACAATTAACTAACATGACACGTACATAACATAAGTACATGGATTATTAATATTAACTAAAGTCTTATTTACTTATGACTCGTAGCCGACCAAGTACACTCTCGGCCGACTACATCATCCCCCCACAAAGTAGTCGTCTTCCAGACGACTGAAAACCAAAAATGCCAACTCAAGTTCTTGGTTGGTGCTAGCCAATTCCTTGTCTTTTCCCTGTGGCTAACTCTCCCCCTCGGTTGAAAGTTGCGGCTTATCAACCACTTGTGTATCTTTTTCTACCAATAGCTGATCTTTCTCTACCAACTGATTGTCACTCTCACCCAATACTCCATCTCTCTCCATGAACTTCTCCTCGAGAGTTGCAACTCTCGTCTGCTCGACAACCACGTGCTCCTGTGACTGTACTATGATGGATGGTTGCATTGCAATTTGGCAATTCCAATAAATTTGATGGGGGTTTGAGGGCAACAACCCCAACAGGGTTAAGGGCCAGCGCCCCTAGCAGGGTTGAGGGGCAATGCCCCTCGTGGGGGTTTGGGGGCAGCGCCCCTTGCGGGGGGTCTGGTGGCAGCGCCCCCAGTGGGATCGAGGGGCAACACCCCTTGCAGGGTTGAGGGGCAGCGCCCCCGCCGCCAAGACCAATTTAACACTTCTGAAACCACCCAAAATTGCATGGCGTGCCTCATTTTCATGATTTTTCCACAAGTTCCGAATAGTGCCAACGAAGCCGAAAAATACAGATTTTGCATTGTTTTTCTTAGACTTTACTTTTTCCAGGTCGATGCTTGGTACGACTTGCCTTTTACAAACTTCGATACTTGGTACGGTCTTTATTTGATTATTCCGTACGACCTCCTTCCCTACGTGTACGACCCTCTTTTGCTTTGGGCGTACAAACTCCTATCTTGTGCGTACGACCCTCTTTTGCCCTAGGCGTACGACCTGTTGGTGTGTGTTTTGAGTATGCCACCGAACACAGAATAAAATGCCCAAGGGACAATTTATCCTCTCTTGAAAAGTGATTGCAAATACTAAGAAGACAGTGCAATAACTCCAATGTTTCTTTGGTCACG
This sequence comes from Sequoiadendron giganteum, assembly GCA_007115665.2. Taxonomy (NCBI): domain Eukaryota; kingdom Viridiplantae; phylum Streptophyta; class Pinopsida; order Cupressales; family Cupressaceae; genus Sequoiadendron; species Sequoiadendron giganteum. Next base: position 398,157,015 of record CM021104.1, on the reverse strand, counting down.
TCATGACATGTGGATAAGGCTAGTGGGCATTGTAATTTGTTGGCAATCACAAGGGGACTTACGTTATAATTCGTTTGCCAGTTTAGGACTTAGACAGTTTTATCATTGAAAGCTCTTTTGATGGGTATTTCAGATTTCCAAAAAAAATGCAAAAAGGCAAGGGTTTAGAAGTCTAAGCTACTCCTGAGAACTCAAGAGACGACAGTGACTAGATAAAATAGGGTAACCACACTTTGTTTCACCTCCTTCGAACAACTACACAAAGCGGGTGCAATCTTCAATGGAAGTGATAATAATTTTCATGTTTGAATTGATAATTAAAACAAACAGAAGTTAAGCATCTACAAATTAATGGCTCAGGCTAACTTTACACATCGAATGCAAATCATCCATTTGACAAAAGTATGAGCTAAACTTTATCCACCACTACTATCAAATCTATCATTCACTAACAAACATATAAATGAAATACTAATTTAATTCTACTCGAAGTGTCGAAGGAGAAATATGAAAACCTTGCACACTACTTGAAAATAAAAGTGGTTCTTAGCAAATCATGCACAAGAGCTTTTATAAATGGAAATAGTTTTGTCGCAACAATCTTATAGAACTCACTTCACAAATTTCAAATGAGTGTATGCAAGTTTATATAGAGTTTACAAAATTGAATAAACGGCTCAGATTAAAAATGAGCCAACGGCCAAGATTGAACAATCAAAACCCTAATTAGGGTTTCCCAAAATATCTTTAGTAAACAAAGAGTTGACAGGGTGAGATGGCGCTTGGAGCTATTTATAAGGAATTACATCCCTATCCTCCCGCGTTGCTGTGTGTTCGATGAATCTGGACACGATAAAGGTAACTTCATCCATGGTGACCTGTGGAAGCATTCCGATCCTGAATTCTAGTCCATCCACGCTCTCGACGCACCTGACAAAGGTATTTTCCCACTCCGGCTCAGCCTTCTCAAAGGATTCTCGGATGCTCAGGAAGTTCGCCAATTTGGCCCAGTCCTGCTTCAAGATGGGTCCAGTGATAGCAAAGATGTTTTCGTAGACCTTTCCTTTTAAAACCTCCAACTGCAAGTCTCTCTCTCGTAGAGCTTCTTTGCCTAGGATGTCGGAAATCATGTTAAGAATCTTAGTCTGGACTTCTTTGACCTGATCCTCTAGCTTGAGACTGTCAACCTTTACCCTTTCCAAGACTTCACCTCGTCCCGTCAATGCCCAATACCAAGTATGGAAGTCATAAGCTGCACCTGGTGCAATGACGCCTCCGTCTATCAGTTCTTGCTTTGGAATCCCTTTCAAAATCCTAAGGCAAGGAATTATCCTATCCTGCACATCTGTGAAGAGCACAAAGATATACTGAGAGGGGGGAGGGGGGAGTATATCAACAAACTTTTGCCCTCTTACTTATTTATCAACTTCAAACTTACACATACATCAACTATTTGATATTAACCAATTTACACAAGTTAACACAACTTTTATTGAAATGATTTTTACAAAGTAGGCACCAACCTACAGATTTATAATAAGATGATTTAGTAGGACGCAACCTACAAGGAACGTCCAAACCTTTATAACTTTAGTAGGCACCTACCTACAAGGAGCACCAGCCCCTAATGCAAGGCACCAACCTTGACTTGATGGTTGCAAGATGATGCCTTCGTCTGACCTGCACTATCCCAATCCTCCAATCTGCCTTTGGTGATGAATGATCTCACACTTAGCCCACACAAGGAGATGGGACTTCAGACTTAGAATGCTCTCTTACACAACAACCACACTTGCAAATCTGATTTTGGATTCTTATATGTATGTTGATCACTTTGCAACCTTTGAAAGAACACATCATTTAAGATCTGTTCTTGCACCCATTCGTAATAATCTGATTTTCCATTAACCAACTGTACCATTTCATTTTTAAATCATGCCTTTAAAATGTTATTGCATCCCTCTTGAACAAATCATACCTTTTCAGATATTTTTTTTTTATTAATAAGTATGCATTGTATCTCTTCATAAATCACACCTCTCTATAAATCTGAATTTGTTTTTTTAATAAATTGTGCCTTTATCTCTTAACTTTTTGCTGTTTACAATCTTTAATGAATTACACCTTTTTCATGTTTGACTTGTTTTGAATCTGAATAAATAAATCATACTCTTTCAAAAACAAATCACTTCCCTTAAAAGAGTAATCGCACCACTTCACTTATAAAAATGTTTTTATCAGCAAAATGATACGTACTTCTCCACAAAATAATTCGCACCATTTCATTAAGAAATCGTATCACTTTTTGACTTTTAATATTCATCGTATCATTCAAAAAGTGAAGTGTATCCTTTCAAAACTGAATCGCTGCCTTTTAAAGACTTTGTCTTTTCCTATTTTTGTCTTATGTGCTGCACAATTTTTTTGTTTTAATATTTAGAAAAGATATTGCTTTATTCAATTTTTTTGTTTCAATATTTAGAAAAGATATTGCTTTATTCACTTAGCGATTTGTTTGTGCTCTTTAAGGAATACTTTGCTTTTAACATCTGTTCATTGCTGCTTTCAACAAAGTATATAATGATCTTCAGATTAATTTGATTTCTTCAAGGTTATAATGATTTGATCTAAACAATATCTGGTCTTCAACAAAGCATAGAAATCTTTAGATTAATTTGATCTCTTTTACTTTACATGACATCAATGACAAATTTCCAACAATCTCCCCCTTTGTCATTGATGGCAACACAAAATAATTTCCTTTTGCATTGCTCCCCCTTACTCTATTTCTCCCGTTTTGACATCAATGGCAAGGGGTCTTCGAACAATGATTTGCCTTTTGTTCCATGAAGCTACAAGATTTTGTGCGTAGCTCCCCCTGAATACATGCTTCCATCAATTAATTTGATAGATGTGAGACAACTCCCAATTTGTCCCTTAGATACTCAAATGCATCTCTTGGTAGTGGTTTGGTAAATATATCAGCAATTTGCTCTTTTGTAGCTATATATTCCAAACATACTTGTCCTTCCACTACTTGCTCTCTTAAAAAATGATATTTAATGGGGATATGCTTGGTTCTTGAATGCATTACTGGATTCTTGGAGATGTTGATTGCACTAGTGTTGTCACAATAGATAGTGCAAGGATGATCATACTCCACCTTGATATCTCTTAAAGTTTGCCTCATCCACAAAAGTTGAGTGCAACATGCTGCTGCTGCTATATATTCAGCTTCTGCTGTAGATAGAGAGACTGATTCTTGTTTTTTGCTCATCCAAGATACTAAATTTCCTCCAAGAAAAAAAACTCCTCCACTTGTACTCTTTCTATCATCCACATTGCCAACCCAATCAGCATCTGTGAATGCTTCAAGAGTGAAAATATTGTTGCTAGGTTACCATAAACCATATTCCATAGTGCCTTTCAAATACTTGAATATACGCTTTACTGCATGAACATGTGTTTCTTTTGGTGTTGCTTGAAATCTTGCAACAACTCCAACAGCTTGCATTATGTCTGGTCTTGTAGAAGTTAAATACAACAAACTTCCAATCATTGATCTATAAAGTGTTTGATTCACTTCTTGGGATTCATCATCTTTGCTTAGCTTACAACCTGTAACCATAGGAGTGCTAACAGGATTGCAATCTTCCATCCTAAACCCTTTTAACATTTCTTTTACATATTTGGCTTGGGAGATGAAAATACCTTTGCTTGATTGTGAAATTTGCAGCCCAAGGAAGAAGGATAATTCTCCCAACATTGACATCTCAAACTCTTTTTGCATACATGATGAAAATTCTTTGCACATTTTGTCCTTGTCTCCACCAAAAATGATGTCATCTACATACACCACCACAATCAATAAATGTCCATCCTCTTCTTTGATGTATAGATTGCTATCTACATCTCCTCTTTTGAAACCTTGCTCTTTGAGATACTTGTCAAGTTTAGAATACCAAGCTCTAGGAGCTTGTTTAAGCCCATAGAGAGCTTTCTTTAACTTGCACACATAATCCTTGTCTTCTGATAATAGGAAGCCTTCGGGTTGTTCAATATAAACTTCCTCCTCTAGATCTCCATTAAGAAAAGCAGATTTGACGTCCATTTGATACACCTTAAACTTCTTGTGACTTGCATAGGATAAAAACATTCTAATTGCTTCAATCCTTGCAACTGGTGCGAATGTTTCTTCAAAATCTACTCCTTCAACTTGTGCATAACCTTTGCACACTAACCTTGCTTTGTTCCTTGTGACTTGACCATCTTCATTTAATTTGTTTCTAAAAACTCACTTTGTACCAATTACATTCTTATCTTTTGGTCTTGGGACAAGTTCCCAAGTTTCGTTTTTCTCTATTTGATCCAATTCTTCATTCATTGCACCAATCCAACATTTGTCTTTGCTTGCTTCTTCAAAAGTTTTGGGCTCAACTTGAGATAGGAATGCAGCATGACAATCTTCATTGTAATTCACCATTTTCCTTGTAGATCTACATCTATCTTGAAGAATCAAATCTTCAGAATGGTTCTTTTGAACAAACTTGGAAGGTGTCTTTGGTGTCTTCATGGGAGTCTTCTGTGAAGATTCTTCTTCCTTTGCCTCTTCCTCCTTTTCTTCCTCTTGGGAGTCCTCATCCTCTTTGTCTTCATCATTCATAGTTTGAACATGGTGATCACTTTTTCCAACTTCTTTGAATTGCTTTCCTTCATCAATTCTTACATTAGCACTTTCAACAATTTTGTGAGTTCTTTTGTTGTAGCATTTATATGCTTTACTTTTTGATGAGTAGCCAAGAAAGATTCCCTCATCTGCTCTTGTGTCAAATTTGCTCAAATCTTCTTCATCTCTTCTAATGTAGCAAGTGCTTCCAAAAATTTTGAAGTACTTGACAGTTGCTGGTCTACCTTTCCAAAGTTCATATGGTGTCTTCTCATTGTTCACTCTTATTTGTGCACGATTCAAGATGTAAACTGCTGTATGAATTGCTTCCTTCCAAAAGGAATCTGCTATCTTGGTTTCATTTAGCATTGCCCTTGCCATTTCTTGAACCGTCCTATTTTTTCTTTCTACAACCCCATTTTGTTGAGGGGTTCTTGCTGCAGAAAATTGCCTTTTAATTCCATGCTCTATGCAGAAATTTTCAAATTCCTTTGATGTGAATTCTCCTCCTCGATCTGATCTAAGACATTTTATCTTGATGTTTGCTTCATTTTCAACCAGCTCTTTGAAAGCTTTGAATTTATCAAAAGCTTCAGATTTTTCTTTCAAAAATGCAACCCAAGTCATTCTTGAGAAATCATCAATCAGCAACATAAAATATCTTTCTCCATTCATGCTCTTGGATTTGGTTGGCCCACAAAGATCTGTATGTATGAGTTCTAATGGCTTTGATGAAGAATGCTCCTTAGACTTAAAGCTTGACCTTGTTTGCTTTCCAAGTTGACACTCTCTACAAATGATATTAGAAGGTTTTGTTATCCTTGGCATATCTCTTACAGCATTTGATTTGCTAACTTTGACAATATTATCAAAGTTGAGATGGCCTAGCCTCTTGTGCCATAACCAACTTTCATCCTTTTGTACTAGGTTGCAACTTTCACAACTTATCTCCTTTAAGATATACAAATTATGTTTCCTTTCAGCTTGAGCAACCAGCTTTCCATCTTTCTTGATATCACAAGTATTAGAAAGAAATGTGATACTATGTCCTTGATCACAAAGTTGACTAACACTTGAAAGATTTTCTTTTAGGCCCTTAACATACAAAACATTTTCTGTTTTTGTTCTCCCATTATCTAGACTAAGTGTTCCTTTTCCTTTTATTTGTTTTCTTGTATTATCACCAAATCTTACTGATCCTTCATCAGTAGGTTCAAGAGAGATGAATTTGCTCTTGTCACCTGTCATGTGCTTTGAGCACCCACTATCAATGTACCATCTATCTTTCTTACTTTCAGCATGTAAGGCAGTTTGAATGAACATTGATTTCTCCTTTTTCTTCCACACTTTGATAGGCACTTCTTTCCTTTTAATGGACTTATCTTCCTTTTTGTTTTGCTTTGGAGAATCATTAAAAACTGTCCTACAAGTTTGTGCTTTGTGCCCAAAGTTATTACAATTGTAGCATAAACTATTATAGTCCATTAATGGTGTGAAAGGATTATAATCTCTCCTAAGGTAGCTAGGAATATTTTTTACTGTATTTTTACAATTTAAGGCCTTGTGGCCAAATTTGTTACATAGAAAACAATACCCATTGAATGTATATGATTGCCTAGTGTTTGATTTTCTTTTAGGATCAGCACTCATCCATTCTTCTTCAACTTGCTTTGAGAAGGTCTTGAAATCTTCTTTGGAGTTAGTGACCTTCTTGGATTGTTCTTCAAAACTAACTCCCATTTTGCTTTGAAGAGAATCTTGAGCCTTCATTAGCTCAATCAACTTGCTGGATTCTTCATCAATCTTTGTGTGTTGAACCTTTGTTTTCTCCAATTCCAATTTTAGCATTGCTATCTCTTGCTCCAGCTTGTTACATTTCATCTCCTTTGTATTGAGTTTGTTTTTCAATTCTTCTTCATTTCTTTCAGCTTCCATGATTTGAGCTCTCAAATCTTCAATGGTTTTGCTTGAATTCTCCAAGTCTTTTGTTATCACTTTGACCTTCAATTTGTACTTGGTAGCTTTCTTCTTCAAATCTTCATTCTTCTTATAAGCATAGTGCAGTTCTTCTTCAAGATCCACTTCCTCTTCTTCATTACATTCTTGATCAATCTTTTCTTCTTCATCAAAAACTTCATCAGCATTTAGTTCTTCACATTCAGCCATGAATAATATTTCTTCTTCACCATAGCTAGAGCAATCTTCACTTTGTTCTTCGGAGGTGCTACTATCTTTCTTTGAATAGAAACTCTTCTTATGTTTTTGAAACTTCTTCTTTGAGTTATTATTGAAATTCTTCTTTCCCTTTTTTTTGTTGCTGATTTCTTTTTCTTCTTCACTAGAGCTGTTTTCATTTTGAGGACATTTTGAGGCATAATGTCCAACTTTTCCACAATTGAAGCACTTAAAAGGAAATTTTCCTTTGTATTTTCCTTTTCCTTTCTTAAGTTTACCCATGAAGTAAGCTTCTGCTTTATCACTTGATTTTTCACCCTTTTCTTCATGCTTGTTCTTGCTCTTTTTGGATGCTTTGAATGAGACTTCCTTTTGTGGTGATCTTCCTTTAATCCTCATCTCATAGGCAGCAAGAATTCCATGTAATTCATCTTTGGTTAGCTGATCCAAGTTTGTTAATTCCTCCAATGTTGCAACCTTGGCTTCAAACTTTGTAGAAGGAGATCTTAGAATTTTGTCAATAATGAAGTCATCCTTGATCTCTTCACCAAGTCCCCTCATGATATTCACTGTTTCATCAATATGAAGGAAATATGAAGCAATATCTTCATCATCCTCCATTTTGAGAGTCTCCAACTTTCTTCTATGAATTTGCAACTTTGCCTTTTTAACTTTTGCATCTCCTTCATAAATATTTTGAAGTTTGTCCCAAATTTCTTTTGCTGATTTGCATCTCATGACTTTTGTAAACTCAGAATCTGTTAGGCTGCAAAGAAGAGCATGCTTAGCCTTTGCATTGTTTTCACTTCTCTTTTTCCCTGCTTGATCCATTGGAGGGGTAGCTGGAGGTAAATACCCATCAACAACAGATTGCCACACATCAAACCCAAGTGCATTCAAGTATGCTTCCATCTTGATATTCCAAAAGGCATAATTAGTCCCATCAAAGATGGGTGCTTTCACAGTGTTGCTTAGATTCGCCATATGTGCTCTTAAGGATCTCCTTCAAGCAATTAAGCTTTCAAGAAGGACCTTGCTCTGATACCAAATTGAAGAGCACAAAGATATACTGAGAGGGGGGGGGGGGGTGAATCAGTATATCAACAAACTTTTACCCTCTTACTTATTTATCAACTTCAAACTTACACATACATCAACTATTTGAATGTATGTGTAGAGCCTAGCTTATTTGTGCATTCTAGAAAACATAGTTTTTTATGACATCTTTTTTTCTTTAATTGAAATTCGAATACCAATAAATTCAAGTCTGGTTATAATATAAATGCAGCCACAAGTAGCTACATCAAGAGCCCCACCAGGCTAGGCACCATAATAACCAAAATATATTACATGTTGTGAAGGTCAAGAATCATTATGGAAGTTGAACCATTCCCACAAAAGTGGAATTTTTTCCATATGTGATTGATCATATTTTGTTAATGTCCCCATTTTCGTGAGCATCAGAGTTCGGAGGATTAGCCTATCAGTTGACCCTCGTAGGCTAGTGTTCAGTGATTAGAGGGTCCAGTTTGGGCGATATTGAGCTCTTTAGGAGGCAGTTGATAGTGTTTACCTCTCCAAATTGTTGGTATATTCTAAGGCTAAGCTATTTCGGGGTTTCTGGCTTCATTTATATATACTTACTATTTATAGTAAGCCAATGAGTTGTTAGAGGCCAACCTTACTATTTATAGTAAGGCATCGTGATGGGCGGAGAGAGTAGTGGGTTATACTTAATAATAAATAATTAATTAAAGTGCATATATTAACTATGTTACACCACCGTCGGGGACGGGGGGATAGGTTTCTGGGACGAGGGGACAAAGGGGCCTCAATTGGGGACAGTGGGGGGACGACGGCAGGAGGCGGGGGAGGGGTGGAGGTTGTATATACTATATACTATATATGGTACTTAAAATGCTAGTTATGAAAAGATGTATAAGACTATTAAGAAGTAAAATAACAAAATTGCAAATGCCAAATTGAAATACTAAATAGTAAATACAAAATACTTGAACATTGAACAATGAACATTGAAGTTTCCAATATCAAATTACTAATTAGAAATTAGAATACTCAATACTACAATTGTTGAATCGGAAAATGGAGGATTTCTATTATATGATATCAAAAATATCTGATCATAAAGATGATTACAATGAGTAGCATGATACCAAAACAAGTACAAAATCAAAATAAAAAAAAAATTGTTAAATATTTTTTAAAACCATGTCTTTTAAGTGGCCGCCGTGGGGGGCACCGGGACGTTTCCGCGTCTCCGGCGGTGAGGGAAAAAAATGGTGGCACCGCCGAAAACTTGGGAACGCTGTCCCCAAATCTCTGAGACGTCTCTGTTCCGGGAACACTAAGGCTTAGGGGGGGGATGCGTCCCCGCGGTTCACTGTATATTAATGACTTGTACTGACTTGATAATTAAGGTGCATTTAATATTATAAAGTCAAATTATGAAAAGCACTAGTTGGGGCACCCACTTTGAGGAATATTATAAAGTGCAAAAGCAAATATATTTTAATGATTAAAAAGCACATTGGGAATTGTGCCATCTTTGAGAGGGTATAAAAGCATGTGAAAAAACAAATGTAATTATTCTTGATCATTTATGAAATTGGCTTTGTGCTTTGCATTTGGAGGTGGAGACCTAGGGTTTTCAGCTGCAACGATCTTGAAGAGTGTAGCTGCTTCTTGAATCGAGCTTACTGAGGGTGTGAAAGATCATCTAAGGCTAGCTAATTGGTGGCTTTATATCAGAAGTCACATTTGTGCTTCATCGGATTTACAAAGAGATTTAGAATAAGGGTTTCATCATCTTTTCAAGATCAGAAGATTGTTATCTAGGTATGAATGCTTTCAATGTAATTTCATAACATTAATAACTCTAATATAATATTATATTTGTGCTTCAGCATTTCCTTGTTTTGTAAATTTTATGTTCTTCGAAAACTTCGAAACTAGAAAAATCTCAAGCAAACACAGGCAGATTTTCAGTTAAGCAAATATCTCTCAAGGGTGGGATATTACAGCTGTAGTGTCCCACCCCAATCTGAGTTTTGTCTTTGTGATTTGCTATATTAATTTTTCAGTTTCGCTCAAGGAACATTTTGTCAAACATATTGAATGCAAACTTGAAACCACATTTGTTTTGATTATACACGGGTTTGATAATCAGTTCTACCCTTCCTTCTTCCACATTAAGGATTGATAAACATATTGCAGCTACTCAGAAATACATTACAGCCCCATACATGTTCAGAATGATCAATAATTAATGAGTAAGATATAGCAATCATACCCAGCGATGAGTTACACAATAACAAGTGCATTCAAAGGGTATTATGAGTTTTAATTATGACTGATTTGCAATATATCACTGCTCAGAATTTAATATCAGACTTGTACTTCCTCAGAATAATTAACTTAATGCAGATTAGGATATCTAATACCATTGTGGAGCTACAGCAATATACATACTTTGAGAATTATTTGTAACAAAAATAACTTCGGAGGATTAGCCTATCAGTTGACCCTCGTAGGCTAGTGTTCAGTGATTAAAGGGTCCAGTTTGGGCGATACTGAGCTCTTCAGGGGGCAGTTGACAATGTTTACCTCTCCTGATTGCTGGTATATTATGAGGCTAAGCTATTCAGAGGTTTTTGGTTCCGTTTTGAGGCACTTACTATTTATAGTAAGTTTGTTGAGTGTCGATAGCCAACCTTTCTATTTTGGGAAAGGCATCTAGATGAGGAGTGGTTTCTGTGGTTGACCACCTGGTTTTGACAGAATCGAGAAATAATGAGTATTTTTGGAATTATGACATTTTAGTTATTAATAAAATAATACTTTATTAATAATTATTAAAAATGTGCACATCATTAAATGTTATTTGACTTTATTATTAAAAAGGGTATTTAATGATTATAAAATCAAGTTATATAAAGTGCATTTAAGTCAAATTATAAAGTGCATATTATGGGCACGTACTTGTGGAATAATATAAGGTGCTAATTTAAGGGAGATACAAGTGATTATTAAAATATACTTTATATTATTTTTTTGTGCACCAAATGGAGGAAAAAATAAATGAAATTAAAGTGAAATTTAATGAGATGAAGCCAAATACAAATTGAATATTATATAAAGGCTTTTTGAAAAGGGATTTCATTCATTCTCGAATCATTCAACACTTGTCTATTCTGAAGAAGCTTTGGCTTTGAAGAAGAAACCTAGGGTTTCATTGTAAATCCAATTTTAGAGAACATAGCCTCTCTTCGGTTGTGTTGGTGGCTTCACAAGGATGTCACATTCGTGCATCATTGAAAGAAATTTCAGAAGTTTACAAGGGGTTTTGAAGGTTAATCATTTGCAGATCGAAGTTTTGTTAGCTGCTACAGTGGCGTGAACAGTCCATGCTACAGTACCCGAGCTACAGTACCTGTGAACAGTGATATCTATGAAATCTGAAATTTAGTGCCATGAAAGTGATTATCTTCAGAATTCTATGAGGGTTTGAAGAGCAGATTGCATATCATTCAAGGAACAATCATTGGTGGTTTATTTATTGCTGTTAGAGCACATTATTCTTGGCACGTGGAGATTACTGATTGCAGACCCGGGCATGAGAACTCCTTTCATCAGTAAAGCCATATTCTGAAGCTAGGCGTGTGAATTCTGGGCAGTGCTGAAGGTAAATCACTGCCATATGCCAGGAGTTAAGGCCACCCTTGAGTCATCTATTGCTGGACAAACCCTAGCGCATCAAACTAGGTTGGGTCCATCAAGATTTAATCATTGTTCTATGTAGTTTCAGATCTGAAAGTTATTACTCTTGTTTCAATTGTGCTGTGCACACAGTGAGGGTGTAGTCTTGCCTTATAGTTGGCTTTCATATTGCTCAGTTTGTATGCAAAAGGAGAACTCTTTACTGTTTGCATAACCTTCAAAGTGCTGCCATAAATGTGAGTTTGTAATCCTTAAATATTCAAAGTAAGTGCCAATCTGAGCACTGTAGGAATCATTTCTGTTACAAATAATTCTGAAAGTATATTGCTATAGCTCCATAGTGGTGTTAGATATCCTAATCTGCATTAAGTTAATTATTTTGAGGACGTACAAGTCTGATATTAAATTCTGAGCAGTGATATATTGCAAATCAGTCATAATTGTGTTGTACCCCAAATTAATTTTTTTGCTACACTTAGGTACTTTGAAGAAATGAGTTGAAGTCTTGTTAAAATTTGTCAAAAAAGGTCAAAATTGGGGATTTGCATGTCTTGCATGAGGGTCATAAACTCAAAATTTTCAAAATCTGACGATTTGGGTTTACTCAGAGCGACCAATTCTACAAAACCCAGATTTCAGTTTTTCGGCCCTTAATTTTAGGAAAATTTCTATTTTTAGAAACTTTCTAAAAATAAAACTTTTTTCTGGGTTTTTCTTGGTTTCTTTTGAAACGGATGTTGGCAAATCTTTTTAAAAATAGAAAGTTTGGCTTCTAGGGTTCAAACTGATTTTGATTGACTCAAAATACTTCCTCATCAGGTTGGTCCAGTCAGAATCACAAAAAGATCAGTTTTGCCCTAGTGGGTCTATTTTGCTTTTTCTGGAGCTCCAAGGTCATTAATGGAGGTCAGTCAGCTGCCAGGTGTCAGAGTCAAACATTCAAGCACTGAACAAAAGATGAGAAATGGTGAATGTGCACAAAGATCAAAGAACGGAGAAAGGAAGCTGTAAAAGTTAAAAAATACAAAATATGATTGTCTGGAAATTCAGGCGCCCTTATCAAGTAAAGGCACCTAGAGTTTTGTGGCTTAGAAAATTTTCATCTCCGACAGTTAGAACTGAGGAAAGCACATCGAACGAAGGAGAAAGTTGAAAATTGCAAAATAAAAACTAAGTCTGCTAGCCATAGGCGCCATAGAAGGAGATAGGTGCCTAGCTTTTCAAGGGATCAAATGATGAAATTAGGGTTTGAGCTCCTAGACAATGTTGTTCAAAATATTCTCAGCTTCGCAGCGGATCCCCCGACACAACCATTTGATCAACCAGTCATCCAGAATCAAAGATTGAACGAAGGAGTCTCAACTGAGAAGCTGAAGGCAAATCATGAAAATCATCAGAAATATTCTAAGTATGAAAACTTTGGGCACCTCAGAAGAAGATAGGCGCTTAGGGTTTTGAAGCACCAAATCTAGCAGTTAGGGTTTGCAGATATGCTCAATCTCTTCTGAATCTTGCCAGCTTGTAATGTCCCCGATCTAGCCCTACGCTCTACAATTGGATTTAGCCTATTTCCAAAAACTCGTGGGCTAAGCAGAATGGGAAATTAGGATTTCCTATTTTATAGGAGGTTTCGGATGCAGTTTTGAGGGCTTGCATGTGTGTTTTTCTGACGCATGTCTAGTAGAGTTTTCTGGATTTTTAGAGATCTCTAGGGTGATGTGACATGCATTTGAATCTGACATCCTTTCTGGGCACTTACTATTTATAGTAAGTCATGATGGTTGCTTGGTTTGTGCTTAAAAGATATTTGGAAACACTTACTATTTATAGTAAGTCATGATACTGCTCAGTTGGCATACAAATGTGGTTTTGGCAAACTTACTATTTATAGCAATATGCTATTTTTGGTAAGTATATTTATAGCAGTATCACTCTAGCAACAACTCAATCTTTTGCAGTTCAGTGTGGCCGATCAGTTTGGCTTTCTATTGAGTTGAAGTGAATTTACTATTTTTGGCAGTGGCTATTTTTAGTAAGTCTAATTTTGGCAATATCATCATCTGCAGTTCAACTCAGGTCATCATGCTATTTGTGGTAATCCTTCAGTTTCAGTATTGGCATTGGTTTTGGTTATCTCCTTGGACTAAGTGTTAGACTTAGTCATTTCATGTTTTTAAGTTGTCCCTCCACGCCTAGGAGTGATAACTTCATGTTGTTTTAAAGAGGGGACATTAAGGGGTCATGTTGAGCATTTAATGATTTATTAAATGATATTGTTGCAAAGTAAAATGGATGCCTATAGGGAAGGGAAATAATGTTTTATTATTTCACAATAAAGTGAATGGTTGAAGGTGGCGTCCCTTGGGAAGTTGAAGTGATTCAACTTCTTGGAATTCAGAGTGTTTCATTTGCCCATTGAAATTTATATATTGTTGCATTGTGGAGAGCTGATTATATTATGTTTTGGAAAGCAAAGTTATGCTGCTGGTTTGAAATCCAGAATCCGGCTAAGGGAAAGCTTAGCAATTCTATTCCACTCTTCGGGCCCGAAACTATGGTTCCCTAGATGATGGATTGAGGGTGTGCTTCATTCAGAAGTACATATTGAGCTTTAGTGTTGGAGAAATTGAAGTTATTTCTAGAAATTGTGTTGTTGGTCCTTTCATGGCTGAAGGACATTTCTATTTACAGCTTTGAGAGCGATTTCTATTTTGTTATGGGTATTTGCTCTTTCCATTCCTAGACCAGGGGCGACCTTACTTGGAGAGTTGCAGATTTAAATTTGAAGTTTATGATTTTATTTACTAAAATCACCCTTGCAAGGAGGCCGTACATTTCATTTTGCATTGGGAGTTGTGCCACAAATAAATAGTGGTGTTTTGAGGCTGTTTCTTCATCTCAGCAGGGGCGCCTATCTTCTAGTTGATCATTGCACTTGGAATCATGCAATTCGGAGGTAGTTCAATTGAGTTATGAGCATTTAATAATTTTCTGTAGTTGCTGATTTGACATTTCCAAAATTACAGTTTGCTGAAATAGAATTAAATCATTTGCTGTTTCCATCTTTCTTCTTCTTTTCTCATTATGTTCTGACATGGAAACAATGCATAACTTGGTGCTTGAAAATTGGTGAAAATCATTGTAATTTGCAGCCTTCTTATTTGTACAAACTGTTAACAGTAGTACTGTTTCAGTTTTCAACATTGTTGCATTATTTAATTAGTTTCACACTAAGCAACCCCTAGATGGTATACCGCCAGTGAGGATAAATTGAATTGTAATATCTTTCATACCCACTTGCAAGTGGCAAATCCCCACTCTTCAGTGGATGCCTGCCGCAGTAGAAGAAGTGTTTAAATTGTAATCTTTTCCCCCCATTGTTTGGTGGTAGCGTGGAAAGTTCCTTCGGCTGGTTATCCGCCTTTATTACATTTCAATTCAACATTAGTACTCCACCATATGTTAGCACCTCGCTTGTCAAAGGATGTTGAGTGCACATTCTTGGTGTCGAGTTTAATCTCTCTCTTTCAATGTAATCTTGTAATCTTTGATTCAGTAGATCCTATGGATCCTCTGACCATATGCCCGGCCCTCCTCCTTAAGTGGTTTTAGGGCGCATTCTTGGTTAGAGTTCTTTCATGCATGCTTTGGGTTATGCTAACCTTAACGGGTGCTTGGTTACATTGTAAATGTTCATTTAAAAATCAAAAAAATTGATAGTGTATATTTCGTAGCTTCGTAGTGGATATCTAAGCTTGATCATCAGATCACCCAGTTGACGACAAATTCAGATTGAACATAGGTTATAACATGAGGTTTTCAAGAATGAAGGTTGAAAAAGAGCCAAAAATGTCTTATGTTTGGAATTCTAGGCGCCCCAGAAGGAGATAGATGCCCAAGGATTTGAAGGTCTAAAATATCAAATTTGCAATTGTAGTCTCCAGCATGTCCTCTTAAATGTCGAAGCAGCTCTTCAACGCAATCATCAGCAAGCTCATCAGAATTGATAGTTAGCTGATATCGAAGACGAAGTTGAGTGATAAAGTCAAAGGCACAACAAAGATTTCAAGAATATTTTAAGTTTGAAAACATGGGCGATTGCCCTTGGAGGAGATAGGCACCCAAGCTTTTGATCCCCTAAACTTAGCTTTCAAAGGTTGCAACTCCCAAGAGACCCCTCTCAGAATCCTCCGAGCTATATTCGATAAGTCCAGCCATCAGTCAATCAGAGCTCCGGATCATCCAAAAACAAGAATCCATCAGAAGGTCAGAAAGCATGTGTAAAAGTTGAAAATCATTAAAAAGAAACTATCTAGAATTCTGGGCGCCCCAGGTAGCTAGGGGTGCCCAGAATTTTGAGGCCCTGAACTCAGCTTTTAGAAGAAATCATCTCTAGAAGACCCTGCTTAGAATTCATCAAGGTATCCAGCAAATCTAACAATCAGTCAATCGGGTTAGTATAGCTCCCGGATTCGCGAAATCATTTGAAGGTGAGGAAACAGTGTTGAAACTCGGAGAACATAAAAATGGCTAGCACTGGTTTTGATGGGCGCCCAAGAGAGAGATAGGCGCCCATGATTTTGAAGGCCAAGATGAAGTTTTTATTGAAAGTTGCCTTCAGACAAACTTCGTCAGATTCACTCAGGCTCCGCGATGGATCATTCAACTAGTTCGCAACATGAATCTGGCATCTGGAAATCAAAATCAAATCATGGTTGAAAATCAAGCAAAACTTGAAATTTCAAGAAATTTGACTAAGTTTGCAAGGGAAAAGCGCCCCAGGCTAAGAAGGGAACCCAAGGCTCAATGCCTTAGAAAATTCTCAGTTTTCATAGTTCATCATTCGAAAAACCTGTCTGCATTCGACGAACCTGCTCTAGATTGGCTTCAAGGAGTTTAAAGCAAAAAATAAAAGCACTTTTTATCCTAAAAAACCTATTTATGAGAGCTTTTGTCTTCCATTATTCATTTTTGCTGGTTGGCGTCCAGAGCAAGAAGATTTTCTCTTTTTCTTCAACGAAGATTTGAAGACCTAAACAACATGCTGTTTCAATGTTCTTCGTGGTTTCGAGATCAGTGAGCAAGGAGGAACACTTTTTCGTGCTTCAAACTTCTAAGGCATTGCTTTTTCAAAACAACCACTCATCTTTTTCCATTTTTGATCACATGGGTCCTTTCGCTTTTTCATCCTCTTGAACATTGGGAAATTTTTCCCTCTTCTAGAAACTGCTTTTTGGTCGCTTTTTCAGGATGGATTTAGCTTTTTTTCAATTTCTAAGCATCTGGGTTTCTTGAGAACGTGATTTTCTACAAAACCCGGGTCCCAACTTTTTTGGAGAAATTGCTTTTTCAAGGCAGATCTGCATTCTATTTTCAGCAGCACTCTCCACTCGAAATCAAGAAACAAATCAGCTTTTTGGCGGATGTGATCAAGATTTAAAGCAACAGTCTTCTAGAAGTTTTCTTCCAGCTTTCTTTCTATTCTCATCTCAATTCTTATCCATTCTTTGAAGAAGAAGGATATCAAGTTGTAATAGTTGGCACTTTCCTTGTTTTTAGGCTTTCTTAGGTTGTCAAAGTTTATCTTGTCTTTGGTTTAGAAATAAAAGCTTGCATATTGGTAAGTCTTAGTTGTAAAAGGAAGGAGATTTTAGGGTTCCCTATTCCTCTGCTTGGTTATAAATAAGGGCAGCCTTGCCCATTTATTTTTAATGATGCTCGTGATAACAAAACGTGGAGCCTACTAGTGCCTTCTCATTGTTATTCAGTGTTATTCACTTAGTGTTAAGAGCAAGCTTGCATGCCTCCTTTAGCTGCAAGATATTGTTCAATCCATGTGTCTTGTGTCAATGTGTTCTGGTTGATTGCAAAACTGTAAGCCTATTCTGCTACAATCTTGCTGTCCCAGAAGTGTAATCATTTGTTCTCGAGATTTGAGATAATAAAGTCTTGTGCCTGCTTTGCTGCCCTGATATAATGTCTTAGATTTCCGTTTTATATGTTAGGCTTATATAATCTTTATTTCAACTTGCATTGAAATTTTAGTAGATGCATGTTGGGATAAAGTTTCTTTAAGTATTTGTGTCAAAGAATCATACCTCGTTCATTTCTAACTCTCATGCTCTGCATTTACTTGAGTAGTTATAAACGTCATTAGCGTAGGCTTAGTCGTAGTTGAGCTTCTAAAAGAGAAAACCTCAGCTACGACGCTTGAGTTTTATAACCTTGTGCTCTTAGTTGAACAAAAAGATAGGAAAATTAGTTTTAATTTACTTTCTTAAGCAACATTAGCAAAGAGGGAGCTTCCCCTCCTAATTCGAAGACCCGTTTATTTGTGCATAGCTGTCCGTTTCTAATTCACATACCAGAGGTGCGGAGTGAAATGCCAACAAAATGAAACTCATAATACCCTTTGAATGCTTTTGTTACTATGTAACTCATGGCTAGGTATGATTGCTATATCTTACTCATTAATTATTGATCATTTTGAGCATGTATGGGGCTGTAATGTATTTCTGAGTAGCATCAATATGTTTATCAATCCTTAATGTGGAAGAAGGAAGGGTAGAACTGATTATCAGACCCGTGTGTAATTTAACAAATGTGGTTTCAAGTTTGCATGCAACATGTTTGACAAAATGTCCCTTGAGCAAAACTGAAAAACTTAATATAGCAAATTGCAAAGACAAAACTCAAATTGGGTTGGGACATTACATATTTTGATAGTTGTGGTGTGATTGGTAGTCATGTGTTCTGTTGGTGGATGACTTGGGATAGTGGGAACCTCAGTAGTGACACTTGGATTACTGTGGTTATTGGATTGTTTGATGTATGTTGGTGATGCTTGTAACAACATAGAGAGGCAAATTAGCCTTTGAAGTTTGTCCAGAAGGTGTGTTGGACCCTATTAAAGCTTTGGTAGAAATGGGAAAAGGTTTGGCAAAAGTATGGTTACTGCAAACCTTTATTATTTTAGTAGGATTTGGGTCACTAGATCATATTGCAAATCTTAGGCATTTCTTGGTGTCTTTCATACTTTTGTTAGTAGGATCTTTATCCTAGTCAACACCTATATTTCAAATTGCAAGTCATAACTCTACGTTGCATTATTACATGGTTTGATTTCTTGTTGGTAGTTTTTATAGCTGCAATGAGAATTTGAACCTTCATGTTGTTTACTCACTACGGGTACAATGACGTACATAGTAAACGAGAATATAGAATAACATTGACAACATATAATAATCACATGGCAATTGCACAAAACATAGATGTATTGCTTTATTTAGTATTCGACACTTACATCATAATGTCTCGAGACAGAACATAGCATAGCATAGTAGAACCGTCATGTTTCCTGACTACATGACTCAAGTACATATAGTACGATAGCAGTGGTTGAGGTACCAATCATCGCGTCCCTTCATTATAACTAATTACTTCGTCAAGAACTTAATTCCCGAGACAACTAACTAACATGACACGTACATAACATAAGTACATGGACTATTAATATTAGCTAAAGTCTTATTTACTTATGACTCGCAACCGACCAAGTACACTCTCGGCCGACTACATCATCCCCCCCACAAAGTAGTTGTCTTCTAGACGACTGAAAACCAGAAATGCCAACTCGAGTTCCTGCTTGATGCTAGCCAATTCCTTGTCTTTTTCCTGTGGCTGACTCTCCCTCTTAGTCGAAAATCGCTGCACATTTAGCCCTCTGTGTATCTTTTTCTACCAATAGTTGATCCTTCTCTGCCAACTGATTGTCACTCTCACCCAATACTACATCTCTCTCCGCCAACTTCTCCTCGAGAGCTGCAACTCTCATCTACTCGGTAGCCAACTGTTCTTGTGTCTCTACTATGATGGTTGGTTGCACTGTAATTTGACAATTCCAATAAATTTGATGGGGGTCTAGGGGCAATGCCCCCTGCGAGGTCAAGGGGCAGCGCCCCTTGCGGGGGTCTAGGGGCAGCGCACCACTTTAACACTTCTGAAACCACCTGAAACAACATCGCGCACCTCATTTTCATGTATTTCCAAGTGGCAAGAAACAATGCTGAGAGAGCCAAAAAATATAGATTTTGCATTGTTCTTATTCCCCTTGCCTGCGTAGCTTGCCTCCATAGCTTGTACAACCTTCCTCATGCTTTCCAATCTTCCTTGTGTATTCAAGTCTTCTTTCCATTTTGTGCCTGTATTGAATTGTACGACGTTTATATGACTGTTTCGCCTAACCTTTGGATTACTAACTCGTACGGCCTAGTCCCCTCTATTGTTTAGTACGATGCGCACTCCACACTTTGGTACGATATTTAGATTCTTTCTTTGTATAGATGATCTTGCAAATCCTTTATCTTGTACGACGACCAATTGCTTATAACTTCGTAGGTCCTTATTTATTATTTTGTACTGTTCCTTTATTTTCTCCAGTTCTTCGTACGACCTTGACTCGTACGGCCTTCAAGTTCCATACGACATCCTCCTTGCGCACAATGTTATTCAATCGTACTGCCTTCAGAATATGACTTCTTTTTACAACCTTCTCTTTGCTAAGTGTGATACAGATTTTATTTGCTCGTACAACACTCTTCCCTTCTTTACTTCGTATGATCTCTCCTTTGCTTCATGAGGTCTCCAAATCATAACATCGTACGTCCTTTTTGACTCTCCCTCGTACGACTTTTTCTTGTTGGGACCGTACGGTCTTTACATTCTTTTCCCCTTGCATGATAATCACCTTTTGTTTTTCTCGTACATCATTCTTTCTTTTAATTGGCACGATTTTTAATGTAGGGCGTACGACATTTGCTTCTCCAAGTCGTACTACTTCTTTCTTGGGTCGTATAGTCTCCAACTTGGTCCATCGGACAATCCCTCTTTCCTTTGGAACTTTCACGATTTTGTCTTCGTCGTGCCAAGCTTCCTTCTTTTGCTGAGATATTTTTGCCTTTGTCGCTTTTTGTATTGCTTGCTTAATATTTCTCAATTTCACTGTTTTTATTTTTTTTGCTTTTGAGCTCCTTACCTTCTTTATCTTTTTCTATTTAAATTTTTTAATCTTCAACCTTTTTAATTTTTAATTTTTCTCCACTTCGGTATTCTTCGCTATATTTTTTAATTTTTTATTCTTCTCTTCTTTTGTCTCTTTTTTCCCATTCTCCATCTTCTTTTTCTCTCTCCTCTCTGTCTCCTTTTCTCTCTCCTTCGTCTTCTTTGTCTTTGTCTTTATTTTCTCTCGTTTGTCTCTTTTTTCTCTCTCCTCTTTGTTTCTTTTCCCTCTCTCCCCCGTCTCTTTTTTCTCTCCTCTTTGTCTCTTTCCCCCCTCTCCTCTTTTTTCTCTCTTCAATTTTAAATTTTTTTAACTCTTCTACTTTACTTTTTTCATTTTTTCCAACTTCCCACTTTTCCTTTATTTTTTCCAATTTTTCATTTTTTTAACTCCTTTATTTTCTCCATAGCTCTTTTTTCATTTTTTTTGGCTCTGACACAATTTTTTCACCTTGTACCTATTCGGAGTTGTGGGCTGGCATATCGTCTTTCTTTGTACTCTCCGTATTTTATCGGAAGTGTCTAGTTGGACGTGCCCTGTTTCTTTTCTTCCTTGATATCCCCGATCTGTAGCATGTTACACTCTCAATGGAACACTTCATAGTCTTCCATCTGCTAATGAAATAAGCCATTCAACGAGCTTGTCTCATTCTCCGAACAACTCTCAAGTTCCAGTATGCCCTCGGCGTTCGGTTCCATCGTCTTCCTTCCTTTGTCAACATTTGACTCCCCTCCATCCAATTTTGATCTGGAGGAAGCCAATAATTCACTCACAACCTCGTTCTTCAGGTCGATGACATACTTCCACCCGTTGTTCTTGATTGAGAGTGTGTTCCTCTTCCAATTATGATTTGCTTGGCAGCTATCAGCCATCCTATCCCAAGTAGTGCATCGTACACTTTCCTCTATAATGGGATGACGACAAAATTTAACAAAAATGGCTGTGTCCCGATCGTCAGCTTTTGTGCCATCAACATTCCCAACGGTTTGATGCCATGTTGATCAACACCAACAAGTTGGAATGTCGGTGGCCAAAGTGTTGTCTTCTCGAGACTCTTCCATGTGTCTTCGGGTAGTACGTTGACTCCCGATCCTCTCTTGACAATAGTATTTGTCAGAATATTCCCTCCGATCTCCATTTGAACAACTGCTAGCATCTTCCCAATGTTTGTTGTCAGTAGTACGGGATCAATGGTTTGTTCACCATACGGTGGCGGTTCTGGTACCAATTCTTGCCTTCGGTTCTCCGATCGTGGTCGTTTGCCATCTTTGAGGACGTTTGTCATTGCCAGTCCCAACTACGACAGAGTTTGGAGAAAGTCAGTTACTTTGATCGGTACGATGGTCTGCAGTACCTGCCGTACGATGTTGGTTTCTGCCTCTGATGGTCAAGAGGTTCTTGGCTTCTCCATAGGTACTTTGTTTTCTTTCGCCATCGCCAGTTCCACTTCGGCTTTTGCTTCCTTCATCCTTTGTTTCTCCGTACGTGGATTTGGGTATGTGGCCTTTTTTGCTTGTGCTCTAGTGATCGCCAGTACCTCTTGTTCTTCTACTTCCAGCATATGGATACCCTTCTGCTTAGGGCATTCAGTGTCTTCATGGTTGCCTGGTCCACACCACTTACACAATCTTCCTCCCGAACCTTGACCGTTTTGGTAGTCCGTGGCGAAGTGGCCCCATTCGTTGCACTTCCTGCATTGGATCATGGGCCTTCCTTTTGCATCGTACTGTATCATGTTTCTCAGACTTTTGTTGCTTCGATAACCTCTAGGGGATGCATTGCTATTGTACTGGGGCTTCGGTGGTGTGTTCGACGGTGTTGACGACTCTCCTTGAGTGAAGAGTACTTGTGTATCCCTTGCTGTCAAATTGTATGGGCATTCCTTGATGGAATGTCCCATAACTTGGCAGATATCACAGAACATCTTCTTCAAACAGTTTGCTTTTGTGTGACCTTCTCCATTGCACTCCATACACCACAGTTCTCGTGCTTCCCTCGTACTCTCTTTGTCGGCCTTCCATTCTTTCATCATTCACATCATATTTTTCTTGAGTGCTTTTTACAGTCTTTGATTCACTGTAGCTATCGTCCGTACTCTGCTCGTCATCCGTCTTTTTTTTCCCTCGAGAGGATGTTTGTTTTCGCTTTCTATATCCATCGCCCGATTGTATGCTTCAGTGTACAACGACGGAGGCACGACTTTCATCTTCTTCCTCAACGACGAAAGCAAGCCTTCGATGAACCATCGCTTCTTTAGCCCATCGACCGACTGAACCTCCAATTTTCCCAACAAGTCTTTGAGTCATCGATTGTATGTGTGCACATTCTCATGCTTTCCCTGCTTCGTACTGTAGATTTCTGCTACAATCTCATTGTCATCCCTTAGGAGTTTGAATTCGTCTTGAAAGGCCTTCTTGACTAATCTCCATGATGCCCTCTGTATTTGGTCCAATTCTGAGTACCAATCAATGGCACTGTCTCTTAGTGTTGCTGGAAATGCTTTCAGCCAGTGATCCAGATCGTCTTTTCCGTTGGCTATCCAAATTGTTTCGCAAGTTTTATAGTGGCATACTGGATCTTCTAACCCATTCCCCGTAAATTTCGGTAACTTTTGCCGTGCGCCTGGTGGAGTCACGATCTTGCCCCGATACCCTCCTTGTGTATTGGACCTAACTGGAGTGATTCTCCCGTTGCGTTCCGATGTGTCATTTGCACTCTCGGCCACATATGAGTCTCTTGGGGTTCACTCCGGTACTCCCTCGGCCCTGGGGTCTTGGGGTTAGATCTTCCAATCCTCAACCCTTGGTTGTCGTCCGATATGGACAACTCCCGAATGCGTTGGATGCTGCTACCAAGTTCTTAACTTAATTCATTTTCATTTTTAGTGATTTTGTACCTTTCTACGTACAGGGTGCTGAAGGGTCCTTCGTCCCTCCCTTCAACAAAATTTTGATGTGCTCTTGTAATGTCCCCATTTTAGCCATAGGCTCTTCTTGAGGTTTTAGCCTATTTCCGGAAACTCATAGGCTAAGCAGAGCTGAAAATTAGGGTTTCCTATTTTTTAGGAGGTTTCAGATGTAGTTTTGAGGGCTTGCATGCATGGGTTTTTGATGCATGTTTGGTGGAGTTTTCTGGGTTTTCAAAAAGCTTCAGAATAGTGTATCATGCATCTCCATTTGATAACTTTTCCAGGCACTTACTATTTATAGTAAGTCATGGTTACTGCTCAGTCGATGTTCAGATAATGTTTTGCAAACTTACTATTTATAGCAGTATCCTCTAGCAGCAACTCAATCATCTGCAGTTCACATTTTGGGTAGTGTGGCTGTTTAGTTGGTTTTTTGAAGGGTTTTGAAGTTAACTTTGTATTTTTGGCATTGGCTATTTTTAGTAAGTCTATTTATGGCAATGGCACCATCAACAATTTTGCTGAGGTCATCATTATATTTCTGGCAGAATCAGTTTGAATGTTGGCTTTGGGTTTTTGGCTTCTATCCCTCCTTGGACTGAGTCCCATACTTAGTCAATTTTCATATCTTGAAGTTGTACCCCATGCCTAGGCTTGATGACTTTAAGTTGTCTTAATGAGGGGGACATAAGGGGGTTGATTTTCATAAAACATTTAAATGTTTGTTTTAAATGTTTATTGTTGCATTTGAAATGGACGCCTAAAAGAGAAATGTTTTGATATTTTAAAATAAAGTAATTGCTAAAAGGTGGCATCTCTTGGAGGAATTGAACAGTTTCTTGTTGGGAGTTACAGTTTGCTTCATTTGCCAATTTGAAGCTTATATATTGGTGCTTTGCTCTTTGTATCTCGTCTTGGAAATTGAATAGTAAGGTTATGCTGCTGGTTTGAATTTAGAACCTGGCTAAGGGGAAGCTTAGCGAATTCAATCGATCCTTCGGGCCTGCAACTATGGCTTCCTAGGTGGATCATCATGGCTGTATTTCACTTTGAAATACAAATGGAGCTTCAATTGTTTGAATCGAACAGGTTGCTGATGTAAAACCTGTTTTTGCAAGTTGCTGATTTGGCCTGGCTGAAGCTATTTTCTGTTCATAGCTTCATTTCAGATTTTGGTTTTGTTCTGGGTGTTAGCCCATGCTGTTCTATTGTGGAGGGCACCCCTTTCTGCAAGTTTGCAGATTTTATCATTGCGTTTCTGGTTTTCGGGAGAAGGTCGACCCTTCCTGGAGGCCGTACCTTCCTTCTTGATTGCCTTGGGAATCGTGCCAATTGTTTCTCTCAGTTTTGGGCTTGTTTTCTCAATGGAGATTGGACGCCTAGCTCTTAGCTGTTGATTGGTTGTGGTTTGAGAGCTTTCCGAGTTGAATTGAAGAAGATACGTCCAATTTGGTGAATTCTCTCTTTGCTGATCTGATTTTTTGTATTTCCTATTTTTGATCAGATTAGTTTGGAATTGTTATAATGCTGTTTTAAGTTTCTTTCTATATCATTTTGGCTTTGTAAATGTTAGAGGAAGTGATACTCTAACCATTGCTCATTTTGGGAATTCATGGTTGATACATTGCAGCTGTTTATTAATTGTTTGTAAGTTGTTTAGTAGTACTAACAACAATTTGTTTGTTTGCTGCAATTTACTTTGTTGTATTCCCCCCACGTAATAAAGTGGTTGTGTGGATTGTATAGCCCCCACAGTTTAAGTGGAAGTGAGGTTAATTGGCTGGCTTGCTGCCTTTAAATGTTTGTAATAATCACACCCACGAAATAAGTGGAGTATTCCCACCGCTTGTGGATGCTTGTATTAGCAGAAGAAGTTGTATTTCAGTTTAATATCTAGCACTCCACCATATGTTAGCACCTTGCCTTGCAAAAGGATCTTGTGTGCACATTCTTGGTGTTGAGTTTAGCTCTCTATTTTCAATTGTTATCAAGTTTTTAGATCCTAGGGATCCTCTGACCATATGCTCGCCCCTCCTCCTTAAATGGTTTTAGGGCGCATTCTTGGTTAGAGTTGTTTCAGCTATGTTTTGGTTTTGAGCTAATTCTTAACGGGTGCATCATTTGCATTGTTGTGACTGAAAATTAAAGGCAAAAATTAAGGGGTATATTTCAGCTCTACCGATGGATCTATCTATTTCCTCAAGATTCTCATGTGCTCTTTTAATACTTTGGTTTATTTCAATTAGATCTTCATTAAATTCTTTATCAACTTGCCTTAGTCTTCGTCGCCGATTTTCTTGCTCCTGTAGTCCTAGTGCTTGCCGAACCCTTTCCTCCTCAGTTTCGTGCCTGATTGGTATTCGGTTCTTGTCTTTGTTTGGCCGTACGGGCCTTACAGGTCGTTCACGCGATCATTGTTGGTTGCCAAGAGTACGTGTTTGGCTAGTGTCTCGTTCCTCCTCTTCCCATTTGGCTCGTTCTTCATACCGTTGCAATATTTGTTGCCTTTGGCGTTCCTGATCTTCCTCCGCCCGAAGGTCCTGTAGGATGATGAAGTGGCGGGCCAACAATCTTGGCAGACGATTGAGAAGGTGATCAACCTCGTCGTTCACTTCTAGTCTATCCCAGATAATTGCCTCAGGGATTTCTCGCCTGAGGGCTTCCCTCTGTACGTGATCTCTTAGTGATATATTCCACAGATTTACCAAATCTTGTGCCAATTCGTCCTCTTTTTCTTCATTAGTTTCTACGGGCTCCTCCACCGGTCGACCCATTACGCTGCCATCATAAAGATGAGTGATTCCATGGTCCGCTTAGGCAATGACGCCAAATGTTTACTCGCTACAGGTACAATGACATACATAGTAAACAGGAATATAGAATAACATTGACAACATATAATAATCACATGGCAATTGCACAAAACATAGATGTATTGCTTTATTTAGTATTCGGCACTTACATCATAATGTCTCCAGACAGAACATAGCATAGCATAGTAGAACCGTCATGTTTCCCGACTACATGACTCAAGTACGTATAGTACGCTGGTGGTGGTTGAGGTACCAATCGTTGCGTCCCATCATTATAACTAATTACTTCGTCAAGAAATTAATTCCCGAGACAACTAACAAACATGACACGTACATAACATTAGTACATGGATTATTAATAGTAGCTAAAGTCTTATTCACTTATGACTCACAGCCGACGAAGTACACTCTCGACCGACTACATCGACTCACGACCGACCAAGTACACTCTTGACCGACTACACATGTCGCAATTGGTGCTTCACATTCCTCTGTTTGTTTATATTAGTTTACATAGCCATTCTTTGTAGGATGACGGTTGCATAATGGTCTATTGAGGAGATAGAAATCATACATCTATTGTCATAGATCTCGTACAAAACTAGCATAATACAAATTTGTTGTTAGAGTTTTAATACAACTGTCAATTATCTTCTCTATTTCTATTGTTCAATTTTGCATTGAATATTCTAATCCTTATCATAATATATAAACCTTTTGCTCATTGAAGCTAATCAAATATCTTTGATTGGGTAGTCCACTAGGATTTCCCTGTGGGCCCTAGATGACTGATCTTGTTTAGAGTGTCCTGCAGCATTGTTGGAGCATGCATGATAGTTGTTGGAGTATGTGGTTTAATTGCTGGAGGTGGATTGGTGGTCCTTGTGTTATACCACAAGAATTTGGGAGGTGGTCTAGTGTATCATAGACCATTCTAGTGGTTATTGCAAGCCATGAGAATGGTCTTGGCATTTATGCAGGAACCTCTCTTGGTAGCTTCTCTTGGATCAGTTTGTTAGCTGTTTTGGTTGTTTTCTTTAATATTAAAAGACTTAAAAATCTCGTCTTGTGTAGAAGTGCTGATAAGCCTTGTGTCCTTGCTTGAGAATAAAAAAGATAGGCTTTTTGTTTTAATTGTGTTTGTGTTGCATATTGAAAAACCAATTGCTTTGAGTTCTAGGATTATATTTTTATTACAAGGGAGTTTCTCCTTTCAATCCAAAAAAATGTGTTACCATACATGCTGTTCCATTATGTGTTTTCCTAAAAGGAGCAAATTAGAATGCCAATAGAGTGTTTGTTAAATAACAACAGAATTGATTTTAACTTGCATATTCTCTTTTGTTATTCATTTAGAGTGTACATAGGTGGAGTGGGAATTGGGTAACTTGCTTATACAACCTTTCATGTGGACTATTTTGATTTCAGCCAAGAGGACATGATAAAAAGAAGGTGATTAGAAATCATTACCTCTCAAATTTGCCTTGAATGTGGATACTTATTTATTAAGTAGGTGATATACTTTTTTCACATGCAAATTTAAGTAAATAAGACTCGAGAAATGGTTAAACCTTGGAAGATATTCGATAAGCGTGGAACCTAATATTTAGATGTAAATAAAGATTACATCCCAACAAGATATTAGTTTTAGAAGAGGTTTGATAACATCTATTGCAGTACAGTTTGATTTTAATATTAAAGGTTTTGATGTGCTGTAAATACCTAGACCAAGAAATAACCCATTTTCTATAGTGTTCTATATATTACATACTCAGATACACATATCTGGAGTTTAGGAGCTATTGATATTATATTTGTTGTGGGGATGGAACTCAACCATGGTGGAGTAGCCTATTGGAACACTATGATTTTACATGCACAGAGGGATTGGAGAAAAATGATATTTTAATTGAATGGCATTTCCTAATATGTATGAACTTTTGTTTGCCTCTGTTATATATGTTGAAGTCTCTTACAATGCATAAAATAGGGAACATTTAAAAGTTTTGTAGCTGAAAATGGCTATTTGATGCGACTTTATATTGAAGTATATTGAAGTTAGTAGTTGTATTTAATATTGTATTTCTTTGGAATGTGGTTATGCCATTGAGCTGAATGTGATATACCTTTGCTGGATTCCCAATATTTTCTTAAAGCATTAAAAAAGCTTATAAAAAAAATGTAGCCAACCATCCTTGCTGCTGTTTATGAGATTTATTTGTATAGGGGTTGCAATACTTAAGCAAACAGAGGCATTAGTCCATGTAGGCTTTATACAGATTGTGTGAGGCCTGTGGGGTGTTTAATTTTGTGTTTTAGCTTTCTTTGTGAACATGCAAATTGCTGATTGACACAAATGATTTGATATGCCTTTTACATAAAGAACTTATTTGAATATTAGTAGATTTAAGGTTTAGAGCCTCTATTCACAAAGCCTCCTTGTGATCTGAATTGTAAATGACTAGACAAAGAACTTGTAAGCAGGTCAAACGATTTAGAGTGAAAAAAAAATTCTGTATCTGAGATTGGACCATAAGTCTTTGACTCTTTAAATAGTTTATAAAGTTTAAAACTTGATATAACTTTCATTTTTATTATATTATAAAGTTAACTTTTCCTTAAAAAGTCAATCTTTGTGGGTATTAAAATATACGTTATTTTGGTTCTGGAGTTTCTAGTCCTGAAATTTAAAAAACAGCTTTCGAGGTTGTAATGGTAACCATGGTAAGAAATGAGGTTCACACTCATCTGTGAGCTTTATATGGCTTACAGTTTCAAATGGTTTTGAAAAGCTTTTGATCTTCTTTTTGATTCCCTAGCATCGGTCATCCTTCCCCTGTCTGCAAAATACTGATGCTTTTGAACATGTCAACTATATTAAGTTAGTGTCAGTTCTGTTTCTCTGAAAGGATGTCTTGGCATGCAAGATTTTAATAATATTTTAACTTTTAGATGTAGCATAAAAAAATAGATAAGGGAGTTGCATGGACTACCATGACATTCCTCTTCCATGCTGGGTTTATTCTTCCTGTACAGACGTAGCAATGATGTCAAGTAATAGTGAATTGACTGATGGAATTATTTTATAGAATTTCATATTTATTTAAAAGTGGTTTATTACCTTTTTGGTTTAACTCTTTTCTTGATGAGCATGGAATAAATTGGAAACTTTTAGTAAGTCATTATTGATGGAATCTCATCTTTAACTATTCTCTTTGATTTTAGGGTGTTGGATTTACAAAGTTAACAAGACAGGGAGAAGGAGACCTCGAAGACTTACAAACAAAAAGTCGATCATATCTAGAGAAAGAACTTGTTCTTTGTTTTGGTTCATATGTTGCTGCTAGGCTTCTGCTTCCATCTGAAGAAAGCAATAACTTGTCAAAAATGGAAATCGAAAAGGCAAGACAGGTAGAGACTCACCAAAACACATGCTATACTTTGCTAGATGGAAAAAGCTTTGAAATTTTTATATATATTTTATTTTCATTTCACCCTCTAAGGTTGTCTATTCCATATTTCTTGGAGAAATTGTATGTTTAAAAGAATATAAAAAAAAGATTCCTCTTTATGCTGAACTTATTTACTATGAATGTATGCCTTTGCAGATAGCGACAAGGATGGTGCTTGAATATGGTTGGGGTCCAGATGGCAACCTTATGGTTTATTGGACTACAAATTTGGTAATTATTTTTTTCTTAAATATTGGAAATTTAACCACTTTTTCCCCACATTTATAGTCTTCTGTTTTCTTAGGAATGATAAGAACAATAATTGATTCTTTTCTCTTGTTATATACTGCAGTTCTAGACATTTCTTTTCTTGTTCTGATCTAGTCTCTCTTTTGATTCACTTTTTGTCCATTGTAGTTATGTTTCGTGTTTGAGCTACTGTCCATTTTGGCAAAATAAATAATATTTACAATAAGTTGTTATAGATATTAAGCAGTTGACTTGAGATTAAAGATTTTCTTCAAATAGATATTTGTCCAATTTCAAGATTTTTAAAATATTGCTTTGAGTGACCTCTGTGGCTCACTTATATGGTACAGGGAAGCAATAAAGCATAACTGCTAGGGAACAAGATTGGCTAAACTACAACTGAAACCAGATTGATATATTACTTTTCCATTGGCTCATTATTCCACACAAATAAACACATCCTGTAAATGATGTTAAATTGTCATTTCCTATTTACTCTTTTTCTACCCTTTATATTAATCACATTACCTCTTTTTGGATCATAACATAACATTTTTATACTGCTGGAGTCTTGATGCATTCTTACTAATGAAACTGTCTTATTCATCCTCTGAACTAAATAATTCTTTGTCTAGAGAAGTCACATCTTTTCTTTGGAGACATTCTATTTACTAGTAGATGAATATCTTTGTGGCCATATGTCATGGGAGAATAAAATATTAATTTACTTACAGTATTTTTTGTTTTTAAGCACTATATTATAAGAAATAATAATATAATTATAAATAATAATAATTTTAAATTATATTTTAATAATAATAAATCTCCTTGGGCCGACTCACTTTGTTTGGTGCCAACTTATTTTCAATTTTGGTGCTGACTCAACTTTTGTTTTATCAAAGATCCAGCAGGTATAAAAGAGGAAATGTTCTGACATTTATGAGGATCCGACTATCTGCAGTGTACCAACACTCTGCTGATTTGTTTTCTTATTGAGTTTATAGGTCTGATTTTGTTTCAGTTTAATTTCTTTTTTTTGTGCTTTGAGTTGTTTGCCAATAATGCTAAATGGTACTAAAAACAACATATGCATAAGGGAAACTTTAATAAACCAAGCTATTGAAACAACCTTGAGTCATTACTCAATTCAGTGGCCAAATATGTCTTCTTCATACAATAATAAGTTGCATACAACCAATAAATTACAACTTATTTAAAACTAAATACATCTTATACTAGACTTTAACTTACAGCCATGTAACTTTGTGAATAGTGAATTGCTACAGTACCCGCTCCTAAAGAAATGCTGATTTCTTTTGAATGACGAGTTTCTCCCAGCAAAATCTCGCATGGCAAACCTTCTAAGACAAGGGCGCCCCCTTTAGGAATGATTGCAGCCACCAATGAGAGGCGTCTCTTTTCCTTTTGCTGATTAAAACCCTCAAGGAAATGCGGCTGGCTGTAGCTTTCAAAAACAGTCCCAAAATGTCTCAAGAAGTGAACAGCTCCCATGCAAATAAGAACACTCAAAAACCAACTCCAAATAACCTGCAAACAGCAACACAAGTCTCCAACTGAAGCAACAATAACTGATCAGCAACTTTAAGGTGGTGTTTCACACCCTCAAACAGCCCAAGAACGAAGAACAGAGCCCCACCAGGCTCACCCACTGCAAGAAATCAGGAAACCCTAGCTTCCTTCCTCCTCCAAAGCACACTCCCAAGTTTCATCAAGCAAAATCATTCATTCATGAAGAGGGTCGAATTTCTCCTTCTATTTATAAGTTTTTGCATTAAAAAACACTATTCATAAAAGTGAGCACTATTCACTTAAGTTATTTCTTTTTTCACTTTAGTAATGAATAGTAATTGAAAAATATAAAGTGACCCCTTCATTTTGAAGACACATGGTCCCGAGGCCAAGGATGGTGAAATAAAAGGTGAGTATCATAAATTTAAGCCCAAGTATCACGCCAAACGCAACAATTCACCCTGTCACCATACTCTGGAGATCCATACTGCAAATTGACGACCAAGTGCCCGTCCAAGAAACCCTCTATCTAGAACTATTAGCCTACGAGGGTCAGAAAAATAGGCTAATCCCTCAACTCTGATGCTCGTGAAAAAGGGGATATTACAGTCCACCCTCCCTGAAATTGCTTGTCCCCAAGCAATCTCTACTGCAAAGAAACCTCACTCCTCGGAAGGCCGAAAAGAAGAACTGAAAAATGTCCCATGCATTACTGACTAACTCCGGAAGCACCAGCATAAATGCAACTGCGCTAAATATTCTTGGATCCCAAACCCAAAATGAAGGTTTGTTGTATTTGCCTTCCTCCGACTTCCGCTGTGAGCAGTGAAGTAACCCAATGGGACCCATCCAATATTCAGTACTAAACCTGTTACCACCTGGATCCCAAAACAATCTAAACTCACATCCATCTGTCATGCAGAGATAAGAATATCTAGAAGCATCCGCTCTGCCAAATCTCTCTCTGTCCTCTGTTAAACACCCATGGATGCGATAACTAACCCAACCATCATGCCAACTGACATCACAGTCACTCTGTAACACTGTACCTGAATGTAATCCCTGTGACATTAAAGTAGCTACCCTTGTCAGATACATATTAGCATGGTGGATAACTGACTGCTGACCTTGCAAGTAATCCTTTGCAAACAACTAAGTCAGGTACTTGCAGCCTCTAACCCCGTCCTCTAAAGATGGCAAACTCCCATCCCACAACGGATGGTATAACCTTGGAGCCAATCCACATCGATGCATCATCAAGTCCTCCGCGTGTGGATCAAAAGAAACATGATGAGCACTCATCACTGTGTAGTTGCGATAGAATGCTCCAACCTCGGTGAATGGCTCATCACTAGCAATACTGGAATCAGGCAGTTGATCACTCTGACTTTGAAGCATAACAAGCTGGCGTCCAAAATCAACTGCATGGGATGAGGTAACAGATTTGCTTCCAGGAGAGGGAAACAAATCCACATGAGAGCCATACTCCCAATCAGATGACACTTCGCAAGTCCCTTGTGGAGATGATGGAGTAGCGTCGTGTACTAACACACAACTCTCTAGAGAATCCACCGCAGCCACACAAGAGCTATCAGCTATCGGACCTGTGTCATCTGTCATAGTACTGACCACTAGAGAGCCCGATGCAACATGTGGTTTTCTCCTGCTCTCAGTCAAAGTACTCAGCTCAACTAAGTCAATTGCCCCTGTATCTGGAATGGATGTTACCACATCCTCACTACAACCCGTAGATGTCAAATCATGACCAACTGCCATTGTAGGAAATTGTACTGTAACTGCAGCTGGTGGAGACTGTGCCAAACTGAACTCCACGGTAAGCTCCTCCAACCGTGATGTTGACTCCCGAAGGGTCAACTGGGCGTTGTGCAATGAGTCCATAGTCACCTCAAGCTCATGAGTGAGCTTGTCAACCTCCTCTTCTTTTCCCTTCAGTGCATTATAGCAAATACCATACCACTCGAGAAGATAGTTCCTATCAGCAAGTAACTTCAAATAATTATGTTTCATTAATCCAATAGCTTCTCGTAGTGTATGGAACTCTCCAAGGGAAAGACTGTTGTCATCGTGCTCATCTGACATAAGAGTACTCCAACCATAGGCTGCCAACATCTGTCGAGCAACATCAAAATGCTCCAAGGTTGTAACAATCATATTATCACTAACCTTCAACTGCCCCGTCAGATGATGATACCCCTGTGACTCGTCATTTCCACCCAAATTTGCACTATAGTAAGAGGTTGAGTCCTCATCACTCACCTCATGATCAACAACATCATGTGTGCTATCCTCAATGCACACATCAACAACTAAGGTACTGCTGCTATGTACCTCAACAGATGGCTCATTGGGTAAGGTAGAAACTGTTGATATGACAATATCTTCACACACTTCCTCTCCCAATGTAATTGTAACACCATCCAACTCACGATCCTGTGGTTCTATGTCAACACATGAATCATCAAACTTGTTCTCTAAGGCCTGATCTGGAAAATCAGACTCACCATGACATGAATCCACGCCAAATACTACACCATTAGTACCCAATTCCTGAGTACTTTCATGTAACATCTCACTAGCAGCATCTTGCACATGTGTAGCCACCGTTGTTTCATGCTGTTGCAAAGTCTTATCACTGTCATCATGAAAATCAGAATTGTTAGCGGTGCTGATAACAACTTTGGAAATGTTGTGAACATTATTTTGTGGCTCCACTATACTATTATCATGATGTAAAATTTCCTTATCGCCCACCACTTCGGTTTCAATCCCATGTCCATCTGTAGATTGTAGGTAGTTCTCTGTTGATTTGTCATCTTTTAACCCAAACACATTGTAGAGACCTTTGGATACAACACCAAGCCTCTCAATCTTGCTTCGTGTTAAGGTTCGTCTTGAAATGTTATCTTCGTACTGCTGCACGCTACAAGTAAATCTTCGGTGTGAAGGCGTGAGTTTCCGCTGGGTGTTATTCAAGACGCTCTCAATGCTGATCCTAACTCCACCATACCCAAAGTGGTGAAGCAATACATTGGGACCCCTCCAAACGGTAGTGCTAACTCTACCTCCACTTGGATCCCAACTCAGTAAACCATGCCAATTCCAAACACTATGTTGATACACCTCAGGTATCATACTTGAATCGCACGGATAAACTAAAAAACTATCAACCTCAACACCTTCTGACTTCAGCGGCGCCACTCGGATATACCCTTTTTCCAAATTGCAGCAAGTCTCCAAGTCTCGAATCAAGTGATAATCAGCATGGGAGAATAAAGTAGAGGACCTGCTAAACCCGGAATCGTGATTAGAAGTCGGAGACAAGTCATACCAGAGCTGACTAGAGCACTCCTTATTCCACTCACCATTTTGTGCCAACAAAGTCATCGTCAAATCTTGTGTATATGGGATGAAAATAAGTTGATGAGCATAACTCATGCTACAATCGAGGTGAAACTCTCTTGATTGTTCTAATTGAGTGCTCACCAAAGAACCCTTAACGTCCTCAAGCTCTAGAGGGAGCTTATCAGCTTCCTCTTCTTCTCTCATCAAGGAATCTGAATAGATCCCAACAAGGCTAAGTAGGGTGTCTCTGTCTGAAAGAAGGTTCAAATAATTCGTTTTCATTGTTTCCATACCTTCTTTGACAATCTGCAAAGCATCATGAGAAGATCCGGTTCCAGTCCCTTCTTCTCTTCTCTCTAACTGCACTGCCCAAAGATGATCCTCAATTAATTTGTGCATTCTGTCATGATGAGATAATGCCGCAATAATCCCATCCTCCTTCACTTTCAACTTCGTCTCCAAGCTACGAACAACTCCTGCACCATGTGATGAAGCCTCTAACTGTTCTTGCTTACCCATGTCTGGAATCTTCACCAAGTTCTTCGATTGCCTAGGCTTACCAACCTCATCACTATCATTGGAACAAAGTGCATCCCTTCTCTGTGTAAGGAGTCCTCTAAGGTTATCTATTCCCTTTTGTCTTGCTATGTTGAGGAGATTGACTTTGTCTTTTACGTTTTGAAGGTGTTGTCTTGCATTGGCGGCCACTAATCTAGCCTCCTTTGCTTTTTGCAACCATGCTTCGTTCAACTTTTTGGACCTCTTAACCTCTTCGCTGCCAAAATATACAAAACCAACCCTCATATGCTTGAAATCTTCATCACTACCAAATGGTGTAGTCAAAACACTAGTAGCTGCTCCACTACGTAGAAGATCAATTTTCACATTTAATCATTTTGCTTGAAGAAAACTTGGGAGTGAAGCTTGGAGGAAGAAGGAGGCTAGGGTTTCCTTATTTCTTGTAGTGGGTGAGCCTGGTGGGGCTTGGTTCTTCGTTTGGAGCTGCTTGAGGGTGTGAAACACCACCTTAAAGTTGCTGATCTGTATTTTGCTTCTTCTTTGGAGATCTACTTGCTGGTTTGCAGGTTGTTTTGAGCTTGGGTTTGAGTGTTTTCGGTTGCCGTCGTCTCCAATCACGATTATACAAGAGCTGTTCGCGTTTGAGAAGTTTTGGGACTGTTTTTTGAAGGCTACAGCCAGCCGCTTTTTCTTGAGGGTTAGATCAGCACTAAGAAAAAGAAACGCCTATCTTGAGTGGCTGCAACTTCACCCAAAGGGGGCACCCTTACCCTAGGAAGCCTTCCATTATGGTTTTTTGGTGGGAGAAGTTCATCTTCGAAGAGAAATCAACATTGCATTGGGCGTGGGTACTGTAGCAGGGCAATATTCACAGTGCTGTTTGGGCTGTAAGTTAAAATATGATCTATGTAATACTCAGCATCGAATCTAATGTAAGTTATATATTGTAAGCGATCTTTATGTAATGAAGAAACTATATTTAGACTTCGAAATGAGCAATGTTCTCAAGTTATTCCATTAGCTTAGTTATTTGAAGCTTTCATGGTATGCGTATGCTCTTTATGTATCATTCTAGTAATTTTGGTAAACAAAATCAAAGCATAAGAAGAAACACAAACTGAAACGAAAAAATCAGACCTACGAATTAAGTGAAAACAAATCAGCAGAGTGTCGGTACACTACACTAAATCACTTAGCATAACCAATATACCAGGATTCTGTTGTTCTTGTTGCCTTGTCTATCCCCCATGTTTTCCTCTTTGGAATCAGAATTAACACCACCTCTAGTCCTCCTATAGGTAATGAATTCCCTATCTTCCGGATTCATTAATATGCATGCAAATAGCTGAAAACCTGAAATTTGATTAGAAATCTCTGCTATTAAAAACATACATCAAAACCCACTGGTTGGAAAGATCTCCAGCTCTAATACTATTGAAATATCCCAAGCTAATTTTGTGTGCAAATATTTTTCACTTTCACCAATTTGTGTGTAGAGGCATTTTGGCACACAGTTTGTGTGTTTGCTGTTTTGAGCTTGTTTTCAATTTGAATTCAATATTTGATAATTGTTTAGTGCAGTACACTAACCACAAAAGTTCGACAATTTCAAATACAATGGATATATATTTATATTTCAAGAGCAACTTTGCATATGATAGGAAAACCAACTGAATAATATTTATCTCAGAAAATTTACAATTTAGAGGAATTTTCATCAAATATTATGACCAAATAACAAGAATGATATGAGTTTGACCTGAGATTCCCAAGGAAGAATTTTTTATAGTTAATATATTCCAAGTTGTACAGTGCCTCCTTTGGTACGTAAACACTTATTATATGGACAACTCCCTAAAATATACAAATTCCCTTCTAACTTGGGTGGCTTCCTTCATAAATATGTACGACGAGGGTTGGGGTAATGGTTGAGCAATCTATTGCATCTCGCCTCCTGTTTGACCATTCAAAGTATCCATGTCTGTAATGTCCCACCCGAGCTGGACACTTACAAACCTAGTCTCTGCCTTGTGTGTTTTGTTTGCACTTTCAAAGTTTTGTTTATTTTGATTTTCAATGATATATAATGCCAGGAAATTGCAAAACATATGAATTCAAATACAATGAAAGATATTCTGAAGTTAATGCTGAGACAGTTAAAATCTGATTTATCACAGTTTGCAAATACCAGTATTAATATATTAAAATAACACTTCTATTTGTTTTACAAATTCAATACAATCATACCCGAACTCCATGACATCATATGCAGGTCTGTAACTTTATAACAGCAAGCTGGAACACCGTTGAAATGGTCGCGAAGCTCCAGGTGTGATGTTCTCCAGCTCCAAATTGATGCCAAAGCCATCCTTAACCCAACTGCCCTCAATGGAAATGCATAGATGCAAATGCCTTAGGCGTTTCAGGCTCAAGCTCACACACCTCAGCTGTAGGTGGACAATACGGCCTCATAGAATGAATGTATGGCTTCTCACAAACCATGTGCTGATGAGAAATGATGTAAACAGCAAGAAGTGACCAGTAATGCTTGCTATGATAGTTTCCTGATCTGCTGCAACAAACCCTTGAATCTTTGATATCTGATACTGCCTGGAGATGATGTAGTGCAGCCCAGCTGATGCAAATGTATGGCCAGCAAGGTTAAGATAGTGGTTCACAATCGGCAAGAAGAAACTTCTGATTTTCTATCACTAATCTGCTCAAAACTCTTGAAACATTTCTCCAATATGCTCAAATATGACTACTGGTTGAAGCCACTTGTGTATGCAACCTTCAGATGGTCTCTCACACCCTTAGGAAGTAGAATCATGAAGATGCTACGATCTCCAACACCCAATAGCAGAGAAAACCTTGGATTTTCCCTCTCTCCAACAAAAGCTTCTTCAAAATGAATAAATGTCGAATGAATGATCCTCATTTGCTTTCTACAACGCTTTTATATTCCTCTTGAAAAGGCACGATTCCCAATCCCTTTTAAATCATTAAAATATATTAACATTTGCTTTTGATGTACTTTATTTTATTTCTCTCACTTGGGCGCTTAACCCAAGGCACTTAATAATTTGACTTTCTAAATCATTAATGACCCCTTTTTTTTAAAATAATATAAAGTCAAATAAATTATTATAATGTACACTTTAAATAATTAATTATTATTAGAGTCTTACTTTAGTAAAAATTAAAATAACATATCTCGCTCAATCCGTCAGAACCAGTAGGTCATCCACTGAAACTACTACTCATCTAGGTGCCTTTCCAAAAATAGTAACACTGGACTCTATCCTCCAAGTGGCTTACTAGAAATAATAAGTGTGTAGAAACTAAGTGCAAAACAACTCCCAAGGGCAAGTCTTGAGTAATACCAAACTTCGGAGAAGAAAACACAACCAAGGGCCACCAGAGAAGCTGATATTTGCCACAAAAATACCCTCTATACGACAATATTAGCCTACGAGGGTCAGATGATAGGCTAAACCATCAACTCTGATGCTCACTAAAAAATGGGACATTACAATGTCACCCTCATTTGGACTCAAAATGCTATGGCGACTCTCCTTGTTGATTGTGACTTCCTTAGTATGCTACGACGCGAGTATTAGTGCTGCGATAGGAAATATGAGGTACCTTTGCCTCCTAAAAATTAATATCGCCCTCTTCCATACAAATAATTAATAATCTTAACAGTCTTGCACCAATTACTAGAATGATATGGCTGGGTTTGTCAGTTGATATCAAAATATATGTCATTTATCACCATATCTTTGCAACCCAGTACAATTCCTAAATTCTGTCTTTGTAAGGGACTTCACAAATTTTGTTATTTACACCCGTAGAATCACTTTGAGAAATTTGAGGAATCTCTCCAACAAATTGGTTAGGGTAGAATTGTTATACCATCAAATCCAGTTACCCATAGGGTTTCCGTCCTAGGGTTTCGAGCTCCAAGAGTTTTCCAAAATCCACACAATAGAAAATTATTCTAGCATAGTCAAAATGAGATTCCAAAAGCACTCTTGTATCTCTTTCTCAAATGACCTTTCAAATTCCCGCTTTTTAACATTTTAATTAAACCTCGATAAATAAACAACTTTTTAAACTTCATTAAATAACCCCTAAAGTCATTTTATTAAATTAATTAAATAATATTACCCTTAAGATATCTTTGGTCAGATAATATTAAATAATTAAATTAAAGAAATTGCCTGATCCTTGATTTTAGCATACGAGAATAAGATAGGCTAATCGGTCACTCCTGATTATTCCTTAGAAGGGGACATTACATTGGTCATGTCCCAAGGTGATCATTCCATGATGCCAGTACTTGTGAGCATTACCATCTAAATGTATAGCAACATATTTTATAGCTTCATCTTCTAGTATTGGGTTGAGTTGAAAATAAGTATCTAGTTTTTGTACCCATGCCCTAGCTGTAGTCTTCCTAGAACCATCATAATAAGGAATTGATAACTTACGAAACTTCCTCTGCAAGTCCAGATTATGAAGTCTACCTACCTTGTGAGGTCTATGTTTCAACCTAAGATCCATGTAGTCACAAAAAGACATTTCAGCCTAAATTCAAGTCTTGAATTCCTCAAATCATCTAAAATCCGATCCTGTAGCTCTCAAAAAATTAGGCATTAGGGGTCTAGAGTTGGCTGTCCTAGTCATTTTACACTGATTAACAACCGTGTTATTGACTGATCCATCATCATTTCCATCACTTCTTTCATTGGCAATGTTCCCATCATTGTTATTATTGTTGTTATTGTTATTACCCCTCATATGTTGTTCAATAAGTGTAACTATTTGTGTTAAATTTTGTTGTAACTCATGCTGCCCTCTACCAAGATCATTCAAAATTTCCCTGGTACTTGGTTCCTCATGCTCTCTATCACCCATATTTACTGTAATGTCCCCTTTTTAGCCTGTTGTTGCTTTTGGATGGTTTAGCCTATTCTTGACCCTCGTAGGCTAACATAGATGGTTAGAGGGTCCTTCTTGGTAGTAATCAGGGTGTTTTCTCCCTTAGAGCTCAGTGTGGGTCCAGGTTTGGCTTTTGTTAGACTCAGTTCTTCATACTTACTATTTATAGTAAGTCACCATTTCAGGGAGTCGGGGTTTCTATTTTTAGCAGGGGCACCTGGACAGGTCTCAGATGCAGTGTTGACCTCTTAATCAGTTGGATGGGTGAAATATTAAATGTTTAATAAGTAATTATCATTAGAGGTACTCTAATGATAATTAAATAATATAAAGTTAAATTATAAAGTCAAAAAGTGTACTTTATTTCCGATGAGGCCATGACCCTCAACTAAAATCACTTAAAGTACATTTATTTTATATTATTGATTTGGGCGCCCAAGTTTGGAGATATTATAAAGTTTTTATCAAAAACCTAAAAGTGGATTTCAAAGGCAACTAAAATACAGTGAAGAGGTTGACCTATTTGAGGAAATTATAAAAGGGCATCAAAGGCAATCGATTTGATTATATTTTGAAGATTATAAAACTTTTGTCTTGGAGTTCTTGCTTGGAGGAGGAACTAGCTAGGGTTTCTACCATTATTGAGCCTTTGGGAACGGAAGCTCTCATAGGTTTTGCAATTTTGAGGCTGTGAAACTATCAATTGAGATTATTGCCTGATTGTGGGCTTCATCCAGGAGTCCAATCTGTGCTAAAGTGAAGAATTAACCAAGGGTTTGAGGAGTTTGAAGGTTTATCAGTTGGAGACCAGAATATTAAAGAGTTAATTATTGCATATCGAAAGTGTATGGGCTGCTACAATGCACGTGAACAGTGATCACTTCAGTACCCATGCAAATACTAAGTGATTATCTTAGAGTTTCACAAGGGTTTCATTGCAGATTTACAAAACATTAAAGGTGTTCGTTATTGAAGAACATTATTGGAAGATTGTGTCATTCTTCTACAGCATGTGGGCATTATTCTGAGTAAAAGTCTTTATAGCTGTGTATGCAGTATTTCATTGGCACATGGTTCTCATTGAGGCTGAGATGAAGATAGCATTTGAGGGTTTGTAGACTCACTTAGTTGCAATCAATATCAGTTAGGCGTCCATTCATTAGTGACCAAAGCACTGCTGCTGGAAGTCGTTTAGTTTCCCTGGCTGGGTGTGTATTCTTAGGGCAGAAACTCCTATGTTAAGGGTGTGGAATCATCACAGTATTGAGTGGTTAGTAATTGCATTTGTTGTGCAGCACTATTAGAAGTGGAGGATTCAAGTTTGATGCAAGACTTTCATTTTAAAAGGTGTTCAGGGTGCTGATGAAACTTCCTGGATTGCTGTAGCTACATATCTATACTCCCAGAACTTGCTGCAATGAGTCTTCAGTATGCTGCTATATAGATTTCAGACTTTCACTCAGGGTATGTTCATTGTAGTGCAAAGAAACTATGTGTTGATTGAAATGTACATTGTGTTTGGACATTTAAATAGTCTGAGTTGTAAATGAAGTTTTATTGTTGAGCATCTCTATACTTTGCAATCTGTATGAGTTTAATTGCATATATATTATCTCCTAGCAAAGTTATTCAACAAACATTGGTTTGTAAACCCAAACAAGTTAAGCAAAGGAAAAAACATTGTGTATTCTCTGCTGCCTCTAGCTTGGATTGCTGAATCTCTGCGTGGGGGTCATGGGCTTTGCATCTTAACTGATACAGCTCTGCAAGTATACTGCTTCCTCTGATATGAAATTCTTCCACTTGATTTCTCAATTTTTTTTTTTTTTTCTGCTGACACTTGTCTTTTGACGTATCAAATGCCTTATCACATTCTGTCATAGATATGCCCACATTTGCCGCATATGGTGGAATGGCAAAGCACCTTTCAATATCCCTCGGCTTGAGGTTGCATATCATCGATCATCCATTGATCGAATCGCTCGTGTGGTAGGGTTGTAATGCTTAATGCAAGCTATTACAAACTCTACGCTCTGTGCTGTAATGTGGATTCATGCGGCCTCAAGCAATTTGGATTGCTCGATGTTCTGTAATGTGCATTGGTCAATGCCTTCCAATTTTTCTCAGTCAACCTCTGGGTGTACTTGATGCAGATCGGTATCTATCATTTTCAAGGAAGTCATGAACCAAGACCATTTTGGTCTTGTATTCGACTTGGGAGAAGTGCATCCTAAAAAACTTAAAGATTGACTATGCAAACGATGTTGTTTAGGTAACTTTTGCTATGACTACTAAAATAGCCTTGCTAGGGCAACTTTTTACGAAATTTTTTGAGACGTGGATTTTGTTGATATTGATTTTCTAAACAAAAACCTAGATCGCTAGAAATTCAAAAAACCGAATTTTTCTATGGCATGCAAAAGTCCTTTGGCGGCAGAGGTAGTGAGGCACTAGAAAATGATTTTTCTCGGAAAAATCTAACACATGGGTTTTGTTCGTGCTTCAGAGTTGAACAAACCTAGTTTGTTTGTTTTTCAATTTTATGACTTTTTTCGAAAACCCTGAAAAATAGGGGTAGTAGGGCTACTTTTTCTGGAAAAATCTAGCATGTGGCTTTTGTTGAAAAAGTTGTGTTGATCATACCCAGTTGGTCAGATCTGTGATTATCCGCTGTTTTCTTCGACATGTAAGAAGATCTAAGATAAGAAAAGAGGAAAAAAACAAGAAGAATATTGGAAGTTATCAACTGTCTTTTTGGAAAAATTGTGCCTTTTGATGCACCCTCTGATAAATTGTCCCTCTGTGCAACAGATCTTCAAAAATATGAAGAACGGTGAAAACCCCTCTGTCAGATC
Organism: Sequoiadendron giganteum; assembly: GCA_007115665.2. Lineage (NCBI taxonomy): Eukaryota > Viridiplantae > Streptophyta > Pinopsida > Cupressales > Cupressaceae > Sequoiadendron > Sequoiadendron giganteum. Next base: position 398,113,746 of record CM021104.1, on the reverse strand, counting down.
TTCAAAAGATGTCTTGGAGAAGAAAATGTTGTTTTCGGCTTCAACCTGCAAATAAAGATGTTTGATTATGACGCCTAGGCTTGATATATAATGATTGATGTTGAAGCAATCAAGTTTGGGTGCCAACTCATGATGGAGGAGTCTTTCTGCCTGATTTGGAGTTCACAACACTCATTTCCTCCAATTTGGGGACGTTTTGGCCATAGAAAGGCTTCTAAAATAGTCAACTTCAGTCAACTGAGCCTCTCTTTGACTTTAGGCATCCCTTTGAAGAGTTGAACTCTTTTTTCATTACTTTTTATGTGTTGAAATGCCTCTGTTTGATCCTTGGTATAGGTTCCTTAGTTGATCTTGAAGGCTTGCTGATAGTTTCGATGCTGAGATGAAACAACACTGATGAAGTGTGCTTGCAAGCTGCAAAGCTCAAAACTTGAGTCTAGTGCTTTTGATTCTTGGGTGCCAATTCAAGGGTGCCCCTGGTCAACATGGGCGCTTTTTCTCATGTTTGACTGTCCTTTTGATAGCACTTGCATTGCAACATCTCTTCACTTCGCTTGCGTTCACCGTTGATCGATGAATCAGATGACTTTGCTTGAAGATGTGCTGGAAAGCGAACAGGAACATGAAGAAGATGACTAACTTGGTGAAAGTTGATGACTGCCTTTGACCTTTGGAATTGAAGGGCACCCCTTGCTAGCAGGGGCGCTTTTAGCTTGCAATTTCATCATTTTCATTGAAAATCTTCATCTCTTCATGCTTCATATTCGCTTTGCATCGTGATTGACTTGAGCTTGGTCGTTGACGACGCAGACGTGTGCATCCGAGCAATCACCTTCATCACACTACAGGTATGGGTGTTGGAAAAATGACTAAGGCATTCAATTGCACCTCCTTGGTAGCAAGGCGTGCATTTTCCAAACTTAGTCATTTTTCAGCATTTTTCACTTTTAAAAATCCCCTTCGTTGCAGAGCATCTTTTCGAGCATTTTCGCCATGGATTCCTTGTCGAAGCTTTTGAAGCTTAGATTTCACCACCAGGTATTGGCCATTCTGCGATTAATGGGTGCAGAGGTCCTACCTTTCTTCCTGAAAAATGAAAAAGACCCACTAGAGTAGAACAATATTTTTGGTGATTTTGACTTGACCAATGTGATCGTGGAGTGAAATTATCCTATCAAAATCATTTTCAATCATTTCTGGGAAGGTCCTAAATTTTAGGGTTTCCTAAAAACAGGGGTTTGAAACCCTAATTTTCAAAATTTCAAAATTTTGTAAGTATCTTCCTTGACATAAACCCACAAAAACCCTACATTTGGTTTGACCTAAAACATACTATTGACAACAATTTTTTATGATTTGGTTTATTTTAAGCAAAATGCCTATTGAAGCAAAAATTTATTATGGGTATAACACAATTTCATAAGCTTTTTAACTTAGGCATTTTGTCAAATAGTTGTAGGTTCACAATTGAAATTTTCTGTTTTGTTTTTCTAGAGATTGTAACAAAAACCTCACAATAACCACAACCATAGTTTGATTTCCAGAACTCAAATTTAATGGCTACTCTTGAAAGTAAAGAACAATATCTATATATATATATATTCAAATATGAAATTGAATAGAATTTTTTGAACTTGATAAATACCAAACCATAGTTGTCGGGAGACGCATCTCTTGCCCCTCGAGATGCATCTCGAAGGTTGGTACACGTTGCCAGTACTAGAGACGTCCCCAGAAATGCCTCCAGTAGCATGGAAACTTGACGTGCCGTTTCGTGACGTCTCTCGATGTCTCCAGGCAGAAATTTTGGTGTCTCCCGTGAAATTTAAAGCATTAAAAATCTATAAGGTGAATTTTTTTTTAATGTCATGATATTTTCTATAAATTATTAATTTTATAATTTTTATTTATATTAAAAAAAGATGACATCTCCAAGTACCCCCGTCTCCTATTTTCAAAAAAAGACGTACCGGTACCGGTACCAATCTCTCGCACCAGTACCAGTAGTAGTCTCCTAGCAATTATGTATGAAACTAATAATATAAATATTTGAATATCTTTTAACCTGTGAATTTTTAGCCACTTCTTAATGGTACGAAATTTCTCTTATACATTTGAAAACTGTACGAAAATGTCCCTAGATGGTACAACGACTTGGAAAAATGTACGACGGATTCCACAAATTAACACGACAGCTATAGAATTCCTTAATCTCCCTTTTTGATTAGGAACGACTCCCTTAAGAGAATTCATGAATCATCTATCATTTTTTCAAGAGTATGACTATCTTCTAGAACTATGGCCACATTAACTTTCTTGGATGACCTCCTTTAATTTTATCCAGAAACTTCAAATATGAAAAAAAATATGTAATGTTTAACTTGAAAGCCCTTTGACCAGCAATAAGTGTATGGATAGAAAGAATCATAAACTTTAGTAATGGTTTGGAAAATCGTGACCCATGAGCATTAAATGGTGATTTACCATACGACCAATCTTGGATGGATGTGTAGATTATTAAACAAAGGACTTTAATATGATTTGAATCATCAACAAATAGTGTGCCTTGATATGACAAACACATTAAGACAATACCCACAACCATTAGAAATTTTCTTAGAACTACTTGAATATTAGGATGTACGGATTGGCAGTTCTCCCTAGTATGGTGGCTCTTTATTTTGTATGGTTTCCTCAAATTCTCCACAGTTCAGTACACAAATTATATTAAAATATTGATGTACATGGACTATGAACTGCTACACCCCTTTCAATCTGTATGGTTTCCTGATAAAACAATTAATTTGTTCTATCATTCAAATTGTACGGCCTCTATGCTTGAAATATTCTTCAAAATAAACCCAGTAACTCTTAAATTTTAAAACATTAACTTCTGAATACCAATTAAAACACCAACACAGCCACATAATATGACTATTAGCAATTACCCAGGAAACATTTTTCAGCTTTGGAGGTGATAATCTCCGTGAAGGTTTATGTCCTCACAAAGTTCTGTAAAATAGCAGCAAAAACACTTCTTTCACAAAAAAAATCCTTGCCTCCTGAAAAATGAGCTGAAAATTTGCTTTTCCCTTTTCCATCTGTAACTCCCATCCTCAATTCTTGAAATTTTCTCTTTTTTTAAATTTAAGTCTTTATCTCCTTTTTTTAATGTTATTTTAATTAACACTAAGTTAAATATTAGATTTAACTTAAATAATTAGTGTTTAATTAAAATAATACATGTTTGACTACAACTCGAGAGAGGACATTGCATATATCTATATCGTGTGCAAGTTCTTTTGTGTCGAAGACCTGCTGTTGATCCTTTGCATATCCTATTTTGAAGTGCCTACTTCATTGTGATCAGCCAATGCCAGATTTTAGGGAGTTGGTCATTTCGTCATAGTGTTTCTATTAGATGATAGTGATTATATTTTCTAATGGCCTTTTAGTTTTGGAACGTGAAAAGAATGTCATTTCAAATATATTAGGGAGTGGGTAGATTGTACTTTGTTAGACAACACCTTGCTGTTTAAGCTACCTTCCTGTCATGTAATTATTTTAGTGACTAATCATGTAGTTATTTTATTGACTATCTTCTATGCCATGTGGTAGTGCTAATGCCATGTGCTATGCAATGAGAAGCCTTGGTCTTTTGAATGGGTTGTCAAAGGTTTGCAAAAATTGGTTGGTTTATTGTTGTTGGGTTTTGGGTAGAGCTTAGAGCTTGATTGTAGTTGTAGAGTCTATGCATGTATATCTGTAGGATTGGGTAGCATAGTATGATTAGGTTTTAGATATTGATTTTTTATTCTTTCAATTTGTTTTTGTTTTTGTTATTATCTTACTTGTTTTTCTTTGATTCTTGTTTAATGGTTGTTTGGTCAACCCTAGCTAGTTGCTACTCTACTTTTGTATTAGAGCCCAGTGTTTTGAGACCTATTGGTGAGCTTGTGATAGTTCTATTAGTGAAGATTTGGTGCGGAGTGTTGTCACATTGTAGGTGAACTAGTGAAGATGGCTCACAAAGTAGGAAGAAGAGATGCAAGAAACCAACAAGCAGCCCATCGTGTAGATCTGGTTGATGTGTTGGGAGCTTTTCATGCTTGTCTTGACACCATTTAAACTACGCAATAGAGAGGTACTGTGGCAATGGATTTCATCAATGAAGCCGAGAGAGTAGTTCATGACATGCAAGTAGGTGCCATAGATGTATATGGTGATGAGAACATCACAAAAGAGGAAATAGTTACTATCTTTTTGTTAAAGGTTGAGAGAAATTAGAGGTTTGATCTCTTTAGCTCATAGTAACAAGACTCAGACTCGGCTCAGACTTGGCTAGGGTGACTTGATTCGGGGGACGGACTCGGCACCCAAACTCGGTGCAGACTCGACAAAATGATTTAAAAAAAAAAACCCTAGAAATTTAGAGATTTTTAAGGATTTAAAACTTGTTTCAAGCACCCTTTATTGAATAAACCTTAAAGACACAATAACATCATTAAATAGAAGCAAATTTGATCACATACACAAGTATACAACACAAATTGTAGTCGAGCTGCTGAAGGAAATAGCATACTTAGATATATAAATATAGTCAAATGCATACAAAACTCATGGAATATGAAATCCATGACATCAAATGTTCCATATCAATACGAAATATCAAAAAAATAGCCACAAGTTTATGGCTTAGTGGAGCCATCAGCCAACATCCTTCCTACAAAGGCTTCGAAGGGTCCTACTCCTCGATGATGTAACAGCTACTATCATAGTCTTTGCCTGTATTTGACTCTCCATGCCACTCTCACCAACAACAGCTGTGTCTCCTCATGCTCTAGCCTCCTCCTCAGCCATGGCTACAACCTCGGCCTATCTCTTTGCTTGGTCCACCCAATCAAGGTCCTCGTCACTAAAGACTGCATCTGTAGCTTCAGTGATCCACTTAGACTATGGATCAACCTCCTCTAGCTTGATCGGGGTGTTGTTGTGGTCAAAAAGCTTCTTGTATCTGAGTCGAAGGCTGTAATGAACATATACCAAATCATTCATCCTCTCCATTGACATTTTATTGCGCTTCTTGGAGCGTATGTGCTCAAACATACTCCGATTGCGCTCACAACCAGATGAACTGCATGGCTGACTCAATATACGAATGACAACATTTTGAAGGTTCGGTGTATCAAACCCGAACATGTCCCACCAACTATTTAGGATGAGAAAAAGAAAGAAAATCAATCTCCTTTCAAGTTTCAAGTTGAACATTTAATAATAAATTATAATATAAAAAGATGAAAATTATGCCCTTAAATATATTTTTACCTGGTAGTAATGTCAGTCATACTCTCTTTGCACAAATGATGTGCAAAGAAGTCTCCTTGTCCCTTAGTGAAGATATCTATCTCGTGCACTATCTGTGTACTAATAGCAGGCAACATCCGATCTATTGTCGAGTAGAGCCCACTAAGAATCTCTCTATCTGCATGGAAATCACGTCTGAATTGGAAGGCCGGATTTAGGAAACATGCGGTTGCATGGATGGGCCTATGAAGTTGGTGTTGCCATCTCCTATCAATGATCTCCCAAATGGGACGATACTTATCCTCATCTCCACCATAGATGGATCTAATGGCCTCTTTGGCCCTATCCATGCCCTCATATATGTAGCCCATTGCGAGCTTCTCCCCATTAGCAGCTCATAGGAGAACTATCAAGGGCTCGGTAAACTGCAAAGTGCAAACATTGTGAAACATTAACTTAAGTAAGTGTGAACGAAAATAAACAAATAAAAGTAAAATATGAATAAAAGTTAAAACATAATGAAGAATTAAATTTTACCTTTAGAATCTCCTCCGTTGGTGTCCAAAACCCTGGCTCATCAAAAATACAATCAGCCACAACAATCCCTGCAGTGCTTGTAGCATAAGATGAGGAAGACCACTCCTCACCAACAAACATGCGCCTTAAAGTTGCCTTTGACCGAATCAAGGATTGCAATGTGATAAAATTTGTTGCAAACCTAGTGATGCTAGGACAAGCCAACTCTCTCAACCTTGTGTATTGCATCATAAGGTTAAGCACCCATGTGTGATTGTATACAAATTTGCAAATGTTTTTTGCGGCATCCACACATGTTTTGATCCATGGGAGCTTGCCAAGATCCTCCAACATGAGGTCAATGCAATGGGCGGCACATGGAGTCCTGAATATAGTAGGGTGCCTCTCCATCAATAATTTACTAGCAGCAACATAATTTACTGCATTATCTGTCACCACTTGAACTACATTCTCTTTGCCCACCTCAGCTATCACCTCCTCTATAGCCTCACAAAGGTATGTGGCATTTTTGAATTGGGCGGAAGCATCAATAGACTTGATGAAGACGGTGTCACTTGAAAAAATAAGAAAAACCTATTATTCAATAAATTAAAAAACATAAATCAGCCATATTAAATTATTAATCACTAAATCAAATTCAAATTTCAAATTAATCAATGCATTGAGGGAAGTACAATTACCTCTAGAGGAAACTAGAAAATTAAGCAGCGTCCTATTTCTCCTATCGGTCCAACCATCAGTCATTATGGTGCAACCCAACCTCCTCCATTGCAAGCACTGCTCCTCTAATTGTGCTTTTACATCTACCACCTTTTGAGTCAAAAGTGGGCCCTTTAATTCATCTTTAGTAGGGGCTTTGAACCTCGCCCCACATATGGTTATGGCATCAACCATGTTTTGCCAAAAAGGAGACCTAAAACATGCCATTAATAAATTAATAAGTTACTTAGATAAGTATTGTAAAATGAAAAGTTTTAAGTTTTTAGCTTCAAATTTGAATTCGATAATGAGATACATCTAGAATCTAGATTCTAAAATTTAAATATAAATTTTAAAACAATTAAACGAAAAAGAATTACTTGGCTACATGGAAGGGAATGCTGCAATAGTACCAGAAGTCTGCAATTGTTTTCTTGGCTGCATCATGTGCGTCCTTGTTCCAACCCATGCTCTCAAGCGACAGTTGGGAACCAGGAGTACTGCGTGGTACAAAATATGAGTCCACCCTAGATTTACGAACTCTAGGGCCAATGATAACACTCCCACTACCACTAGCAATAGCAGCGCCAACAACACTAGGAGTAGTAGTATGCATAGCTGGTGCAGTAGCAGAAGCGCTAGCACAAGCACTAGCACTAGGACGGTATGGAGGCATGGAAGAAGCATGTCATGTCCCCAAAATAGCAAATACCATCAAGACCGAGTGTTAAAATACTAATAAATTAATAAATAAAATAAATAGAAATATTAAGATTAAATATAAAATAAATTGTACCATATCAATATAAACATATATAAATAACAAATATAATAATAATATATAGGCAAATTATTGTTATTACATTCTAGTATTAAATAACTTAATATCAAAAATAATAATAATAATAAATAAATATTATAATCATTACACATCAAAGATTGTAATACATTAGAATAAAATAATAATAAGATATTAGCAAATTGGTTTTATTATTATACTTTAATATTAAAATATGTTCAATTAAATATCAAAATAAAATAATAAAATAAGTATATAATATGAAATATGTTCAATTAAATATCAAAATAAAATAATAAAATAAGTATATAATATGAAATATCATAATTATTAGTAATAATATATTATTTTCAAAAATAGATATTATTGTGATAATAAGTCTTTAAGGGCAGCAATTAAATCTAACAAAGGGATATATTTTATGAAAAGTCACCTCTTTCACCAAACAATACATTCCCCCCATGAGTCACCTACCTTGAATGGTATAAATAGAAGGAAGGAAAATAAGGAAGAGGGAAAAACATGGAGAAACAAAACAGCAGCAACAATGATTGTTATGCATTGGAATATAGTCATTTAATATATATATATTATTTAATAGGCATACAATTATATACTAAGTTACCGGATTCGTACCTGGAGGCCTCGAACCCGGTACGGGTTCGCCTGCGGGTACGCCCTGGGCGTACCCAGGGCGCATCCAGCTGTTTGGTGCGCGGACCCGAAGGTACCAGGCATGTACTCGGGCGTACCTTGAAGAACCCACGGCCCAGAACTTATAAAAGCATTTTTTTTTAATTATTATTATTAATATGAGGTGCGCCATGGAGTTTTGTATGGTTTCAAAAGCCTTAAATTGGTGCTAGTGGCGGGGGCGCTGCCCCTCGACCCCGCCCTGTACTGCAATAGGGAGCACACCAGGGGCGTTGCCCCCGGAGCTGCCCTAGCTGTGAGAGGCCTCCCACGAGGGGCGCTGCCCCTCAACCCCACTTGGGGCATTGAGACCCCCACAAGGGGCACTGCCCCTCGACCCCATTGGAGACATTGCCCTCAAACTCCCATTGAATTTAATTGGTACTCTCCAAGTCCAAGTTTCCATAGTTTTCCTACAAGTCTTCATCTATAATATCGCATTTAAGGCTTTTGAAACCATACAAAACTCCATGCCGCACCTCATTTTTATGGGAAAGAGGAAGATGTAAATTTGTAAAATATATTAATATAGTATTTACTTTCAGTTTTACAAAAACAATTTTCTATTTTCATTTTGTTTAAGAATATCAACATCAGCGCATTCCACATGAGGATGCCATTTTGTACCCAATTTGCTTTCAAATCAGTCAAATACAACTATCAATTGACATTTAATATTTATCTTTGGCATTTGGCATTGATCAATGATCAAGTATCATACTATGAAATGATTTAGTTTTACAATTCTGTATATTTCTCTTTTATTTTCTGTATATATAATACATATATATATATATATATATATACACGTACCCATACGTACCCAAACCCCTAATTTTTTTTTTCACGAACCGGGTTCTCGTACCCGAACCCGACCGGTAACTTAGATTATATATGCATAGATATAGATAAATCTTATAATGAATAATATCATTATCAATGAATAAAGAATATATATGAATAAGGAGATAATAATTATATATATATAGGGGAATCACTGGTGAATACACAATAATGATACTTGCAGCAATTATTAAGCCTTATAAATAATGATGACTCTTTAATATAAACATAAGTAGATTATGCATATTTTGTCTTCATCCTATGATCAATCCAGTATAAGGTTGAAGGAAGACGATTAAGGAATAAAGAGTCATGGGAAGACATAGCCAATCAGGTGAGATTACTCACTTAGCTTTAATATTTAATTGTCCTCAATCTGACATAACAATGTTGCATGAACCTTGAATACCCAACTGATCTATGTATTATTTTGGAATGCACACAATCCCCTATGATGTGTTGGAACCATTCTCTCTTTACCGAATCTGGAAATAGATTCATTATACTGGGAATTGGTATTGAACTTAGGCGAACTGTGTAGTCCCAGGCCAAAGGGTTTATCTTTTGTAGATATGGCTTTAATGATGATTAATCTTCATTTATATTTGATTCCTACTAATATTGGACTTGTAGGATGTATTAAATGGCAAAAAGGACATAATGAATATGTAGATAAGAATATTTTTCAATTTAGTTATGTATTTTTGACATACCTTCATATTAGGACTCCAAGAATTGTTTTGATCATATTAAATAAAATGTGTAAATACAAATGAAGTACTAATGACTGCATATCGATTGTCTGATTTGTATTTGTAATCCCACCAGGAGCGTTGAATCATAACTTAAAGTGGTTCGTCTAAAAACCTCACCCAGGTTCCGCCCCACAGGCCCAAAGCAAGGGTTGGGTAGTCTGCCCCACAGGCCCATGGGATGGGTAGTTTTGCCCCACAGGCCCATAACAAGGGTTGGGTAGTTTGCCCCACAGGCCCATTGCTAGGGTTGGGTCATGGAGGGGTGAGGGTTCCACCTAGGCATTTTGCCCCACAGGCCCGAGATACGGGTTGGGCTTTGGAAGGTGGTAGACCGCAGGCCCTCAAGGGTTCCCCTCTCCTGATGGACTGAGTGACTTCTCTTATGTTTTGCAATCTACATTGGTGATTATGTCTTATTTGGGTTACTAGATATTAATGCTAACAAATGTGTTGTTGATATGTTGAATACAAGACTCAAATTTAGGATTATTGAATCTAGGAGAACATACTTTTGGAAAGAAGAAACCCTAAACCTAATCAACAAAGCAAATTTTATGGCAGACAAATGGATTTTAGGGCAAGTCTGGGTAAGGGACATTACAAAGCATCTCCAACAACACCAAGTCCCTGTCCAACACTCGCCAACTCATGCCTTTGCCTCTGCCTCTTTTTGATTTCTTTTTGCAATTCAAATGTTTCTAATTGCACTTGCACTTCACGAACAACCTCAAGAGGTGCAACAGTGCAGCCCACTGCATCATGGACGGGTATGCGTGCAATATGATATTTCAATCTGTTTATGCCTCCATGATATATTGTTTTGCAATATTTACATTTTGCCTCTCCTTTTTTCATTCTGAGAAATATTTCAGCATGTTTCCAAGCAGGATCTTTTCTGCCTGGGGATTGAGACATTGTGAAAATATTGTTTGATTTGCAAATGAAAGTGGCTGCAATAACAAGTAGGGTTTCTATAATTATTTAAGTTGCAAGTAGGGTTTGTAAAAAAAAAATGCAAACTCAAAAAAACAATGATTTTACAAATTACAATGAATTATTTGTTAAAAAACACAAAAAAACCAATTAAAATCAAACTTACCTCTTAGATCTAGCTTGGAATGCAATGCAAACTCCTCCCAATCATTGGTAATGAGCTCTCAATGCACCTCCTTGCTGGTATGAAGCTTCCCAAATGATTTAACACCCTGGATTTCTCTGCAACAGTTTGTTGGTTGCCCTACAATGATCTCTTCTTTTTCTTCATAGCTCTCTCTTCTCCTCCTATTTTGCTGAATGAATGAAATGAGGTTGCTTTTAGGGTTGGGGAGATAATATAAGTCAAACAAAAAAAAAAAACTTTATTTTTTATGTTTTTTTTGCCTTTTTGGTCTTTGCTGCTGCCGGCTGCGTCCAGGGCTCTGGACTCTCCTGGACGCGGCATGTCCGGCGAGTCTGGCCAGGACGCAGCAGGATTCGGCCGCGTCTGAGTCCAGGCTCCTAGGACTCGGCCAAGGGTGCTCGGCTCGGGACTCGCCGAGTCTTGGTGAGTCTCGTTACTCTGCTTTAGCTACTTAAGAAGTCCTGAAGAGCTATTGATTGGATGAATGAGTTGGAGAGATATTTTGAGTTCAAAGAAATTGAGGACCCTAGAATAGTTAAACACATTGCCATGAGGTCAAAAGGGCATGTTGCCTTGTTGTGACATTTACTCTAGAAAAGCCATGTGTAGGAGAGGCATAAGATCTCAGAGTGGCATTACATGGTGGCCAAGCTTAACAAAAAGTAGAGCTAATGTTGGCACTCAAGTCAACTATGAAGGACCCAGTAACTTAGTTTATTTTGGCTTGCACCTCAGAGATATCTAGATTCTTGTTTTTCCTACAAGAGTCACATGTCCCCAAGTAGAGCTAATGTTGGCACCTACCCAACAATCCAAAATTTCTTAAGTTTGGTGCCTCTCTAGTCTTTTAGCATTGCTTTTCTCTTCATTATTTATTGGTCTAAGAATCCACGAATGGGCCATTCTATTCAATTCATCCCCAAAATGTGTTTTGCATCCCTTACATCCTTATGGTGGGCTACCTTTGTAAAATTTTGAGGCTTGGGGGAGTTTTTATTCTTTTCCAATGTATTTGAGGAGTTGCAAAACTATTGTAGAATTTTGCACAATAGGCAAAGTCCTCCTTTCCTCTTGTGTCCCACATCTTGTTTTCCTTCTTTTTTTGTAGGATTGTGGACATTGCATGGATTTGTGGACTTCCTTCATAGTCCCACAACCTCCACTTCCTTGCAACTCTGTAAGGTTATCTTTTGCAGGATTGCAGACCTCACATGAATTTCTGCCACTGCCTAATGTCCCCACATCCCTCAAATCTCCACAAGCTTGTTTCACACTTTAGTTCCTTTGTAGATTTGTTGATTTTCTATGGACCTTTGCACTTCGTGCAAGTTCCCTATTTCCTCTGACATTCCAGATTCCTGCAGTACCTCTTTAAAATACCTCTTTGTGTGCTTATGGACCTTATGAGCACTTCTAGATATGCTTCACTCCCCCTCATTCCCAACATTTCCACTTTATATCAACCTTCCTTTGCAGGCTTTTCCCCCTTTGCGAGAATTCTCCTCCTTGGCAGCCAGTTCCTCCTTTCCCCACTCATTCAATTTCCCTGCTTCATGTTGTACTTATTCCCTATTCACGCCTAAAATGTTGGAGATTTACTCAACTTAATATCACATATTTTGTAAGCTTGAAGTTTAAACCCTGATCTTTTCCTGGGCCTTCAGATTTTTCCCTGTATCGATCCTTGAATATTTATCATTCCCATTCCCCATTTTCTACCCCTTGTTGGGCTCCTTGACTTTTGTCTACTGCTTTCCCCAATTGCTACCTATCATTATCAATTGGTCCTTAGTTTTCTCTACGTAATCATAAGTTGTAAGATACTTATTCTGAGTTTGACACCCTTAGCACTTAGGAAGAGTCTAAATTTAGTGATTTGTAAACCTACAACTTTGAGCACCAACTTGTTTTATGCATCAAATTATATTAATTTAAAACAAAATATGGTCTTTTTAAGATAAGGGTAACATGGAACTAGATTTAGATCAATTCTAGGTATGAACATGTCCTTTTCCTAGACATGCTATTACGTGTGCAAGCCCAACAAGTTGTGGATTATCTCTCTCTAGGAATGCACAACTTCACCATTACACGATAACCCTTGTACTCCAAAATATCAACTTTCATGATATGCTAGGCTGACCAATTGGATTGATGGTATTTTGTGTACCCTCACATCTTCTGTTGTTGAGATTTTGGTTGTATCTTTTTGGGATTGTTTGTTTTCTTGGAATTAATTGAGCATATGTCTTTTGCAACTGTATGTGATCCTGTTATTCTCTATTTTCATTGTATGAAAATGGACATAATCACCTATATAACAAATGAATTTGGAAGAAAGAATAATTCCCAAATATAGGCACCTTATGTGATTATTGAATGAACTAAGAATGTGAATGTTCAGAAGAGCATTGAACGTTTATATTTCAGTGAATTCTACATATTTTCATAATGTTGTAATTTCTCTTGGTATTTCTCTTACTAAACTACATCCCGTCTAGCCATTCATTAGAGAATAGTTGACACTGATTAATAATCTGTTTGTTAGGTTTTGCCCACTAAAGAAAGATTTTAATTCAGACAAATGCACCTTTTCCCATTATGTTTATGTCAAAAGTCTTCTAACCAGATTGTTTCTACAAGGACAGTATATGCCCATGCATGTTTCCTAAGTTTGATTGGCTATAGTTAGTTTTATTGAACCACATTTGTATTATTCTTTACATTATAGTTCTGTATCAACTTGGTTGAGTGTCAAATTTGTAATCAAGACATATGAATGGTTATTTTCATTCTTTCAAAAAGTTTTTTCATTGTTTCAGATTAAAAACTTGCTAAAATATTTTCTCTTTGTGATTTGTACTTCTGCATGAAAGTAAATAGTACAATATTTTTTATGGTGTGCTGTTTGTATTGATATTCTTCTATCAATTGGATGTTCTTGTGTTTTCTGCAGGAATATAGAGGTAGGCTAGATATAGGGAAGGACCATAAACGTGAACTTGAGACAAAAACTGAGAAGGTATTTTTAGAATAAGATTCGATTAATCCATTTTTACTACATAACAGCTTGCTTGTTCAGAATTTGTTATAGGCATGTTGTGTTCAAATTCTTCATCCCAAAGATGAATAAAAAATGTTTTAGCAGTTGAAAAATCAAAATCGCAATTGGTATTGGTATTAAGACTCTTTTTAATGACTATAGTTCTTACTTTTTATCATGTCATGCTAATGTCAAATTTTTATGTTTGCTGATTCACATACCAGTTATTCAACATGGCTTGTGATAAAGCAGCAGAACTGCTTCTGAAGAACCAAAGAACATTAAATGCTTTAGTGGAGCATTTGCTTGAATATGATGTTGTGAACAAGCAGGTATGTTCAATATTAGACCTTTGTATTTTGAGACATGATCCTTATTATTGCGCCCACCTTGAGTATTTACCAAGCAATATTTCTTGGCATTTTGAGAATTGGAAAAACTCAATAAATTGAAAAGATATTAGTTTCCTTTGAATATTTCTTTCCAAGTCCCATTTAAAATGTTACGTAATAATGTCCATCATTTGAAAAGTAATTAAATCTTTATTCCAACATCACATATGTTTTTCATTGGATTAAAATTTGGTAGTTAATGAATCTCAAATGACGGGCAAAGTTTTGTGATCTCCCAAAGGGGATGATGCCCAACACATTTGATATTCAGAAAGCCTCTTACCAAACTGAATTAGCCATTTTTGTTATATTTGTGGCAAATGCCTTGGGAGACATAATAGGGGAGTGTTTCACTTTGGATAAGCACAAGTTCCATTATGGGTGAAGCATGAAACCATTTGTTGTAGAGTGTTAGTTTCTACAAAGCGTGTTAGTTCCTACAAATAGTGTTAGTTTCCCTTCATTGCGCCATACATGAAATGGAACAAATTACATGCTATAATGACATTATAGCATGAAAAGATATATATGCTTACAATACTGGAAAACACCCATATTGCTGCCCTTGCTTTTGCTGAATTTGCTAGAAGCCATATAATTTCTTTCAATCCACGCCTATCCTTCTACTACACACAACAAATGGATGTGGCCAATCAGCAATGAAAGAAATCTGAAGATTGAAATTACACATCTCATACATTTTCATTTATTGTCCTTGCTTGGCTTCCTAGTGGACATGCTCTTCATGCTGAGTGAATAAATCTCCTTGCTTGCTCTACAAGTAGAGTGGGAATCTAGAACACTCTAGGTTCACTAGATTGCATTGATGTGCTGTTCACACGCCCATACGAATGGAAGCAACTCATCCTTTTCTCCTTTGCAAATCAAGTAAATGATCTATCCATAAATGAAATGGCAACCCCTTCACCATTTAATTGTGGTTAAAGATTCTTGTGAGAGTTGTTCTCTCCTTGATCGTGGCATTTTCCCATCTTTCTCTTCCCCTTTTGGTGGCTTCTAATTCATGTCCTTGCCATTTTATAGGTGAAGCTCTGGATGGAGTCTCCAATGCTTGACATGCCAATTTCTTTTCAATCTTGCAATGAGAACAGTAGTTGTTAGATTTATACATACTCAAGTCAATGGGCTTCTTACCTCCTTGGAGTGCTGGTCTGAGAAATTGTTTGAGGAGTTTGGATCCAAAATGTTCTCTAGTTAGGCACTGTTGCAGGTATGCTCCATGTATGCTACAGGTCGAGGCAGCTGTGCAACAGGCTGCTACAGGTTGCCTATAAGTATACTGTTCAGTGTTGCAGGTGTCTTTTTTTTGTTCCAAACTCTATGGGGACCATTTCATTTTGCATTTTGGCACAAACGGGGAAAGGATAAATGTTTTATAGCATGAGGGTAGCACCACAGAAGAAGTTGGACCATTGGGGTCATTGCAAGCTTCATAAATTGTAGGACTGTTGTAGGCCCGGAAAAAATACATCCAATGATGTCCAAATGGAAATGGTTTGCATATTTGGATTCCTTTCAAAAAGTAGACCAATTTCAAAAGCAAATGGCACTTTTTTTTATGTATGCAAAAGTTTTGGCCACCGGAAGTTCAGGATTTGTGTTAGTGATGGGACTGCTACAGCCATTTTTAAAAACTGTTTTAACACATTTTTGCACTTGCTGGAGGTCTCCTAAAGGTTTGATTCGTTTTTATGGATTGTACATACCATATAGTTAATTATTGGGTCCACTTGGAAGTTTATTGGACGGACAAATCATTTTAATTCCACCTGAAACTACTTATATGTGGCTAAATATTCCAGCAGTCTTTTAGAATGTTTCAAAATAAGTGGTAAAACCGCCCAAGAAAGTCCATGGACTTCTTTTCTCTGATGTTTCACATTTCCATGGGATTTTATGGCAATAATATGCCATTTAGTAACTGAAAGGGCAGAAGGAAAGGGAGAAAAAGAAGAGAGCACTCTGTTTTGACTGTTTTATAGTGGCCCAAGCTGAATAGATTTTAGATTGTCTTGCAGGTGTAGCTATGCTCTAGAAATGTTTATATATCTGTAAGCAAAGTCCTATAGTTGGACAGAAATTAGTTGCTCTCTAGGCTGGAGGTTTCTACCTGAAGTGGGTTTTCTCCAGATCAATTCATTGTGTGAACATAATTTGTGTGTTTGCATGTTGATTTCCACATGTTGCATGTTTAGGTCTCTCTTTATCATTGTTGCACATATCATTTAATATTTGGCAGCAATTTCTATGCTGAAAGTGTGGGTTGAGGAGTGTTATGAGTTCTTTGCACCTTATATCCATTTGTTGATGGCGTGCTGGAGTGTGACACAGCTGCCCCAATTTTATGGATCAAGTTTTCTTGACCTTTATCTTACCTTTTTCTTTGAGATAGGCTCGTCTCTTCATCCTTGCTATGGAACATAGCTTCCCTAGAGGTATTTTCTTTGCACATATCTTGCAATGCTTGCTTGCTTCTTTCCTCAACCTAGCTAGTGGTGAAGTAGAGTGTAATCTATCCATTTCATGTTAGTATCTTTTCTATCTTTTCTCCTTTCTTGTTTGAAGGTGATTCACAATTTGGTCAAATAATTAACTGAAATCAAGAATTGACAAAATTTTCGATGTTTGCTTTGATTTGGAACTATCAATTATTATCTAGAAGTGAGTTTGATTATGCAGCACTATGAAAACACTCAAAATGAACATACAAAAACAGTGGACACCCAGACTTATCCTAGAAAACCTCTAAAGTGGAGGAAAAACCAGCTGACAGCAGCCAATAGCTCATCTACCTGATTCATATTACTTTGACAAGAAGTTATAATAAGTGGGTTACAATGAATAGCTGCTCTTGCTCTCTATCAAGTTTTGTTCTTGCCCTCTATCAAGCTTCCGTTTGAACTACAATTGAGTTTCCACTTGTATTGCATACATACAAACAATTTTCTAACCTCTCAAAAGTTGTCTTTTTCTTTTTCAACACCCATGTGAAGGATGCTGGTGCATTGGAAGCTTCCTTGAGTGATTTAGAATGCCAAAAGACAGGGGTATTCACTTCCTCATAAAGTTTCTTGCATCAAGGCGAAACTATTGCTAATCAATTTTCATGATGTTTCGGTAGTGGTGAAATTGCTCCAACGGTTATGAAATTGACCATGGTTATAAAATCGTCGATTGAGAAAAAAATGTGATTTCAGCTATGTCAAATTAGGTACTTACTTGATTTGAAATTTTGGGATAACCTTCAATTCTTAATCGAGAGAACTTTTGGAATTCTTTTATGGATGGCGGCTCCCTTCATAAAGATGCTTTTGGTCCAACAAAAGCTCAAAGAGACACTTAGTGGAGAAAATTTTTCCCCGCTCTCTGTTTGTGCTTTGTGTTCAACTTGCCAAGACTCTTGGATTTACTTACTGGTCTCTCTCTTCTTGCACTATAGCACCACATTCTCTAAACAAGTCACTTGCTAATCATAGACCAAGTTATCCACAAAGGGTAGTGTTGGATCTTCTTCCTCTTCATCCAACATGGAAGGTTAATACAACTAGAGGTGTTCACAATCAATTAGTAGGTGCAGTCTCATGGAGGGAGGCAGATCCGATTGGAATGCATTCTCTTCAACTACATCTAAGATGGTGAATGACCCATACCAAAGAAGTTTGGTGCTCTTTTCTTGTCCTTGTAATTGATAATTTCTTGAGCATGCCATATCTCCTACTTTGAGTTGATGTTCGACATTATGCTAGCTATGCTTTGCCTTGTACTTCAATGAGACCTCTCTAGTTGCTCCCTTAACTTGAGTTTTATTTGACAAATCCTCTCAGTGAATTTCATTGCTTTTGCCACCTTTGAATGCATTTCTTCTTGGTCATCCTATCAGTCAAGTGCAACATCAAGTGGATTGGTAGCCAAATATCCTAAACATGCTTAAAAAGGTGACTGATTACTAGAGGAATGGATTGCCCTATTGTATGAATGTTTTAAACTTTTAGCTATGGCATTTGGAACTGCTGTTACACCCTCTTTTGAACTACACCAATGTCCTATTCACAACCTTCATTTGGGGAGGGAAAGTAGTACTTTTTGGGAGCTTTGAATCTTGTTGGCATTTCAATTAGCACCTCTGGAGTGCTTATTGGAAATGGACAACTATGCACAGTGCGTAATGACTGCTCTTCAAATTATGGAGGGGAAGCTCCCTCTTGTTTGCTGATGTTTGCAGAAAAGTAAAATGGACTAATGTTCCTATCTTTTTTACTCAGTGGTAGGACACAAGGGTGCATAAACACAATGCGTTGTAGTAGGTTTTCTTTAGTTTTTGCAGATCTTAACTACAACTAGGCTAACTTTTAATCTATCCTATCTCCTCTAGATAAACAGAGCAAGAGAATATTGGAGCGGGAATGGAATGGTTGGATCACTTGGGCCGACCGTCTTTTAGAACGCATCTGAAGGCTATGAACTTTTAGATCTTCGCTGGAATAAGGTCTTATGCAAGAAAACACTCTTACGATAAGCTGAATCTCAAGATTGCCAAGGAGGAGGAACCCCTGTCTGAGGTGTAGGCTGGGATGCAACTTATTAGAAACAATAAAGAACGATGAACTGGATAACAGGATTCCTGAGGAGGTGACTACACCTGTCCAAAGTGTAGGCTGAAAAACAGATCATTACACAACATCAAACGATAACCATTAACATCAAAATTCCCAAGGAGGTGACGACACTTGTCCAAGGGGTAGATTGAAACATTAGATTATAAGAACAAGACGTTGATAGAACTTGAAACTTTGGATCAAATTGCATATGCCTTTTGATTTATATCTTCAAACTTTCTCAATGAATTACAAAGATTTGGGACAGAAAAGGTACGAAATCATACACAATTGCGATCAAACCAAACAAGTCTCATCCGAGAGTGAACAAATATAGACTTGGAAGCTTGTTGGCACAATGGCACAATAGTTTTTTGTAGTAAATTAAAGTTCCAAAATAATGAGCAAAGACTCTTATTTATAGAAGCTCAAAGGAGTAGGCAAACCTAAAATCTCCTTGAGTTAACAATGAGTTTTTGCCAATTTGCAAGATTTATTCCTATGTTTAAATGTAGGTGACCTAGCAATTCACTGGAAAGTCTACTTCAGTTAATTGACTCTAAACTAAAAGTGAACTCCAATATACAAAGTGCCTCAAAAATAGAGATCAACAATTAGTGGAGATAGACATGCATGATCAATGGGACAGTGAGTTAACTTGGAAAGAGGCATCAAGTTAACTCTCGTTTGTCATAAATGCTATTTTGGAGGGGTACGACATCCCAATTGGGTGTTTTACACCACATCAACACTAGTCAACTATTTCTCTAACTTGTCATTGACATCTTCTACCTCTAGACATTAAATGCTCCGTAAGATGATGACGTGTCGCTTCAACATCTCTTCACCACTCACAATCTGTTGTTGATATTCAATGGTCTTGGCAGGTCCATCATCTAGCTTGGCTGACATTGTTGCAATCTTACTCAACTCGTGACGAACAGGATCACTGCAAAGACTGCTATGGATGAGGTTATGGAACTGTGTTTGTACCTCAGCTAGCTCAATGTATGCACCTCCTTTGTGCTGATAAAGGAAAGGGATGAATGTTACCAACGTTTTTACGAACTTGATAACACTTGCTACAATCAATTCGACAGAGTTGGTATCATAGTTGTGCATAGATTTAATGTCTAAGGGTTGTAGCTTTCATATTTCATTTCTAGCTTGCATGGCAAGTGTTTGTCATAACTCCTAGTTGCTGTAGATGCACATTTTCAGTCACTTATATGCATGTAAAAGTAGATAATAGTTGGCATAGCATTGCTGAGATCCTATGTTCCACGCCCTGTCGGGGACGGGGACGACAATTTTTAGGGGACGGCGACATACAAAATACATATATATATATATATATATATATATATATGATTTTTTCAAAATTTATTAATATATTAGAGAGAGAGAGAGAGAGAGAGAGAGAGAGAGGGAAATAGATAGATATTTCAATAAATTAATAATTGATAACAACAATATCAATATGTAAGTAAATCACGAGAGAAGTACTATAATAGCATAAGAAATGTCATTAAAGCATTATAAAATTTATCACAGCAGTATAAAACATCAATAAAATCATGGTTTATCAATATCCAAATGTCTCAAACATGTATCCAAAAGTCTCAAAGTTCAAACATGAAAATCAAAATATTGAATAGAACAGTCTATGAAATTAAGCCTCATTCGAGCTATATGAATATCCAAAGACTTAGAACTATTTGAGTCACTATCATCCTTTGGCAAGAGTGGATCATCCAATGGTAGCCCGACGAATCCTTGTTGCATCTCCTCATCAATTTGCCTAACATCCTCATGATCAACATCCCATCGTGCTGCTGGAGTTTGCCGATACTCAGTAGTCTGTCAGTCCTGAAGTCTCAAGGCACTGTGAACTGCAACTAATTTCTCAGCTCGTTTTGAAGTAAGCCTGTTTCTCTTAATGGAGTGGAAGAAGCCATAGGTGGACCAATTCCTCTCTGCAGTAGAGGAACTAACAATCTGTGAGAGCAAACGAATGGCAAGTTGTTTCAAATCCGGTGTGTCCTTCCCATGGAATTTCCACCATCCAATGGGGTTGTTCTGTGCAATGGTGGCCCTATCCGTCCTAGCCTCTGGTTTGCTGAATGTAGGACCTTGAAGATTAGAAAACATAAGCCACTGCTCTCTTAGAATGGTTGCATGCTCGTTGGCATACATTTTACGAAGGGCTGTTGTAAGCCCCTCTATCACCTCATCATCCTTAGAAGGAAGCATTTGGCCAGGTCTAGGTACATACCACTTCGGATTAAGAGCATAGGCAAGCATATGAAGAGGGGTATTCATTGTGTTCAACCTCTTTGTCACAATAGGCCTAATATGGTCGTCATAAAAACTCATCTCAGGATCCTTTTTATGAATAGCTTGCTTCATTTGGTCAAGCATGGTATCAAAAGTCTCATATATCTCTCCCAAGCTAGGAGAGTCTGTATCTGCATACCGGATTACCGCAACAGCTGGTGATATGAAAGAGCAAATATACCTACAAAAAAGGAAATTAAAAATTAGAACTTTTAAAATACAAAGACTAAAGTAAGACAAGTGTAACTGTAACAAATTCAAAAACAATTTAAATTTTCAGATTTCTTACTTGATATTGGCCCACCAAGTTTCATTAAGTACTCTATCTCTCACTTCCTTGCCTTCACTTGTCTTCAATAGAGTCCACCTTTTCCATCCTGCACAAACAACCATGGCTTGTAGAGCATCTTGGACCTCCAACATCCTCTCCAACAAAATATAGTAGCTAGCATATCTAGTCTCAACTGGTTTGAGGAATTCTTTCTTTGAATAAGATCGGAATAGTGCAAGTGAAGTATGATGGTTACATACAAACATTTGTATGTTTCTAGCCTCTGAAACCGCTGCCTTCATGCAATCTATTTTTCCAATGTCTTTCAAAGCATTATTCAAAGCATGTACGCAACATGGAGTCCAAAAAATATGTTTGTAAGCACTCTCAATCATCAAACTAGCTAGCTTACAAACAGGAGCTGAATCTGTCACAACTTGCACAACATTAGAAGGCCCAACCTCCTCTATGGCCTCCCTCAAAATGCCAAACTGAAAATCAGCATCCTTAAGCTTCCCAGAACAATCAATAGCTCGAAGAAAGTATGAAGCAGCAGGGCATGTAACAATAACATTAATAAGTGGCCTATGCTGAATATCACTCCACCCATTCATGACAATGGAATAGCCAGTCCTAATCCATGTTTGTCTCATCTCCTCCATCATCATGGTAGCTTTTGAATATTGTTTATCAAGGAGGGAGGTACGCAATCTATGTTCTCCAGGGGGGGCATAAGAGGATCCAACTGCCAATATATCTCTCACCATTGTTTTGAAATAAGGTGACCTTGCCAAATGAAATGGAAGAGCATGTGCATAAAAGAATTTGGCCATTGCATCATCTACTTGCTCACGTTTTTGCACATTCATTAACCCCATGACTG
This sequence comes from Sequoiadendron giganteum, assembly GCA_007115665.2. Lineage (NCBI taxonomy): Eukaryota > Viridiplantae > Streptophyta > Pinopsida > Cupressales > Cupressaceae > Sequoiadendron > Sequoiadendron giganteum. The sequence goes on along the minus strand of CM021104.1, from coordinate 398,091,454 downwards.
AAGCTTTCTCACTTGCTTTCCTCTTCCCACTATCACAACTCTCTCCAACTGATACATTGGAAGAGGCTTGCAAATCAGCTAATGACCGTTTTTTATTTTGAATGGTAATCATTTGGTCCTCACTTACTCCAGCCAACTTTGCAAATAGAAGCTGCTGCTCCAATGTTATTTCCGTACAAACTCTAACACCCTTTCCACAGTCACCCACTAGATGGCCTCTAATCCTAGTATAGCTCCCATGGTAATTAGTTTTACAAACATGACAACCATTTCTTGCTGGCCCCTGAATTTTTCTTCTTGTTTGCGGTCACATCTGTGGCAAACTGACGCAATGGTTTCTTTTTGTTGAAAGGGCCTTTTGCAAACCTTTGAAGGGTGGGTATAGGGTATGCAAAATGGTCTGAAGAAGCATGGGTTGGATTTTCAGAGGTAGAAGAAGGGTTTACTGGCATTCCTGTAGCTTTGTTTTCACTGTCACTACCCTCACTCTCATGGTCACTACTACTATTGTTGTTGCTGCTCATTTTGGATGCTTTTTTTTGGTTGAAAGCCTAAAAATTTGTAAAATTGAAACCAAAAAAGGTATTATTAAACTTAAGTAGTATTATTATTATTAAACTTAATAATTTTTAAACCCTTTCATTCTATTTATTGATTATTCTGAGCATAAAATTAAAAAGTAGCCATAGGGCTTTTTTAATTTTATGTTCATAATATTTAATAACAGAGAATGCAATTTTGAGCATAAAATTTAAAAGCCCTATGGCTACTTTTTTAATTTTATGCCCAGAATAACACATAAATTAGAATGCAAGGGTTTAAAAGTTTTATTTTAAAAAATAATTTGAAAAGAGATTTAGATTACTGATGAAAAAATGAAAGTTGGAAAACAAAATAAAATTTAAGCTTAAAACTAAGCTCATAGCCTCATACCTCAACCTCAATGGTCGCCTATGACTCCTCAGCCCTCACCCGTCACTGCAAATGTGCGCCTTTAGCACATATAATATCAAATTTTAAAAAAAAAAATAACAGCGCCACCCCTGTTGCTAGCTGGTTGCATGGTCGACTAAGAAACAAACCAGTGCGTCGCCTGGTCGAGCTTCCCACAGTCGGCTCAAAAAAAGTCCGCTCACAGTTGCTCGCATGCGTGCCTTCACCCGTGACTGTGAGTAATAAAAATTAAAAACTTAAGACAATTTTAATGTTTTGTCTTCATAAAACATTAGTCCCCAAAAAATAAATATTTAATTGACCTAGCGAGTTCGTGGGCCCCGCGCAAGAAAGAAAAAAATTAAAAAAATCCAAATTTTGAAGTTTTTTAAATTTTTAACAGTTTTTGCCTACGGGGGATGTTTACCTCTCGGAGTGTTTATATCAACGTACTACGTACACAGGAAGTAAACGGGACTATATGTAACACACAGAACATAACAATACAATATTCTAGAATCATGAGACGTTTGTATTCATTTCCAATAAATATCACCATGTACAATCACAATGTATCTCCGTACTATCAATCATGGAATCATAATCATAATGACAATTGTAGTAAATCTCCTGACTACAAAACTAGATACATATAACGTTCGGCAGTTGGTTGAGCAACCAACCGTCATGACGTTCCATAACAACCCGCTACAACTAATCGGGACTTAACTATCCGAAAGTACATGCCAACAAATATTCCCACTAAGACTATAGTTTTATTGCATTGTAATAACTTGGTCGACTACGACCGACTATGCTAAGGATATTTAGCCACTTACACCATCCCCCCCACAAAATAGGTCGCCTTCTAGGCGACAAGATAACAAAAATGGGAAATGATGTTGTACAAAATTTATTGAGAGGGAGGGGGAAGTGAGGACGTCCTTGGATGAACTGATGACGTGGGAGTAGCAGCAGAAGAGTGTTGGTCCTTCAATCGCTTTACTTCCTCCGTGCGTACTCGAAGCTGGTGATCGACAAGAATCTCTTGTTCCCTCGCGACTTTCACCATGTGGGTTGCCTCCATCAGCTGGCTCTTGACTTTGTTTGCCTCCACGCTTGTGGTTGCCAACTGTTCCTCCAATTTTTTGACTTTCTCCCTCCACATCTGTTCTTGCTTCTGAGTCTCCTCCTCCTTCTGCCTAAACTCCTTCTCCCTCTGGCGGTTCCCTTCCTCCAAACTAATCACTCTGGCCTCCAAGGTGGCTATCTGGGTTGCCTGTGCATCCGATACCTGAGCCTGTTTTGCTAGCTGGGTTTGGAGATTCTTCATGGTCATGGCGGATTCCTCCTTCACTTTCTGTAACATGTGATAGGCTTCCACCTTTCCTACTACCACCAACTCGGTAGACAGTATCTGCCTCTTCACGTTGTAGAAAACGTCTCGGAATGCAAGCTCAATGTGATAGAGGCTTTCTATAACTTTCACATCCCTTCCTCCCATCCTTGGTGGGTTGCCTCGCCAATTTCTGAGCATGGCTATAGTTTTGCTTGCCGACCAACCTTGGCTGGTAAAAATGCGAGCGAACTCTGCCTCACATCCCATTTGTACAAACCCTCTAAGGCGTTGTACCTCCTAGCCCACTAATGGGGATCGACCAATCTTAAGGTCCTTTGAAATGTGCCCTACTTGCATCATGACTCGCCCCATGTGTTGGAGCTCCTCCACGTATCTCTATATTGTTCCCAAAGGGTCTGATGGATTTGGTTGTGATATTTCTACCACATATCCGTCAGACTCACTATCCTCATTATCTTCCTCATCTGGTACAGCCTCGTCTAGAGCAGCTACTGTCTCCTCCTCTACGTTCATCCCCTCTGTGGCTTGCTGGTACACTTCCTCTACCATTGGTTGCTCTTCCCCTAACTCTCTTGCCATGTCCATCCCCTCTGTCCTCTTCGCCGTATCGCTTCCCTAGGTTTGTATGGTTGAGCCTGCCACATCCGTATTGCCCACTTCTGGCGAATTCTCATTTGGTGTCTCCACCACCTCCACTCGTAGGCCGTATGCCCCTAACCAATTATCAATCTGAGCAACTCCTGGCGCTCTTGGCGGTGTAACCGAGGGAACTTGCTCTTGAGGCTCAATGGTTCCCCAAGTCCTTGGGGCCTCTGGCGTCTCGGTGGGGGCTGCTGGTGATGTCTCTGGTAGACCCTCCATTGCCACTCCTGGTGCTATCTCTACTACAACTGCCGACCTTGTCAGTGCAGTTGTGAATCTTGGTGGTGGTGCTGTGTCGCCCAAGGCTGCCAAACTCGAAGATATGATGGTCACGTCTCCTAGTGGTGCCCATCCTAGCAATGCGCTAGGTATTGCGGCTGCCACTCTCAATGTGCATCCGCCACCAATGGATGATGTTGGAAGTGTGAAAGTGATCGTCGGCGAGCTTTCCTGGCCCGCTGGTGGTGTTGGCAAGGTGAACCCTGGTGGTTGAAACGAAACTGCTTCTGCCACTTCCATTCTGTTTTGCCTACCTATGACCACCGATACTTCTTCGTCCTCCGATGAACTCCCTGCTGAGGTTGAGGAAGACACCTCAATGTGTTCTCCTTCCTCCCCACTTTGTGCCGATGTTTCTTCTTCTGTGGATGCTTCTCGGCCTTTCCTTTTTTTCCCTGTCATAGAGCCCTCACCAACCTGCTTGAGCTCCAATGTTGTCTAGTAAAATGCTGTTGGTAATCTTGAATCCAGATGTTTGAGTGGGTGTAATCGGCCCCACCTACCCTCTGGAACCTGCGTATGGATGGCGTCCAAGAGCAAGGCAATCGTGTGCTGTGTCATATAGAATGCCTTGTGTGGCTGTGCTAAAAACTCCCTCATCTGTTCTGAGAGTAGCCGCCCCCAGTTATATACTTTACCCATGCTGATTCCCACCATGTAATCCACCATCCATAGGGCGATATCGGTGCTCGACTGATTGCTATCAATCAACATTTTACTAGATCCATCAAACACTTCCATTTTGCATTCGCCAAGTAGCTCTTGCGAAGCCCTCAATTGCCAACGTTCCATATGGTGTCTTTTTCTTCTGCTGTCAAATCGTTCTTGCAAACTTGTTGGATAAGTATTTCTTTGTGTTTCTGGCTCATTTTCTCGGGTTTGTTGACTCCTGCCCCTGTGGGCCCCTTTGGCTAGAATGCCGAATACTCTCTCAAAATCTTGTGCCTAGAAGGAAACTGTAACCAGACACCCCCTATAATCTATTATGGACCTATGCGTATGTCGGCAGTAATTCTCCATGATGACCTTCAGCCAGGGCTCAAAATCTTGGGAATTGAAGTGCGGTACAAACACTGCCTTGTCCACCCGAGCCTGTCTTAATGCAGCCTTCATTGTATGATCGTCGGCTGTATTCCTCCACCATTGCTTGCACTCATTACCAGTCAAGCTCTCCCAGGTCATGGCGTTCGTGTCTGTGTCCATTCTTCTCTTTCCTGTTGCCAACGCCACTTTTGGCTTGTGTTGCACAGTCTTCTTCCCCTTGTCCATTTTGGTATTGTTTCGATAGTTACGCCGAGTTTTATCACCCTCTACTCGACCGTTACCCTCTTCTTGACCGTTATTGTAGTTGCTGAATTGAGGCAACTGTTGTAAAAAAAATCGAGTATTCAGCCAATCTCGTACCTTGCAAAAACTGTAATTACCAGCCGTGCAGTGAGATTCCCTATGCTTTTGCTTGACCGTACGGTGTACTCTGTTTCCCTGCCAGGCCGTACACAAGTCTTGGTTGCACCACTATCTAGTCATATGAATACCCTTGTCCAGTGTTCCGACCGTACGGTGTCCTCTTTTGTGACGCAACTCCGCCGTACGATGCAGTTGTACCTCCTTATGTGCTTATTCTGTCGTACAGTTTGAAGAGGCTCAGCAAAATGAATAGACCGTATGATGTGAATATAGGACCGTACGATGTCAATGGAGAGTCGTACACTATAAGCAGTAGAGGGCTGTACGATGTGAGCAATGGAGAACCGTACGGTGTAAGGTAGGGACCTTATAATGTCAACTTTTGTTCCTTCAGCTGACCGTACGGTGTAAACCTTTGTGCCTTCCCTTTGCCGTACGACGGAAACTTTTGTGTCCTTTCACCGTACGGTGCCAATACCTGTGCTTGCAATCCGCCGTATGATGGAAACTTCTGTGTCCTCCTTTCGCCGTACGGTGCCAACACCTGTGCCTTCAATTTGCCGTATGGTATAAATTTCTATGTCTTCCTTTCGCCATACGGTGTAAATAGAAGACTGTACGATGTCACACTCTGTGCCGCTCGTACATCGTACGTTGTGAAGAGAAGTTCGTACGCTGCAAAATTCCAAGCCCTCCACCAGCCATACGGTGCAAACTTCCCTGTGTTCAGTATGCCGTACGACTTGAATATGTTGTGGATACTGTACGATGTGAAGTTGTTCAACTATCGAACCTTGTGGATGCCGTATGGTAAAAAACCCTTGCTCATGAAATCGCTTGAAGCTCCTGTGTGATTGCCGTATGGTTTTAAGTGCTTTATATATCCGTACGGTCTCTACTTTGGCCGAGCTTATTGCTTTTTCCTTAGTCGGCTTTGTTTTTGCTTTTTCACTTTTTTTAATTTTATTTAATAATTTCCTTTTATTTTCTTTTTGTTTAATTTTCTCTCCTTTTCCACTTTCTTTTAATTTTTTTGATTTATTTTTTTCCTCTTCATCTTCTCTTTTCTTCTTTCTTGTCCCTGTTTCGTCCCCTGACTTCCTTTTTAATTCAGATGCGTAATACCATTTACATGTATGCTGAAATCTTTTATAACATTCTTCTTCACAACAAGTTCCTATGTATTTTACGTCAAACCATTTATCTAGCAAGGGAGCGTGACCAGTACCTTTATATCTGCCGTCGACATACCTTCCTCCGTACTGTTGGTACCACGTAATATCTTCGCCTTCTACTGTCGGAGGTCCGGCTGGATTGGGTATTATTTTCCAGAGTCCGTCTTTTGTTGCTATTTTCCTTATCCTTGGCACTTTCCTTCTTTCTCTTCTCATTCGTTTAAGTATTTCCTTCGTGTACCTGTCAACATGTGATATGAATTTGTCTTCTGTCATGACCACTATTTTTAAACAAGGGGCTGTCTTTTGGAAGTATGCCTCCCATTGCTCGTTGTCCCATTCATCCTTTTCTTCGTCATTATCTTCTGATTGGGGTTCTCTTGCCGCTTGTTCCTCTTTCTCTCTTTGCACCTCTTCATCCATTTCTTTTGCCAGATACCCCTTTTGTATGCCTTCGTATGGCGCGACGTAACTCCAGTGTCCACCCATTCGTTTTCAGAGTGCCGGTGTCCCGAACACTACATTGGTTAGATGTTTGTTTATCCGCGGTATTGCAATTCCTTCCATTTTCTTTTCCACCAATCTCTCTTCCATTATCTGGTTCCTGCTTGATTCCGTCCAGACTTCCTCTGCTGCGTATTCGGGGCCTCCCAAGCCCCATTCTTGCTCCCTCGGTGCCTCCATTTGCACAGGCCAATCTTCCTTGGTGGTGTAGCCGAGCATATTGATGGCTATTGTGTGTTATGCCTCCTTTCTCTCCTCGTATACTTTCAGCTTTGATCCGTTGATTGCATTAGGCAGGAATGATCCATCCAAGTTCTCCAGTTTTATAGAGCCATTGTCACATACTTCTTTGATTTTAAACGGTCCTAACCACCATACTTTGAACTTCCCCGGTTTGATCTCGTTACGGCGATTATACTTCAAAACTAATTGTTGTGGCCGGAAGTTCATTCGCCGGAGGTGTTTGTCATGCCAATGCTTCCTTCTCCGTTGCATATTTTTTGTGACCCATTGTGCCATCACTTTTCACTTGTCCTATTTGTTGAGTTCGTATAGCCGTTCCTTCAAACTCTTCGTATCTCCTAATCGGTTCCTACGGCTATCCTTAGGCTGGGTACCATGTATTCCATTGGTACCACTGCTTCCTGGCCATACATCAATTGGAAAGGTGTGTGTCCTGTTGTTACTTTGTACGTTGTACAGTATGCTCATAGGACGGTTGGTTGCCGCTCTTCCCAATCCGCTTCCTCTACACCACATGACTTGTGAATGATTGCCACTAGCACCTTATTCGTAGACTCTGCTTGGCCATTGGCTCGTGGGTAGTACGGGCTAGATAGGTTATGAAATATCCAGAACTCCGTTGTCATCAGTCGGATTACGTGATTCACAAAGTGTCGTCCTCGATCACTCGTAATTTGGATTGGGATCCCGTACCATGGCACTATTTGTTCATAGATGAATCTGGCTGTGCTCTGGGCTGTGTTATCTGGCAATGCTCGTGCTTCAGCTCACTTCGTGAGATATTCTGTCGCCACCACAATGTATCGGCACTGGTGTAGGTGACTCACTTTTAGTGGTCTGATAAAGTCCAATCCCCATCGCTCAAACAACTCCTGAGGTTGTGATGGATAGAGTGGCATAACATCCCGCTTCAGAGGTTTTCCCACTCTTTGGCAGGTATCACATCCTAGCACCCACTCCCGTGCGTCTGTGTGCATCGTTGGCCACCATAGTCCTGCTAAAAGAATTTTTCTTGTCGTGGCATCTAGTCCCATATGTCTGCTGGCCAGGCCCTCGTGTGCTTCCTTTAGCACCCCTGGTATTTCTTCTTCTGTGACACATCTTCGGAGGATCTGGTCGGACCCCATCTTGTATAGCAAGCCATTGATTAGTTGAAAGGTCTTGCTTTTCAGTACGAGCTTCCTCCTCTTCGCTGGTGCCATTTCCTTTGGAAAGGTGGATGTGGACAAGTATTCTCTGATCTTTTCATACTATGAAGGGAGTACTGCAATCTGGAACAGGTGCGCATCGGGAAAATCTTTGTTAACTCCTTCTGCCGGTTCGCCCGATCGTATTCTTGACAACTGGTCGGCGATCACGTGACTCTTCCCCAACCACACGATGATAGTGAATGTGAACTCTTGAAGTAATAGCAGCCACCTACTCACTCTGCCTTGGATTATAGGCTTGTTCACCAGATACATTAGGGCTTGATGGTCCACATAGAAGGTGAATGGCGTAGCCAGCAAATAATGCCTGAATTTTTGTATGGAGTACACCATCCCCAGTGCTTCGCGCTCAGTCGTACTATAGTTCTTCTCTGCCTTTGAGAGTAGCCGATTGGCAAAGAATACTGGGTGGTCCAGCCCGTGTGCTCCAACTTGTGCGAGTGTTACTCCTATGGCGAAGTTTGAGGCATCCACATGTACGTGGAATAACTTGTCCCAGTCCGGGTAAGCCAGGATGGGTGAGCTGATTAGCCGGTCTTTTAGTTCCTTGAATGCTTTTTCTTGTTCTTCTGTCCATATGAAAGGTTGCCCCTTTCTTGTCAATAAGTCGAGAGGGTATGATACTTGTGCAAAATTCTTGATGAACCTCCGATAGTAACCAACATGGCCAAGAAAGGACTTTACACCTGTGACGTTTTTTGGAGCCTCCATATGCACAATGACCCTCATTTTATCAGGATTGGTCTTTAACCTGGCTTTGCACACAATATGTCCCAGTAACTTTCCTTGTGGTACCATGAACCTGCATTTCTTTGGGTTCAATGCTAGGCATGCTGCTCGACATCTTTCCATGCATTCTCCAAGAGCCTTGAGATGTTTCTCCTTGTCACTGAAAATGGACCAGTTGTCTAGGAACGCTCTGAAGTTGCCCACCGACATCTTGTCAAATATGTGCAAAATTATCCTTTGGAATGTGGCCGATGTGTTGCACAACTCGAATGGCATCTGGTGGTACGCGTATACTCCATCTTGAACCACAAAAGTTGTCTTCAACTTGTCTTCTTCGGCAATACAAATTTGGTTATATCCGGAGAACCCGTCCAAGAACGAGTACATTTCATGCCCAGCGACCTCCTCCAAGATGGTGTCCGTGAAGGGGATTGGAAATGGGTCCTTGACCGTTACTGCGTTCAAACAGCGGAAGTCGACACATATCCATATTTGCTCTGATTCTTTCTTCAAGGAAATGACAATTGGTGATACCCACTCGCTAACATTTACTTTGAAAATGATGCCCGCCTCCAACATCTTTTCTATCTCCTCTTGTACCTTCGTGGCATAGTTCTTATTCATCCTATAGGGTCTCTTTCGTACGGGTTGGGCTCCTGGTACTAGTGGAATCCTATGCACGCACAACTCCGGTGGTACGCCTTTCAAATCCTTGTACGTCTAAGCGAAGGTGTCCTTGTACTCCATGAATATTTTAAATGCCGCCGCCTTCAGTACAGGGTCCCAGTCATCACCGACGAGAATCTCCCTAGGCTTCTCTTATTCCCCCAGATTCACCTTTTTGAGTGTCGGTTCCTCGTACTTGATGAGTTTATCTTGTTTCTTGTTCAAGCTTATGGGCTGGCGTCTCGTCTAATTCTGCCGTACCTTCCTTATATTCGCCATACTCTGGCGGGAATGTCTCACTGGCCAGGCCCTTATCTTCACCTTCTTCTCCTTCCTTGGTCTGAAGCATGTTGCAATCTGGGTGAAAAGCTTCATAATCCTCCATTTGCCAGTGAAATAACCTGTTCAGTGAACTGGTTTCATCTTCCGAACAACTTCCTATTTCCAGTACCCCTTCCTCGTTTGGCTCCATTGTTCTCCTTTCTTCATCGCCATCCGATCCTTCGTCAGAGTTTGAAGACGCCAAGTGCTCACTGACTGCCTGATTCTTCAAATCGATAATATACTTCCTCCCATGGCTCTCGATCGAGAGGGTATTCTTCTTCCAGTTATGGTTCGCCTTGGCGGCGATTAGCCATCCCCGTCCTAGTAGTGCATCGTACGTTTTTCTCTCTAGTGGGATGATGACAAAATTCAATAGGAATTGTTGCGTACATATCACCACTTTTTGTACCATCAGCGTACCAATTGGTTTTGATATTATGTTGATCGGCGCCCACCAGTTGGAATGTCGACGGCCAGAGTGTGGGTTTCCCGAGGCTCTTCCATGTATCCTCAGGTAGTACGTTAACTCCCGATCCTCCGTTGACAATGGTATTAGAGAGTTTCATCACCAGGATTTCTATCTATATGACACCCGGTTTCCTCCCGCCACTTATTGCGAGTAGCGTTGGATCCGTGGTTACTCCTGTTGGTTCTGTGGTGTCTTCGCTCGAACCCATTTGGGTATTGTCTGTCATGATATTTGTGAGTGCTACTCTTAGTTGCGGCATGGTTTGCAAAAGGTCTGTTACTTTGACTGGTATAGTTGTTTGAAGTACTTGTTGTATGATGTTCTTTTCCAACTTTGACTGCAACGGCGTACTCGCCGCTTTGGTAGTTCTCTGTTCATTTGCCATTGCTTCTTCTACTTCCGCCTTGGCTTCTCGGAGTCATTCTTTCTCCGTACGGGGGTCCAGATAGTTGGCTTTCTTCGTCTGTGCCCTTGTAAGTGCCAGGACTTCTTCTTCGGCTACTTCCAGTATGTTGATACCTTTCTGCTTCGGGCAGTCAGTGTCTTCGTGATCTCCCAGACCGCACCACTTGCACAACTTCCCTTCGGCGCCTTGGCCGCTCTGGCATTCCCTGGCAAAGTGGCCCCATTTGCTACATCTTCGGCACTGGATCATGGGTCGACCTTTGCTGTCATATTGGATTTTGCTTCTTGGTGTGGTATTTATCCGATTGTTGTGATAGCCGCCAGGGGATGCATTGTTATTCTGATGCTTCGGTGGTGTCATTGGAGGGGTGGATTGTTCCCCATGTGTGAAGAACACTTGCGCACTCCGTGTTTTCAAATTGTATAGGTATTCTTTGACGGAGTGTCCCATAACTTGGCAGATGTCACAAAACATCTTCTTCGGACAGTTTGCCTTTGTATGGCCTTCCATTTTACATTCCGTACACCATAGTTCGGTTGCTTCCTTAGATCCTTCTTTGTCTGCTTTTAGTTCCTTCATCATCCTTAACATGTCGCGACGGAGTTCTTGTACGGTTTTTGATTCATCCCCACTCTCCCCCGCGCTTTCTTCCTCATCATGCTTCTTCCCTCTAGAGGATGTCTTGTTCTCGCTTTCAATATCCATCGCACGGTTGTATGCCTCAGTGTACGAGGATGGAGGTACTACCTTCATGTTCTTACATAGCGAGGGAAGCAGCCCTTCGATAAACCATCTCTTTTTTAAACCATCTGCTGGCTGCAATTCTAGTTTCCCCAGCAGGTCTTTTAATTTCCAGTTGTAAGTTCGTACGCTTTCATTCTTCCCTTGTTTGGTGTTGTAAATCTTGGCCACAATTTCACTGTCGTCCCTCAATAGTTTGAATTCATCTTGAAATGCCTGCTTTAGCATCCTCCATGAAGCTTTCTGTGTTTGGTCCAACTCCGAGTACTAGTCAATGGCACTGTCTCGGAGTGTCGCCGGAAATGCTTTCAGCTAGTTATCTTGGTTATCTTCTCCACTCGCTATCCAAATTGTCTCGCACGTCTTGCAGTGTCGTACTGGATCCTCTGACCCATTACCCGTAAACTTCGGCAACTTTTGCCGTTTTGGAGTCACCATCCTGCCCCACTATCCTCCCTGTGTATTGAACCCGACTGGACTAGTTTCCCCGTTACGTTCCGGTGCGTCACTTGCACTCTCGACCATGTACGAGTCACTCTTCCGTCCCCCGTCAGTGTCCTCTACACCTTGGGTTTCCTGGGCTCTGCTTCGGTGCTCCCTCTACCAAGGGGTCTTGGGCTCAGATCTCCCTGTCCTCTGTCCTTCGTTGTCATCTGATATGGACAACTCCCGAAAGCGTTGAATATTGTTCTCAAGTTCACTACTCAAGTCTTCCTCATTTTCTTGGTTTTTATGTTTTTCTACGTACGGGGTGACGAATGGTTCCTCGTCCCTCCCTTCCACAGAGCTCTGATGTGCTTTACTAAATCTCAGCCATCGGTTTTCTTGCTCTTGTACTCTTAATGATCGCCGAATTATTTCCTCCTCCGCTTCGTGCCCGAATGGTACTCGGTTCTTGTCCTTGTTCGGTTGTACGGGCATTTATAGGTCTTTCACGTGATCATTGTTGGTTACTAGAGGTACGTCTCCAGCTAGTGTCTCGTTCCTCTTCTTCCCGTTTGGTTCGTTCCTCGTACCGTTGCAAGATTTGCTGCCTTCGGCGTTCCTATTCCTCTTCTGCCCGAAGGTCTTGTAGGATGATAGAGTGGCGGGCCAACAATCTTGGCATGTAGTGGAGAAGGTGATCAACCTCGTCGTTCACTTCAAGTCGATCCCAGACTACTACCTCAGGGATTTCTCGCCTGAGGGCTTGCCTCCATACATGATCTCGTAGGGATATGTTCCAGAGATTTGTCAAATCCCGTGTTAAGTTGTCCTTGTAATGTTCCGTACCTATCTTGTCCTTGGTTTGCTCGTTGATTACTTTTAGAGTTTCTTCTTCCCAAAGGAATGTTCTCCTAGTTTCAATAATCCTAGATTTGAGTCCTGTATATGACGTATTAACAACATATTTGTTAGCATTAACATCTAGTATCCCAAATAAGACATAATCAGAAAATACAAATTAACAAAACATAAGAAGAGTTGCTTAACCCATCAAGAGAGAAGAATCCCCAAGGGCCAACGGTTTACCACATCATGTTACCCAACCTATTTCTTAGGCCAACGGGGTAGTAACCATATGTGGAATTCCCCATCCCTCCTGGACCCAAACCTTGCCTTGGGCCAACGGGGCGGTATGCCCAACCCAAGTCTCAAGGCCAACGGGGTGGAAGCCTAGATGGGGTTTACAGACAAACCACTTAGGTCATGACTCAACTCTCTTGGCGGGATCATATATATGTTCAGGGGTTTATTTATAGTTACTGTTCCCAAGTATGTTGATGACCAGGTCGATCAATCATAAACCCGGGGTTACACAGTCCAGTGGTTCCAATTAGTTTCACCCAGTTGCACTAGGCATGTGCCTCGTTGCGAGTTTAGCCTGGGAAAGTTAGTCCCAAGATAGAGGCCAGAAGTTGTGTCAAGCATATAAAGTTTCGTATTCACATTGTTAATTTATTCACGTTGTTGATTTATTCACATTGTTAATTTATTCCCGGAATGAAATATTATGTATCAAAGTTACATCTTCCTCACAAATGGAGTCATTCAGCATGGCAGACAATTAAAGCAGGCCCTATTCTGAGTTATTCACATATTAGATAGGATGATTAAAGATAAACAACTATTTTATACTAAACCAATCATGATGTGCAGACAATAATGCTTACAAAATTAGAATGACCAGTCCTCTATCATTACATGATTTATAAGTTCTAAAACTAGGAGTTCTAGACATTAATTGCTAAGTAAATTACTTCACCTGAATTGGTGAACTTCTCTAGATATGCTGTGTAGGTTATCTGAGAATGATCGATTGATTGCTGTGTCTATGTGACCTGCTAGATTCCACTCTATTCCCTAATTCCATAAGTCGATGCTCCTCCCATTCATCTATATTCCCTAATCACCTTTATACCTTTGATGCCTAATCTAAAAGATCATGTCTCTTTAGAAGGACGTGTCTTTTAGTCAAGCGACCAGCCTGATTAGTTTGTTGGCTCCCCAGCGCCCCTTTAGGATATTTGTTGTCTTTAACTATTATTTATATAATCGTTGCTAAAACAAGATCACTCCCCATTCAAAGCATTAATTACGGTTTTGTCCAAGGAGATGAGATCAACATCTTCAATATTCATATCTATAAATTGTGATAAAAGTTTATTAGTTGTCTCTTCAGATTAATTATTGGAGGTTTATTCAGGAGTCAGAGTGATTGGGTGAGTAATCTCCAACTAGAGACAAACGATTGCTACAGGGTTGGAGTGGTCTGACAGTGATTCGTGGGGCATCATCATCGATTCTTTTAATAACCCATGCATAAGCTCCCAATTCCCTAATATAATAGGTGGGTATGAGCTTGCGTACATCCTTGGGGTATCGGTTTATACTTTCCAGGAGAAAGCTATCTCGAATATATTGGTGCGTCATTGGATATCATTCATAGTTAGTATGTAAATGGGAATAAGACTTCCACGTTACATCTTAGCCCCTGATATACAAATGGTGGCGGAAAGCCATACTTGTAGTTATTGGAGCAATGAACCATATTGAGTTTGTCCACCCGATATCATAGTTGCCTCGATAATACTTATTGGGATGTTGAATCGAATAATCTTTTCCAGGTAAATTCTATGATGCTTAGATAAGTTTGTAACGTCCCTTGGCTAACTACTGTAATTTGGACATAATTGCTATTGCCATGCTTATTTGCTACGTAGTAGAGAAAAGCTTTAATGGAGAGTCTTCTTCATTGAAATAATATATTTATTATTCATTCCTATTATGTATCCTTTGGGCATTGTGTGAGACAGAGGAGCTCTCAGATTTGTTCCTTCAACGAATTTTCTAAAAGGCGAATGAGAATGTGCTTACGGGGTTATGTTAGCCGTCAGTCAAGAACATGAGGGGCGATATGACTATAACGCATAAGATGCCATTCACGGTAGTATGCCAGAGTTCGCGTCCCAAAGAATCGTAAGTATCATTATACCCCGCAATTACTATATAGGCTTTGCAAAGCGATTCCATATACCCGTGTTCACGATGTAAGAATAATGCTTGGAGCAATACTTTATATTTGGTACTATGTTTATTATTCAGCGTTTCGGTTAACTATTTATTTTCATAAGTTTCTTTATTGTTTACATTATTATAATATTAGTTGTTTTGTATATAAAAAATTATAATTATGATATGACAATAAAATGGGCATTACTTATTTTTATAATAACATTTGAATTGTCAATACTATAATTATGATAATTATAATAATAATGCTACATTCTAAATTGGTATTGTCAATATAATAATTCTTTATTTTCATGATTATGATATCTAGTATTCAAGTATTTGGGTAATTAAAAATTATATTTTATATCTAATACCTGACTTACTAAAAATTATAATGTTATCGGTGATAATTATAATTATCATGAGATTTATATTTTGATATTTATTTAATGTTTCTATACTCTGCATTCTAGTGTCATGGTTTTGGGGATCAAATTATTAATATTTTAAATATGTCTTTGTTACTTAGTTTCCCAATTTCGGGGACATGACAGTCCTCTCTTTCTTCATTCGTTACTATGGGTTCCTCCTCCGGTTGGCCCATTACGCTGCCATCGTAACGAGTGCTTCCCTGGTCCGCTTAGGCAACGGCGCCAAATGTTTACTTCCCAGAGTGTTTATATCAACATACTACGTACACAGGAAGTAAACGGGACTATATGTAACACAAAGAATAGAACAATACAATATTCTAGAATCATGAGACGTTTGTATTCATTTCTAGTAAATATCACCATGTACAATCACAAAGTATCTCCGTACTATCAATCATGGAATCATAATCATAATGACAGTAGTAGTAAATCTCCCGACTACAAAACTGGGTACATATAACATTCGGCGGTTGGTTGAGCAACCAACCGTCGTGACGTTCCATAACAACCCGCTACAACTAATCGGGACTTAATTACCCGAAAGTACATGCCAACAAATATTCCCACTAAGACTATAGTTTTATTGCATTATAATAACTTGGCCGACAACGACCGACTACGCTAAGGATATTTAGCCACTTATAGCTGTCCCCGGTACGATTTGGGGACGGTTAGCTGTCCCCAATCTGTATCGGGGACGGGGAGACGTCCCCAAACGATAGGAAACGTTTCCTGGCGTTTCTTCTTGATTTTGCTATTTTGGGGACTACAGGGGGACGTCCCCTTTGCGTCCCCCCGTCCCCGGGATGACAAGGGACGGGGACAGGGGGTTTTCGAGCAGGGGACACGTCCACGTGTAACCTTGCTGAGATCTTATTAGTCAAACTTGCATCATTAGAAGCTTCCAAAACATCATTTGCAGCCTTCAAACTCAAAACAAAACAATTAGAAATTCATATCAGCAAGATCAGACCTTATGTGGACAGTGTTTGACAATATTCCTTGAGGCCTTAATAAGAGAATTAGGGTCAGAAATTGCTAGGAATATTACGGTGGTTTGCAAAAGTGTGAGCATTGTCATTTTGGTCTATCCTTCTCCCTTTAGGTGAAAAACCTAAAGTGTTAGAGGGCCTTAGCAACCAAGATCTTTGTTTTACTTTTAGTGAATCTAACGTTATTCCTTGAAGGTAAATTGGCAAGGAATATTACAGTGGTATCGAAGCAATCATATTGCCATCCTGTGCGGAGTTAGATTTCATGAGCAAAGATGATTTATTTTATTTCAAGGGAGGAAGAACAGGACATTGAGAACCACCCCTGATTCCTGAGGGTGATACAATTTCAAGCATCTTGGGCATACACAGGACTAGCTCTAGTAGCAATGAGGATAGTGTTACAAGTCTTATGGGGAACAAAGATAGAGAGATACCACGAGATCAGAAAGAGGTTTTTAGAGACAAGGAATGTGAAAGACATGATAGTCCTGTTGATGAGATGAGGAGGCGGCATGAGAATTTAATGGATATGGTTACAGATTTGGTTGGTGTTTTGAGGTAGAGTCCATTTCTATAGCCTGCAAGTCATGTTGACCAGCCTAGAATTGAGCAGCCTCGTACGCCAGTTCGTAATGATCCATTGTCTAGTGGGCCTGTACTTAGACTCTGTCAGCCTACATTCATTCGTCGAGAGAATTGACTAGAGCAACAGATACCGGAGGCAAAGGTGCAACCACCACATGAATTTTCAGCTGCTGATGTTACTAGGCTTTATGGGGAGTACATGTCTTTAGCTTCTGAGATCGGACAGGCATTGTCAGTGTAGGAGTTTTTGGATTTACAAAGGCCTAAAGGAAGAGGCAGATAGGAGCAGAGAGCACCGCAGGCCCCACTGGTTAATAGGGATTCCCAACATGCTGTTAGCAAGGTTGTCTTGCCACATTTTGATGGTAGTGACAAGTGTTCAACTAGATCATGGGTGCAGAAGCTTGACAACTATTTATCACTGAGACCTATGCACGAGGATGAGGTAATCAAATTTGCCACATTGCACTTGGATGGAGTGGCTCACGATTGGTGGCATCATGGGATGATCACTTTGCAGCATAATCTAATCACCACCTATCAGGAGTTCATAGATAGGTTGATCGAGCGTTTCGATAAGAAGGATCTGGAGTTGTACTTCAGAGAGCTGGCACAGTTGAGGCAGGGAGGTAGCTTGGATAATTACATTAGTGAGTTTCAGAGGCTCGTTGTGATGGTGCCTAGTTTGTTAGAGAGGTGTTTGGTTATGTTGTTCACTGAGGGTTTATAGGAACCCTTGAGAGGTTGGATTAAGGCCTTTGACCCGCCTTTCTTGCATGGTGCCATTAAGAAGGCACGGAGTATGGAGCTTGCTGCTCTGAAAAAACAATTTTAGCCAAAAACAAATACCTTGCCTATTGAGGAGAGTCATCAACCAATTGCAAAAACAAAGAAAAAGACAACAAAAATTGATGATGCAACTCGTGATGAATTGAGAAAGAAACAACTTTTTTATTGGTGCAAGAAACACTACAGTAACGAGCATGATTGTCCTTTGAGGCCAAAGGGCAAAGCTAACCGCATGATGTGGGTTTATTTTGAGGATGAAGAGTCTGAAATTTTAGACCAGCAAGCTATTTCAGAGCATAGTGAGGCTGGGAACGCCTCTACAAAGTTTGGTCTTGATGCCAATTTATCCCCGTTGGCATTATCTGTGAGTGCACATGATGATTCATTCAGGCTCAGGGGATTAGTGGATGGACAGCGATGTGTTGCCATGCTTGACACCGGAGCCACACATAAATTTATTGATGAGGGGTTTGTCAACAGGTGTAGACTCCAAATCGAAAACTTCGCTGGATTCAGAGTTCAGGTGGCGGATGGTTATACCCTCACTTGCACTAGGCATATTTGTAATCTCACCCTTATGCTGAACGAATATGAGTTACAGGCTGATTTTTATGTGGTCAATATGGGTGGGATGGAATATGGATATTTGGGTATGAGGTGGCTCCAGGATATTGGCGTGTTCACCCTCAACTTACCTAAAATGGAGATGAGATTTGAGTTACAAGGCAAGAGATATGTGTTGAGAGGAATTACAAATGGGAGCTTGTGCTCTATCTCTCTTGCTAGTGAGAAGTGTGAGAGAGTAGAGGAGGAGTTTGTGCAGATTGGGCATGGTTTTGCTCAGTACTCCGGGGGTTCAGAGGTAGTTGATTGGGATTAGCCTAGAGGTCTGGTTCAGTTTGTGACCAACCGCTTGTTTGAGGTAGATGCTACATCGTCATATGAAAATCCGCTCATTGAGATGGATGTTGACTACTCTCTTGATCCTAGTCCTGAGATGAGCGTTGATCGTAGTGTTTGTGATCCTTCTAGTGCATCAGGATTTCAAATGGGACTCTCAGAGGAGATTTCAAAGGTGTACATAGTTAGGAGGTTGTACAGCTTCACATTTGATCCTCATGTACATGACTTCTTTCAGATGCACAATTCAGTGGCGCATGTGATGGACAATGGGTATGATAGCTTACCTTGCGCAAAGATTGGAAGCAAGTATGGTGAGTCTCTTGATTTACTTCCTTTTGAGACTTATACCTCTGCGACACTTGATGATGAGATTGAGTTGATTCAGTAGAATCAGTTGGTTGTGCTAGTGTTGGTGTTATAGGAGTTGTTTGGTGATGACAAGGACATTACACAGATCTTCCCTTAGGATTCAGGTGGGGGAAAAATTGTCTTTGCAATCGAGATTGCTTGGGGACAAACAATTTTAGGGAGGGCGGATTGTAATGTCCCCTTTTTTTTTAGCCTGATGTTGCTTATGGTTGATGGTTTCCTGGACTTAGTTGGATTGGGAGAAATAAGAGGAGATAATAATTAAATTAATTATTTGTAAGGTTATTAAATATATAAATATTATAAAGTAACCTTATATTTAATTAATTTAATAAAGTGACTTAAACAAAATATTATATTATAAAGTCACTAAAATAAAAATATATCTTTTATCCCACATTGGCAAGAAAAGTGTGTGAGCTCTCCCAGGAAAAGTATAAAAGGATCTTAAGGGGCTCATTCTTGGATATCTAGGAATTGTCATTTGATTTGAAGAACTTGTTTGGTGAAGGAGCTAGCTAGGGTTTCTGGCATTTCCAGCCATTGGGAACGAAAACTCTCATTGGTTATGCAATTTTGAGGGTGTGAAATATCATCTAAATTATTGCTTTATTATGAGCTTCACTTCAGGAGTTCAACTTGTGCCAAAAGCCAATTTTGAAGGGGTCGATTTGGAGAACATTTTGATGCTTGGAGTCTTCATCATTTTGCCATCTAGGGCCGATTGCATTTTGCATATTCTGATACAAATTTCTGATATACATTTCCAGACTTTATTTCAGTTTTGTGGGGGCCACGACTTTGCTTATATCTTGCTCATTTGGCATTGATTTTACAAGGAGTTTGGAGCGCACCATTCTTGGAGGTCTAGAGATGATTTCAAGTGCAATTTGAAGAAGTCTAGAGGCCGCTACCATTTATATCAGAGGTCCGATTCCAGAACAGGGGCAGCCATTAGAGAGCATTGATTTGGCATGGAGTGCATATTGGACTGTCATTGGATTGCTACGTCATTTACAGCCATAGGCGCTTCAACTGGACCAGATTCTCATGTATTTAGCATATATATTTCTG
The DNA here is from genome assembly GCA_007115665.2 of Sequoiadendron giganteum. Lineage (NCBI taxonomy): Eukaryota > Viridiplantae > Streptophyta > Pinopsida > Cupressales > Cupressaceae > Sequoiadendron > Sequoiadendron giganteum. The sequence continues at coordinate 398,071,724 of CM021104.1, read as the reverse complement.
AACATATGAATTAGTTGTAGTGGCTGCCATTAGTACTCAGATTTTAGAGTTGCATTTCATTGAAAGCCAAGAGTCTTGGCTATGATTTCATCAGAAGCATGTAATAAGAATTGCATATCAATAAGGGAGTTATAAGTTGCATAAGAATTGTTTGATGTAATGTCTTATTGCTGTAGCCTTGATTTGCATAAGAAACTTTGTATGCCAACTGTTTGGCTTAATGTCTAAGGGCTGTAGCTTTCATATTTCACTTCTAGTTTGCATGGCAAGTGTGTCATAATTCCTAGTTGCTGTAGATGCACATTTTCAGTCACTTTATGCATGTAAAAGTAGAAAATAGTTGGCATAGCATTGCTGAGATCTTATTAGTCAATCTTTCATCATTAGAAGCTTCCAAAACATCATTTGCAGCCTTTAAACTCAAAACAAAACAATCAGAAATTCATTTCAGCAAGATCAGACCTTGTGTGCAAAGTGTTTGACAATATTCCTTAAGGCCTTAATAAGAGAATTAGGGTCAGAAATTGCTAGGAATATTACGGTGGTTTCCAAAAGTGTGAGCATTGTCATTTTGGTCTATCCGTCTCCCTTTAGGTGAAAATCGTAAAGTGTTAGAGGGCGTTAGCAACCAAGATCTTTGTTTTACTTTTAGTGAATCTAACGTTATTCCTTGAAGGCAAATTGGCAAGGGATATTACATTTTTTCCACTTGATCTTGGCGTTACCCTTTTTGCACAACTTAATTTAATTATTTAATTTACTTTTCCCTTTTTTGATGTCAATTAGCTTATGGGAAAATATGGGAAACAAGCTAATGGCCAAATATTTCTTTACCTGTGAAAAGTGGACATTATAGCTAAATTTACTTCTATAGTCAAGGAAAAATTTGGTTGCATGGACACTAATCTCAGCTCTTTACTCATATCCACATCTTGTTCATATATTCAGGTATCCTATTTCAAAAATGGCATCCCATCCCTTTACCTGTATTAGTGTAGTGCATCTTTTATGATTTTGTAAATTATTTCACTCAAAAAAAATTATTCTTAACACAACAATTTCGATGATAATAGCAACTAATTTGTTTAGTATTATGAAGCACAATCTCGATGATTGTAAAAGAAAAGACAAGGGTTGTTATTGAACTGAAATCTTTTTACCAATAGGTCTGCCTATGTCAAGGTCATGTTTTGTGATATGGCAGTCCTTGTACGAAATATCAATGTTTGCAAAGTGACACAGAATTTGTCTTTTATTTAGCTTACTATTATCCTCAAAAAGTGCAGGTCAATTTGCTTTCTGGGCAACTTATGGTAAGAAAACAACTATAACAGCCTCAGTTTTCATAAGTAACACTTACACTCAACCTTTGATTTCATATTTGAGAAGAGGCTATCTCTCCTTTAAAATGCTAGAAATTCCAAAGCATTAGTCAACGGCAGAAGATATAGTTAAATGCATATAATTTGCACAGTGATAAATTTAATGGCTTTGTTTTAGACTATGGATATTTATAAGTACACTTGGCTTTCTCACCATATCAGTTGTTAAATTGAGTCTCAATGATCTATTTCAAAGGCATTTGTGAAATCATCGAGTCATTTACATTGTGTATCCTATCATATCCAAAACCAAGAGATTAAAACACAATGAGAATTGACAAGTTCTTTTCTGGATATAAGTTAAATTCTGGCTAAGAATTTTTTTGGGTCATGTTATGTCGATATAATCCAAGTACTGGGAGCTATCTATTTGGATTATTTTTTCTTTTATGATTGGGAAACTTTTAATTTATCTTGGATCTATGCTAGCTTGTCAGATTTTTGTTGGAATTTAGTTTTTAAAAATAGAGATTGATACCCAAATTGTAGATATCTCCCTTTTCATGGCTGACCTATTGCAGTAGATTTACTCTACTTTTAAAGGGAATAGATGATTGCAGACGAAGGAAAATCTTTGAAGTGAAAATGCAAATAGTGGTTGATTATCTTAGTTATATTTGAAGTCACAAGAATGTGCTGGAGCTTTCATTGTTTGCGTATGTTTGGAATTTCATTATTCCTTGTCAAATTTAGAAGATAATCTATTGAATGTTTCAAAAAGATTGGAGTGGTTTCTATTGATTATACTAATAGTTACTGTCATGAACATCCCCCTAATATTTTCATATTTATTTTGTCTCAACTATCCTGGCTAATGAATTATATGTTTATTATGCCAATTCATATCTTTTGCATACAATTAATGAATCTTTTTATTCCCCTACAATTAACGTAAACTATAAACTTTGAAGTTTGTCTAAGATTTGGAAGTTTTCTTACAAAAGATGTAGTGTTATAACTCATATCTAGTGTCGCTTTTTCTTATGTCATTCTTTCAGAAGATGTTAAGAATTATGGAAGAGAATGGGGCAATTCAGGAGCCAGATACATTTACGCTTATAACCTACCAAAACTATGAGGTATGTTTTCATATTTCTAGAGCTATTTTCGCAAAAAAAAGCATTTGTTGATTGTTTTTGCATTACATATCAGTTAGTAAATAAAATAAACTTCTGAAGAAGCTCTTTTGATGGTTATCCATATTCTTTTGGCAATACAATACCATACTAAATTTGCAAAACGTTAGTGTGTTAGAAAAGCAATAAACTGAAGCAAAGGAAATGAACCCAATAAACAACAATGACACTGCACTCTTTGAGGAGAATTGTGAACCCACGGCACTCTGATTTTTATGTTTGGATAAGAATTCCTATATAGATATATTTAGCAAGAGTTGAAAAGTATAAAGATAGAAAATAAAATTGTTCGTAAAAGAGTTTGAATAATCATGTGACAGGTGTACCCCTAAAAAGTGAAGATAATTTTTTAGGGAATGGAACTCATGGGAATAAATACTTTGGCTCCCAATTTTGTTTTGGGGTAAATTTTTGAACATTTTTGTATATTGCATGTTTTGGCTTCTTCAAACAGCTTTTTTCAAAAAATCCAGTGTCCCAAATGAAATAGGAATGATATAGAGAAAATCCCAACTTTTCAAAGCATCTTATGGCTTTGGATACCAAACACTTCCAATGAAACCATAATGAGCGCAAGCTGTTTGTCTTTAAGGGGAGGTGCACCTCTTATAGATGATGCCTATTTTAATTTGAAGTGCCCAATACATTGTGAAGGTAAGGATACAAGGTGTCCCATTGCTTCTGGTTTTAGCTTTTGATAAACATAATAAAGTTGTAATGCAATGTTGATTTCTTTGAGTTATGTGGCAAAATCCAACATTCCTTTTCTCTGTTGCGAAGTGTTAGTTTTAGGATCAGATTTAACAGAAAGCAGAGAATGCAACACATGAACAATAAACACAGCAGTTTACCCTAGCAAAACGCTCTTACTCGAGGGAGAAAAACCCAACAACAAATATATCTCATATATATCATATAAAAATGCAGAATACTGCTTTACAACTAGACCCTTCTCAAGGGCGAATTGATACAATGAATTAATAGCATCTATCATTTGATGCAAAGATAAATATGTTTCTTCTTGAAGTCGATCTGCTGCTACAAGATGGTCTGCTGCTCCTTCTTGAAAGAATGTGAATATAAGAATGACTTGATGATTAAATGGATGATCATCTCCTTCTATATATACAATGCAAGGAGACTCTTCACTTGGGTCAGCCTCCTTTTAAGAAATAGTATAATTTGTGATTAAGGCCGACTTGCCTTATTGATTATTTATTATTTAAATTTTTACTTAGGAGAAAATATATCCTTAAGCTACAAACACTAACACTTCCTCTTAGCTAGGGAGGTATTTTCCAGATATCCTCATCATGGAGCCTACAATGGCTACACCCATTTGTGGAAAGTAGTTCATCACGGAGTCTCTCAACGTGATATCGTCATGGAGTCACTCAACATGACGTCCACCATGGCTACTCCCATGTGTGGAAAGAAACACATGTACAGGTGTCCATCATGGAGTCTCTCAACGTGATGTCATCATGGAGTCTGTCAACATGACGTCCACCATGGCTACTCCCATGTGTGGAAAAACACAAGTACAAAGGGTTCATCACAGAGTCTCTCAATGTGATGTTGTCATGGAGTCTCTCAACATGATGTCTCATCTCAGTCTCAAAGATGAACAAGGGCTCGCACCTCATATTTCTCCGTCTTAGATAAATATACACTATAAGGGCTTTCACCTCATATTTCTCCATCTCAGAGAAATATACACTACAAGGGCTTTCACCTCATTTTTCTCCATCACAGAGAAATATACACTACAAGGGCTTTCACCTCATATTTCTCCGTCTCAGAGAAATATACACTACAATAGATCTTCACGATGATGTGACTAACTCTGGAGCTCCAAGTACTTACATCAACCTCCTGACCTCCTCATCCAAGGTTGCCTCTGTTGGTTTGTCAGACTCTCGATGAATGTTAATTCCTCCTCTTCGAAGAGACAAATCGCAATGACAATCTGAATAGGTTCTTCCTCTTCGAGAGATGTCTCCAGTTATGTGCCACTAACTTAGTCCCATGGCAGCAAGTTGTGTCTCCATTCTTCAGCCTGCGTGACTTCCTCACACGATGCATCAAGCTCTTCCTCCCTTGAATGCAATCTCTCATCATCCTTTTGCTCCTCGATTCGTCTGAGAAGCATTTTAGAGAGAGATTACTAATAGTTCATAGGATTAAACTATCCGAAGAGAAATACCAATGCATACATGATTCACTATTCCCAACATGAACATTTTTCAAACATGAAATACTTATCTCGTTGAAATCAGAATCTCCTTAAGTGCTGCTCTTAAACACTTTTCAGGTCTGCACTTATCTTTCCTAGGATCTGCTCATTATTTCAAAATAATTTCTCAGATCTACTTACTAGAATGCCTTGTTCCTCCAGCAATGGCCTTTGCTGGTTGTGTTTTACCAGTTCCAGGAGGTCCAAAACAAAAGAACTCCTTTGGGGCAATACACATCAGTACCCTCAAATTCACCAATTTTCTTCAAAAGTCTTACAACTTGTTGTAATTTGCGCTTGACATATTCATGTCCAGCAAAATCATCAAAGGTGACACCTATACTTTCCTCTGTAGCAATGAATTTAGCCCTGCTCTCTGCAAAAGCCTCAAGTTCATTTTTTTTCTCAAAATCAAAAAGTTCATCTTCCTCTTCAAACTTAGGGTGCTCAGGATTACTCCATGTATAGATCTTCTTTACATGTCTGGTGCCAATTCCTCTAGCCGCATATGAGTCAAATCTGGTCTGCAGATCGATATTACATAGGCACATAAGGCTGGGTAGTAGGGGTGATTATCAGTAGCGTTCAAGCAGAGCCTTCGGCTCTGGCCACTACTCACATTTTTCAATTCAAGAGATTCAGAAGATTTCTCAAAACCGAGCTCCAACAAATATAATTTAGACCCCTTCAATATAAGATATCTTCGATAAAATGTATAAGCAGCTCATGAGATTTGCTTCCCGTCACATCAAATGAAGGTCGGTGGACACTCATAGGTTTTAATATGATTCTCCCAGCACATACAGAAACCTGAAAAAAAAAAAACAATTTAAATGATAATCCCGTTATGCTTCCGGCTCTTTCCCAATCCCACAACACCTATCCCTAAAGACTGCAAGCTTGAGAGTATCGACTATCAATTCTTATGCCACTCTCATTATGATATCAAGTTACTACAAGGCCCGATGGTACGCTAGAATATGGGAATTTGTTTCTATGGGTAGAAATTCCCAAGAGGCACGAACTCTCCTGGAATACCCGTCTATCACCAAAGCCATTAAAATCAACCAATTTGAAAGTTTCCGCTAATTATCACAATGAAAGGATGTAAGCCCAACGAGCATAAAGAACAGGGCGTCTCCCCCTCTGTTCTTAATAAATATGCAAGTGCCAATAACTATTAGCAAATATAAGAAACTCGACGAACATCTGATTCCTCATGCACACCATAAGAACAACTCTCGCGATGATGAGTACAACCACACCCGTTACCGACCATAAATCTTTGGCACTGTTGACATCGTCCCAAGTTGAAGTTTGCTTGCCTGATTTAGAAGACACGAAGACACATTCATAAATGATGTTGGAAATGCTTCTGCACAAATGATTCTTGTGATATGTTCCAGTATTCTCCAACATCATATAAGCAGTGAATAAGATTGATGGATAGAGAATGGTCACACTTCGGCATTTGAATATCAACCACGATATATGAGACCAGCGTCGACAATAATACAATCTGCAGGGTGCGAATAGATGCAATGTGAAGGTTGCAATCAGAAGCACACTCTCGATACTCCGCCAAGTGATAAATATGAACACAAGGGAGTATATGCTTGGTATCGACAATGACGACTATCCGTGTGGAAAGAGATAGACAGTAACGACCTCCTCAATGCCAATCAATATGTGAAACTGAAACGCCAACCAATATCACTTCCCGTTTCCTTGCGAGATTAATGCCCTTATACTTCTTAGCTAAATCTGATCAAATCTTTTCTAGACCCGCTCTGATACCATGTTAGTTTTAGGATCAGATTTAACTGAAAGCAGAGAATGCACACATGAACAATAAACACAGCAATTTACCCTAGGAAAACCCTCCTACTCGAGGGAGAAAAACCTAGCAACAAATATATCTCATATATATCATATAAAAGTGCAGAATACTACTTTACAACCAGACCCTTCTAAAGGGCGAATTGATACAATGAATTAATAGCATCCATGCTTTGATGCAAAGATAAATATGTTTCTTCTTTAAGTCGATTTGCTGCTACAAGATGGTCCATTGCGCCTTCTTATAAGAATGTGAATATAAAAATGACTTGATGATTAAATGGATGATCATCTCCTTCTATATATACAATGCAAGGAAACTCTTCACAAGCAAGGTGATTCTTCACTTGGGTTAGCCTCCTTTTAAGAAATAGTATAATTTGTGATTAAGGCCGACTTGCCTTATTGATTATTTATTATGTAAATTTTTACTTAGGAGAAAATATCTCCCTGAGCTACAAACACTAACATGAAGATTTATGAGAAAAAATGCAAGTGAATAGACATGTCAAACAGTTGTGGTTACACCTCTTGCATAATTGATTATTTATTATGTAAATTTTTACTTAGGAGAAAATATCTCCCTAAGCTACAAACACTAACATGAAGATCTATGAGAAAAAATGCAAGCGAATAGACATGTCAAACAGTTGTGGTTACACCTCTTGTATAATTGTCAAGTATGAAGAGTCTAACATTGACTAGATTTTTCTGTGTACTTGAGACCAAAGTTCTTGGGATTTTCCTTTGCCTTAATGTGGTTTTGAATTCTCTGACTATCTTTGGCATTAAGTTGACTAATGCATCTCATTTTCTCAAACAACATGCGGTTGATTCCTTTATTGTTTATTCAAAACAACCAGCTAAGTGTTATGGATAATCAGGGGTTTTGGAAATCAGAGGGGTTCTCTATTCTCTCTTTGTTTTCATTGAGATCTTTTGGTGAAGTCTTTGTTGTTTGCATCTCTTCACCTCTTGTAAATTGATGAAAATTCCCTCACAAGAATCTTGGAAGTTTTTTTATTCAATATTGTCTCCCTTCAAGTAGTTCTCATGGTTCCAAAACCTGGAAGGCCATTGATTTTCACACCCTTCTCATTACTCTTATACCCATCAAAAGTGCTTGTTGCTATGGGTATATAGAAAGCTTGGGAATCCATCGAAGTTCAAGCTATAGCTTATTTGGAAAGGGGATCTATGGAATTGGAGTATTTGTCAACACGTTGCTCATAGTGGTGGTAAAGTGTCATTAGTTTCTATGGCACCGTTTGTAGAGATGCCTTGGGTCGAAGTTGTTCCCTTTTTTAGAAAAGGTATCCACAAAGTTGCTCATCTCTTTAATTGACATAATTCGAAATTGGTATTCTAGCCTTAATTGAAGGCTAAATTAAATTTGAATACTGGAGCATTTATGTTTATTGATAAAAATCAAACAACAATTTTAGATGACATTCTTCTCAAAGTCAGATTGAAAGCTCCATGATAGTTGGTGGAAGGATCAAATGTGGCATGTGGATGCAGCCACAACCTTGCTCTTGTAGAAACTCAGTGGATCCACCCTTGCTAAAGTATAAACCCAAGTTTTTTAATTAGTGTCTCTTCCCTAAGCTTGCCCCTCATGATACACTAAATATAACAAAAATCCCAATTCTTTTGCATCCTTTTTCGTCTAGGATAATAGTTTGATATTGTTTTAATGTCCCTTTTCAAATTTTAAAGAAAACATGCAATTTTTGATGTTTCAAATTCAGGCATAATAGGGCATAAACAAAATATTGAATAGCAACAATGTGAAACCAAATGATGAAACCTTAGATCTGAATTTTTATTAATTATAACTGTTAGAAAAATTATAATAATGTAATATACTGAACTTGAAAGCAATTTTCAAAATTTATAATGACAAATGCCCATTTGCTGGCTGGCGTACTACTGTATGGTCTACATATCTAGGAGATTGGCAGCTGTTGGAAGAAAATCATATTGTTTTTAGATTGTACGAACTTCAGTTTCAATGCAAATGATGGCAATCGTGGGATTGATATTACAGTGGCTACAGACTTGAGATTGTTTATAGGCCAGGCACAATAGGTAAAGTGGTACAGCTACCTCTAGAAATGGTTTGGCCATTGCAAATCTGTTTTGGCTGATGGCGTTGGGCTTTGCTAAGGAGTGATAGCCTTTGGAAATCACACTACCCCTTATAGGATGTACAATATGTTGTAGGTGTGTACAACTAGGAAAACCTCCAATTCTAATTGTGATTTACTGCATAGTATCAAATAGAGAATAGCCCAAAATCTTTCACAAATTCTGAATTTCAATTGCAACGTTCAACACAACTAAAAATATCAATGACCAAATTGAAATTGGCATTTCCTTCAATCATTTAGCACAATTGTGATCCCTGGATGGAATCACCTCACTTGGATAAGAAGGTTTTCATCCTCCAATCCCAATTGAAAATCAAGAGGGTTCTCGTTTTCCAAATTTCTACACACCAAGGGTGTTCATCCTTAGATGGGAAGATGAACACAAGTGCTCAAGCTTTGCAAAGGATTTGATTGCAATGACAAAAATGGATGATTCATTTGATCAACACTTTCGTTTTATAAATTCCTTTTGGAACTCTTTGATTTGAATTTTCATTTTTTACCTTATAAAGCTCCCTCCAAAAAGTGTTTATTGACATTTTTTAAATTAAATATTACATGAGGCCTTATAATGTCTTATTTAGATGGCCACTAAATTAAAATAATAATATTTATGTTCATATGAAATAAGGTTATTGGGCCCAATTTTAAATATCACTATTAATCATTTGCATAACTTATCTCTTAACCTATGGAAAATGAAGAAATAGATCCCCTATTAATTGATTAGAAAATGAGACATGGTAGTTGTACAAAAAGCCATTATTAAGCCTAAGAAAGATCAATTTGCTCATTGTATCTTATCCAAAGGCCTGTGTTTAGGGGATAGAATTATGCACATGGATATGTGAATTCCCCATTGCTTACCTTGTAACTAACCTAGGTCTTTCAAGAATTTATTCAAGTTTTGTGCTTGCATTAAACATGGCTAGAATTGGATGCTTTCTATTTTTGAACCCTTAAGACTAGATCCTTTTAGTTGCACTATATTTTAACTTGTGGTTTCCATAATGCTTTCTAGAGAATAAAAGAAAATATGGCATATTTTTTTCATACAAATTATTTTTCATTATTCTGAAGACAAGAACAATCATGACAAGTTGATGTCAAGCACCTTCACACCATCATTGGCAATTGAGAAAATGCCTCATGTATTTAGTTGGGTTCCCTTGGAACCATGTTAGTGCAAGCCCCTCATTTGGGGAAGAGGAAATTGAGACAACAATATTGCTAGATACTAATCACACAATTGTTTAGCTTAGATGATTCCATAACTCATCAAATTGTGCTGGTTATTGGGCTTCTTCTTGAGATGGTGGTGGTGGTGGTGATCATGGCTAATGCATAACCTCTCTACAAGATAACTATAAGCCCCCATGTTTGGTCCTTGTTAATTCCTTATGCACACCAACAATAGCAACTTAAGGAGGAGAAACAAAATTAAGAAGATATGAAGCAAAGGAGATGGGAGCAATGTTTCTTTGAGTTTTGAGGGCAAGGGTATACACTTCCAAGTACAACATAAAATTTCCCAAATTTTCAAGACAAATGGAATATAAACACACACACAAATACATATTGGAAGAACAAATTAGGAGCCCTTGGTTCATTTCTTTGTTTATATCTTTAAACTATAAACCTAGGTTTCAATCTTTCAATGTACTAATGTAATGTGCCCCTTAGTTTTTTCCCAATTTTTCACCACAAATCCAGCACAAGCACCAATGATTAGCGTTAGCTCCCAAAAGATAATCAACTTGAAAGTAACCTTCACCAAGAATGTTCACCAAGGTCCTATTGAAGGCAAGGTGATAGCATATGGTGATGGGATCATTAGCAATAACTGAACTGAATTACAAAGCTGGAAATGAAAGAGCAGTTGGTGATCCGACCATGAAAGTCCGCACTACCACTTGTTCAGTGGGGGGAAGATATTACAATGAAAGAGCAATTCATTTGCTAACAACAAGCATCCTCTTAGCCGTGGGAATACTCCACTTATTCAATGGGTGAAATATGAGAGATACAATTGCTTATTCCTCCACACTAGCGGTAAACTGACCAAGGGTTACAATGTTTGCATTAAATCACAAAGTAAATGCAAAAATATAAATGACTGAAATAGTACTACTATTTTCCAGCCTTACAATACAAATTATCTACAAATTACAAAGTCTTATAGTTGCATAATCAATGCAAAATGATGAAAGATGCTTTCTCCAACTTCTAGCTTCTCAACTATCAAATTACAGACCAAAAAACTGAACTATTGACAATCTGATATGAAAACCAGCAAACTGAAATCTCATAACCAACAAACTAGACACAACAAAATATGCTCACAACACCCTCAAATCTCCTCCAAATGATGCTATGAAGGAAAGCGCCCAAATCTAGACAACAAAAATCAATGAAACCTGATAGACAATATGGCACAAATTCCAAGACACTTTCCAGCATGGTATGGCCTCCCAAGAGGGGCGAACTTCATATAAAAATGGAGACTTCAAATAAAATTCTGAAACTTTGCATAGAGGGTCGCCTAGGGCCTAGAAATAGATTGGAAACTACCCAGAAACAAACAAAAATCACACTGAGACTTATGAATGAAATTCACTTTCAGCATTACAAAAACCAGCATCATGAAAACTGGAAAATTCATCAAAAACTTCAACTGTGATGCTCAATCTGCTAGTCTGAATGAGAAGCAGCCACAATTCCAACTAGGTGTTATCTTCAAAACATGAAATTGGATTCTTGCTAGGAGGTAAGCATTCCTCAAAGCCAAAAGCTTGTAGTCATTTTGACAGCAATTCGATATGTTAAGAAATGGATGAACAAATGCTGGAGCAAGGCTTGCTTTTATAGAACTTTGAAGTGACTATTGGCTTTCCATCTTTCCCTCCAAAATGGGCGCCCAAAAGCAATTTGAAATATTTTAATTTTAAACACTTATCCCATCCTCATTTTGGCATCCAACTCCAAGGGGACATAATAAACTTTAGAAATATTGAAATGCCTCTTAAAAGGCGTCCATCCTCATGGTCCCACTTTTAAAACAACATCAAGTCATTAATGCTAGACCAAGGGGCCCAACAACACACTATGATAATTTAATGACTTAAATAACTTATTCCTCCAAAAAGCACCACAAAATCCAAAAATTACGAATACTCAATTGCCCTACCTGAAGTGGAAAGCTCACTATGCTGCTGCCGGTTGGAACACTGCTAAAAATAAAACTTACTAAAAATAGTAAATTATGAAAAATTGCCCCAAATCACTTGCATGTCATATCATTGCGAAGCTCTCTGAAAACCCAAAAATAGTCCGCAAACCAATTTCCAAAACTCCGCATGCAAACCCCTGGAAATGCCAAAACCTCCGAACAATTGGAAACCCTAAATTTACCTGAATGAGCCTACGGGCCTCTGGAATAGGCTAACGAGCCACTGCACTACTCACTGATGAGAAGGGGACATTAGAACTAATCTAGGTTACCAAATCTAAAGTATAGTATTGATGTAAAATAGAGAAAACATAGAAAACTTAAAGATGAAATAAATGAAACTAATGCTAAGTTAGGAAATGAAAAATTGTAAATTATAAAAAAAAAAAGAGAAACACAAGTGTCCTTGGATGGTTTGTAGATTATGGAAAATTGGAAAAATTGGACGAAGGTTAAAAAATCATAAATTGTGGAAAATTGGAACTGCAGAAGATCAACTAAGATGTTGATGTTGGGCCTAATCAATCCTAAAGGTCAACAACATTGGTAGACTAAGTTACCGGGTTTGCCCTTGGGAAGCCTTGGTTCAATTCGAGTACGGAATTTGGGTCCAGTTCGTCCAAATTCGTTGTGGGTTCAGAAAATTGCCTGTGGGTTCGGCTAGGGTTTGGAACCTTGACTGTGGGTTTGACCAGGGTTCGAACCTGGGCAAAATTTTGTGCCCAGGTGGACTTTCAAATGCCTTTTTGCATTTTTTTATTATTTTTTTGAGTCTTTGTTGATTTTTAAAGAGTTTTTTATTCCTTCTAACCCTAATATGTGCCTCTAAAACATGAAATTCAGCCAGACCCGAGATGAATGCTAATTTCTAAAAATAAATACAATAATGTTGAACAGAGTTTCTGGTCTTCACTCCAAACTACATGTAACTGCTTTCTTGAGAACCAACCTATAAAAGAAAAGAAAATCTAGGTTAATGCTTTTGCCAAAGGGTTACAATGAAGTCCCATTCTCAGGTCAGTAGGATAGAAACTAAACCTTTGAGAGCAAACCCTGATTTGTCATAAAATCAGATTTTTTATGAAATATTAAATGATTTTTAAATTTTTAAGTTGAAACATTTGAAAACATGCCAACTTCTGGTCCATCATAGGTAAGTCTCCTAACCTTCCATCCAAAAATTTGAAGTTAAACAATGTTCTTAACCATTGGCAAAATATTGAGCAGATTTCAAAATAATCTCCAAATAAGTAAGAAGAAGAAATAATTCATAATACTAGGATCTGCATTAAACTTGACTTGACAAAGGGTTTGTCAGAAGTTATCAAACTGAACTTCTTGGATTGTGCCCACAACAAAGTGTATGCAATGAAAGTCTTCCATTAGATGCAAAATATTCTTTAAGTCTGAGCATATCACTAAAGAACATTAAAAATAAATAAAAAAGCCATCAAACACAATGGAAATTTAGAAAGAGAATCCAAATCAGCTGATCCTAGCCAACAGAAAGCCAACATGGAGAAGTCATAAATCAATTTAATAAAAAGGACAAATAAGTTAATAACAGACATATTATTACAAATGTGGTGGGTTATAAATTTTTGAGAGATTTCTTTTCATGGGGTGAAAGATTACTTAGATGAAGAAATTGTTAAAAAACAGGAACATTTAGAGAGGAATGGTTGGGAAAGAAACCTCTAGATGAAGTGGACTGTGTATGAATACTTCCATGTATGTAGATGGAGTGTTGCAGAAATTAACTTATGGATCTAGTGTTGTCTTTGGAATTTAAGGAAAGAAGGTAACAAGAATGCGTGGAGCAACAACCCCAGATCCAATAAACTAGAGTAAGCCAACCACAATTGTCTACACAAAGGAAGACTGAATTTACATAATCTCGTTATGCAGGGTTATCTTGCACAAAATCAAGGGTAAAGATGGAGATCTCTCCTAGTTAACCTCCATTGCAAAAGAGGAGGAATATAGAAGGATGAAGCATTTTCGAGGATGATTATGATACTAGTATACATAGCTTTGAATAATTTGACTATTAATATGGTGGTGTATTCTAAACTTAATTACTGCTGCAAATATGTATATATTTCTGATTTTTATATGTTTTTGTATTACCGAACACAAAACGAACCCAAACCCCAATTTTTTTTTTTTCCAAACCGGCGAACTGGGTTCTTGAACCCGAACCTGAACACAAAACCGAACCGGTAACTTAGCTGGCAGAGGGTGCTTGTGCAATTTAGGGACATCTTTGTAAGCCATCAGTGCAAGTTGTGGACACTCTTGCCCTTCCTAGACACATTTGAAGGTCACTAGTGCCATCCATTGATGCTTATGCCTTTTCCAGATGCCTTTAAGGCACACGAGTGTTGGTAGGGGGTGCTTCTATAGGTTAGGGACAGTTAGCTTTGCAAAAGCGCTCCTACATGTCGCCTTTGCTTCCTAAACACCAGTGTTGAAAGATCCCCAACCTAAATCTGATCTAATTTTCTAAGTTGTCTTTTCAAAGTCTTTGACCAACGAATAGGAAGGTTTTTTTTGTTTTCGTTTTGTTTTATGTTTTTCTGATTTTTTTGTGTGTTTCTGATGAATGTTGATTTATGCAACAATATTGCAAACTAGAAGGAAGGAAATTGTTGCTAAAACTTAAATAAATCATACAATTTAAATAGAGAGCAATAATGATGAATTTATTTGCTCAAATGTGATTGTACATACCACAAGTCTGTATATAACAATCTGATATAAACTTGAATAGCAAAGACAAACCCCTTTTCAGCTTCTTCCCAACTTCACAAATCTACCCTAGGGTCTGATATGAATTTCCAGCTGATTGAATATGCAAATCAGATCCAATAATTGGTATGAAACCCTTCGTAGCATCTACGGTTTGAAGCTTGCGATCTTGAAATGATGCAACAAGCTGAGGTATGGTGTAAAATGAGTTGCCAAGGCCTTGAGAAGGCCTATACTGCTTATGGCTGCCCCTAATCTATTGCAATATGTTGATGTAATAATGTTGCAAACTCAGATCTAAGAAATATATACCTGAAACTCCTCCAATAAAGCCCAAATGAAGACCCAAGGTAGGCCCTCCCCAAAGGTGAACTGGGTTCTCGTCCAATTCATGATAGCCTTTGAGAGTTTTCGTTCCCAAAAGGCTGAAACAATGCTGAAACCTTTCTCCAGAGCTCAACTTGCAAATTGCTTTTGTCAAAATGAGAATAGAATGCTCAAAAAGGAGCCCAACACATTGCTTTATAACCTCTTATGGACTTTTTAATAAAAATCAATAAAATATTCCCTCTCAAAAGGCTACACCCAACTTGAGGGTCTTTCCTCATCCAAAGAAAAGGGCCACTTTTTAAAAACAACTTGAGTTGCTAGGATGGGGGCACTTTTCACTATTCACCTTATGATTTTCAGTTACTATTCACCTTTTACTATTCCATTAAAGCAAACCTTAATATTTTCACTTTAACCCTAGATTCATCGACTAAACTCCAAACCGAAGGACTTGTAAAGCTCCTAGCTAAGCTCCACAGCCCTCGGTTGGGTCCCCTAACCATTCTGCTGACCTACGAGAACCTTAATAGTAGGCCAACCTCCGCTATAGTCTGAGTTGCCTAAGGAAGGGACATTACAGTCCTCCCTTCCCGGGATTGCTTGCCCTCAAACAACTGCAAAGCTAGATGTTGAAGTATCATCTCTCCTTCCCATGTGCCATCCTCCAACGACAAGTTCCTCCATCGTACCAGATACTCTCTGATCACTCGGCTACGCAACTTCCTCTTCCTCATGTCAAGAATCTATGCAAGTATCAAAACTAATCGACCCTCCTCATCCAATGGGGGCGAAATAGGTGAAGATACAACATGTTGTCCCAAAGCCTTTTTCAAACAAGACACATGAAAGACATTATGTATCTTACTCTCAGGAGGTAGCTCAAGCTCATATGCGACTTCACCAATCCTCCTCAATACTCTGTATGGACCATAAAACCAAGGCTTGAGCTTCTTCGCCCCACTCCTCTTAAGTGTGCTCTGTCTATAAGGCTATAGGCGCAAGAAAACCATGTCTCCAACCTCAAAGGTCCTCTCAACTCGATGTCAATCTGCATACATCTTTTGCTGATTCTGTGCCTATTGGATATTATCCTTAAGTGCTTTAAGGATATCCTAACTGTCTTGTAACCATTCTCGAGCTCTAGGCGCTCTGCTATCACCTAATGCCAAGTCCACATAAGATAAGGTATCATAACCATACAACACTTGGAAGGGAGCCATACCAATCGACATGTGATACGTAGTATTATAACAATACTTGCCCAAATACAACCATCACACCCAAGCCTTCTGCTGTCCTGAAACGTAGTTACACAAGTAACCCTCAACCCACTTATCAACTATCTCCATCTATCCATCCGTCTGAGGGTGGTAACTGGTGCTAGGTGTCAACTCTGTACTTGCTAATCGGAATTGCTCTTGCCAAAAGATGCTCATAAACCTGCTATCCTGATCATTGACAACCTCCAATCTGCTGAAGTACAAGATCTTGGGTCCTCTTCCATGTGTGCACAATGAAGCAAACCCATCCATATCAATGTAGGTGTCAATCATGAAGATGTAGATGCCAAACACAAATGCATCCATCCTTCTTTGTTTGCTGTCATAAATCAGAACAGCAGTATGCATTCTGATAATATCATCCAAAGGGATATCAAATGTGCCCTCCAAGGTGTATGGAGGTAGGAAACCATCATTAGACCCATTCTCAACAAAGACAGTGATTTCCATCATTATAAATTGTTCTAAACACTGTTGTATCATAACTGAAATCACACATCTCCATACCCAATAATGAAGAATCACAATCAAACCATGGACAATAGTCTGTCCAACAATCTACATACTCCCATATGGAATCCTCATCAATATAAAATTGTGTCAACTCAATGGTTTGACCCAGCCTATCAAAAGGAACCAATGTACCTTGTAAATCTGAATTACCTCCATCTACATTGCCACACACATGCATGTCATCAATGGCTGGTCCATGATGATCAAACAAAGCTGATTGCCTCATTCCTTTTACCATCTCTAGATGTTGTTTTGCTTGACCAACAATTAGCTTAGCTTTCGTTGCTCTCGTTAGCCAAATGTTACACTTCTCTTGTGTCTTTTCCACATCCTCAAAGGTCTGATATACAAAATCAGATTGTGTAGTGCCCTGTTTTTCAACATAATTACCATAACCAACACTCCAATTTTGTATGCCATCATTACTAGACCACAAGTAACTATCATCCAAAGGTGCTAGCATGCCTATTTCATGAGAATGCAAAACCATAGGACTGCTGTCCTCAAACAGATCAGGTATAATGTCATGCCAATCTTTAAATTTGTAATCAATTTCAACATTCAAATGCTTACCATCAAATGCTGGTTCAATACAAGCCTCCTCACATGCAAACGGTAGGTCTTCATGAAGCACATCATGACCCAAATCCTATCATTGATTTGGCTGCTATTTGATGAAGCAAGGTTTACCTGAGGTCTTTCATTATCACTTGTTTCCCATCATGTATGAAACTCAACTCCATTTCTTGTAAATCTTGGATGACCCTTTGTAAAGAATGTAGCCATTGTATACCAAGTACAATTTCATTGCCCTTCAAATCAAGTACATAAAAGTCATCACAAAGGGTATACTCATCAAAGATAATGCTAAGCTTACTTACTTTCTTTTTGCAAAGAATAGTAAGTCCATCTGCTAGAGTCACATTGAAAACAGAAAAATCCTCCGCTTGCAATCCTCGCTTAGCAACCAGTCCCTCATCAATAAAATTGTGCATGGCACCACTATCAACAAGGCAAGTCACACGTCCCATAATCACTCCCTTCAAGCGAAAGGGATGGTATCTAGGGACTCCTGAAAGGGTGGCAATGACAGGATTGGGTGCATCCAATGCGTCACCCACTCCAAGCTCCACTTGTGGGGCCTCCTGTTCATCCACGCCATCGCTACCCTCTAAATCTGTATCCTGTATATGCTCATCATCCACATCAAACACAACCTCAATGAGATGCACCTTGCCTTTCCCAAGGAATCGGTGTCCAAGCTCCCAAAGCTCCTTACATGTGAGGCATAGCTTCTTCCTCCTCAACTCATTATGTGTCTCCTAATCCATCCAGGAGGAGGTGGTGCACTCCTGTGTTGTGTCAAAGATCTCTGAAAAGGCTTGGAGCCCCCAAAACACTTCTTATTCTGCTGATAAGTAGGAGGTGGTGAAGTATCAAGGTCTAGGGTAATCTGAATAGCCTCTTGTAAAGTCTTAGGCTTAAGAGCCTTTACCAAACCCCGTAACCTATCTTTTAAACCCTCTATGAAAAGCATCACCACACGTCTATTTGGCATCTTAGGAACCATAATTGCAATGTGTTGAAACTCATTAATGTTAGTTTCAACATGTCCAGTTTGTCGCAAAAGTGCTAAATCCCTATAATACAACTCAACATCCTTACAGTCAAATCTGACAATCAACCACTCAGTGAACTCCCTGTAAGAATGAATAAGTCTATGGTTTTGGGTAACCAAACCATGATGCCACTAATCATAAGCCACACCCTCCAAGTGTAGTATTGCAAACTGAATGGCCTCGTCCTTAAGCATTGGCTTAAGTGAAAAATAGATGTCAAGCTTGTGCACCCAAGCTTGAGCAGTGATCTTCTCGCTACCATCAAAGGAAGATAAAGTGAGCTTGCTAGTAGCTCGATGGAGGTCACCATTATGCTGTTGTTTAGGCCTTCCATCACCACGGTTCCTCATGCTATCTCTACGCTGTGAACAATACTGATGTAGAGGGAAAGCCTCTCTAACATGCTCTGGGAGACGTGCCCACTCATCACTTGCTGCCATAACAACATCCTAAAACTCCACACCCTCAAGCAGGTCAACTGGCGATGGCTCATCTGTAGGAGGAAAATGGGGTTGCATGGGCCTATCTGCTGTACGTGGATGAGTCCTGTTACGCCTAAAAGAACCAAGAGTGTTGTCCATCGATGAGGGAGCCCTACTACTCCCATGGCTGCCTGTAACTATAACAGACCTATCTGCCCTATCACGTTTGTCATGTCTGCCACGCCTATCCCTAGGCCGACCCAAATCCATCTTGTCAAGGGTATTCTGAAGTCTGTCTAAAGCCTATACAATCAGTGGTTGTGTATTAACGAGAGTTCTGAATAACTAACAATCGGGATCTTCTTGCAGATTCTGTCTCTCCCTCTGATGGGGACTTCTACTGTCATCATGGCTATCTCCCATAGCTGCACTCGAAATACCAATGTCAACCCAAGATTGTCTGTGTGCTCTCTTGCGGGTATAATATCTCTGTGGCCCAACCTCTCTAGGAAGCATAGAACTGATCAGAGTGCCCTCAAGCTAGGAAGATCATGGCTCTGATACCACTGAAAGATCCCCAACCCAAAACTGATTTGATTTTTTGAGTTTTGTCTTTTCAAAGTCTTTGACCAACGAATAGGAAGGTTTTTTTTTTGTTTTTGTATTGTTTTACGTTTTTCTGATTTTTTTGGTGTGTTTCCGGTGAATGTTGATTTATGCAACAATATTGCAAACTAGAATGAAGGAAATTGCTACTAAAACTTAAATAAATCATACAATTTAAATAGAGAGCAATAATGATGAATTTATTGGCTCAAATGTGATTGTACATACCACAAGTCTGCATATAACAATCTGATATAAACTTGAACAGCAAAGACAAACCCCTTTTCAGCTTCTTCCCAGCTTCACAAATCTGCTCCAGGGTCTGATATGAATTTCCAGCTAATTGAATATGCAAATCAGATCCAATAATTGGTATGAAACCCTTCATAGCACCTAGGGTTTGAAGCCTGTGATCTTGAAATGATGTAGTAAGCTGAGGTATGGTGTAAAATGAGTTGCCAAGGCCTTGAGAAGGCCTATACTGCTTATGGCTGCACCTAATCTGTTGCAATATGCTGATATAATACTGCTGCAAACTCAGATCTGAGAAATATATACCTAAAACTCCTCCAATAAAGCTGAAATGAAGACCCAAGGTAGGCCCTCCCCAAAGGTGAACTGGGTTCTTGTCTAATTCATGATATAGCCTTTGAGATTTTTTCGTTCCCGGAAGGCTGAAACAATGCTGAAACCCTTCTCCAGAGCTCAACCTGCAAATTGCTTTTGTCAAAATGAGAATAGAATGCTCAAAAAAGAGCCCAACACATTGCTTTATAACCTCTCATGGACTTTTTAATAAAAATCAATAAAATATTCCCTCTCAAAAGGCTACACCCAACTTGAGGTCTTCCCTCATCCAAAAAAAGGGCCACGTTTAAAAAACAACTTGAGTTGCTAATATTTTCACTTTAACTTTGGATTCATCGATAGAACTCCAAATTGAAGGACTCGTAAAGCTCTCAATTAAGCTCCACAGCCCTCAGTTGGGTTCCCTAACCATTCTGCTGACCTACGGGAACCCTAATAGTAGGCCAACCTTTGCTATAGTCTAAGCTGCCTAAGGAAAGGACATTACAAATGTATAGGTGAATGATGGAGTTCAATTTTTTTTTGAGCTAAATAACCCTCGTGTCTTGATTTGGAATCTAGTAAAATATTCTCTACAAGTACTCTTGATCGCTAGTTACCAAAATATAAGGCTAGAAAGGGGGAAAAAGAAAGAGTGTGGCAATTTGGGAGATTACCTTAGTCACTTGCATAGGATGGTACATTTCAACCTCAACTTGGCCTTGAAAAGTTTGGGAGTGTGTGGTGCTCTAATATGATTATGGGATGTGAGTGTCTAGATTTGATCCTAAAGCATGGGAAACACTAGGAGCAATCTATCCATGTGGTGTGTGAGAGATTGAGAGATTGGTGGGTTGTGGTAAATGAAGGACTAATTTGGGAAGGATGTGAGAGATTTGTATTTACATTTGGAAGGAAATGGAAGTCCTAGGAGGCCATTGGGAAATATTAAAGATGGACATGTAGAGAAGCATAAAGCAATAAAGAAGAATCTACCAAGGAGGTGAATGATTCTACTGTGGGATGCATGGGGAAGGTGATATAATGTTCTTTCTGCAAATTCTTTAGTATGATGGCTTCAAAATGTTGTATCATGTGTTGTAGAAGGAAAAATAGTCCCTATATTCTTGAGAATGTATAATGTATGTGATTGCTATGCTTTCAAATGACCTAATGGGCTTTATATGAATTTAGGCCTAGGTTACCACTGGTAATCTTTAGTTTATATTGACAATTATTTCTTGTTTTGCTTTTACTAACTAGCAATAATAAATTGCTTCAATGTTCTTCTTAATTGCATCATAATCTTCTATGCAATTAGTGTCTTAATATTATAAGTTTAGAAGTGGGTTTATGTAACATACACCCCTGTTTTTTCTTTTGGATCTCTGTATACTGTTTGTGTTTACTGTTTGCTGATTGTTTTGTTTTTGCTGTTGTGTTTAGTGCTTGTTTGCATCAAAAGGATCCACATCACCAATCGAGCTCATTGCCATGAATAACAACTCTGATAAACTGAACCTGTGCTCTTCAAGAACTTTGGAGTTCTCCCTTACTCACCAATTAGCCTGCAAGAAAACTCGAAAATAGGCTAATTGTCATAATTAGATTATGCTTGAGAAGGGGACATTACAAAAGTTTAATGGATGGTAAGGCACCTTGATTATGAATAATGTATGTCATCATCTTGAATAGGGAATAAATCAACATCACAAGGGAAGAATTAGGCCTAAAGAGGTGGGATAAAACAAATAGAGTGGAAATACGCATGATATATGGTACTTTTCCAGACAATTTTAGTTTAATTAATTATTTGATTTAAAAGATGACCATGTGTGTTAAAGTGACTTTTCAGGGACCCAAAATGAATTAAAAATTAAATGGGTCACTTTATGCAATTTAAAAATTCAAGTTTTTGAAAGTTCATAGGCAAGGATATTAAAGGAAGTGCAAAAAAGAAATTACAAATCTTTGGTCTTTTTCTAATGTCTCATTGTGAATTTTGGACCATAGCAACAAAAATCTTTTGGGGGAAAAATTTGGCAAATCAAAAGTATATGATTTTTTGAAAAAACTGGGAAAAAATCATGAAAAAATTGGATTAAAAAAATTATATATATATATATATATATAGAATAATTATACATTAATATATTATAATTATGTTATATATATATTTGTGTATATTAATATACTAATATAAAAACATATTATTATAATTGTTATACAATTATATTATATTTGTAATATGTTAATATATATTAGTCTATTAATAAATTAATTCTAATATTATATATTAATATATATTATTATATTATATATTATAAGAATAATTTTTACAATATAATATATTAATATTATATTGTAAAAATTAATTTTTGGTCTGTTTTATATTATGAAATTATTATTATAATATTATATTAATATAATAGTATAGTCATAAGATTTTTTTTATAAGTTAAACAAATGAAAAAATAAAGATAAAAAACATTGAAGTTTAAAAAACAAGAAAAGGGCGCACGATGTTACACACAATGATACCAGAAAAACCCTACAAAAACTATAGAAAATCACTGCAAAAAATCGTGGAAAATGCCACCAGAAATCACACAATTTTTTTTTACTAGGGAATCGTGATTCAAAAATCACAATCCTTGCAACTTGTTTCTGAAGCACATGTGGTGGAAATCGTCGCGGGACTGAAATTATATAGCAATTATGGCACATATTTTAGGGTTTCGTAGGCTCCTAGGTTTGCAGGAAAGCTAGAGATTTTTTTTGCAGGTTCAATCGCTATCGATAATTTTTTGCCATGGCGAGTACTCTTCACCTTTACTCTCCACTCGCCTTAACATATTCACTCACTGATTATTTGCAGAGTACTCACGGGAAAACATATTCACTTGCCAATTATTCTCCATCAAGTTCCATGATACACATTATCAGTTATCATAATGAACAGTTTAAGTTTGTATATAGTTAACTTATACTGTTATACAGAGATTTTAATGGCATTACAGTGTTAAGTTATTGTTATACTATTAACTTACTATTATGGCATTACCATATCAGTTATCATATAGTTAACTATTTTTAAGTTGCCGAGTATTTGCCAAGTCAAAAAATTTGGTCTTGCCGAGTACTCTCTAAGTCCGAGTATGTAAACTATGGTGTATTCAACTCAAAACCCTAGGACAAAAACCCTAAGGGTAATTTGGCTTCGGAAGTGAAAGATTTCTTCCTAATTAAATTGGAGGTGGATTTAGATAGGATTCCCAATTGTATTTGAAAGGAAATAGAGAGATATTGTTGCCAATTGCAAGTTTTGGGGCTTTCAGGCACAATCGTACTAAGGGAATCACAACGCCTAATATGTTGTACCATCATTAAAGGGGGCCGTAACATTATATGAAGTGTCGAACAACTATCTTGAAGGGTTTTCAAGTCAAGGAAGTTGTTGATTGGTCCAGGTCAGTAAGGAATTTATCATTGCTAATATTTGATTTTAGTCTTCAGTCTGTAATGAATGTATTTCTAATCACTTATAAATCTGCAACAGCAATTTGAATGTAATGAATATATTTCTGAATATTCATAAATCTGCAACAACAATTTGAATGTTTGTTAAAAGATATTTGTGCACATTATTTTCAATAATTAGTATTAAAAATTGTTATTGTGATTTGGATAAAAATATCTACCAAGAAACATTGCATTATACAGTTGTCTGCAAACTGTTTGAGAAAATGCTTATGTATGAAAAATTGTGAAAACTGCAAAATTTGGTAAAACTTTTTCGGGCAGAATCATTACAGTCAAGATGGAAAAGGTAGAAGATTCCCTAGTACATTACATCATCCCCAAAATGTCATTATGAGGAAGACACAATGACAACATAATGAAGATATCATATGAAAAAAGATGAACAAATATAGAACATACAAGTATAGGAGTAGTGATGATATAAGAAAATGCACAAAGAGGAATTGTGGTACAAATAGAAAAATTTACACTATATAGAATAATCACATATTGTACTTAGAGAGAAAAATACTTAAGGCAAAGTGTGATCAACCAATAATACGAGTATAATAGTCATGAGCTAACTGTTCATTGATCATACAATCTCGTGATGAGAATTTTTCCAAGTATGCCATGAGAGAAGAAACGCCAAGATAAGGATCTATAGGGTGAGGTAAATTGGATGCAAAAATAGATGATATAGGAGGAACATGCATAATGATCTGATGTGGAGGATTTCAAAGGAAGGGACACACTCCACATTTGTGTCATTTGTGCAAGTAGAAAGACAAGTACACATATCAATAGAAGGAATGTCCACAATGGGTTTGGGGAGGATCCTTAAGAAGGGAAACATACTCCACAACACGAAGAAGTAAAGAAGAGGAAGTTGTGGAAGGAATAGGCATAGTGATTTGCAAAAGTTTGTGCAACAAAAACATTTTTTGTCATCATCACATTGAAAGAAAGATATGTCATGTGTTTGCTTGGACTTGTTTGCCATTGTTATATTACCATCAAGGGAATATAGGAAAGGTTTATCATAAGGGGCAATTGATTATAGCACCCTTATTAATGAGATCTTGTATATTATTCCTTAGAGACTAGCATTGATTAGTAGAGTGACCAAGCATACAATGATACACACAAGAGAGAAGGGATGAATGACCATGTTTTCACCTAGGTGACAAAATTCTTGTTTTTATGTAATGTCCCTTGTCCTAAGTTGCCCTAGAGTTGTCCTATGGGTCCAATTCTCACAAACAATGGTTAGGGTTTTCACCTTGTCGATTGAATAGCTCCTTAATGATGTAATGTTTGGATTCAAAACTACATTCACCACACGAGCAACATTTCCACACATGCACATATACATTCATAAGCATTATACCATTACATCACATTGATCGATATTCAAGAAAATCACATTTGCAATGTCCCCATTTTTAGCACTGCACTCTCCAGTGAATGATAGCTTATCCCTGAATGCTCGTAGGCTAGTTAGTGGCAGAATTTGGGTTTCTAGCTGCTTAGACGTTTCTTTTGAGGATTCAGGGGTTTGCATGCTAGAGTTTTGCAGCTTGGTTGCGAGATTCTTTCTAGGTTTTCAGAGAACTTCGTAGTGGTATGACATGCAACTGAATCAGAGAATTTTTCCAGACTTACTATTTTTAGCAGGGTTTCTACAGTTCAATTCAGTGGCTATATCTAGCAATTCAATTTGAGCAGTTTGGTCTCCAACACCTTTGGTGCTAATTTTGTCAGTGTTTCAGCAACTTGGTATTATGGCTATTTCGGGCAGGGCAGTATATTTAGTTGGTCTCTAGCATTTGAGGTGATTATTTTGGCAAGTTTGATATTTGATGAAAATATTATTTTAAGTGAAATATTTTTACTAAGGCTGGGTGGACGCCTAAATGGAGAGATACGTTGGTTTATTAAAAAGAGCAACTTTAATAAGGTTTCTCACTTAAGTATTTTGGACGCCATACTTGGAGAAATATTTAAAAAGCATTTCTCTTCATTATTTGGGACACCTAACATTCCTTTTATTGGCATTTTAAATAAAGTTTTATCCTTCTTATGTTTGGACGCCAAGTTATGAAGGAGGATGAAGTTTGAAATGAAATGCAAATGTTAAAGTGAATTTAAATGTGAATCTTGTGGGGGTGACCTAATTGGAGGGAAAAGAAATTTGAATTCAAGGTTGGAGAAAGTTATAAATAAGAGGATTTTCTCTCTCTTTGGGTATCTCTTGTCTACCTTATTGTTATGTTGTTGGAATGAAATTCAGGCTAAGTGCTTCGAGGAGTGCATACCTCCTAGCAAGAATCAATCTTCATGTTTGAGAGATAACATCTAGATGATTATGTGATTGCTTCTCATTCAGAGTTGCAAATGGAGTCCATAGTGTGAGATTATTGTTATTGAGCTTTTTGAGTTGCTGGTTTAGCTTAGTGTTGGAGGTCGATTTAGCATAGAAGTCATGGTATGATTTTTATTTTGTTCTGGGCATCTGACCTTTGTGTTTCTCAACTTGGGGTGACTCTTCCTGAAGGTTTGCAGATTTTTTAGTGGAGATTCAGATTTTATCTTGCGAAAATCGCCCTCTTGAGGCCGTACCATTGCTGGAGGTTGCATTGGGTTGTGAGCCAAGTCAAATCTGCATTTTGTTGTGGTCTTTTCATTGGACTTGGGGTGCCATTAGTGCTAGAGGATTTTGCTTATGTTTGCTGGTCATTTGGTGGAGTTTAGTGAGTTTGGTGAGCTTTTCAGGGAGTTGCATAGTTGCTGGTCTGCATATTAGTTTGCTGGTTTTTCATATCAGACTTGTTATAGTTCAGTTTTGGTGTTGGGTTTGTGAGGTTTGAGTCATTTGGAGTTGGGAATAATACTCTTCTCAATTGCAGCATTGATACTTTCACTAATACAGTGTTCTTGTAGGCATTCACTATCTTTGTAAGGCGGCTACAGTAGTACTGTTCAGCCATCTCCATTTCTTTCTAGTTCATTGTATTTCAATTACTTGCAATATCATATTCCCATGACTGTGGAAGAGACAGGCCTCGCCATCTAATTGTAATTCATTTTCATACTGCTGATCAGCTAAGCCGTCCTAATGCATCAGATCCCCAGTGCCATAGGGTCGTACCTCACCCACCTTGGGTCTTGAGTGCACATTCTTGGCTTGGGTTACTTTCAGTATTGTAATTTCTATTTCCAGTCCTCCCGCTGAATAACTGGTTGAGTTGATTGTTACTTCCTGCATTGTATTTCAAGCATTAAGATTCTCAGCACCATATGACAACACCATTCTCATCTTGAGATTGTGTGTGCATTCTTGGCGTAGAGTTCCCTTCTTGCAATTGATTTCGGATTTGGGCTAACCTTAACGGGTGATTGTTGTGTGAGTTGTCATTGAAAATTTGAAAAAATTTGGTTAACACATTTCATAATCTAGGAGGAGGGACATGGAGGGTTTGCTCGAAGTCATATTCCAAGCCTAAGAGGTTGTATACCACAACTCTCCCCCTTAGCGACTTGTACTTGCTTTCCCCATCCATGTCACGGCATCAAAAGACACTTTGCCCACTGGTGGAATCGGGTAGAGCTCACAAGCGGTCTAGGCACTTCCACTCCTCCATGGCCTAACCTCTCCTTGAGTTGGGCAGACTTGAGTGGGACCTCTACCCCTCCATGGCCCATCCTAGCCTTTGGATCGGGCAGAACTTGAGTGGGACCTCTACTCCATGGCCCATCCTTGCCTTTGAATTGGGCGGACTTGAGTGGAACCCCTAGTCCTCCATGGCCCATCCTTGCCTTTGAATTGGGCGGACTTGAGTGAGATCTCTAGGCACGCACCACTTTCTCAAGCCCTTTTCCCCCAAGCAGGTTTCAAATAGATTCATACACTCAGATTGATCCTTAGGTATTAATATGCTTTAGTATCAATAAATATTATGGCTTTTTAAGACAACTTCTAGATCCATGCCTACGATAATAATGCATATTTATACTTGGCCGCTATGTAGAACTCTTACCCACTATAGACATATATTATCAGATTGTTACTAGGCAATACGAACAGTGCATATAAATCCAGATTGAGATGATAAAGGAAACCTAGTGTAAGGAATTTCAGATAATGCTAAGTAATCACTGTATATTTATTATTAGCCTCATTACTATGAGTACAAGCATTCAATACATAGAATCATATCACTATCAAGGTACCCAAGCTGTGTAAATCAGTTTTTATTATGAGATAATCAAACAATCATGTAATCAAGACGCCTATACAAAGAAGTGCTAACAATGAACAAATAACCAGATCGCTGATTGCTGTTAGATAATCAAGCAAATTATATAAACAGAAGCAGAGATACATCTAACCAGATCGCAGATAGATGATCAAGCAATTATAAATACAATGAAGTTATGCATACATATCTGACATGATCACTAAGTGCTAAGGTAGTGATACACCTGAATGGTGTGACCCATCTCGTGCTTCTGCCTATATCGATTCCCCTCTTTTTCCTCTTTTCTTCCTGATCTTCCCCTTTACAAATGGCCTTGATCGCTATATCTATAAGTGCGGAAGGTTCCGTCTCTTGGTTTGGACGTGACTAACGTTAATTGATACATATTAACAAGGTTTTATTTTTGCGTCTGAGGTCCCTTAGTCATTTCCTTAATATATTTCAATAGTATCTTAATGAATGCAATTTCTTCAGGGAATGCTAATCGATATAATCATCGGTTCAATGTTGTATTGTGTGAGGGGACATGACATGTTATTATGCTCAATATGGCTCACAACTAAGGCAGATGCTTTAGTCAAAATTTGCGTTTTTGTTGGTGTGTCCAAAGCAGATAATAAGTTTTGAAGTTTCAAGCAGCATGCATTGTCTAAGCATGCCATATCAATCTCAATCTAATGACAAGATTTGAGACAACAAATAAAGGTTTCTAGGCCAATCCCCACAGTTGGTCCATATTGACAAGCAGGCTTGTTGTCAACACTAAGTATTCTTTATTGGCAATAGGGTCCACTCTTTTTTCCTTCGTAATTAAATGTGTAGTTCGCTAATAGGTGCCACAAATGTGACATGGCATGTTCTTAGGGCCTCAAATCAAAAGGTGAATCAATTCTTCCTTAGAGAAATGCAAACTGTTAGATCTTTCCATGACACATCATTCAACAATCTGCAAAGAATATGATCATTCCTCATCTGTTTTTAGCAATGGTAGAGCCTGACAACCACTTTTTGAAGTCGATGGCATCCTTAGAGTAGATCAATGGCATTTCACTTGCAAGAAGTGCAATATTTGGTGGGATATGAGCCATGGTATTCAAATTTTCTATCTTGTGGGAACCAAGAAGCATTTAAAGCCCAATAGCCACCTCTCCAACACCATCCATGACTTGAAATCCACCTATGTAGCAATGGTATGTGGAGAGCAAAGAGCTGAAATTCATAGCGACGGGTGCCATTGATCCACCTTGAGGGTACTCCAACTAGTGAGAGAGGCATTTATGTCTTACAGTCTCGCTTAATTCCAATTTTTTTTGCTGCTTAACTCACAAGGGGACTTCTCTTCCAACAAATTCAAAATTCGAACATTGTTTTGGGGGAAATTTTTATTGTGGGATTGGGATGTTTTCGTATAAAGAAAGGTATATATGCCATTATGTGGTTTAGGTTCTACCTTGTATAGATGAGTATATGGGCCTTATGTATGAAGCATTTTCTTATTCTTTTGTAATTAACTCTAGGGGAACCTTTGTGTAATTTCCCAAACTGGTTGACATTGATTTGCATGTGGCTAAACAATACTATCTAAAATATAAATATAAGAAGCTCCTGCTCTAGAAGTTCTAATTTTATTTGTTGTAAAACAATTTGTCTAGCACATACTTATGTTGTGCTTACTTCATTTCTATCCGTTGTTATTCCATGAGTTGCAAAGCACTTGTAGGTTACAAAAGGATATCTATTTGGTGTGAGCCTTTATCTTCTTGTTAATTTTTTTAATTTTCTTGCATCCCTTTCCATTTCCTCTTTTCTTTAGATAGGCTTATGTTAAATAGATAAGGAATTGGCCTTTCAATCCTAGAGATTGACTCATAGGCTTGTCCCATGTTTGTGAGGCTTTCTATGCTTGGTGTCCTTGTGTAACACTTTTTCTGTGAGGGGACATATAAGTCATCAACAATTTTTGGCATGCCTAGTCAGACTTGAATCTCACCTTGAGTAGGATTTTGGTGAAATCTTAGTTATTTTCCTTTTGAAGCACAATTCTTGATAATTCACCTAGCGACTGTGCATGCAACAAAGATGCTCCACAGTCTCTAAGAGTGAGAACTGTCAAATACTCTGTTTTAGTCTCACAACCTCAAGCCTTTGTTGGTCCTGTACCTCCAAAAAGAAAACCATAGCCAAATCCATTCGAGACTCAAACTAACCCCATTCAAAGTCCTGTAATATTTGCAAGTCAACCAAATCTTGCAGCCATGGCCCAACCTCAAGAATAATCCTTTGTACTATAGAACAATGATAGTCCTTTGGTTGTGCCTGCAATAGGGAATCCAATTACTCCATCTGCTCAGAAAGCCCTTCCATCTTATATAGGAGAAAATGCTATAACCCCTATTAAAAACATTTGTAAGATATAGCTAACCTATCCGCACATCATGATGTAACTCAAGAAGATTTGGCTATGCCGATACTAGCAGTGTCAGTCAAGGGAAAAGCCCTAGAGTGGTATAGAAATCTCTTCCCAAACTCCATAAGGTCTTGGGATGAGCTCCGAGAGAAGTTAGACAATAGGCTCAAAGAGAAAAGAGACAATCTCTCTATGTTAGGGCAGTTGACCACCATCAAGAGAGCCCCAATGGAAACTACAAGCTATGCTCCCTGGGGACGTGTCCCCTGCCAAATTTGACCCTGCCTCCCATAAGGCACAATTTAGGGACATGGGGACAGGTAGGAAACATCCCCACCTTGTCTTTGAATTTTCAGAAAAATAGGAAATGGTCCAGGTACTAGTTTGTTTTTAAGGAAATGCCTGGGTAGGTTAGGGGACAGCTAGATGTCCCCTATGGCCCAGGCATGGTTTCAATCACTTATTTGACTCCATGCAGCTGGGATAAACCATAAACCTTCAACATTAAATGTAAATGTATACCTTGCTTTTCATAGTCTTGAGGTCTGTTGTAAGAGTGAGAAGTACACATCAAAAGATAAGATGCTGATTTCATAGTCCTTACCTTATTGATGCTGTCACAGGCTGGTATGGTATTGCTTGGGTATGGAATCCCTTCAATCAGATTTAGTAGCAGGACTGTTGTAGCTATATGAATGCCTTCTCCTAACATAGTGTTGGTGTAAGAGAGAGTTAAGCCCTAGAATACACTTTTTATGTTATTGACAACTCAGTCCATACATGTGATATTGGATTCCTATACAGTACATCTAGGTAATGGAAAACCTCACTTCTTTTGTTAGAGGGTTGATTGTAGGTTCAACCCAGCTATACTATTTTTTTACAGCAGCAAGTATATCAGCAAGATCATAAATGTAGGAAATAAATGAGTAATTTCAACATTAAATGTAAATGCAAACCTTTTTATTCAATAGTAAATACTAACAGATTTTAGGGCCAGTTTAAGAGGAAAATTCAAAAATATATGTCAAAAGATAATTTCTAAATGTCCATGTCTTTATTCTATACACTTGCTGTCATTCTTACATTAGCAAAGTTTAGGACCAGTTAAGTGGGAAAAGTACACATCAAAAGATAACTTCAGGATGCTCATGTCATCAGTCTGTGCACCTGCTATTGCAGGTCTGTACAATACAGCTTGGATGGAAAAAACCTTACTTTGATCAAGTTTAGTGACAGTACTCTTGCAGCTATATGATTCCTGACAAAGTGTACATGTAAGAGAGAATTAAGCACTAGATGGCAAATTTATTGTTACTGACATCGTCAGTCTATGCAGCTGATATCACATCTATGTATGGAACAAGTAGATCAAGGAAATTGTCACTTTTACATGCTGAAGGTTGATGGTTCATCTCAGCTTTATGGATTCAAAATTGCAGTGCTACTGCTGATAGGGACAGCTGCATGTTTTCTATGTTTTTCTCATTTTGCTGTTGAAACTTGCAGCCTTTAGGCATTTTGTTGTAATTTTTATAATGCACATCGACAATGAAAGAAATTAATTTTTGTCACTTAGATTCTAATGTTTTGTATTAAGGTTTTATAATGTATACGATGAATACTAAGCTATGATGTCATTATATGCCTAGGCTATGATGTCAAAAGTGCATATTTGTTGTTTCCTAGGGTAAGCTATTGGGGCATGTTGCATCAAAAGATGGTATATACTGATCTTGAAAGAGTTCAAGCTTTTCTTGAATTATTACTTCCTCAAGAAAAAAAGAGTTGGCAAGCTTTCTTAGAAATGATGAATTTTGTGATGAAATTTATCTCCAACTTTGCAAGCCTAGTCAGACCTATCACACTCATTTTCAAGAAAAATCACTACTTTGGCTGGACAGAAGAAGATAAGAAGCCTTCAAACTGATCAACGAAGCCACTGCAAAGGACCTTGTACTGGCCAATCCGAATTGAGTTGCTCATTGTTTCTATAGCAAAATTTGTAGTTGCTCATAAGGAGAGGCAATAAATCAATGAGGACCTTGGGCACACAATGGAGGATCATTACTTCTTAAGGAGAGGCAATAAATCAATGAGGACCTAGGGCACTTAGGGGCTCATAACTCCGAGAGCAACTTAATAATAACTTGCAGAACATGACAATTACAACCTAACTCCTTTGCATACTTGCCACACTACAAAGGAATCTAGCCAACTCCTGTTTCTGCACTTCCAGTTGAATTTTCCCTTGGAACTCATGATCAACTGCAAGTTCACTAATGGGCTCTTGCCCAAACCTATTTGGCAAGTGTTTGGGTGTCACTGGCCCTGCCCAGCTCACAAATATATGAGTAACTCATAGTTTTGGAACTATAGTCCAATGTCATTTAAACATATATGATTTAATTTCTGAATGAATTTTAAAATAAGAAAAGTATATATTTATAGGAAAAAAACATTACAGATATTTGATGTTTCCAATTCCCAACAATTTATCTCCTTTTTAATACATTTCTATCTACGCATCTGGATAATTCCACTAACCTACTTGCATTTGATTTTTCAGTTTGATATTAAAAATTTCTATATTAATGAAAAAGAGGAGGGAAAAATTCTGCTGATTACAAAGGCGAATACTGGAGATCCAAGTCCATCTCAACATAAGCAAATAGATGTCAGTTTATCAGAATACGAGTCACAATAATCTGCCACCATATGACATCAGTATAATAGAATATCGATCACTATAATCCATCACCAAACGAAAATAAAATTAGCCTAATAACTATTAAGTTTGCTGAAAATGAGGTATAGCCTAAGAGCTCAAAGTTACAACATAGAACAGAAAAAGTTGTTCCCAAATACTTTCTTTGATGTATCTGTTCAATAGTTTGCTTGTTTCTGTGCAACTAGGATGTCATCGGTATCATTAATGTGACTAATTTATAACTAAATCACTATAATTAACATGCAATTACAGATGTCCTCGTAAGCTCAATATCCACCTGTACCTATCACACAATTTAATATTGTTTAGAAAATTAGACCTGATACATGATTTCTATATCTTCCTAGTTCTCAGAGATATCAAGGTAATAGTAGTAAGTTAAATGAAATCAGGCATATTCCAATGAACATTTTTCATTGATTAAGAAGCCTGGGTACTTTTCTGAACTACAGCCTTATCATGAAGAGGCAGACACACTAATACAATTTCCATTAACCTTTATCATGTCTCCATTATTGTCAACATACAGTTGATTGGACTGTAAATGTGTAACTCTTCAAGACAGTCATGGACCTCCCAAGTCCAAGCAGCATGCTTCCTAAAATGAGTCTCCAAATTTCAGCAAGACTCTCCAAGTCTGACCTTGAGACATCTTCACAGAAAACCCAGAAAAAATCCCTCAGTTGCAGATCAAAGAACTTATAGTTCAGTCTTTGACTGAGTATTTTCCCGAGTCCATGTCAGCTTGGTGTATGGGTTTTGCCAAGTTTACACTGATTCCATGGTCTATCTATTATGAAATAGACCTTTTTCCCAATTTCTTCCTTTTGCAAGTAGTTAAGGGAGAAACAACGGCAAATATTTGGATTTAAATTTTAGGTACACCATAATGACAATCAGCTTACCAAATATGCCTAGGTCACAAAAGGGACAGTAGCTCAGTGGTAGAGCATTCCAGCAGCAAATGGAAGGTCCTAGGTTCGAGCCCTAACTGATCCATGAAAAGTTCAACATTGTATCACCCAGGATAGGCTAGGAGCCCCAAGCATCTATAGAGTGGCTTAAGGGGGATGTTGGAAATAAGCGAAAACCGAGACCAAAGATGGACCGTCCACAAAGGGGGCCCAGTCGCTCAGTGGTAGAGCACTCCAGCAGCAAATGGAAGTCCTAAATTTGAGTCCTAGCTGGTCCATGAAAAACTCAACACAACGACCAATTACAACTATGGAATGACAATGTACCCTGTTTAATAGCAACATACACTTGTTACCTGTTTCATCAATGGGCAATTCTATGATTGCATGCAGATTTAGGAGAGCAGACAATTATAAACTGAGAGTATACATACATGAAATGAGAAAAAGCATGATTGCATACTGTTGTAAAACAAAGTCATGCATATGTCAAATGAGAGAATACAATTGTAAGAAAAGTATGCTTAAGCTTATATTTTATATATATATAGCCATCCCTTGCCATTACCAAAAAATGCCCACTTGGACTGCTGTGTCCCTGAAAGACTATGGAACATGGATTAGAAACCAAATTGAGTCTTCTAAGTATCAAAATCCAGAAAAGAACTTGTGTAGGGTCTGGAGAGGATATTAAAAAATTCAGAGAAGAAATTAAGACACTTTTTTTTAAAAGAGGTTGCAGAATTTGATATTCAACGTCTTGAACAAGGTAGATGCTCAAGATTGCTACAGAAAGTGAAACCAGTATGGAGTTGGAATTGAATTTGTTGGAAGCCTATGAGATTGACAACTGGAATTGACATATATCTACTGCTATAAAATTGAAATTGATTTTGGTTGCATAGGTAAGAATTTGAATTGAAATAGATCTATAATTACAACTTACAAAAGTCAAAATTGATGTGTATTTATTTCAAGCACAAGTTTCTTTCTTAACTACGATAATGGCCTGCAGAGAGGCTTGAGACAGTTGTAAACTTATAAATGGGTAGACATGCATGAAGCAACATAGTGCAAAAAGTAAGTCAAAATAAAAGATTTCAGAGATGTTCACTGGAATTATATTTTTAATTTTTAGGAAGCTTTTACATACTGTCGTATAAGAATAATTCTAAGCATGTCATTCAAATTCTATTGTAATGACATTATTTTTGGAGGTATGCAATAGATTGACACTGATTTTTTTCTGAGTACATGTTTTTAGTTTTTAGTTTGTGATGTACACTTTAATGTGTAAATTCAACGCAAGTAGCATCAAATGTATAAATAGTAAAAGAGAAAGTAATCTTTGGATGTGGATGTGTTGTTGAAATAGTATGAAATGCATCGGTTCATGCATTTAAACAGTTAAATCCAGAATACTTAATCTGAACACTGTCCTCTTCTTGAAGTCCAGATTCTTTTAAAAATGCAAGTAATAGTTTCATTGCTTGTAAATGAGTAAGATAGCATTTTCTGCATGTTGTGTATTCAATTCATCTTTGTTGCAGATATTCTTTTTGACGTATTTGGAGTTAAAGAGCATCAAGTGCATGTTGTACTCAATTCAGCTTTGTTGCTGATTTCTTTTAAAGGCATTTGTAATCCCTTGAACATAAAAGTAGGCCCACAAAATCACATTTTATTTACCCTGCATTATGGTAAAGGGAAAAAATTAGAAAGATCAAGAACGAATTTCTATCTGCTATGCTATGATAATGTATGTGGGGGAATGTCTTCTTATGTTACCGTCTGTAGCGTCCATTTTTCAATGCACTGGTTGCAAATAACTCTTGATATAACCACTTCTCAGTGATCTTTTCTGGAACTAACTACCATGAATATGGATGTGTGAACAGATTTCTGCAAGTATGACTACAAATGGTATGGGCAGGTTTTCTGAAAAACCACAGCCTGCAACTTCTGGATTTTGATGCCTGCCATCTGTGTACAGTGTAGCATATATCCAATTCTGTAATTGGATAAATTATGTAGACTGACTACTATTATTATTCAGAAATATTGCAACATAACCATTCAATACATTTTTTAATGTGTAATAAGTTCTACTCGATAATCTTGTAACATTTTTTAATTTGACAACTGCAATCCTAATAGGCAAGCAATTTTGAAATGAAATAATCATTTTTGGCAATGTCTTCCACATTGTTTACTAATTAGGTGTATGCAGACTACGTTGCATGGTTTGTTTATCCTTTTCTGAGGCTTCATCGACATTATTTGTGTCAGCTTTAATGAAATTGGTGAGTAATGTACTAATTATATATGCTTAAATTTTATTATTTTATTTTTGTAAGGGTAACAATTTACATACCCATGCCAATTCTCATTTAGTTTTGTGCCTATTTTGAGAGAGTGTCTTAATGCAATCACATATCAACATATGGTGCAATCCTGTGCAAAGTTGGGCCATTCACGAATCCTTCACCCTCCCCTTTTACACACATTATAATGCATTTGGCATTACCTTATTTATTTCCACACATTTACATACAATTTACATTTATTGCATCCTCTTCCTGCATTACATTTTCCATTTTGCTATCAGGGATCAATCTTGTGAGTGAGGTATCGCTATTGCATCCACACAACTGACCCCAAATTTCATTTGCAAATTTTACTAGACTCTCGACATTCATTTGGACTTTACATTTTGGAATCATCTAAAAATCATTAGACTTCCTGCAACATTCAAGGAGCATTTACTAGAGGAACACTTCAATTGGTGCACTAAAAGAGCCAACATTTATCTTTAGAATCATCATCTAGGACATTTGCAGACTTGTGTGCTATTTATCAATTTTTAGCACTATTGTAAAGCCAACCTCTTTAGGGGGTTTACTTAAGACTAAGGATAACTTTTTCCTAGCAATTCTATGGTGTCCTTAAGGTATTTTTAAATAATGCTAGTCCCTGACAACTAGCAAGAATCAGAGAATCCAACAAACAAAACAGCAGAAGTGCACCATCAGCAGGATTAAATATGCAGGATACAGGAAAGATCCATGTCAACAGAAGAAACCCAAAATTGCAGATTCAACCTAGAGACAGCAACAAGTCAGTACAAAATTCCAAACAATGAGCACACCTAGGTTGCCTAGTTTTCTGTACCAAGACAACTAAGATATGCGCATCATCAAGTTATATTCTTTCACAAATTTCCATAAGCTCAATACTCCAAAACCCTCACATTTAATATCCTAGCTTGGCATTTAGTTCTGAATTATCCACTCCCACAACTAGCTCTTTGATTAAGTGAAATGCATACAACCTAGTATAAATTAACGGACATTAATTAAATTGATAGCTATGGGAGTGGATAAATTTCTGAAATTAATCTAAGTTAGTTAATTTTCATTGTATGATGGCAAAGGCAGCCTAAATACACATTTGAGATCTTTTACTACAGCATGTGTAGACTTTTTATATAAGGATGAGCTATAAACTAATTTATTTCCATGAACCTTAAAAGATTATGCTACTATGTAGTTATTTTCACTTTCTCATGGGTATATCAACACATATAATGATTTGACAAGGTATTCATAAAGCAATTCAAAGTTTTTTTTATTAAAGTAAAAACAGGTTTTGAAGGGACCTCGAAACCCTTTACAAACAGATTTTGAATGGATCTAA